>CAWUFW010003110.1:0-1200000 GCA_963921515.1 Calotriton arnoldi
GACACAGTCATCACCAACTTCTTTAGCTGAATGTGAGTATCCTGAGGTGTCATGTCAATGATGTGAGCTGGCATGATGTGTGGGTGGTGCTCTGGTGCTGTTGGAGTGTGTCCATGGGCTACTTGACTGGATGTGTGCTGCGATGTGTGGTGACAGGTGGGCTGTACTCCCCAACAGTGTTGACATGCTAACTTGGTTCTGGGTGGGTATCTTGTAACATGTATTGTGCATGAGTTTTGCTGTTCTGTCCTGTACTCCATTGCTTTTGACTGTGTGTCATTTCTGTCCTTCACAGGGTACTTTCAGATTCGTTTGGTCAACTGTGTCCACCGACGCACGGATTGCACACTCCAGGCTGGTAGCTGTTGTGTCCCTACAGGTGATGTGCGCCACACCCATGGACTTCCTTCCGTCTACAGTTGTTGACTGTGTGCCCGCTGCCAGGTGGGGTTACCTTGCATCTGTAGTGGTTACGTGCATGTTGCTACTGTGTAATAAACCTGTGCTTCACTTAGTGATGTGCGTTGTCTGTGGTCACACATTTGACTGCCATTTGCTTACTGCACCTGTGGGCTACTTGACTACAACTGGGAATGGGTGTGGTGTCTGTGCATTGCACCGTCTTCCTGGCAACATCAGTGTAGGCAATGAGTCAGATGGCCTAGGTGTGCATGTGTTGTGTAGCCCTGGTGGTGTGTCTCCTCATATGTGTCACGTTGCCTGTACTCACATGCCTGTAGTTAACCTTGCTGTTGCAGTTCGCATACACAGTGTAATTTTGCAGTTCATCATCCCCATAACAGCACCCACGTTGGAATCACGACAGAGGCAAGTATGGTGTATTAGTGTGTTTATTGTGATACATCTGGCAATAGTATAGGATGGGTTGTGCTGTACATGAATCTTGCAATCCCAAGTTCCTAGATGAATAGAAAGTCCAGGTAGACAGGATCCCCAGTATCGGGGCCACAGTTGTCTGACACATTGTTCCAACTTGTACTCCCCATGCAATGTGTGGGAGTAGTGTTGCCATCAACAGGGTGAACAGTCTGTGCACAAAGGCGAAAATCCAAGAACAGGTTCAGGCTTCCTGGGAGTTGCGCTTGGCCATCAGCCTCACTCTCTCCCCTCCTCGGACGACCCCTCTTCTTGGGGGGCCCTCAAGTGCAGGCTGCTGCGGTGCAGGGACTCTCCGCCAGAGTCCTCCTCCCTCCCTGTGGCAGTTGCAGTTTGTTCGGTACCAGATGTTGTTGGCACACAGGGAGGTGTGGACTGGTTGCTGTTCATCTGGCGGAGGCATTGTAAAATGTCCCTGTGCACCGCCGTCATCTCATGCAGTACATCCACTTGGACTCCCGCGGGTCATGTGGGAGTCACACGTGACATGTGGGAGTCCACACGTGACATGTGTGACTCCACATGGGACATGTGGGAGTCCAAGCGGGCATGATGGGCAGCCTGCTGCTGTTTGATGTCTCTGAGGAGCCCCACTACCTGGCTGAGCTCTCCGGTGCTGGACTGGTACGCATCAGCTATGCGTACCAGTTGTGGGTCTTCATGCACACCAGCAACGTCTGCAAGCAGCGACCTCTGTCTCCCACCCCTCCCACCACCCCTGCTGACATGTGCAGTGTGTGTGCAGTTGCACGCACAGATAACCCCTGGTCCACCTTGGGGTTGGTGGTGGTGGTGGTGTCCATGGCCCCAGGTTGGTCCAGGGTCACTGCGCTGGTGTTGTTCTTATTCTGTCCATGTCGGCAGGGATGGTATTCGTGGTGACAGTCGTTGGAGGGGTGGGTGCAGGGGTGCAGCTGGTGGACCTGCTGGTGCTGCAGCTGGTGGTCCTGCTGGTGCAGCATGTTGACTTGCACCGGATGTGCCAGGTTGTTCTTCATGCGTCCGAGGAGGACAGAGGCTGTACGACGCCAGTGAAGCTCGGCATCCTCTTGAGCCTGGGACTGGGACTCCTCAGCGTCTGCTGCTGTGTCCCTATCATCACCTGTTTTGGGAGACACAAACAATGTATGTCATGTTTCTGCAGGCATCAGTGGTTGACACACCTGACAGTTGTGACTGTGCCTCGGGGTGCGGGCCTGTACATTGTATTGTCCTAAGTCGTCACAGTCAGGGGTTGATATTGGTGTGGCACATTGTCCTGCATTATTTGGGCATTTCTATGTATTCTCTGGGGTGTGAACATGGTCTGCATTGATTGTGTTTGGTTGACAGCCAGACCTCCTTCCACCCACCCAGCCACAGTCAGTTATCCCACCATGGAACGTGCTTGCATTGCAGGGAGTGTAAGTTGTCTCTCAGGATGTCAGTCAGTGGTGTCCTGCTGTTTGTTGGTGCACAGTTGGCAGCAGGGCCTTGTGCTCCCACAGCAGTAGCCAGTGTCAGCCATCTTGTGAGTCCTTCTCCACTCCCTGTGATGTGAGCATGGTTCAGGGTGGTGTTGATGGGACAGTTGTGGGGGTGAGCTATGTCTGTGACTGTGACTCCCATCATGCTATTGCCTCCACCCCACTTCCCAGCATTCCCATACTTACTTGCTTTTGTGGGGAGTTCAGTGTGTGTGGGTGTGAGGGCAATGGCAAGATGGCTGACAGTGGTGTCCTGCTGTTGGTTGGTGTGCAGTGCCCAGCATGCCCTTGTGCTCCCCACAGCAGTAGCCAGTGTCAGCCATCTTGTGTGTCCTTCTCCACTCCCTGTGATGTGAGCATGGTTCAGGGTGGTGTTGATGGGCCAGTTGTGAGGCTGAGCAATGTCTGTGACTACCACTCCCATCATGCTATTGCCTCCACCCCCTTCCCAGCATGCCCATGCTTCCTTCCTTTTGACTCTGCTTCCCTGTGGGGTGGGCTGGCTGTGCTGACAGGATGGCTGGGAGTGTTGTCCTGGCAGTTGTTTGGCTAAGAGTCCCAAGAGTGTCCCTGTGCTTCACACAACATAACCCAGGGTGGTGGTGCTTTGTGGGATCTTGTGTTAGGATGGAGGGCATTGCATTCTACCAGGTGGGTACTGTGGAGTTTGTGTTGGGGGGGGGTGTGAGGGGAGGTGCTGGTGACTATGGTCAGTGCTGCAAGTCCCCCTTCCCACCCAGCCAGCCAGATATCCCACCATGGAACGTGCTTGCATTGCAGGGAGTGTAAGTTGTCTCTCAGGATGTCAGTCAGTGGTGTCCTGCTGTTTGTTGGTGCACAGTTGGCAGCAGGGCCTTGTGCTCCCCACAGCAGTAGCCAGTGTCAGCCATCTTGTGAGTCCTTCTCCACTCCCTGTGATGTGAGCATGGTTCAGGGTGGTGTTGATGGGACAGTTGTGGGGGTGAGCTATGTCTGTGACTGTGACTCCCATCATGCTATTGCCTCCACCCCACTTCCCAGCATTCCCATACTTACTTGCTTTTGTGGGGAGTTCAGTGTGTGTGGGTGTGAGGGCAATGGCAAGATGGCTGACAGTGGTGTCCTGCTGTTGGTTGGTGTGCAGTTCCCAGCATGCCCTTGTGCTCCCCACAGCAGTAGCCAGTGTCAGCCATCTTGTGTGTCCTTCTCCACTCCCTGTGATGTGAGCATGGTTCAGGGTGGTGTTGATGGGCCAGTTGTGAGGCTGAGCAATGTCTGTGACTACCACTCCCATCATGCTATTGCCTCCACCCCCTTCCCAGCATGCCCATGCTTCCTTCCTTTGACTCTGCTTCCCTGTGGGGTGGGCTGGCTGTGCTGACAGGATGGCTGGGAGTGTTGTCCTGGCAGTTGTTTGGCTAAGAGTCCCAAGAGTGTCCCTGTGCTTCACACAACATAACCCAGGGTGGTGGTGCTTTGTGGGATCTTGTGTTAGGATGGAGGGCATTGCATTCTACCAGGTGGGTACTGTGGAGTTTGTGTTGGGGGGGTGTGAGGGGAGGTGCTGGTGACTATGGTCAGTGCTGCAAGTCCCCCTTCCCACCCAGCCAGCCAGATATCCCACCATGGAACGTGCTTGCATTGCAGGGAGTGTAAGTTGTCTCTCAGGATGTCAGTCAGTGGTGTCCTGCTGTTTGTTGGTGCACAGTTGGCAGCAGGGCCTTGTGCTCCCCACAGCAGTAGCCAGTGTCAGCCATCTTGTGAGTCCTTCTCCACTCCCTGTGATGTGATCATGGTTCAGGGTGGTGTTGATGGGACAGTTGTGGGGGTGAGCTATGTCTGTGACTGTGACTCCCATCATGCTATTGCCTCCACCCCACTTCCCAGCATTCCCATACTTACTTGCTTTTGTGGGGAGTTCAGTGTGTGTGGGTGTGAGGGCAATGGCAAGATGGCTGACAGTGGTGTCCTGCTGTTGGTTGGTGTGCAGTTCCCAGCATGCCCTTGTGCTCCCCACAGCAGTAGCCAGTGTCAGCCATCTTGTGTGTCCTTCTCCACTCCCTGTGATGTGAGCATGGTTCAGGGTGGTGTTGATGGGCCAGTTGTGAGGCTGAGCAATGTCTGTGACTACCACTCCCATCATGCTATTGCCTCCACCCCCTTCCCAGCATGCCCATGCTTCCTTCCTTTTGACTCTGCTTCCCTGTGGGGTGGGCTGGCTGTGCTGACAGGATGGCTGGGAGTGTTGTCCTGGCAGTTGTTTGGCTAAGAGTCCCAAGAGTGTCCCTGTGCTTCACACAACATAACCCAGGGTGGTGGTGCTTTGTGGGATCTTGTGTTAGGATGGAGGGCATTGCATTCTACCAGGTGGGTACTGTGGAGTTTGTGTTGGGGGGGTGTGAGGGGAGGTGCTGGTGACTATGGTCAGTGCTGCAAGTCCCCCTTCCCACCCAGCCAGCCAGATATCCCACCATGGAACGTGCTTGCATTGCAGGGAGTGTAAGTTGTCTCTCAGGATGTCAGTCAGTGGTGTCCTGCTGTTTGTTGGTGCACAGTTGGCAGCAGGGCCTTGTGCTCCCCACAGCAGTAGCCAGTGTCAGCCATCTTGTGAGTCCTTCTCCACTCCCTGTGATGTGAGCATGGTTCAGGGTGGTGTTGATGGGCCAGTTGTGAGGCTGAGCAATGTCTGTGACTACGACTCCCATCATGCTATTGCCTCCACCCCCTTCCCAGCATGCCCATGCTTCCTTCCTTTTGACTCTGCTTCCCTGTGGGGTGGGCTGGCTGTGCTGACAGGATGGCTGGGAGTGTTGTCCTGGCAGTTGTTTGGCTAAGAGTCCCAAGAGTGTCCCTGTGCTTCACACAACATAACCCAGGGTGGTGGTGCTTTGTGGGATCTTGTGTTAGGATGGAGGGCATTGCATTCTACCAGGTGGGTACTGTGGAGTTTGTGTGGGGGTGGGGGTGGAGGGGAGGTGCTTGTGACTATGGTCAGTGCTGCAAGTCCCCCTTCCCACCCAGCTAGCCGGATATCCCACCATGGAACGTGCTTGCATTGCAGGGAGTGTAAGTTGTCTCTCAGGATGTCAGTCAGTGGTGTCCTGCTGTTTGTTGGTGCACAGTTGCCAGCAGGGCCTTGTGCTCCTCACAGCAGTAGCCAGTGTCAGCCATCTTGTGAGTCCTTCTCCACTCCCTGTGATGTGCGCATGGTTCATGGTGGTGTTGATGGGACAGTTGTGGGGGGGCAATATGTGTGACTGCGACTCCCATGATGCTATTGGCTACACTGACTTGGCCAGCATACACAGAATTCCTTCCTTTGAGTGGTCTTCACTGTGTGTTGGTGTTGTTGTGGTGGCTACATGTGTGGATGTGTGTGTTAGTTCTATTTGTGCCACTGCCTAGCTGTAGTTGTGGTTGTGTTTGTACATGTGTTGGCACAGTTGGATGTGACTTTTTTGATGGCATGTGTTGTGTTTATCTGACTGACATACACATTTTGGGATGATTCTGTTCTAGTTGCTGTGTAATTGCTATGAGTGCATGGTTTGACTCTCCCCTTGACAGTGATGTGTGTGTTTTGTGGCAGTTTATTGTGTACATTTGTTGTGTACTCACCAGGCTCTGGGATGTTCTCTAGTCCATATACGCTCACTGGCGGAAGGATGGCCCGCACCTTCTCCTCCCAGGGCCTGAGGTATATTGGCTTGGCAGGAGGGCCACTGCCGGTGTGTTGGCTGTTGATGTAGTCTATCTTCAGCAGGTCCCGTACCCTCCTGCGCACGTCATACCACCTGTTCTGGATGTCCGTCTTTGTGCGCCGACATGGTGATTGGGCGTTCACCCTGTTGATGATCCTCTCCCACATCTTGGTTTTCTGCGACATGGGGGTCTGTTGGACCAGAGTGCCAAACAGCTGTGGCTCCACCCTGAGGATCTCGTCTACCATGACTTCCAATTCACTATCTAGGAACTTGGGATTCTTCTTGGGGGCATGGTGATGGTTGGTGATGGTGGGTGATGTGTGTGTTGGTGTGCAGGTGAGGGTGTGTGGGTGTGTGTTGTGCTGGGTGTATGTGAGGTAGGTATTTGTTGGTGTGCTGCTGGTGTGTGGCTTGTGTGAGGGATGAGCTGTGGGTGTGTGGTTGCTTTCTCTTGGGTGCTGGTAGTGGAATGGCATTTGCAAAGGCTCATGGTAGTGATTTGTGTCCTTTATATAGGTGGAGTTGTGGGTGTGTCTTTGTTCTCTGTCCCCACCCCCCAGTATTTATTGGCTTGGTAATTGCTTGTTTGGCCTTTTTTTGGTTGATTTTTCCTTTGTGCTGTTTGTGTATGTTGGAACGTTCTTGTGACCGAGTCGGACCCTGCATTGGTCTCGTGACGGTGTTTTCCGCTTCGTTCACGCTGTGTTTGTGCAGTTTTGTATGCTGCGTACGCTGTCGGTCGCGGTGTATTGTGTTGCTTCGGCTCGGTTTTGTATGCGTGTCGGTCGTACGGCTTGTCCTCCGTCCGACTCGGTCGTGTTTTCGCGCCTTGCATCGTACTTTGCGGGTTGGAGTTGGCGGGTACGATTCGGTCGGATTTGTTCCGGGTGCGTGTCGGTCGGTTGGATTCGCGTGTTTTTCCGGCCGGATTGCTATTTTCCGAGCGGCTCGGTCGTCGGCTTGGTTTCCTGACGTGTCGGTCGGATTTATCGCGGCTTGCATCGTACTTGGCGTGTCGGGCGCCACTGGTACGTGTCGGTCGGTATTTTTTCCGGATCCGAGTCGGTCGGTGCCTTTTCCGGCCCGAATCGGAATCGACCCCTGAGTCTCTTGGTTAGGATCACATTATAGTTGATGCAGTCTCAGCAATAAGTGTGTGGAAGGAGTGTGAAATGTGTGGGGTCCTCTTATCATGTGTTATGTTAAGCTATTTGAGCATCCCCATCACTAGCACTCCCAATTGTTTTCCCCTCACAGTTATCTCAGGGATGGTGCCACAGCAAATCAGTATTTGGCTTTGAGGGGAGGTCATGCAGTCAGGTATCTGATCAACAAGGGCCACTTAGCCAACTCCTCTGAACATAACCTCCAGTGGCTCTCCTCGATGGCCACTTGGCCATGCTTCAGGGAAAGGATTTCACCTCTGGTAATCCATTGTGCATCTTGTTGGTTTGGCAGGGTGTCTACTGTGGGGAGAGTATCTACATACAAATTATCATTGCTCTGGGCTGGGAAAAGGGAGGTGAGGGACCTCTTGGGTGCCACCAAAGGCAGCATGACACATGCTGTGCATTTTCCTTCATTGCGCTGGGTGCACCTTTAGAAATATAGATATATACATATATATATAGATATATAGATACATATTTGCCACCAAATTGAAAGTATAACGCTGCACTCTCCTTGGGGTTTTGTTATATCTTTATTTTTTAAGCCATCTACTCCAACACCTACGCGTTTCAACCACACAGGTCTTGGTCATGGTATATATACATACACAAGTTACTCTCATTCGAAACACTCGCCTCACACTGACTCTCTAGGTTCAACACAGTGTACCTACCTCCACCTGCGCTAAAGAAAGTTATGAACCTCTTAAATCTCATTAGAGCCCATTGACTATTATACAACACTCCTTTGTGACTTTATTTTTAATGTCATCAACAACAAAGTTAGTGAATATTTTCGAAATAAAAACAATTAAAAAATTCGGCTTCCATTATTCCGAAAACAACTTTTCCTTTGCGCTAGAGACATTGTCCTACTTTCTGGACGGATAGTTTATACATTTGACATCTTAATCAGTTAGTGAATATTCAACAGAAGATATTATTTTCAAGTTGTATATATTCATCTCCATTTAATTAGACTCCGCTTTCTTCTACGGAAATTCCTCTTTGTATTCATTACATTATTTCGGGTGGGACTGTTTAGTTAAACTATTCTACTGCATTCTATGTTCAAAACCAAAAAGTTAAACTAAGCTTTCATGTTTGTATAGTCAGTTATCCTGATTTTAATACTATTACCCATAATCTTTCACGAACATATGACTAAAAGTCTGCTAAATCAGCAGTGGAAAGTTGCAAATCCCAAACGCATTCAGCAATTTAAGTATTTAATCTGATACTAGTGTTACAATTACGAAGACTTTAGAGGATTTGCTGCATGAAATGTAAAATTCTTTACAGGAAAGATTTATGGAGGGAGTTTGTCAGAAATACACTGATTTGGTAATATTTTTACTGGACCAGAATAATGACACCTGTGTGCTGTTTACTGCTGATAAGAAGTTTGCTTCAAGCATTAAAAATGGCACGGATGAAAAAAATACAGGAGTTTTAAACACAATTGTCAATACAAATGCATATTTTGTAAGACAAATTCTTTCATTTCATGTTCACCACTGAACAAATGCTTGCCCACCAAATCCATTATAGGAAAATAAATAACCTATGCATATTGTAATTAGTATTGGGTAATAACATCTATTTGTGAATTCATTGCACCGCCAGCTTCAGAATATTAGCAGGGCTTTACGCATTAAAAGGGAAGTGGAAAAAGCACATAGAAACAGAAACCGACTGGGGGACTGGAGGACTGGGACTATGGAATAGACCGAAAGGCCCACAGATAAAAAGACAGCAGAAGAGGAAATGAGAGAAGGCATCCGAGAGCCAAAGGGAGGCATAATTGCAATAAACAGGATATAAAACTCACTATGAAATAAAAGGGATGGAAATCTAGCCAACGGAATGCTCTAGACTGAAGGAAACTCTCTTTGTCCTTATTCTACCCTGACCCAATTTTCAGTTTAAAAAAAAGTTCTTGTTTTTCTTGTTTACACATTTTATCATGAACTCAAGGGTTGAACAAACCTTGAGAGGGTTATTTTGTTTAAGAAACTCAGGGAGCACAGTCACACTGGCTTTATATTAAATGTGAATGTGGTAAATTTTCTTACTGGGTCATTTAGAGGCTAGTGGAGTGGATGAATTGACATGATTTAGTAGTTAATTTCGCCATCAAAATCGTGGTGCCCTTGCCTTATTTAGAGGTGGGGGAACAGTTCAGGTTTCACTGGCTGGCCATCAGTTCAGACTACAAATCGAAACCCATTACCTCCCGGTCCCTCCAGTCCTCGTCCCATTCCTTAACAAAGTGGAGATGACCATCTCCACGACAGAAAAAAAAGAGCAGGAGAATGCTGGGATACCTAAACCCACCCCCTCTCACTGGGAGTACATAAGCTGTACTATCCCAGCATTCAGCCTGGTTTTTCTTTCTGTCTTCTGACAGAATGGGACGTGGATTTGCTGGTTCTTACCTGTGCTGAAGTCTTCTTGGATGTCTCGTCGGGCTGCTGGGCTGTCCTCGACGTCCTGTTCGGTGGTCTCCTGGCCTGCCGGGCTTGCCTGGAGCCGCGTTGATAGGCGGCCGGTCCTTTGTGGCTGGGGCGCCGGTCCTCCCGGTCTGTTCCGGGTTGCAGGCTGTGTCTTACTGTGGCTGGGCCGGTCAGGGAGATGTGCTGCTGCTGCTGCTTGGGATGACCTCTGGCCGGTCTCGGAGGTGCCCCTGGCATTCCTGGATGCCGGATGGGGCTGCATTTCGGCCTTTTCCTCCCTGGACGCTGCGTGGCCGCCTGGGGGTGCCGGTTGCTCCTGGTTTTCCTCTTTGCTCGGCGCTAGTTGGTGGACGGTGTCTGGGCTGGTGGTTGGGGTTCAGTCAGTGTGTGGTGGTGTGTGACTGCCCCCATGGTGAGTACCGCGTAGCGGTTTCTTTTACACGCTATACTGCATTCCTGTGCTGTTTCCTGCATGTTCTCGGCCATTTTTTTGCAGGTCCATCTGTGCCGCTCAGCGGATGGTGGGGCGTCACCGGACACAGTGCTGGTCATCTGGGGCTGCCTGACTGGCGGCATTGCCCTTTGTACACCCTCGGTGCACCCTCGGTCCCTGGCGGGGTCATGTCAAGGGTTGTCCCGGGTGCTTGGGACAGTTCTTCGCTTATTCTGTCTCGATGTGCTCCGGTGGTGCTTTTCTTCCAGTGCGCAGTCTTCTCCTGGTGGCGTGCTGTTTCCTGGGCTCCCTTTGGCGGCCTGCTGCCTTTCCGCCCTGTTGGTTCCTGACCTTGTCTGCTGTGCGGTGTTCGGCGGGGTCGGGCATGGTGGGCTTCTGGATGGGTGCCCGCCTGTGCATACCGGGTGCTGTGGGCTTCGCGGTGTGTGTTTTGCTGGCCTGCGGCCTTTCCTCCCTGCTGGCGCCTGGTCGTGCCTGCTCTCGGTCCGTGAGCGGGTTCGGGCCTGGTTCGTGCCTGTGTGGGTGCCAGCCCGGGACTTCCGGTTGCTGTGCACTCCTTGGTTCTTCCTGGGATGTTTGCCTGGCCCCTGCTCGGGGGTGCCTTGCTTCTTCTTGGCCCCTTCCGTGGGATCACTGTGGCTGTTGGCCTTTGTGTGTCCCGTTGGTCGATGTGCGGGTCTTTGTAGGTTTCTCTCTCTCTCTTGGATGTGGGGCTTCCGGTTTCCCTTCACTGGGGATGGCTGCTGAGGGCAGGCAGTGGGTTGGCTGTTCCCCTGTCACGGTGGTGGGTGCCCTGTTGTGGTTGCCTTCCTGTTCTGGGGCCCTGTCCTTTCCTTTGGGGTTCCCTGCCTCCCAGTTGCTGGGTTTTGCGTTTCTGCCTGTTACCTGGGTTGCGGTTTGTGGGCTACTGCCCCTGGCGTTTTTTTTCTTTTTGTTTTTCTTGCTCCTCTGTGGCTGGATCGCTTCTTGTGTCCTGCATCGGGCCCTTGGGGTTTCTGGCTCCCTGTTTCTTGGGTTCCGTTGTTGCCCGGGGGGACACAGGGGTGTTGTGACCTCCCTCTAGCTTGGCGGGGCCCTTGGCCTTGGTTGGCTGTTGGATCCTGGGCTGTGCTGGTGGTGCCCCTGGTGTGCTTTCTAGCTGGCATTGATGTTTGCCTGTTGCCTAGTGCTGAGTTGTGTTGCAGTTGGCTGGCTGGTGGGATTTGGATTTCCTGTTGTGGTTTCCTTCTCCCCTCTTGTGTTCCTTTTTGTGGCTTGGTCCGCTTTTGGGGGTCCTTTGCCTCTCGGCTGCCAGTTCCTTTACCGCCTGTGGTGGCTGGGTGTTGTGGGTCTTCCTTGGCTTCTGCCTGGGTGGCTCCTTGGTTTCTCAGGCGTGCGGCTCCTGTGCCCCGCCCTGTCTGCCGGTCCTTCTGGTTCTGCCTGCCCTGCGGCCATTCCGCCCTGCCGGTTCTTGTTCTCCGCTACTCTCGGTGTTTGAGCGGGGTCTTGCTGGGTGCTGCCTGTCTGGGTGTCCTCCTCACCGTGCCTGGTCCTGTCCATGGCTGGTGGGTGTGTTGGTGGGGCGGCCGGTTTTGGGTCTGGTGTCGGCCTCCCCTAGTGTGTGGGCTGTGTTGCGGCTTTCCGGCTCCTCCTTGTCAGCCTTGTGGGTTCCAGCTGGCTTTGCCTCGTCTCTGGGGCTGTGGCGTTCCCTTTGGGTACTGTCGTTTGGGCTTGGGCCTTTCTCGCTCTGGTGCGGGGCTGGTTTTGGGCCTGTGGTGTCTCTGGTCCTTGCTCTTTTATTGGCTCTGCGGTTCTTGGGTCGGACGGTGTTCGGTCTTCCCTTTTTCTTTCCGATCCCGCTCCCCTCGGTGGGTTGTGCGCCTTTGGGTTCTCCGGGCGCCTCTCCTTTGGTTTTCGTGATGCCTGGGGTCTTCCGGTGTGTTGTTGGGGCCTCGGATTTGCCTCTGTTGGGTTTTGGCCTTGCTGTCCCTTTGTTTGGCCACTCGTTTGCCTAGGGAGGTGGGTTGCTGGTGCCTTCTCTGCTTGGTTGTGTCTGGCTTTTGGCTGTGGGGGCCTTGGTTGCTTCAGGGTCGCCTTTGGGTCCTTGCCTGGGTCCTTTCCTGGCCGCTCTTTCTCTGGTGCCTTGGCGCCTTGTTTCGGTGGGGGTCTTTCGGCCTCTTAGTGGTCGGTGGTCCTGTGCCTGGTGTTCCTGGGTCCTGGGCTGGCCTTCTGTCCTTTTCCTGTGACCCCTCCTTTGCGCCTGGCTGTTGCGCTGGGCCGTTGTGTTGGTTTCCCTGTGTGTGTGCTGCCGGGCTCCCTCCCTCTCTTCCTGCTGCTTCTCCTCCCTGTGTAGCCTGGCTGTGGCTGGCTCCTGCGCCTTTCCCTGTGCCCCTTCTTGGTTGGGGGTTTTGGGGTTGGGTCAGTTGGCCCTATGCCTCTCCTTCCGGCCCCTGGGGGTGCCGTGTTGGGGGCCTCCTGTCTGGCTGGCCTGTCTGTTCGGCCTGCTGGCTTCTTGGGTGTTTGTAGGGGCGCCTGCGCAGTTGGGATGTGGGCCACCCTGTCTTTCTCTCCTGTTTTTGCCCTTCTGCGGCTGCTCTTGTGTTTCACCTTGGGTGGTTCCTTGGTGTCCTCCTTTGTCGTCCTGGCCGGTGGGTCGGCTCTTGGTTCGGTGGGGGTTTCCTCCTTCCCTTTTCTGAGGTTTGGTCTTCCCCGGTTAGGTGTTCGGCCTCTGTTGTTGTCTCTCTTGGTGTTGTGCCCTGGTCTTGTGCGGGGTCTGCTGGGGTCCTTCCCTTGCCTTTCTGTGGGCTGGGTTCAGTTATTGGTTGCGTTTATCTGGGGTGGTTGCGCTTCTGGACTCTCCCTGGCCTTCATTGGGCGGGGTGCTAGGTTTGTGTCCCGGTGTCTCCTGCTTTTGGGTGTGTGCCTCGGGTCTGGCCTGTGGGCCTGTCCCTGTGCCCCGGGTTCTTCTCCGGGTGTGGCAGCCTCTCTGGGGCTGTCTGGTGTCTCCGCTGGGGTTGGATGCTGGCCGTTCCTGCCCCGTGGCCTGGGCCGCCTATGGGGTTTCTGTGCCTCTGGGCTCTCTGTTTTCGGTGCTGTCAGCATTGCGGGGTGGGGGGGCTTGCTCGTGGTCAGTGCCCCCTCTCTTCCTGGTTGCTCGGTTTGCGCCTGTCCTTGGTTGGTCCTCTGGGTCGGTGCCTGCGCTCTTTTCGGGTTCCGTCCTCTTCGGTCTTTGCACCTCTGCTGTGGGCTTCCCCTGGTGTGTTGGGGTTGGTCCTGTGGTTGGTCGTGTCTTTCCTTGGTCTCTTGCTTTTGGTGGGGCTTGTTCAGTCTCTCCTTCCTTCCCCTCAGCTTTTTTGGTGCGGTTGTTGTGGGTTCGTTCGGTGGAGGGTCGCTTTCTTCCCTCATCTGGGGGGGTTGCCCTCTGCCTTTGCTCCTGCTGTGTTAAGGTCGGCGGGTGGTGTTTCTGTGCCTTTGGCCGTGCCGCCCTGCACGGGCCTGCTCTCATCTGCTCTCAGGTTTCTGCCGGGTTAGGCCTGGTCTGTCCCTGGTTGGGCGGCTGCCTGGTGGTGCCTGGTGCTGTGGGCTTCGCCCTTGGCTGTTTTCTCCCTGGTAGGTTGCCCTTCCTGGCTTTGTTGTGCCGTGTGGGCGCTTCCGCTTCTTCTGGGCCCCCTTCTGCTGGTTGTTCGGGGGGCGGTTGTTTCGGCCCCTCTGGGGTTTCCCTTGGGGCTTGTCTCTGGGTGCTAGGCCTCCTTCTGGCTTTGCCTAGGGTTCTTGTGTCCCTCTTGTTGCGGCCCTGGCTCCTTGCACTGGTTCTTCTTCTGTGGTGGCCTCGTCGCTGTTCTTGCGGTCTGTTCCTGGTCCTTTCTTGTTGGGTTCTCCTCCTCTGTGGCTGGTGGGGAGGTTCCTGGTGTCAGTTGTCTGCCCCTTGGGTGGCGGCTCCTTGGTTGGGCTCCTTGTTTTGGGGTTTTCCTGGTCATCCCCTGCTCGTTTTGGGGTTTCGGCTCTGTTGGCTTGCATGGGGGCTTTGCTGGTTGTGTGCTCCTGCCTGTGTTTTTCTTTTTTCTTGTGGGCTCCCTTTTGCTTCTGTTGGGTGCCACTTTCGGTGTGGTGTCATTGGTGTTGGTGGGAGTCCGGAAGGCCGGGTTGTTTGCTTTGGTATTCTCCACTTTGTTAAGGAATGGGACAAGGACTGGAGGGACCGGGAGATAATGCCCTATTACTTACCGGTAATCTTCATTACTCCTGGTCCCGTTGTCCTCGTCCCATTCCTTACACCCCTCCCTCCATCCCGGACGGCCGGCCGGCCTTCCGGTTGGTGGCTTGGTGTTTCAGGCTGAATGCCGGGATAGTACAGCTTATGTACTCCCCATGGGAGGGGGTGGGTTTAGGTATCCCAGCATTCTCCTGCTCTTTTTTTCTGTCGTGGAGATGGTCATCTCCACTTTGTTAAGGAATGGGACAAGGACAACGGGACCATGAGTAATGAAGATTACCGCTAAGTAATAGGGCATTACCTAGCAGAATATCTGCTACTGGGACACCAGGTCTCAGTGAGTGATGCCACTCCCTCTTTAGGGTGGAATGGCTACCGGCAGATTTCCTACAGAAGGAGGTCCCATAATAATGCAGGCTCTCACACAGCTGTAATAGACCTTTGTAGTGGTTGCCCCCATATAACAACGTATAGAAATTAGGGATCAGGCTGATAACCACAGCTGTCAATGAATAAGCGTTGCCTCAGTCCCAGGTTTAAAAGGTTTGGCTTACCTACCGATGGGTGCAGGAACCGAGTTCAGTGCGCCATTGCTTGAGCAGGGGAGTCCAGGTAATTGTAGCCACACACAACCCACTGAGCATACAGGTGCAATGTCTGTGCTTTATGGGTTACTAACAGTCCTGTAAAGGGTTCAGAGATGCAGTGCATTTTTTTCTTTAGAATTGCATACTCAAGCACTGCACTCAGAAAAGACACTACATATTTAAACGTTTTTAATTCCAACAGTCTCATCCATTTACTTAGTGCATGAGTAATGCACCCATAGAGTGTAATAAGGACAGCAGATAGGCATGTTGATAGTGTTGATAGCAGTGAAAATAAAATAAGCAGTAGTAAACTAATTAGAATGTTGGCAGGCGCCTTCCACCCTAAAACTACTACTAATCACTACACTATAAGAGCACGGAACAGCTGACTTGCTTCTAGAGTTTCTTGGGGTCCAGTGCATTGCATATCTGTTCACAGCAGATCAGCTGTGGTTATCAGACTTTAGCAGGGAGAATGTGTTCCTTTGGAAGAGAAACACCCGATCAGCCAGGCTCAGCTGCTCTGAGAGGATGACTGGATGCTATGACAGTCCATAAGGCCCTCTTGTGACAACCTAGTGCGAAGACCTCTCTAATTCAGTGGTCAATTCAAGGAGTTTATATAGGATTGAGCACTGATTTTTAGCCTACATTGGGGAACTTTCCAATATTCCGAGATATTACCGGTCTTAAGCCAGCATGATGAAAATATATCAACTCGGACTACATGTTTATTTTACATGTCTACTTTCAATCCTTGAACCATAGATATTGCATAGTTTGTAGCAGACTTGTGTTGCCCTGTGTTATTTAAGTTTAGATAAAATTACACTTTCACAAGTTCTGCAAAAGATAATGGCATGCTGAATGTGGACCAAAATACAAAAAACAGGGGTTTTCGTCCTAAAACACCGCCAGGTAGGACGTATAAAACGTATGAAAAAAGAGGAACCTGGCTGTTTATTTTTCAAGGCCGCACTTTATTTTAAGCGGTCAAGAGTGCGAGACTCAAAGTTCTTGCACTTTTAGGTGTCTTAATCACAGTTATTTATCATGTAGTAACACCTTTCACAACGCATTTTGTACATATCTGTGTTGAATACATATCTAATACACAAAAGCTATAATACATATAAAGTGCATACAAAATTGTGAATAATATCAAAAAATGACAATGTGATTATACCAAACACAACCATACAAATTTTTTTACAGGAATATATACAATTACACCAGCAATTCATTTGTGCCAATTATGTATGGGCAGTTCCTTACATTCTATTTTTTATGGGGCTTTAGGAACTGCTGCCAAAAGGGGAAAAAATATATAAATATAATGTACTGCTCTGTGGGGTCTATTTTATTCTAAAACCTCCTCAGAGAACATTTAATACCCATCATGGCATAAGATGCAAAACAATGCCGACGCGTTTCCAATCCCAATTTTAGTTTTCGGGATTTTCGTCAGGGCTAAGGCACGGTGTAACCTGCAGATTGCAACAAAATAAAATAAAAACAAATTACCTAAACTTGTTCACCCCTTTTATTTAAACTTAGCTCTTCATATCGCCAAGAAAAAAGAAATACCTGAACTTCTTTTGATGCACTCTTTGTGCTTCTCAAATATCACGTGTTTTGGGACCTGAAAACGCCAGGGATATCTACATAAGTATAGTTTAGTTGAGCATTGTGTTCAACATCATGTATAATAGATTTAAATATAACTTACATCTGATCCACAGTCGGAGACTGGAAATGAAAGCCTCGATTCTGTTGGCCTCATTAGTGAAGCTGTTCATGATTGTAGCATCCTAACTAACCCTGGGCGAAGTGCTACGCTACGCTCGCGTAGTTTGCGAAGTTTGCGCTACTTCGCACAACGCGAATTGCACGTAGCACAGTGCGAACACGCGTGAGCGTAGCGTAGCGTAGTGCCGCGGTCATTTTTGCTTGCTCGCGGTCCTCAACGTCAAGTTGGCGACCGCGAGCAAGCAAAATGACATCCCGGCGAGACTTTTTCGTTCGCGATCAGCAACATCAAGTTGCCGATCGCGAGCGTGGAAAATAAACCTCCGGCGAGATTCTCAACGCGGGAGGTCAGGTTTCTCATTGCGAGTGGTCGCGTATGCTTGCGACCGCTCGCGATGAGAAACTACCAGTCCGCGTTGAGAAGCTGCCGCTCGAGTAAAATCTACTCGAGCGGCAGTAAAAGACAGCTCGCACTGTGCAAGTTGCCGTTTTCAATGATTGCACAGTGCGGACAAGCATCCGGCACTGTGCAATCATTGCGAACAGTGCGCTACGCAGTTCGCGTAGTGCTACGCGAAGCTTGCGTAGCGCGAACTGCACTTTGCGTAGCTTCGCGAAGCACATTGCGAACTACGCCCACCCTTAATCCTAACCGCACTTGCTGTTATAAAAAAGATTGGGCGCTTTTGAGTTTCAATTCAAATTGCTAAAAAGTAACCATTTTTAATTCCTCCATAAACAGTGTTGCACTTACGTGATGCAGCGGCCGCTTTTACTAACGCAGTATTCAAAAAGCTCTCTGTCTGCTTTTTAGTATCGAGTCACAGTTTCAATTCTGAAACAACAGGAGATTATGCTAGCCTTTCTTTTCTAATACGTTTTCAACAGGAAACAAGAAAAACCGAACTATAAAAGGATTCACTTACTCAACAAGTTTCTGAGTTCTCTTTGTATATCTTGGCAGTCGACCGTTCGAGTCTATCATAAAAAACCACCGAATTGATCTATATCCTGTTGCTACAGGAAGTGATAGCTTATTGCTTTTTACTGATGCATTTTGGGATTTGTAGTATATATAGTATATTTATAACAATTCTTGCACTGTTCATTTTACAACCATGACTCAAATTTAATTTATCATCAATTTGGCCACTAGGTGAATCATTTCCATTCTTTTGTGTCACAATCTCCCCTGTGGATCAGATCAAAGCTTCTTGTTATAAAACCATGAAGGTTTTGAATAAAACTTTATTACTACTTGACGGGCGCTCTCTAAAGCAGTAATCTTCATCTATTAGGTGACGAACTGCAATGCAATTTTAAAAAAACTGTACAAATTGTAGGAACAATTTTTTATGTTAAGGAAAAAGGGGATACCTTCATTGCTATTTCCAACTGTCACTTAGCTATCAGTTTAAATTTCAAAAAAAATCTTTGGAGAGGACTCAGCGCAATATTTGATGTAATTCCGACATTTCATTTAGGCCACTTGTGACACAATTATATTTTAAAATGAGATAGGCTTCTCTCTTTTGGAGCAATGTTTCTACATTCCCACCTCTTTGTGGTGTTTTAATTCCTGACAGCACTGTCCAAACGAAATCCTTTTCAGAATGTTCCTTTTCAATGAAATGAGGTACCAATGGTGCCGTCAAAACTTTCTGTTTTATTCGTGAGCGGTGTTGGACAATTCTCTGATTAATCTGTTGTATTGTTTTGCCAATATACAACTTAGGGCAGGGACACATAATGGCATAAACAATGTTTTTAGTTTTGCAATTTGTAAATTCTCTATGCACCCATTTGATAGAGTTGTACATAAATTCTTTACCTTCTACAGTGTTGTTACAAGCAGAGCAATTACCACATTTGTGGTGTCCTTCTACTGGTTGCATCTTCCATAGGGCTCTTAAATCTAAGTTGTTCCTAGTTTTGCGCAGGTCTGCCCGTATAATTTGTTGTCCTATGCTTTTGTTCTTTTTCATCGCGAATAGTGGTCTTTCCATGGGGCATTCAAGGTCAGTAAGCAAGTGCCAATTATTCAAAATGGCCTTGCGAAATTGATGCGTATGTGGGCCAAATGTGGGCACACATACCAGTTTGTCCAATGGCTCTTTGATTTTCTTAGTCAATAGTTCTTCACGAGGTGTGTACCACGCTCGTTTTTTTGCATGTTTCAACATTCGTTTGGGGTACCCTCTTTTTTTAATTGTTCACAGAAGGCTTCAGTATGGATCATAAAGTCTTCTTTGCGGGCACAATTACGCCGGATTCTCAATAGTTGACTGTAAGGCAAATTGTCTTTTAGACTTCTTGGATGAAAGCTTCGATAATGAAGCATTGTGTTCTTGTCTGTGGGCTTACGATGTAAGGTGGTAGTTAGTTTTTCATCTTGAACAAACACCTCTACATCTAAAAATGTTAAACGTGTCTGATTTTTCATCATGCTGAATTTAATATCAGCATGTCTGCTGTTAAGCCATTCAAAAAAAGTTGACAATTGGGCGTCTGTGCCTTCCCACAGGCACCAAACGTCATCAATGTATCGATACCACGATAGGATCTTGTCTCTATGTGGATTGTGATTAAAAATGAATCTGTCTTCAAACAGGGCCATGAAGAGGACCGCCATCTCTGGGGCATAAGGACACCCCATGGCGGTCCCCTTGACCTGCATGAAGAATGTGTCTTCAAATCTGAAATAGTTCCTTTTCAGGGCTATTCTCGCCAGATCTAATATAAACTCTGTTGGAACCCTTTGAGGTTTTGGACGAGTTTCCAAGAAAAATTCCATGGATTCTAAGCCTTCGTCTTGTGGAATCTGGGTATACAATGAGTTTACATCGAATGATACCAACAAGTTATGGTTGGGATCAAACGGATGGCCTTCAATTTTATTTATAAAGTCAGTGGTATCTTTAAGGTACGAAGGTATTTGGTCTAAGAACGGTTTTAGGAAGACGTCCACGTATTTTGCTATCGGTTCTAAAACCGAATCGCAACCTGATACAATTGGTCTCCCCGGTGGTTGTTGACTATTTTTATGTATCTTTGGAAGAAAATAAATCACGGGGATACGTAGAATGTGGACCAAAGGCAGATAGGCTAATGTATCATGTTCAAAATGGAGTCTGACCTTGGAATTTTATGACATAAGCGTGAGTAACGAAGCAATAATCACTAAATTACCTCCCTTAAAGCTATACAAAATCAGGGAAAGTAAATAAGAACTAACTACAAACTCTCTTTTAAGTATATCGATTAGTGGTGTACAAAGTTGTAAAGGTGTCTGACTCACACCTTCGTGTAAAAATTGAACAGATTTAGCGTCCCTTTTCATAGCTGTTCCCTTTGCCACTCAGGACAGTGAATATATTAATGCTTTTGGGCATCAGAATTATCCCCCAGCTCAAAGCAGTCCTCTACTAAGTTATTCCGTCAAGCTATTGCCTTGTAACTGTATAAAATAAGATCATAGTAAGCTCACTGCTATTCCATTTACGAGCATAGAAGCCAGAGGAGATAGGACTTAATGCAACTTAATATCAGAGCCCCCCTTCCTGGTGAAGTTCCCTCCATGGAACAGGAGTTAATCCAACAACGTTCTCTGCCATCTGTTTCTCACTCTGCATATTGCAAGTCCAACCCCCACCAACCAACACTTTGTACCTGGTTTGTTGGTGATAACGAATGGGTTCCAAGCTGTAGAATTTCCCATTCCTCATGGGTGGGGCATCGTGTGGTAAGAAATATTGACAGCTCATTTTGTGCATATGGTTATATGATGCTTTTTTTAGCTTCTTCAAAAGTTAAAGTGTGACATTTTAATAAATTTAGAATGTGTGTAAAATGTAATTTGAACACAAGACAAACTTTTAAATTGTTTAACATCAGAGTAACATATTCGAATTCTTAGGCCATACTTTTGAGTGCGGTGGGATCTTTGGAGGCTAAAGCCTCCACTCCACAAGCTGAGGACTGCCTCATTGAGAGATCCTCAATTGTCTGGTGGCAATCTTTACGATTTCAGTGAATCCGCCACTGAGGTGACTGCTCTAAAGCCTGAAGATGTTGCATAGTCTGTTCCATGTTTATAGTGCCCACTTAGCAAACATTATTAGTCTTTCGATTATAAACTCCCAAGTGGGAGTTTGTTTTTGAAAACAAAAAGACAAGTTTTTCAGGAGTGTAGCAAACTTTTTTCAGTTTGTAGGGGGTCATTTGTGATTTTTCTTGTCTAGGACCAACAAGATTTAATTGGTAGTCCTGAACTTAAAACATGTACACCCATAGACCGGACTAAAGAGGGCAATCATTCTGATGTATATTGACTGATAGTCCTAAAGAGGAAATGCCAATGGTCAAATATTTCTGAGGGTGGAACCAGCTGAGGCTCCACTTCTGTTTTGCTCACCTCTAAATGAGATGGGTGAACTGCAAACTGCTAATTTAACAGGGTGTGATCTCTGCCAATTTAAGGCATGGCTGCTGCTGCCCCAAACTCTAAATGAAGCCATTAGTCTGTTTTAGTATATTAAAATAATCTATTGTGGCTTAAGTGGCTAGTAATGTGTGAACTAATGGAATGATGCACAGACAGATGAAAACAAATGAAGGAAAAAATGGAACAAAAAAAATCAGAGCATATCTGCTGCAAACAAAAAACACATCTATTGGGCATGTTATTAAACCATACCCTCTTCCTAGAGGCTGATAAACATTTATTTTTAAAAAATATGCCAGAAATTGTAGAACTGGGTGTTGAGAATGTAAGGTACTAAAGCTGGAACCATTTAATTTCTCCCCTGTTACTGAGATGAGCCTATAACACATAAATATAGTTAGACGTGGATTCAAATATAGTGCAAAAACACAGAACAAAGAGAAGTGCCTTTCAAAATCACAAAATATAAGCATGAGGAAGAGGATAAACTTGCTTTATGACGAAATGCACTGACTCACATGGACACATTTACTAGTGATATCACAGAGAATAAATATACTTTTATGGCACTAAGGTGAAAGAAAAAGCTAGTAGCTGAGTTTAAAAGGGAAAGCACAGAATGGTTTTTTGCTAGAAACCAAGAGCAATACCATTTACAATTGGAAGTACAATTGACAAGAGAATACCATAAGCACTTCATGCAGGAAAACTATTTAAGATAAAGTAAACGTCTGGCTTTTCTTTAAGGGTAAAGGGAAGGAAACTCCATAGTTTTCTTATAAAATCATTGCCCAGGCTTTTTCAACTTCTTTTTAATAAAATATATGAAATTGAGATGGTTAATATAACCCATGCTTGAAACCAAAAGCAGCAGAACAGTCTCACCAGTTTATATTCACATCCTTATGGTTTTGTGTCTACAAAATAAAGCAAAGATTTAGGAAGAGGGGGATGTTGTGAAAACTTCAAATGTGTGACTTGTGATGGCTAGCACGACCTTAAGCTTTGTGGACCGTAAAGCTGCATAATGGTACCCATAGGACATCTACAGAGATCTGATGCAGTGACAAAGTGCATTTCTTGGAAATTAAATCTCTTTATGTTTAAGTGAGTTCTGCATTTACTACGCAAGTGCACATATTTCATTTCATATGTTCATGTATTTGAGGGCACATCTTTCATTTAGAAACACAGGCTTCAGTTAGCATTGATCGTACTTGTGCAAACATATAATGCATGATTTAGTGTATATTGATAGCATATCAATCATATCTATCTATCTATCTATCATATCCATCTGCCAGCATAGCGTCATGATTCTATAGTTCACAGACCTCCATTGGTCACAATCAGGGTGCCGGTGGGCTCATAGTGTCTTAAGTAGATATTCCATCCTGATTAGGTACAAGTTCCACAAGGTATCTTACTACATGCATGCAGGCTTGACCTTTATCAAACTGGAGCGGTCCCATTTTCCAATGTCCTGCTGCCATCACTCGGCCGCAAATTCCAAATCAGGGAGGAGGTCTGTGAACTATATAATCATGGCGGCATGCTGGCAAATGAGAATGTGTGGGAGTGGTCAATACAGTATAAAGGCCATGAACTAAATAGACTGTGCAATTTTAGGGATTTGCAATATGCGCTAATCACTAAAATTGTGACTCAAAATAAGGAATCGCATTTAGCGATTCCCAAATAGGGAATCGCTAAACAAATGTATAAAACATTCTTAAATTGCGAATAGTCACAAAATCGACATTTTGCACGTGGAATTTACCATCAACTCAAATCAGGTGGTAATCAAGTCTAACCCATATAAACAGCCCAAGAGTGCATCTGCATTTTCTTCAATGCCTGCTCTTTATGTCATGGCGAGGAGGATGAGCATTCTGGCTGGTTTGCAGAGAATGAGGAGGAGACAGGAGCACATTTTTTGAATTTGCATTACCATGTTTTATCAGACGGAGGAGGAAATCTTTGAGAAGTACAGATTAAATGCTGCACTTATTTTAGATTCAATATTTGAACTTCATCCTCAACTACAGTGACACACCCGCAGGACCAATTAAATTTCCACCCGTGTGCAGCTATTATGTTCCCTGCACCTCTTGGCCTCAGGAAGCTACCAGGGTGTGCTAGCTCTAGCAGGAGGGGTTTCCCAAAGTGCGCTTTCATGTTTTTTCCATGCATTTCTGGATGAAATACTCAGTAAAATTAATGATTACAGTAAATTCCCAAACACAGCACAGAAATTGCAGTTTACCAAATTAAAATTTTAGCAGTTAGTCCAATTCCCAAGTCATAGGCTGCATTGATGGGACACGTTTCAATATGTCCTCCATCAGAGAATGAATATATATTTAGAAATCATAAGAATACACATTCATTAAACATTCAAGTGGTATGCAATGCCTCTAATGTGATTGCTGATATAGTGGCCAGATTTACCAGAAGTACACATGATTCTTCCATATTTCATCATAGTTGAATTTACACATGGCTTCTTGGTGGAGAATTTGACACTAAGGGCCCGATTCTGATGCGGGTTGGAAAAGCTTCACGACCGAGGGCCTGATTCTGATGCGGTTAGGAAGGCCTCCTAACGGCATTTGCTCCTTCCAAATCGGATCGGGAACGTGTCTTCCCGACCGAGGGCCCAATTCTGATGCGGTTAGGAACAAATGTTCCCATTGAAGTCAATGGGAGTTCAACCAAATCGTATCTGGAAGCATCCGGATGCATCCTACTCCGCCGGTCGGACTTTCCCGATCCGAGTGGGTCGGACACCATTTCCCAACCGATTCGGTCGGGAAGCTTTTCCAACCCGCATCAGAATAAGCCCCTAAGTCATTTTTAAATTTGTCTTTGTGGCAGACAGTGCATATGCTTTGTGCTCGTTTATTTTAAACCTTATTTGAACCCTGCTTCAGCAAGTGACGACCGCTACAATGCTGCGCATAAAACAACCAGGAAAGTGATAGAGAAGACTTTTGGGCTGCAGAAAAGTCCCTTTAGATGCCTTCACAAGAGCGATAGAGCACTACAATACAGACCAGAAACGTGCTCCAAAATTGTCGCTACAAGTGCTCTACTTAACAACGTTGCCACATCTAGGGGCATACCCCTTGTCCTGTAAGATTCAGAGTCTGATGAAGAGGGAACAGCCAGTTTCAACATGCCAACCTACAGATGGATCAAGGGCAGGAGAAGGCAGAGAACGACATGTAGCGATTACATACAATTATTTTAGTAAGTAAGGGAAAAAATGCCTTTATGATTGGATTTGTACTTGATCTCGTTTTTTACCTTAACTTCAGGCAAAGTATTTTTTCACTGTCAAAACACAATATGAAATGCAAACTCTGTGCCAAAGCAATATTGTTATCTCAGACATTACAAATGTATACATATTTTGATAAATTAGAAATGTAAACACACATCCATATTCCAACTACTTTTTTCTCCCTCGCACTCCACTTGGCCTTTCGATGTGCTCAGCACTTTGCCTTAGTGAGCCTTTGTAGATGCACTTTGCCTGCAACTACGACGCTGATTCCTAATTTTGGGGGCAGTAATGCTACTTAGGCTGAATAACTCCTCACTTTCCCCTCCACCTAAGTCACTGGTTGCTGAGAAGTGTGCTGTTTGCATACTTTCTATAGCATTGGTGACTTAAACCTTGCACTACATCTCCACTGCTATGTGCCGTTCCAACTTGCATGGTGACTGTGCAGTGAGATAATATTGCTGTAGCATTTTTCAGGTGATGGACAGATCTAGTGAAACTGTCCAATTTGTTTATGAGTTGATGAGGGCGTTGTTGGTGTGTTACTTTATCTTGCGGCAATACTATGCATAACTCCTTAATGGCGTTTGTCAGCTCCTTATAATTTTCTGTAGCTGCGTTGTGGCCCTCCTCCAGAGTTGAATGAAGCTGCTTTATGCCATCCTTTATGTCACAAATGTTTTTATTCATTGACACCAACTGTATCTTAAATGAATTTATATTTTTACATTGCAGGCGCTGCACCAACAACATAGACAACTCCAAACCACCAACTACAGCAGTACTGCCTACTTTCTCAGTTGTCTGATGGCGTTGTTTCGACATTGAAGAAGGGACTGACTCCTTTGTGTAGATCTCATGTCAAAGGAGTTGTAGACATGTCTGTTGTGACACTCTCATTTTCTTCCACAAAATCAGGGAGTGGAGACACTGTTACTCCATGTCTGGGTGGTGCAGGTGTTGTTCGTTTTGGAGTTGGAATGTTTCAGTCTGTATAACTGGCTGAGTGTCCTGATTTTCTACCTCTTCAGTTTTTTCTGTAATTGTTGCAGGTAGTTATGTCAATACATGATAAATAGTTTTGTTCAATAAATGTTTTGTTATATATAATTTTACTTAAAGTTTGTTTCAAATAAAATTCTACATCTATTATTAAGTTCTTTTCTGTCATTTGGTATCTCACTTTAGGGAAGATTACAAAATGCTTCGTTTTACAACTTTATATTTCTTATTAGACATACAACTACAAATACTAAAATGCTTTGGTGAGCTAGAGATAATTTGTGGGCTCGAGTGGATTTAAATTTAGAGGTAAGTATACATTACTATTAGTATTACTTTTTACTTAAAACATTTTTATATGTAGCATAGTAAAAGTCTTACTTTTGATGGTGCTGGGTGTGGCAGAGGTGTCAATGTCAGAGACCCCAACAATATTTTCTGGTTGCAATGCAGCCTCAATCATGTCCTCAAGAGGGCTAGGTGGTGGCTGAGTAGATGTTCCTCTGCCTGTTCACCATGCACGGCAAGTCTGCTAGCCACCTTTTCTTTGGTACGTGTCCGAAGATCATCTCAGCGATTGCTATTTTCTACAAAAGAGTGCTGTGTTACACCAATCTCAATGATCTTCGCCTGGATGTCCTTTCAGATTTTGCACTTCTTGCTTTCTGGAACTTGCAGTGCGCTCTTTCTAAAAAGTTTATCATGGTGGTGTACACACTCTTCAGTGAGCACTTCAAGTTCTTTTTTGCTGAATTTCAGCTTTCTCTTGGCTCTCCTGTATGATTAACATTGCCATCTGTGGCCATGGTGAGCAGATTGCTCCAAACACACCTCCACACAAGGTCACGATTGCTCTGCTGACACAGCCTGCCTCCTCCTATGGAGTTTGGTTCTGGAAACAGCATGGAATGACTCACATTCTCATTGTGATTTCATCATGCTGCTCCAGAAAGTGACATTCGCAAAGCCAGACAGTGATATGCCCATCATGGGTTATGCTGTATGTAATTTGTTTAGTGCCGACCCAAGTTGAAGAAGGTGAGGCTTTTTCCATTTGTAAGAACAATAGACACATTTTAAGGTGCAAAAGCAAGACTTCTTAGGGCAATTACAATTAGTTAATACCGGACCTAAAAGCAAAGGATTTCGCTAATGACAAATTGCAAAGTCATGAAACCATAAACGTCAACTCACAAAATAAGAGCTAGATGAAATTCCCTTCTCCAAATAACTGTCCATCCTCATAACACCGTAGCAAAGCAAATGTTGCTAGCATATCTGAAAATTTAAATCACGTCTATACTTCACACTACTTTCACTCAACACACTGCTAAGTGCTGTTTCCCATAACACAATAACCACACCTCAGTAGTCATCAGGAACACCATGGAAACAATGACCTGATAGAATAGGCTCAATACTAAGACAACACTCACCTATCCACACACTCTACCCGGTGTAGCATGCTACCCATGTAGGCACCCGCTTCAGCACCCCACCTTGGAGTAGTAGGCACTATATAAAGAAATACAACAAAATGCAATACAAGACTGACATAACTAAAGACTATACACAACTTTCTCAATTTTTAAGTTCCTGCCTTGTCTGCTTCACAAGCTGGATGTTTAATGTGACCTGAATATGCTCACTTTAAAAAATATGTGGTTTTGTTCCAGCATGTACTATGTCTGTAGCTGTGTATCCAGAGAGCTAAATACAGATTTAAAGTAAAGGTAATTTAGAAATGTGCCATTGGTGCACCACCTAATGGGAACTGTTGGATTTGCCACATTTTGCAGGGTCATCCCCAAATTTTATTCCTTCACCCTCCTGTTTTCTGAACCCGTTTTTGCTTGTTTTTAGGGTTCTTCACATTTTACCACTGCTAACCAGTGCTTAAGAGCATGTGCTCTCACCTTAAAACATGGTAAAATTGTCTTATACTCAATTGGCCTATTCAATGTACTTGTAAGTACCCAGGGACTGTAAATGAAATGCCACTGGTGGACCTGCAGCACTGATTGTGCCACCACTTGAGTAGCCCTTTAAACATGTCTCATGCTGGCCATTGTAGCCAAACTGCCATTTTCAGATAATTAAACCTCTTTCTAGGCCCAAACCTTCCTTTTTAATATATGTTAGTCAAACCTAGCATAGGCCCTACACTGCCGAGAGTGCAAGCTGCAGTGTATTTAAAAAGTGGTTATGCACTTTTAAGTTTTACATGTCCTGGCAGTGAAAAACCTTTCACTACTGCAAGGCCTACCAATCCCATAGGACAACATTGGTTTACCATATAATATTTAATAAGTGATATCTTTCAATTGGGAGCAAGTAGGAATCTCGAGTTTGTTGTATAAAGAATTGTAATTAAATGCCCTCTTGAATGGTAAAGTTGGATATTTAGTAACAAATCTCAAAATGCCACTTTTAGAAATTTGGCATTTTTGTGTCCTAACCATCTGGTGCCTGCAGCCTGATTCACATGACTAGGTTTTGCTGGCAGTTGGTCTTTGTGTATTGCTTCCAGACAGTGAGACAAAGGGAAGATAGGTGTTGGCAGGATCGGCCACTCTGAGTTAACAAGGGGGAGGAGTTGTCATATACCACACTTGCACATCACAAAGGCTCTGCCTGATTACTCTCCCAAAGGGTTTGACACTGGCCTTTTATGATCACAGAAAAGTTGGGGACAGGACAGGGATGAAGTGGATGGCTGACACCTCTGGTGGGTGGACACCTCTAGAAGTTTTCTCACTTACAAGTGGGCACTAGGTATAAATATTAAACCCTTAGACTCAACTCTTCAATACACATCTAGACCTGAGGACTCTAGCAGGAAGAAGGATTGCTGTGCTGCCACTCTGCTGGACAGCTGCCCGGAAGGACTGCTGCCACACTGTGCTGCCCTGCTGTCCTCCTGCCTGGGTGAGAAGGATTGGACCTGCCTCTGTAAAACCATGACTCCAGAGTGATTCCAATGGCTAGTAGCCTGCCCTCCTGATTAGAAGCCTCAGGGACAGAACAGGATTCCAAAAAACTTGAATCCAGCATCTGGACTCTGCCCATCCCAAGTGGTGCCAACCCAATCCTGGACCTTTGGAAGGGGGCCTGAAGGTTTTCTGCCAGCCCATCTGTGATTTCAGCAGACCCGACGTATCTCCTCCGCGGCGCGTCTCCCGCAGAACCAGCACTCGCCTTTGCTGCTCTACGCATCGCCCTCAGAACTGACGCATCGCCTCTGCTGCGTGGACTTCCCCAACTCAGGGGCTTTGCATCACCATCGCAGCACATCTGAACCGCCGCTGCATGATGCATCTCCATGCAAGAACATTGCGTTGCTCAGAGCAGCCATTTGGAACTGCTGTTGTGGGATGCATCTCCACATGAGGACATTGCATCACACTTCCCAGCTCCATGGAACTGCTGCTGCGTGGCGCACCTCCTCGCCCAAACCGTGCATCACCTCTGCTGCATGACACATCTTCAACGCAGGACTCCACATCCACATTGCACCATGCAATCAGGATTAAGGTACTGTGTTTAGCAGACCTAAGTGGGTCCCTGTAGCTGGCACACACTCTATCACGGTTGGCCTGAACTTGTGACTTTGTCCCGGGCCAGAATTACCAGACAACCACAGTTGGCAATTTATGCTTTTTGGCGCTATTTTCTCTTAAATCTTTAAAAAGTGCATATCTCTGATTCTGCTGATTGGAGTTAGGTTGTTTTAGTCTGGATTTATTTATTGAAACTTACTCTATGTTTCTAAATTGGAGTGGGATTATTCTTGTGTTGTGCTTTCACTTCAGTACTGTTTGAAGTGCTGCATAAATACTTTACACATTGACTCTAATTTAAGCCTAACTGCTCTGTGCCAGGCGACCAGAGGTTTGAGCACAGGTTAATTTGGGTGTTGCTTGTGACGTCACCCTGACAAGGATTGTAGTTGCTGCTTGAGTAGGGTGTCACCTCTATCAACCAGTAACCCAATTTCTCACAGAAACCACTAAGCAAAGCGGTTCAGATGGATATGGTATATTACTTTTAACATTTTGAAATGATCAAAGTTGATTACAAAACAGCCAGCTTAATGTAAATTATGACCTGTTTTAAATAAACTATGTGACCTTTTTCCTGCTCAATGTTTGTTTGGAGTTAAGATATTGACTGGAATAAGCAAAGTGATAGATTTCTGCCAGTCATTGACAATACCGAGTTCTGGTGGGCTATAGATTCAATACACAAAACAGTGCAAATAATTGCATGCATGCAGATGTATGCCTACATTTCGCTCATATTTACACACTATCCAATAGTTGGTATGTATGGAAACATATGCTATGGTAGGTTGTCTAGCATACCAGAAAGTAGCCAAAAAGAAATTCAACTATCTATTTTTAACTATTCTATTCTTCCTTACATTTATCCATCCTTTCACCCTTCCACCCACTGTTCCATCTACTCTTCCATTCATTCACCATTTCACCAATCCAAGCATCCATTCATCATTGCAACCCTTTACACATCTTTCCATGCTTTCACTCATTCATCCATTTACTTATTCACCAATTGTTCAACTGTTCCATCAATATCCATCAACCCATCCATCTTTCATCTTTCCACCCATCATTCTCTACTTTCACCTTTCTATACATCATCCAATCCATGTATTTATTCATTATTTTACCCATCCAGCAATCCACCCTTTCATCCTTCTGCCCATCAGTCCATCCATCCACTCATCCGTTCACCTTCCAGCATCCATCCATTCCTTTTCCCTTCCTACGTGTCACCCTCCCTTCTTTCCACCCTTGATTCCTGTCACCCATGCTGTTGTTCATCATTATGCCTTTTTTTTCACCGTTCCATCCTGTTACTTTTCCTTCCTTTTTTACGTTTTATTTACAGAGAGTCTTTTCCTGTCTTTTGTTGAAAACCTATATTGGAGATTATCAATACCTATGGTGGGCTTTGGGCCAACTCACTGCTTACCACTGGTTAATCTTCTTGTCAATCTCATATGTTTGCTTCTTATTCCACTGCTTTCCTTCTTCTTGTTGTGTTTGCCCCCTCCCCGGTGCATAGCTTCCTTACCATCCTTCATCTTTTTGATTGGATGACTTTTATCCTTTCAGTGCTTGCATTCAGATAAGTACTTTTTCTCTCAGCACTCCTTCATTGCTCCCTCTCATCTATCATTGATGCTCTACTTTGTTTTTTTAAAAACTTTTTTAATGGTTTTTGGAGGACACAGCAGTTGAAAGTTCCTGCTGTGCCATTCCTTTTACCATACACACTTTCATCCACATGTAAATTATTCTTTTGATTTACGATTCCAAGATTGGAGCCCACCATCTTGGAAATAAAAAATAAAAAAAGCAGTTGGTTCTGCTATTTGCGTCTTCAAGAGTGATAAACCATGCGCCCAAGAACGTCATAACTTTAGACCGCTGCACCATCACAAAGCAAATGTGTACGTCTTATGTACACATCATCACGCTCTCTTTTTTTCTCTCTCTTTTTGGCCCTCCTGGACAGCATTGGCAAAAAGCCCTAGAAAAGCCAGTAGGTCTTTATTGGTGGCCAAAAGTCAAGAACTATCGGCTTTGGTAATGCTCATTTATTGTGATTACGTAAAATCATTGATGTTCATGTGACATTTTGAAACTCTCCTCCATTAGTAGTGTTGCAAACTTTTAAGCTTGAGTGGTAAATAGAGTGCTCTCTGAAGGTGGTGACCCAGGTGGACACAACTTCTGGCCATGTTCTAAAACCAACCCTTCAGGGTATCTTGAGTTAACTATATTTAACAAGATCTGTCAAATCCAATAAATCTGACTTTTGCATAAGAGTAAAATGTGTAGAATGCCACTGTGTCTGTGTTTCGAATATATTTTAAGAAGTTTTCTTTTATGGGTGTTTGTAATTGTTACAGTGCTGTGGTGAGTTCAGAATATAGGAATGGGCAGATGGATACATAATGACTAAAGACTGGCTCAGCAAACAACGTTTATTAAATTGTGTTGGTAGCAGAAGAAAGGGATTTAGTGCTGTACATGGAAGAGAATATCAGGGAATGAGATTCATTAAAAGTACAGAAAAGTCCCTACTCAATTGCTCATGTGTGCCTAGATGCATATATCCTCCACATACCAACAGCCGCAGCCTTACTAACGACTCCAAGGGGGATATTCTCAAGAACGTGTGATAACTACCACAAAATTAGTTTAACGCAACTCTTCACATCGCAGTCTATCGCGGGAAAACAACTCCGTGTTAACGTGGAATTCACAACACGGCGGCCCCATGCGATAATCCAACAATAACGCGTCAAATGAACGTGTTAAAACTAACGCGATGCAGAAAAAACGCGAAACACGAATGCGAAAATAGTAGCGATGAGGCCAATCGCGATACAAAAATCAGCGATAACCAGCGAGAGGCCTGCAATTCCCACGCGTCATGCGGGAAAATGCACAATAAAAGCAGAGTAAAAAAACGGTGAGATGACAATGTACGAGCACAACCCCACATCCGTGACGTAGAACAAATGACCATTGTCCCGCATCAAATAGGCATCTCCTCACAGTCACAATGTACATTGACATGCAGTCTGCATGTAAACTGCAAAAATGCTGAAACATGCATGTAACACATAGTGAAACCACATCTCCCCCTCACATTGCAGAGGGACAAGCAACCCCTCCTGCACACAGACGTGTCATGACCATGATCAATCAATTATGAAAGCGTGGATGAATGTAGGGTGACTCCCGCTTACGTACATGTTGCCCATGTTGTGAGACTTGAGTCACAGGGGGCATCCCCGCATCATGGTGGTACATATCTGACCCCAAAAGGAGCCCTGTTGTCACCAGCAGGACACAAATGGCAGCCAAAATGAAATGAATTTGGACACATGTGAAACGTCGAAGAGTGGGATTCCCTACTAACTGCAACACACAGAACAGGCAGTTCGAATATGTGACACCCTAAACAGCCTCTCTGCACAGAGGTGACACACCCACCATACAAATCATAAAATTGTCAGCAATACATGTCGCACTCACACTTGTCTGAGTGATGTGCCTGTACAGATGAGGGACATGCACTCAGGGAATGTGTTCTTTGAATGCATTTATTTGCGCATGCTGTGCCTGTGGTCATTTTATACTGTCCCATTATTGCCAAGGACTGCCACAATGTGACGCGCTCATGTGAAGAAATTGTCAATGATGGTGTTCCTACGGGTTATTCCTGCTGCGGCTGCAGTGGGGTGTGGTCCACCAGCCTCATCTCCATCATCATCGTCTGGTGCATCTGGCACTTGTATCCATGGTGCCTTGCTGCGTACACATATGTTGTGCAACACACAATATGCAACGATCATCTTGCACACGATGTCTGGGCTGTACAGGAGCCTTCCACCTGTGACGTCCAGGCACCTGAAACGTGACTTCAACACGCCAAATGTGCGTTCCACGATGCCCCTGGTGCGTCTGTGGGCTGCATTGTACTGCCTCTGGGCCTGTGTGTTCGGGGCTCGGAGGGGTGTCATCATCCAAGCGCAGAGTGCATGTCCTTGGTCACCTGTGACAGTGCAGAGAGACATGAGGCAATAGTTGGTTCGGCATGATGTGTTGGCAGGCTCACTGGTTCATTGGTGTGTGATATGTGTGACTTTCTGATTCCTGCATAACATGTACTGCTTGTTGCAAATGAGCGGCATCAATGTGTATTACGTAGCCTCAATACCGCTCCTCCCTCCCCTGAGCATATTCACTAGTGTGCGCAGCGCGGTTGCATCACTTGCACCCCTACGGCACACTATTGTCATGCCTGTTTGCGCATGTCCACAAGCCTGACAACGACACAGTGATGTCGTGCGCTGAAGGTGGACGAACACGTGTGTGTAGGCCTATGGTAAGGACAGGGCGGACCCAGATGTAGAGTTCATGCCTGGCTGAACTCGCCATGCGGTCGAGGGTAGACCTTTGACTTATGCTGCGGAAATAGCGACACACAAAACAGTTGGCATGTCTGATCCCTGACCCCGAGCGGGCCTCCGCGCCCTCATTTACCCCTCGGCTGAGCCCGTACTCCGGGTGCATGCTACATGGCAACATTGTATATTGCGTGACTGGTGGCGCCGACACTACACCTGAGACACACGCATTAGTTATTTCCTTGGCAAGGCCTAATCTTTACCACGCCCAGAGCCACGTGTTGAATGACCACACCCCTACGCTTTACTGCCGTATGCAGGTCCACTCCCTCACGCTCACTGGAGGGTCCAACACAGCTATACGTCCCAGGTCTACCCCACTGCCTGAGGTGACAAAGTTGCGCCCGCTGTACACAGCACAATGTAATGTGGTATGGCCCGGGGCCCTCATGCATACATAATGACCACACGGACACACTGAGATTAACCGTGGAACTGGCTACGGGCACGTGCGCCCGGCACCTATTATTGCCAGGGTCACATGTCCAGTGACGCCTGTGCTGGATGGGTGTTGGGTAGTGTAAGCCACCCCTCAGGGGTTGGTTGGTGCTGGCAACAACTACAACAGTGATCAGACAATCAGAAGTTCAAAGTACAAACAGCAAGGCTCCATGACTTGAGCTGCACAGAGTTGGTGGCCCCGGATGCACAGCGGCCGGCACAGGCACACCGCCACGGGACGGTGACTTGCGATGCACTGAGGTAGGGTCACGAGAGCTGAGCGGGTCCTCGTTGATGTCCAAGGAGAATGTCGCGGAGTGTTACGGGGGACAGTGGAAGGTGTCCATCCAGGGCATGATGCAGAGGGCAGAAGCAAGCAGAAACAGGCAATATGGAGGAGTTGAATGCTACAGTCTCCTTTTTCCCACGATGTCAGTATCAGCTACATGATGATGAAGACAACCCCCAGGCCATAGACTCAGACGCCACCAGAGTTCAACCAGAGAGTGTCCATGACTCCCGTGGCACAGAGTCAGTGGCACCAGAGCCGGAAGGCGATGCAGTCTGCGATGAGGCCTGTACAATGATATGAAGTCTGCAATGAACAAATCAAGACTCAGTTCCAATTGTGTGTCCTACTCGACCGCAGTGGGTGCCGGAGGCAGCGGTCAGCGTGGGGCAACCGCTGTGCAGCCAGCTCCTCCTGGATCTCTAACACACCGCGTTGAAATGGTATGTGGAGAAGATTCCTGGTTGACGGAGGTGGAGGCACCAGAGCTGAGCGGGTGTTTAGCCAGCGACGATGCTGTGTCCTGCTTGTTATGGACTGTATTGGATTGGGTTGAGGCCTGCTGGACCGCAGTGTAGGCCGGAGGCAGCGGTCAGCAAGGGCCCACAGACACGTGTGGTCGGAATGCTATGCACAGAGTTGGTGGCACCACATTGAAGGGAGTATACTGATTTAAACTCTGCATTAACATATGTACTCTGCCATTGTGTAATCAAGACTCAGTTCCAAATGTGTGACCTACTTGTCCGCTGTGTATGCCGGTGGATTACGTCAATGACAAAGGAGTACTGCAAGCCTTGCCCGCGGAGGCCGTGATGGTCTGAGGAGGCTGCCACGGTCGAGGGCATCTGGCTTGGAGCGAGCACCGGCACGTGGTGGGCCCTCTTGGAGACACACCGGTGTCAGCAGGTGAGCAGTGAGGCCTGGATGCGCAGGGGCGGACGGGACTGGTTCGGGGACCAGTGGCCCGGGCTGCGGCAGGCGCACAGGATCGCAGGCCACACCACTCACGGCGTCGGCCTCGTGGCGGGGTGGGAGGTGCCACCCTGGCAGACATGTTGGGCATTCCGGAAGAGAACCACGCCCAGAGCTACGTGCTTTTTATTCACACCCCTACACTGGCCCGGCGTACGCCGGGCCAGCGCACTCCGCACACGCTTACAGGGGGGACGTCACAAGCTACATTTCCGAGACCTTCCCCACTGGCTGGGGTGACATGGTTGCGTCCACTGTTCACAACACTACCACCACCAGCAGTATATGTTGACATGGATATGTCTGTGGTCTGCATACTGCAGTCTGTCCAGCACTTCCACGCCACACTTGGCATTGTGTGCATTCTCATTCATGGGTGACTTGCCTCCTTCAAACATGCCTGGTTCCCACCTCTCCCCACATACTGCTATTGTGTGGCTGAGGTGCCATGCCATTGATGGCTCATGTACATGGCTAGCCCAGGTTTCCGCAGTACGTTGTGCTGTCGTGTATGGTGGGTGGGCATGTTGTATGTGAGTTTGTAACGTGTGCATTCCCAGTGAGTTGCATGATTGTGGAGTTGAGGTGTGTGGTGTGTTCATTTGGTACTTACCAACGAGCACTGCATTTCCGTAGGTGCCATCCTGGAAGCGCCGGTTGATGATGGACTGTCGGAAGATGTATGAATCATGCACACTGCCTGGGTAGTTGGCGACGACATTGGTGAAGAGTCCCCGGTGGTCCACTATTGCCTGCACATTGTTGGAATGCGTGTGCTTTCTGTTGCGGTAATTGTGTGCAGTGTCGGCAGGGGGCACAAGTAGGACATGTGTGCAGTCAATTGCCCCCAACACGTGCGGGAAGCCTGCTATGGCGTAGAAGCCTTGCTTGGTCTCCAGCTGTTCCTGCGCAGTGTGGGGGAAGTATAGGTACTGGGGTACCAAGCTGATGATGGCATCCAGGACAGGTTTGAGGAACTTGGATAGGGCTGGCTGTGAGACTCCTCCGACTCTGGCGGTTGTTGGTTGGAATGTCCCAGAGGCCAACAGGTGCAGCACAGCCAGCAGCTTTGTCTGAGGTGGGATGTTGGTTGTCCGCTGTGTTGGTACCGTCAGCCTGTGGGCAATGATGGTCACGAGGCGGAGGATGGTTGACCTTTTGAGTCTGTAGTGGGCAATTACATTCTCTGGTGTCAAGTCTGTGAGGCTGGTGCATTTCCTGAAGGTCCACTGTCGTTGTCTGCACTGCCTCCGTGGTGGTCCGGGGGGGGGGGTGGGCGGTGGCGGGCCTGGGTGTGGTGGCGGTGGGTGTTGTGGCCCTGTTGGGGCTGCGAGCTGCATGATGAGTAGCTCAATGGCATCTGTTGTTCTTCAGGTGTGGCAGTGGGCTGGGCTCCCTTTTCTGGTGCAGGTTGTCGTCCGACTTTGCACCAGGTCAGAGCAGGTGTTAAATTCCTGCTGCTAACGCGCTGTATCGCCTGTTTTGTGTTCTTATCGCCAATGTGGCTGGTCGTTGAGAATGTTGCGTTGTGGTGTTGTCGCGGATTTTTGCTCGGGAACGTCTACTCTGCATCTCATTAGCGATAGTTGCCGGGCTCATCTGTGGAAACACAATAAGTGTTTGAACGCAACCTTTTAACTAGAATAAACCCTGCATATATATCTACAGGATTTAGTGTTTTTATTTCACCATTTACTTTTTTATTTCGGAAAAGTTTTTAATAAATTAAATTGAGTTCATATCCAAAAACATATAGACACACAATAAGATTTACAATACATAATCACATAAATGCAATGAACTTGACAAATCTCATCTGTGGCAATGTTTTTTGCGGCTGCTATCGCAGGTAAACTGGTGATATCGGCTGTTTGTACCAGCTTGTGAATGGGGTGATAATTTTATCGCGACTTTGGCTGCGATAATGTGCCGTTAACTCGGCGATAGATCCTTGAGAATATACCCCATGTCTTTTTCTACAAGTTTCAGACCCGAAGATAGTACAATATTGCTTTTTCCATTTTTTTTAAAGGGCTGTCCATGAATAGGGTTTCTTTATTAAATTTTCTGCTGCAGAGGTAAAATAATGTATATAAAAATACTATATATTCTGTTTGTTTAGCAACGGCCTACGTTTGCCCTGGTGCAAACATATTTCTTCTAATGTGAACAATGATAAAAATATGTTTGCTTTATTCTATATTGAACAGAGCAAAAATAATGCAAAATGGCTTTGCATTTTTTTCATAGTTAATGTAATATGAACATTAGCTTTACCAATACGTAGGTGTATTTATTCTCAGTCCTATCTGCTTGGGTAGCCATTTACCAGTTTGTCCTGACAATTTCCCCTGAGTTTTGAGTCAAAGATCATTTTAGGCACGTAGCTGTGCTGACATGAAACTACAATTGTCATCTTTTCTACAAATAGGCTATTCAACATGACAGGAACGCCGCATTAAATCTGTACAGCTTCTCAGACCTTCTCAGACCTAATCACACGTGTCTCACATATGTGACAAGAAATGAATACATGTGCCTCAAAGAAAGGAAGGTTCTCAGCCAGATGGCGGACTAGAAACATGTTGCTGAGGGCACCTCTTTCCCCCATCATTTTCTGTAATTGGGTATTACAAAAATACGCTTTATTTTCTCAGTTAACTGTATCATTTGTGGACCATGGCTAACTAAGTAACATAAAAACATGTTTGTTTCATAATTTTCTAGACATACGTTCACATTTAGCTTCACATCACATCTCTTGTCAAACTAGGCATATTTTTCCATTTTGAAAGATGTGTCATCTGATAGTAAGGTTGTGGTTAATAATATATTAGAAAAGCTCGGTGGCCTGGCCTTGAGAACCTGGTTTCTGTACCCAACCCGTGCTCCGTTGTGGTCTGCCTTTATTGGCACCTAGGTCCTGATCAAGCACAATCAGATGATTGCGGTTAGAGCTGATCGTGTTTTTGTTTATTTTTAATTGAATTATTCAAAATTCAGCTCCAGTTTCCCTTAGTGGACTCCTATCGGCATGGCGTCATTTTGTATTGTATTGTATTGTAATTGCATTTATATAGCGCTTACTACCCTGACAAGGCGTCAAAGCGCTTTTTCAGCGAGTAGCACGCTACTCCGGAACCCATAAAGGATTAGTGTTGAATTAGTATAGTGAAATATGAAAGTAATTTGAGTGGTGGATAGGTTAGTCAGTTATTTGGATTCAGAATGATAGCGGAGGTGTAGAAGAGGGGAAAAGGTTTGCGTTTATATAGCGCTTGTTACCCCTGATGGGGTGTTGAAGCGCTTTTTTCGGCGAGTAGCACGCTACTCCGGAACCCATAAAGGATTAGTGGTGAATTAGTATAGTGAAATATGAAAGTAATTGAGTGGTGGATATTAGTCAGTTATTTGGATAGAGAAGGATATCGGAGGGATAGAAAAGGGAAAAAGGTTTGCATTTATATAGCGCTTGTTACCCCTGATGGGGTGTTGAAGCGCTTTTTTGTTGATCAGTCGATTAAATCATACTCCATTTGTATACATTAGAGTGGAATTTATATTGTGTTGTGCTTTCAAGTTTTTAACAGTTTTGGTAATTCTAAATGCTTTACACATTTTCTTAAATTAAGCCTTTCTGCTCTATGCCATAGCTGAGAGAGGCTGAGAAACCTTTAATGGCTCTTACAAGAAAAGTGAAATTATTACTTGTGGTGGACTATCCTCCACCTTAACTAATAAGCCACATTCTCACGTAATGTAATTTATGTGCATATTCTGAACTCTGACATGGATTCTACAATCTTGGACCTACATTGAGCTACCTTAATGGATGCATATCCATGTACTTTGTAGGCAGAAGCTAGACATTATTTGTTTTGATTATAAGTTCTGAAGCATATCTTTTAAATCATGCATTAATAATGCATGCATTATTTGAACTTTAGAAATACAGTAACCTAAAAAAATAGGCTGTCACAGAGACTTAAATATTTCAGACATGCCCACAACTCAATTTGTAAGACAGATAAAGGATTTCTCTTCCCAAGATCGCAAAGCAAGTTCAGCAGCCAGATAGAATACTCCGCAATATAAAAATACAAATATCAATTCTGCATCAGTTTTCCTTCCCAAGCTCCACTGCATTAATCCTCTCCTCTGCTATATCGAATTTACTTTTCCATTTACTGACAAATCTCCTAGGAAAGCAAACAGCTAAAAATGATAGAAGTGGCGCTGTCTAAATGAAAGTTACGTACACACTGCTTCAAAATAAATGGAAATTGATACTAACAGAATAGACCTCTGGATGGAATGATACATCGTTCTATCATCTCTTGGAAATGAACTGCTCCATTTATGGTTTTCACGAAAGCCCACGAGAAAGTATTCTAAATGAATAAAGATCCTTCTCTTCCTGTCTTTTTCCCAGTTCTTCTCTAATTCCTTTTAGTTAGTTTGGATAAAGTTCAAGTGCAAAGAAATTCAAATCCGCTGCCTTGATCGGGATCCGTTCTAGATTCTGCTGACTTGGTCCACATGACACAAAATTAAAGTAAACTGCAGGTAATTTGGAGCAATGTATAAAATGTAATTGTGTCACATTTATTGGAGCAAGCACAGAAGGGAAATACATTACAGCGGGTTGAAACAGCTGTTCTGTGCTTTTTTTTTCTAGGATGATCTCTAACATTTGACGGAAGACCAGATGGTCCCCTCAAAGGGCTGACTGGCCATATATAAATCCAACCCCAAGGAGCTTTCAGGTTCTAGTTTTGGGTCCAGGTGTAGTGTGTGAATTCAAAGACGCTGATAATGTAGCTTCTGTCAAACTGTCAGAGAGAGTCATCCTGAAAACAAAATTCTATATGAAGGTCCTTAGTACTAGCCACTCATTTGAGGATTGTTAAAAGCTGATACCCCAGCAAATTTAACAGATGCTATATGTTGGACCTGGCCCTTTTTGCAGGTTCACCCCTAAACTTTTTGCATTTCTCCCAGCCTTTTTCTCTGTGTAGTGTTAGTGGTTTCAGGCCTCTGGGCACTTTAGCACTGTGGTTCAGTGTAAAGTGCGTGCGCTCTGTGTTACATTTAGTGAGAGTGGCCTGCCCTCCCATAGGAATGCATGGGGGATTCCCTGCTCAGTGTGTGTCAGTGGCAATTCCTGTTATGAGAGGAGCAATATGGTCAAGTATGGTTGGTATGAAATTGTGAGAATAAATGCTGCGCAATGGCGTGCGCAGATTTATTCTGACTATGTGAGAAATGCCACTTTTAGAAGTTGGCATTTCTGTGTGCTATGTGTCAGCCTGCCTGATGTGTATTGCATGTCTGGTTTTGGAGGGACAGGGCAGGCTGAGCCAGATGTGGGTTGAATAGAGGGATCTGCAGTTGAGATGTGGGGAGGGGTGACCCTTTGATCTGAGCAGGGCTGTGCCTGGCAAGGTGAATGATGGCTCCACCTCCCACTGTGCGTCTGATAGCAGACCCTCTCTTCCTGAAAGGCAGGATGCAGCCTTGTAAACAAAATGCTCCAGGACCACCCCGAACTGGTTCTGTCTGGGTTCAGTGACTTGTGACTGTTGAGAACAAAGACTTTTGATGGTATAAGTAAAGAGACTGTGACCCCATGAGGTTGTTCAGTTCCAGGATGCCATGATGCTGTACTAATCCTGCTGGGGCGTGCTGCTGCTGGGGCCCAGGAGGATTTGCCATGAGGGCTGCCTCCCTGGGCCCTGCATTGCCCCCTTTATCTCCAAAGGACTTATTCTCTTAAACTACAGGACCTTGGTTTGTTTCTAAGCGCCCTGGGAGCGCTTGACTTTTACTTTGAAGAGCACCTGTCTCTTTGTTGCGAGGAGCGAGTGGGCTATCGCAGCGCTACACTGCATATGGAGAGAGAGAGGGAATCCCCCGGCGTAGGGATTCCCCCAGTGATGCAGAAATGGCGGGTGCCCACCCCGCATTCGTTTGGTGCTTTGCGGGTGCCCACTCCGCTTATTGATCCTAGTTGCGGGTGCCCATCCCGCATTAAGGTGCGTCTGGTAGCGGGAACCCACCCCGCATTATATTTTAAAATACGAGGGAGCCTACACCTCATCACCGCCGCAACACGAGAGAAATCACCGTTGCGGCCCACGCCGCAAACAGGAAGTCAGGCACGTCTGCCTGGGACATGGGCGGAGCCGGAGGCAGGGCCGGATGGGTGCCGGTGTTGTGCAGCGGGGCTCCCATGAGTGGATGGGAGCCCCGTTGAGGAAAGGAGGATGGGAGCCTACCCCGCCTCCACGAGCACCGCTGTAAAGTCCCGGGTCCCAGGAGGGGCCCGGGTGAAGAGAAAAGGCGGCAGAAGCCGCCGATGGCAGCGCGGGCTCCCACGAGGGAAGGGAAGGCCCGCGCCGCGAGGGAGAAACAGAGTTCCCCCGCACAGAGGAGACCAGGAGAAGTGCTGCCGGTCCCGCCTGCCGAGAGAGGAGCAGCGCGGTGACCCACGAGGAGCCGGTGAGTGGGGCTCAGTCTTCCAGGGGTTGGGGGGGTGTCGGGGCACATTGCCGGTGCCCGCCCCCGTGCCAGTGCTTATGTGTTTCTTTTCCAGCTGCCCCACCTGATAGCGGGCAGCTGCACCTATGGGGCCATTGTTGAATTCCAGAGTCCCCGAGCGGGACTCCAACGTGCACCTTGTTGGTGCTTGCTTCTTTCCCAGCTGCCCTGCGAGAGCGCAGGCAGCTACAACGTTTTGCGCAGATTGATCTAGAGTCCCTGAGTGGGGTGAGAGGGCACAACGGTGCCAGGCCTGGTTTGCTTCACAGCTGCCCAGCAAGTAGTGGGCAGCTGCAACGTTTAGGCCACAGTTCTTTGGGGGGGGCATTATGAGAGAGAGGAGCGAGATGCGCTCCTTGGCCCTAGCGCAATGGCGCACTTTGGATTCCGCTGCCTAGGCAGCAGCCCTGACATTCGGAACACAGGGCATTTGAGTCCCTTTGAGAAGGCCAGTTGGCCAGGGGGTCAGTGATTTACATGATAGTAGGAAATGTGATGCTCTACAATGATTCATGCCTCTAAATGCGTTTGGGGATGAGATTATGTGCGTAATATGTTTATGCTAGTGAGATTATTTCCTACTGTGAGTATACCCCTAATGTGTGTGATGCTTAGGAGGTTGGGGTCTAATATGTTAGAGTGATGTGGTTGGCGCACAATGGATTTGGCGCCTAATGTGATACTGTGCCTAATGAGGTTTATGTGACAGGATGGTGCTGAGTACAGTGGTTACCAGTGATTACTGGTTGTCGTATCTGTTGGGGAGTCGCAGTCGGGCTCCCCCCCCCCAGGCACAGTGGTGCCCACGTTCCAGGGCTGGTCCCAGCTGTTCTGCGAGAGCGCAGCCAGCTACAACGTTTTGGGCAAGTTGGTGAGAGAGGCCCCGTGGGGCTGAAGAGGCACAGATGTGCCATGGCCCCTTCATCGTGTGTATTCTCAGCTGCACGGCAAGTAGCGTCAGCTGCACCGTTTAGGCTGACATTTCCTTTGGGGGCATCTTTGCGAGAGATAGGTGTGAGATGCACTCCCCTGCCTCAGTCCTTTCCCAGCTGCGCAGCACTCAGTGCCAGCTGCAACGTTTAGGTCGGCGCCATTGCGCACATGGATTCTGCTGCCTTGGCAGCTGCCCTGACATTTGGGACATAGGGCATTTGAGCCCCCTTTGAGAAGGCCAGTTGGTCAGGGGGACTGTTAGGGTTATAGGGCGCCAGGCCCTAACGTGATTTAGGTGGTGCTAGGAAATGTGATGCTGTATTATGATTCATGCACCCTGTTTTATGCCTCTAAAGGTGGTTTTATGTCTGAGGTTTATTGCATAAGGTGCTTAGGCCTATGTACTTTATGCCTAGTGTAATGATGACTGCATAATATGATTCATGATGGCCTAATGTGTTTTATACGTGCGAGGCCTATTGCCTCAGGTGATGATTGGATAAGGTAGTTTGCTCGCGATGCCCATTGCATCTTGTGATTTATTCCCTAATGTGGTTTACGTTGTTTATTATGCTGCTGAGACTTATCAGCTCATGTGAGTTGTGCTTAGGAGGGTGTCTAACGTTAATGTAGTTATTGCCTCATCCCATGTTATGACCTTTTAGGGTGGTGTCTCCTGCTAAGGTGTTTTCTGCTTGCCAGGCCTATGGCCTCATGCGAGGATTACATAATGAAGTTATGCTTGCGATGCCCACCGCATCTTGTGATTGATCCCCTATTTTGGTTCATGGTGGTGATTATGCTGTTGATACTTATCCGCTAATGGGAGGTATGCCTAAGGTGGTATGCCAATGATGTTCATGCCTGGTAGGATTTAGGTGCCCTATGTTTTATGTTACAAGATCTAGTTCTCCGTACAGTATTATGCCAACAGTTATTGGTGGTGCATTATGTATGTGTTACCTGTGCATTTCTGAAGGTTCTGACCGTGGCCCGATTGGCCCGGCCAGTTGTAAATAATCCCCTGTAAATAATGCCTAGTGACAAGGGGCACAGTGTATATTGTGTGATTACTACTCTAATGTGTTTATGATAATACAAAGGTTATTTTTTGATATACTCTTGTGTGGAGTTTCCTTTGTAGTGTGCCTAGTGGGTTGCTGCTGTGGGTGTGTTGCGCAAACGCTTTACACATGGCCACCGGGATAAGCCTGACTGCTCGTGCCAAGCTACCAAGGGGGTGAGCAGGGGTTATCTTTGGCGTGTACCTCCCTTGCCCTGACTAGAGTGGTGGTCTCTGCCTGGCTTTGGCGCAAGCCTTCGCCAACCAGAGACCCCATTTCTAACACTAAAATTATTACTTATCACATGTTTGGTCCTTTACAATGCTAACTCAACAACACAGTGTAGTTTTCTGATCTGCACAAGTTTATTTTTACCAAATTTCCGTTTTGGAAATTCTTAATGAACATATTTATAACCTGCTACCCAGGAGTATCCTCTGTCCAATAATATGCTTATTTGTCAGTTATTGGGTTACCTGCAACAAGAGTAGTCCTTCAGTGCGCCGCTTACTTTGTCCGTTTACTTCTTAAACAAGCACCTTCATGTACGCGACGATCACATTCTGTTTTTTTTTAAATAGACTGTTTCCACTACATTGTAACATGGCAACCACTATAGCAGTGCATGTATTAGTTACACACCTGCTTATTTTTTGGGCAGGAAATGAACACATAAATGATAGCAGCATAGTTCCAATATGACAATTTTAGTTTAGTACTTACCAGGGCACAGGAGTGATCTGTTACTTTACCCCACAGGGGAAACTGATCATTTGAACATCAAGCACACATAGCAGCTTGTTTAAGAGGAAGCAGACCAAATAATATTGTTCACACCCCTCTATAGCCTGGTATGCATTAAATCTTGTAACAGGTGCACTTTGAATGTGTCAGGACACATTGACTGGATATATTGGGAAGTGCCCAGTTTATAGTACAAATGGATCTACTCAGGATAGCCTCAAGGTGATTGCCTTTTCGTAATATGATGCTCCTATTCAAGACATTGTTGTAGAGACTTGGAAAATGGCCCTCTCTGAAGATTCCCCCCAAACTTTATGCCTTCCTCCTCTTCTTTATCTGACCTTTTTGTTGGCTTTATGACTCTTAGCACTTTACCACTGCTAGCCAATACTAAAGTGCATGTGCTCTCTTCTCTAAACATGGTATAATTAGTTTACACCTGTTTGGCATATTTAATTTACTTGTAAGTCCCTTGTAAAGTGGTATACCATACCCAGGGTCTGTAAATTAAATGCTACTAGTGGATCTGCAGCACTGATTGTGCCACCCACACAAGTAGCCTTTCAAACCTGTCACAGGATTGCCACTGACAGGCCTGTGTGTGCAGTTCACTGCCACTTCGACTTGGCATTTACAACCCTTTGACCAGCCTTAAACTCTCCTTTTATTACACATAAGTCACCCCTAAGGTAGGCACTAGGTAGTCCAGAGGGCAGGGTGCTGTGTAAATGCAAGGTAGGACATGTAGTTTTAAGTTTTGCATGTTTTGGTAGTGACAAGCACCCACATTCATTATTCACTACAGTGAGACCTACTTCTCTCATAGGTTAACATTGGAAATTTCTTAATACACTTTTAAGTTGTAATTCCTGGTTAGAAAGGAGTGGCTTTACCATGTTTTATATCATTGGAATGGTAATGATAAACTCTCTTTACTAGTAACGTTGAATTTAACATTACTATTTTAGAAATGCCACTTTCAATAAGTGGGTATTTCTCTGCTCTTACTGCTCTATCTAACTGCAGCCTGTCTCCAATACACATCTGGGATGGGTGAGAGCTTCACTTTGTGCATTCACTCTAGACAGCCACAAACACAGAAAGGTTAGGTGTGTCTGAGCACTCATCTGCATTCTGATGGTCCTTCCTGGGCAGGAAGTGTCGGAGGAACTGACACTTGTACCTGAATAGGCAGTGTCCTGTCCACACTCAAAGGGCTGATTACCCCCTACTGATAGTCTGGAGCCAGGGCTGGAAAGATAGGATCTCTGTGCACTTCAAAGACCCTTTTTTTAAAGTCACCCCCACTTCAAAGGCACAACTGGGTAAAAGTACTGGGTCTCTGACCCCACCAAAGGAGTATATTACTGGACCTGTGAAAAACTCTAACAGGAAGAAAAACTGTGGTGCTGCTACAAAGACTACCCTCTGCTGGACTGGAAGAAATGCTTTTCTGCTCTGCTGTGCTGCCTGTTGCCTGCTTCTTGATGTCCTCTGCCGTGCTGAAGAAAGGACTGGACCCATCTCACTTGAACCCAGAGTGACACCAAGAGCTTGCTGGCTTGCCCCCTGTTCTGAAGTCTCAGGGCCATCAAAGGCTTCCTAAAACTCTGCACAGCACCAGGACTCTGCCATCTATGAGTCTTGCCCTGCCAAGTGGTGCCCATCCTGTCCTGGGGCCTTGAATGAGAGATTTTCTGTGCTGACACAACAGCATCCACGTGTAGCAAATATTATGTGGTACAATGTACTCAAAAGTGGACCTTGGATTCACACTAGTAATCCTTAGATCAGTCCTGGTAGAGTGGCAAAGAGCAGTCAGGCTTACTTAGAGGAACATTTGTCAAGAATTTCAGAGCACTAATGTGGATGATAAGTAATTGATACAACTCAAAAGAAATCCGACACCAATCTATAAAAATTAAGCCACTTTTTTATAAATTTAGATACCAAAATGAAGTCAATACAGCTTGTATAACCAGAGTTATCAGTTTTCAAGTGTATGAAAAATGAATACCTTGCAGAACTGTCAAACTTTACCATTGTAGTCAATGGGAAAAATCTCAGGTGACACTTGGTCACATGCAGGGTGAGTTCAATGGAACCCACTTGAAGTTATGGTCTTGCTGGTCCTCAGGCCCAGTCTCAACAGTTAGAACAATTTTCCCAGGGAGTCTGGCTGCAGAGGTGACTTGGCTGACCTTAGTGCTGAATGGGAGCTGTGGGAGCTGTCAAAAACAGCACTTGTGACAGTCACTTGCAGGTTGAGTTCAGGGGAGTCCCTTGGATGTTAAGCTTGGAGGGGTCCCAGGACCTAGAATCACCAGGCAGAACAGCTCTAACAAGCTCGGGCATCTTGAGTGCAGAGGTGTTCCTGGATAACTCAGTGCTGAATGGGGACTGCAGGAGCTGCTTTGCCAGGCAAGCCAATGCAGACAGGTTTGGGATTCAAGTACTCTACAACTGCACCACGGAAGCAGGAGTTTGACAGAGCAGATGATTCGCTCTTCTTGGAGAGTCGAGTAAAGTAGTCAGTAATCAGCAAGACCACCAACAACCCTTGTCCATGGCAAACGCAGTGCTTGAAGCAAAAGTTCTTCCAGAGGCCGTAGGAACATTGTAGTGAAATGAGACTCGCTGGGGTTCAGGACTACAATTTCCAGAAGGCACCTGGCCAGTTACTGTTGGGCTGTTCCTCAATGGGATCCAGGGGACAGTCCTTCTTGATATTCAGGTTTGCAGTTTGTGCCTGCCTACTTCAGGGGACTAGTACCTCTAGTCCTAGGGAGTCCTGGTGAAGTCTTTCATTTTCAGAGGGGTTCACCTTCCTCTTGGAACCGTTCTCCAGTACAGGATGAGTCACAGTCCTGTGGGTGCAGGGCGGTTGCCACAGGTGCAGAGCTTCGCACCTTCTCTTCGTGGAGTCCTGTCTTGTGCAGACACAGGTTTCTTCTTTGTCCTTCATCTTCAGAGAAAATCTGGAGTTCTGCTTTCAGGGATGCCCCTTAAATCCAGGATTTGGGAGGTGTTTAGGGCGTGTGAGAGCTAGTAGCCAATAGGCTAACAGTCCTGCGGCAAATCCGCCCCTGAGGTGACCCCATACAGTGTATGTCACTAAACTACCAAGAACCCACTATTTTTGGGACTTTTCACGATGGCACAAGCCATCATCGGCTGTAAAGACCAGCTAACCTGCCCTAGAGGTGTGACTAGCCTTTGGAGGTTGTACGCCTCCTGAATACCTAATTTCCCACCTGCTCGCAAGCACAAGTGCCTGGAGGCAAGGGGGGCCTTTGTCTCCACTGCGAGACAAGTCACTTACGTATCAGAGGTGGTGTGGCCTTTGAGGCTCACCGCCCTGATATGTCATTCACTAGCCATCCTGGGAGGGTAGAGCTGTGACCTTTTTCCTGCCCAGGCCTTTTGTCTCCATCCTCTGGGAGTGATAGCAGTTCCCAGCAGGAGGGCAGACTTCTGTCTTGGTGGCAACCGGCTTGAAAAGCCCGCCAAAGCACAAGGCGTTTGCGGCAACTTGAGGGCAACCACTAAGGATGCCTCCCAGGTACATGCTAACTCACCCTTGACACGAGATTCGTGTCAGGGGTGAAAAAGCACAGTGTTTGATATCAATCAAACACAACAGAATTTGGTGGTACCATAATGAAGCTGGCTAACTCAGGGTCGCCCGGTAGCCAGTTTACGTTAACCTATGGACCGCTGTTCAATTACAGTTACCTTTAATGGAAAAATCAATGTAGGGAAATGTTTGCTTGCACATACATGTCCACACCATTAATTGAATGCACTGTGCCTCCTGGGCTTTAGGAGGCCTACCTTAAGGGTGGCTTACTTATATTTAAGGCAGTGAAGTGACCTTGTCACACATGGTGTATACAGGGTCAATCTCGAGCAGGGAAGCTGCTCGTTGCGGCTTCGATGACAGACCTGCAGACCTTACTTTTACTCATGTCACTCAGAGTGGTACAAATAGTCCTGCTACCCTGGTGTCCCCTTTAATCTCCCTTTCCTGTGTACCACTGGTAACATATACTAGAGACTTACAGGGGAGGTTAAAGCATCTTGCCAATTGGGTGTACCAATTCACATCACCTTTTGAGGGAAAGAGCACTGGGGCCTGGTTAGCAGGTCCCAGTGCACTTTCAATTCTATTACCACAGCATCCAGAGCAAAAAGTGGGGGTGACCTTCCCAAAAAAAGGTAGTGTTTATTTATGCATAGTTATTTAAAACCATAGCATACAATTTACATTTATCACAAAAATAATTTAAAAAAAGTTATACATCAGACATATTTTATCAAATTTTACACAAGGTGGATACACTTTTAAAAGAGCATATTCTATTCATGAAATGTGGCCGGATTACATATAAAAGAAAGATCTCTTTCTAACTGTTCCGAGTACCGGGAGGTATTTTGTATCCCTAAAGTGCATGTACGCTATACTATATTTAAAGTGCAGTGATATTAGCAATGCTGTATAAAAATATAAATTGAGATTATAACGAATCAAAATATGGCAGAGTAAACTTCAAATATTTTATATGTTTTCATTTGCCAATGAATGCTAAGCTGTACTTGATAATAATGTTTTACCAACCATATTTAAAAATGTTGTATATCGGATGTTGATCATATGGTCTATGGATCTTAGACATGCAATGACAGCGTGCCTGCAGGTACGGATTCCCTGCTCGCTAAAAAACGTTTTCAGGAATTTTCTTCTTTCTTTTATCAGTCCTGGACACACACACACAATGTGGACAATGTTCTCAACCCCTTATTACACAGTCTACAGGGTGTTGTAGAGGATGTCTTATTCCATTCGTTTTTTTAACCTGGAGTTTTGCCAAAATGGTAGTGCATAAAATCGATTTTCAGTTTTCTTGACCAGCTAGCTTCTAAATATGGTTGGTTTTTGAGAATTTTGTATTCATTGATTACTGCCCAGGCATGGAGTCTGCTAGCAAATTTCTCCTTGTCCTTTACAACAGATGCTGACTTAGTTATCTTAATAATTACATTTTTAATAGCAGTTGACGGAAGAGAATTTGACCATATTGCTTGAAAAACCCAATTCATTTATTGCTGCATTTAGATAAATATGGGCCGGAGCTTTTTCATTCCTTTGCAACTCCTGCCACAAGGCATTGCATAAGTGATTTTCAGAGGCAGTTCTTATTCTGTTCCAAGTTTTTACGTATGTCCCCATCCTTGCTATTATTTGATTTGTAAGCTTGAACTCCAGTCTTATCTGGGCTGGGGATGTTTCCAGGGGTAGGTGGAAGAGAGATCTGAATACTTTGGAAGAAATCCGATTAAGAGAGCTGCATCCCTGCCGCGGAGCACTTCACTACTATATGTAACAGTTGGTAGGAGCCTAGCTGAAACCACTTCCAGTAGTGGTGCATTACTGGGACCTTCTAAGGTTCTATGTAGGATGGGGAATGCCTGGGTCAGGGAAATAGCTTTTCTCTTCAAATCCGCTTTATGCTGTTTAAAAGTTGCCCGATGATCAAAAAGTACTCCAAACTATTTGTATGTTGTTATCTGCGCCAGTTGTTTTTTTTCCTAAGAACCATTTATACTTCTTCTTTATTTTTCTACTCACTTCCATGATCTTTGTTTTCTTTAGATTAACTGCCAATCCATTTGGTACAGAATATATAAAAAGTTGGTCAATAAGTCGCCGCAAGCCAATTTTTGTCAGGCTTAATAGTATGACATCATCTGTATATAGAAGATTAGATATAGTAATAGAGCCAAATTTTGGAGGATAAGAATTCACTTTATCCAGATCAGTCAGGAGGTCAGCTAAGAATAAATTGAATAGGTACGGCACAAGGACACAGCTCTGTTTTAGGCCCTGCTGTGTCTCTATTTTCTTTGACAGCCTAATTCTATCTCCTATTCTTACCCTCACCCAGGTATCCATGTATAGCAGCTGTATTGCTTTCAAAAGAGGGGGCGAAATACCCCAGAGGGAGAGCTTGTGTCATAGGAGGTTTTGTCTCATGGAGTCGAAAGCAGCCTTGTAGTCCACATAGCACAAATATAGAGGCTGGTTCTTGTTTTTCAATGTATCCATTATTATTGATACCACCAGTAGGTTGGTTTCCGTACCTTGTGATTTGGAAGATCCTGTCTGGTTAGGAGGGACAACGTTGTTATCGTTTGACTATTCCAGCAATCCACTAAGAAGCAGATTGGCAAAATATTTGGCCTCAACATCTTACAGGGCAATTAGGCGATAATTTTCCGTCTGTTGCCTATTTCCTTCCTTAAAGATTGGGTCAATGAGCGATCCCCTCCATGAGTCAGGAACCGTCTCTTGCTGTAGTGCATAATTGTATACCTGGGATAACTTTCTTGTCCATAACACTACATTTGATTTAAAATGAGCTTGTGGCAGACCATTCAGCCCAGGGGCCCCATCATTTCTGCTTCTTTGTACTACTTTATTTATTTGATACACTGAACTTGATAAGGAGCTGACATTTGTGGGTACAGTTCTATTCTTTTCTCATTAGATTGCTCCATAGATATTGTAGGGAGTTTAAAATGATTAGTAACAAATTTTACCCAAATTTCTTCAGTAAGATCTTAGTTTATTACTCGAGATGGTGGATGATTTAGGCCGCTAATTAATTTCCAAAAATCTCTTGTATTTCTTTTCTAAGAGAGGAGTAGAACTTGTGCCCAAAAATGTTTTTTTCCCCTTGATTTTCTTCCCATACTAAGCGAAGACAAGGAGATGACGGAAGGAGCGCTAAAACTTTTCAGACACTTCCCCTCAGTCACAGATCTGGGTTGAATCCATCACCGTTCTTTAGCTCACTTCGCCACCCCAGTTCAGATCCAGTGGCAAAGTGAGCAAGGGACCCACATCCGGGCATACCCTGCCAACCTCCTTGCTCACTTTGCCACTAGATTCAAGCTAGCCTGGCTGATGAGGGGAGTTACCCTACAACCGGTCCCAGGGTGCTTGTTTCCGGTCCAGGGAAGACCTGGCTTGGCAGTTCGGGCTGGACTGTTCCCATGAGGCACAAGGTCAAGACTGATTTGCATATAGCTGGGTCTGAACTGGGGTGGCAAAGTGAGCTAAAGAACGATGATGGATTCAACCCAGATCTGTGAAAGGGGGTGAGTGTCTGAAAAGTTTCAGCGCTCCCTCCATCATCTCCTTCTGTTTGCTTTCTTCCCATACTGACCTTCTCTAATATTTGTCTATGGCATTAAAAGTTCTATGGTACTCTTGATTTTCTGGAAATCTCCTATCTAGTCTTCTCAACCGATTGCGCTCAGTGTTGATTACACAGCAGTGTGCAAATAATTTGACTTTCCTTTGTTCATTCGAGTTGGATATGTTACAGTTTAACATTACATTCCAGGGTAATTTGATAATTGTTAGTTATTTTTTCAGTGAAATTTGACCACTTCACTATTGGATTTGATAAATGTTTATAAAAACTGCTACTAGCTATAATTTCTGCTGTATCTTTTATTCTTACTTGTGTATCTTCTGACCATATCAGCTTCCTGTATTTGATTGTTGTGTTTTCTACAGGAATAGATGGCGCTTTTTGATGGAAGCAGTTTTGGACAATAATTTTTTTTTTCTGTTGTCCGTGATCACTTTTGCTTGTCTTCAATATTCTGAAGGATGCCACTTGATGTAAGAGCAGAATAGATACAAACATATAATCTAAGATGGAATTCGAAAAGATGGTATAGCAGATCCATTCTGGAGGGGAGTCTTGCTGCTATATCCCATTGAGGATTTGTAATCCAAGGGATTTGAGATCTTTTACTAAAGAAATAGCTTTTGCATCACAGGATCTTTTGTTGTGTCTCTCGAGGTCTGTGTTGGTACTACCCATGTATAGTCCTGCTGGGTTATCAGCTCGTCTCAGGAAATGACTTTAATAGATTCATATTAAGTCCCCTGTTATCAGAACATATGGAAGCGAACCCTCCTGCGGACTTTAAAGGATTATTTTCAGTAGTTAATTGATCATTGTTGATCTTGAGCTTGAGCTTGGTGAAAAGTAGAGATTTACCAAAAGAGAGGATTTTTGCATTTTTATGCCATTTTTTGAGTTTTATCACTAAAATATTTTTAGCCTCCGTAATAATCGATACTATTTCAATGTGTAAGGCTACTTCTATAAATATGGCTAGACCTCCCTTTGGGCGAACTGCTATCTTTGTTTTTATTGCAGGAGAAAAGAAACCTACATAGCCGTTTATAGGAAATGGTTGCAATGCCCAGGTCTCTTGTAGACATATTATATGATTATTTTCCAATAATTGCACAAGATTTTTTCCATGGCTTTTCTATGGTAGAGCGCCATTAATATTTCAAGAGCAAATTTTTAGAACATCTTTTTCATTAGGACTTTTGGATCCATCTAGTTCGACAGGCTTCCCATATCATGAGCCAATCTTCCCATGCAAAGCTTCAGTTAGCCAACCTATATTTAGTTTTATATTTCCCATTTTATCTGATGTTGTATGATTTTTTGATCTGGGGAGTAGATGTTTAAGGTATTTCCTACTGGGTTAGCCTATCCTGAATAAGGGTGTCTTTGATTCTCATAATTATTCATCCTTCGTTCTTTGTTTTCTGAGGTAAATGGGGCTGGATAGGCAGGAGGTGGGACCATTACGACTGTAGATCCTCCAGGACTGTAGGCAGTCTTTTGCCCAGAGTACCCTGTTTGCCATAGCAGTACATGCCCAAGTGACTAGGGTTGATTCTGGAGGGATTTTATCAGGTGGTTCTATGTATTCGATAGAATCTATATCAGCTGGAGTGATTTCTGTTAGTTGGGGAACAGCCTGCAAGAGTTTAATGATATTACCTCCGTTCAGGATATCGTGTCTTCCTTTCGACTGATATTTACGAGTAAAGATTATTTTTGATGTAGATTTGCCCTTGGAAAAAAAGATTTTATCTTGATCATTCATCTCCTCCCTTTTTGGGCACTGTGTTATCCATGTAGATTTTATCTTTTGGGTTTTTCCAGATTCAGCCTGAATGGCACACATCAAACCCTCATTTTCGTGTTTAGCCCCATTGTCTACTACGCTGGCAGCACTGTCCATCTCCATTAGTTTGTTCTGCTCGATCTTTGTCATGTTTTGTTCTTTTTCTTTGCCTACTGTCTTCTTTTTTTATACTGTCCTTTATTTGTGAGGATTTATTGCAGTGAGAGCGAGTGACTTTATAGTATTTGCTTTTTGTTTAATCCATGCTTTATTCCATGCTTTACAATTTTTTTCCCATTGTTTCTTAGTTATTTTGGATTCAGATTGCATCAAATGAACAATTTAAGGTTTATTTATTTCCTGATCTATTTCTGAGGGAAAGGATGATGCAACGTTCGTATTGAGTTTGGCTACTGAGGTTTCTATATTTTGAGAGGAAGTTTCGCCCGTGGAAGCTGCTTTAAGTATTTGGCTGCTTTGTATGAGGATTTCATTTTTGTCCTATTCTTTCTTATCTTTAATTTCCTTGGAGTATGTGAGTATTGCTGTTCGATGATTTTGTTGCCTGCTCTGGCACTGGACTTTCTTGTTCCACTGGGAGTTTAAATTTTTTGTTAGATTTTGTTTTTAGCTCTTCTATTAATACAGTCATTGCTTCCGCTATTGTAACGAGTTTATTTACCACTGGAGCGCATGTACATTCCATTGCGGCTGAGGCCGCATATTTTCGTGCACGATTTATAAAATTATTTAAATCAATCATTTTCTGGTCAATTCCAGATACTGCCATTGCCATTATCTTTAGTAAATCGATTTGAACATCCATTTTCTCTGATTGGTAGACCAAAGCATCCAGTGTTAGCTGTGAGGTCCTCAATATGATGTCCCATACAGGGGCTAAGTTTTTCATTTCTGCTGGGAAAGAAGAACCCATTTTGTTGTCTCTTGGGTCCTCTTTGTTTTTTCTAGTAAGCTTAGGGGCAACCCCTACATCTTTAGAATTCACATAATGCAATGCTAATGGCTCTGATCTTTCAGAAGTTGTTGGTTCTGATACTGCTGGAATAATTCCTTTGTTCACTTTGACTTCAGTTTCTAATGGAAGTGGATTTCCATTTGTTAAAAGACGTGTCGTCGGATCCATGTATGTTTGATCTTGTTCTTGTTTATATTGGCTAGGTGATATTGGAATAATTGACAAGAGTTCCAAATAACTAACAGAGCCCCAGATGGTCTCTTTCCCTTCTCCAGGTTTCCATTTTTGAGGTTTGATCTATTATGTCTTCCAGAACGAGTGGGTTAGTTTTTGATGTCTGAAATGAACACTTTATAGTTTTTGTTGGTATTATAGGGTCCGATAAGTTGTTCGAGTTGCTAGGCATGGAAAACAGAATACTGCTTTGATCTTTCAAAAAATCAAATCGTTGTGGAATTTTTTGAGATTCATCAAGCATAGGGGCTACTGGTGAAATTAGTGATTGGTTATCCCTTGATGATTTCACTTTTATAGTAGATTGTGATGTTCGAAGCCTTATCTTTCTTTTTGTTGTATTATGAGGGATCATTTCCCTTCCTGACTGCATAGCTTAGTTTTTGTATTGGCAATAACGCTGTGTGTGTAGCAGTTTTTGATAGTGAAGGTTGCAATTCAAGGGAATTTTGTGATATATATATCGGCTGCTGCATGGCCACCTCCAGGCGGGATCTGCAGGAGTCTAACAGCCTACTCAGGCACCACACCAGAGGCCACAAAGGCACAACAAACCCCACTTTTACCACTCTCTGAAAGCGGTGACCACACCCCCTTTCACCACAATGGGGCTGTTTCTCTATACAGATTTACACTGTTTAAAAACAGTTTTTATACAGATGCTTTTAGCGCAAAAGGTGGCAGGATAATGCTCAGCTCCACCTCCTCAACTGTACGAAGCACCTCCCTCAAAGCACCCAATGCAAACTTAATCCGATTCCCTTTAGTATTAAGGTGAAACAACAACGGGCTCCCAGAAGAGGTTTGTTAGCCAGGTTAGGGCAATGAGGTAACTGAAGAAGGGGTGCTGCTTGCGGGCCCCCCAGGAGGAGCAAGCTGCACCGGCCTAACGCCAGCTGCTTCTGTGCCTGCTGGTAGACAACCGCGGCTCTAGGGCCTCACCTTGACCCTCCTTCGCCTTCTCCTTCAAGCTCCCAAAGCATGCCCCATTTGTCTCCTGCCCTTCCATGCCCTGAGGTCCGTCCTTCGTCATGCCCTTGTTGAGATTTTGAACTACGGACTATGGCTAAAGCCAGGGACCAGGAGCCGCAAGACCCCAGGAGACTAGGTTCGTGTGGAGTCTCACCGGTGTTTCAGCATGTGAAGTCCATGTACCCTTGTCCTCATCCTTCTCATATTCAGTCCAGTACAGAGGCACTCTACGACACAAACCGGTCTACAAACCTCAGAACGCTGATGAAGGAGGTGAGATGAAAAATGCGATGCAGTACTGTTCATTGGAAACACGGAGCCTCCGGAGCCCCTCATGCACCTTCGCCGTATCTCCACTCCATGCCCTGACCCACCCGCAACCGCTGTGAGGCCACTGAAAATGTGGTGGCGGTGGTTGCAAGCAGCGGTGGGGACTCAGATGAGCTCAGGTGGGGCTGAGTTACCCCTCAGCGACCGTTCAGCAACTGCTTCACACAGTGGCTCCACTCCAGCGGTGGTTGCGAACGGCAGGGGGGCTTGGATGGGCTCAGGTGGGGTCCAAGTTCCCCAAGCTTCAGCAACCGCTCAGTAACCGCAGCTCCACTTTGCTTTGCTCTGCACTCTCAAAACACGTCACTTCCGTTAAGCACTGGCCATCCAGAAAAGGGTACTTTCCTACACCATGCAGCGACGACTTTATGCTGATCAGAACCGAGGCATCTCCTTCAACACTGATGCAATTGTTGCTCGACGACATCACCTAGATGGACTGCGTAGTTCGACGACGATGGACTGCTTGACGATGACGCATCACCTACATCGCAAAAGGGTTTGTCAATGAAGTCTTGTTGAGTGCGTGGATAGGAACCCCAATATCGCCTACATCCAAAGGATCGACAACAACACATCGCCTCCTCTGCTCCTTGCATCGAGTATTCGACGCTTCCTCCATCCAAGGTACTTACTCAGCCGGACCTGCGTGAGTTCTATAGCTGGCCTGGGCTCCATTGCGGTCAGCCTGAACTTTGGATTAACCCCGGATTAGCACAACCATATGTCCCCGGTTTGCGCTTTATGACTCTAAGCACTATGGGCCTGATTCACAAAGGTAAACTTAGACCTTTGGTCTGAAACTTAGACCACAAAGGGCATTTGTGAATACTATCTTTATGTCTGTACTCGGGGCGGAGATGCGGCCCGAGTGCAGACATAAATATAGTACTTTCAAATGCCCTTTATGAATTCCCCTAAAGTTGTAAACTTAGGCGTTTGGTCTAAGCTTAGACCAAATGTCTAAGTTTACCTTTGTGATTCGGGCCCTATACTTTTAAATAATCTTTGAAAATTCATAACTCCAGTGCTACTTATTGGATTTTTGCTGTATTTCCTTGTTTTACTCTTAGAAATATTATCTATTTGTCTAACACTGTGTGGAGTATTTTTCTGGTGTTTTCATTGTGTTACTCTGTGTTGCACAAATACTTTACACATTGCCTCTTTAGATAAGCCCGACTGCTCTGTACCAAGCTACCAAAGGATGAGCACAGTTTATCTTTTAGTGTGTATCTAGCTTACACTGAGTAGAGTGGTGGTCACTACTTGGACAGGGTGCATACCTCTGCCAACTTAGAGACCCCATTTCTAACACTTGGTTTTCTCCATGAGCAATCATTTTATAACATGACACATGATTTTCCACATGGTGAAATAGTTGGTAAGTAACCCCTTTTGATTGAAAATCCAACAAAGATGTTACAAGTCAAAGGATTTTTACAGCAACAATTGAGGTGTTATTTTCCTGTTATGTTATGTGTATTGGTAAAGTGCACTATCACCCACAAAGGTATCCGGGTGTGTGCCTAGCCCTGCCTATGGCAGTTGGTTAATTGAAAAGCCAGGTCTTTAGCTTCTTGTGGAATTTAAGAAGAGATAAAGGGCTCTGATGTGTGGTGGGAGGCCGTTCCATGCTTTAGGAGTGATGTAAGAGAAAGCCCCTCCTCCTTATCTGGTTCTGCCTCCACATGTGATATATGCAAGTAGGAGGCCTTAGGAGGGGAGGTGTCTGGGTGGTTGGTGGAAAGAGATGAGACTGTTCAGGTAGATGGGGCCTGAGTTGTGTAGCGCTTTGAATGTGTGTGTGAGGAGTTTGAATTAAGTGTGTTTGTGCATCGGAACTTAGCCAGTTGAGTTCCCTGAGCTTTGGTGTGATGTGAGTTCTATGGAGGAGGTTGAGGATAAGTCTAGCTGCCGAGTAATGGATGGTTTGTAGTGTTCTAGAGATTTTCTTGGTGAGCTCGGGCAGCCAATGGCACACTGATTATAGAGAGCACTCAGGGGCTCCTTGATTAGGTTCGGTGAAGGCCGATGAATACTGTGGACCTTCTAAGTGTGGGATTAGTGGCATATATTTGATCATTTCACCTCAGGGTTTGTTATTTTATCACCATTCCTTTAAGTCCTGTACCAAAGAGCAGTGAGAATGTTTTCTTATATTAGGTCCTGCTTGTGAAGACCCATTAGTGACTTGAGGACAGTCAAACTGAATCCAAACAATTGTGTAAGGCATGCCAATGCCAGTATTATTGCTAGAAGTGAGATAAACGGGGCCCTTGCAGGGCCCGTGCTGCAGGTCTGTGTGCCCCTCCTTCCTCCCGGCAGTACTACCACAGCTGTTGTATGTGCCAAGAGGCAGCATAGAACAAAAAAACAAAACAGACAAATCAACTTGCCACGCATATTTGTTCAAATACCTTTCGCTGCAAAGCAGTGTTTGTTTACGGCAATACATGACCCTACATGTGTGTTTAAACTCTTTAAATCTCAATTTTTATATATGTGTGTACATATGTGCATCTATCTATCTATCTATCTATCTATCTATCTATCCATGTATCTATCTATCTATCTATCTATCTCTCTCTCTATATATATATATATATATATATATATAAATCTGACTTTGTATGCATGTGTATATATCTATAGCTATACTGTATATATATATATAGAAACATCCTGCAAGTGCACCCACATTTTTTCTTGTTGTTGAGGAACAAGCAGGCCCCACATCCGCATACAGGGTGGCACCCATTGCGAGTTCGGAGATCTTGTGGGATACCGTTCAAGAAGCTATCTCCAATCTGCCTGAACCGCCGCTGTTTGGACTCCGTTGACCACTGCAGGTCGTAAATTATACAAATTTATGGTGCCCAGCCATTCGACAGACACCTGCGGGGAATCCACCACTTTTAAATCCAGCGGTAGACGAGGGATGCCAAAAGCACGAACTTACCATACAACGTGGCCGCCCATACAGGGAAACATCGGGTGGTGGCAGGACCAGCGGGGTGGGTGTCGCTCGGCATCCAGAAAACATCGGGGAAAGAGGCAATTGGGGCACTCACGCCCATGATTGTAGTATAAAAACGGCGATGCCGACGCGTCATCGACACTCCAAGGTGATGATGCCTCCCTATTGGCCCCGGATTCAGCCAATCAGAGCGCTGAACATTTAAAAAGACACAATTACATTGCTATTCTAGTATGGCTTTACCGCACTGATGAAGGCGAACTGCTGAAACGTGTATGCGATAAATAAAGCCGTTTCTAGAAACATCCCGCGAGTGCACCCACATTTTTTCTGGTTGTTGAGGAACAAGCGGACCCCACTCCGCATACAGGGTGGCACCCGTCGCGAGTTCGGCAGATCTTGTGGGAAACCGTTCAAGAATATATCTCCAATCTGCCTGAACCGCTGCTCTTTGGACTCCGTCGACCATTGCAGGTCGTAAATTATACAAATTTATGGTGCTCAGCCATTCGACGGACACCTGCGGGGAATCCACCCCTTTTGAATCCAGCAGCAGACGAGGGATGCCAAAAGCACGAACTTACCATACAACGTGGCCGCCCATACAGGGAAACATCGGGCGGTGTCAGGACCAGCGGGGTGGGTGTTGCTCGGCATCCAGGAAACATCGGGGGAAGAGGCAATTGGGGCACTCATGCCCATGATTGTAGTATGAAAACGCTGATGCTGACGCGTCATCAACACTACAAGTTGATGCTGCCTCCCTATTGTCCCCGGATTCAGTCAATCAGAGCGCTGAACTTTTAAAAAGACTCAATTATTGCTATTCTAGTATGGCTTTACGACACTGCTGAAAGCGAACTGCTGAAACACGTATGTGATAAATAAAGCCGTTTCTAGAAACATCCCGCGAGTGCACCCACATTTTTTCTGGTTGTTGAGGAACAAGTGGACCTCACATCCGCATACAGGCTGGCACCCATCACGAGCTCGACAGATCTTGTGGGAAACCATTCAAGAAGCTATCTCCAATCTGCCTGAACCGCCACTGTTTGGACTCCGTCAACCACTGCAGGTCATAAATTATACAAATTTATGGTGTCCAGCCATTCGATGGACACCTGCGGGGAATCCACCACTTTTAAATCCAGCGCCAGACGAGGGATGCCAAAAGCTCGAACTTACCATACAAGGTGGCCGTCCATACAGGGAAACATCGGGCGGTGGCAGGACCAGCAGGTTGGGTGTCGCTCGGTATCCTGCAAACATCGGGGGAAGAGGCAATTGGGGCACCCACGCCCATGATTGTAGAATGAAAACGCTGATGCCGACGCTTCATCGACACTCCAAGGAGAATGCTGCCTCCCTATTGGTCCCGGATTCAGCCAATCAGAGCGCTGAACATTTAAAAAGACTCAATTACAGTGCTATTCTAGTATGGCTTTACCGTACTGATGAAGGCGAACTGCTGAAACGTGTATGCGATAAATACAGCCGTTTCTAGAAACATCCCGCGAGTGCACCCACATTTTTTCTGGTTGTTGAGGAACAAGTAGGCCCCACATCCGCATACAGGGTGGCACCCCTCACGAGTTCGGCAGATATTGTGGGAAACCGTTCAAGAAGCTATCTCCAATCTGCCTGAACCGCCACTGTTTGGACTCCGTCGACCACTGCAGGTCATAAATTATAAAAATTTATGGTGCCCAGCCATTCGAGGGACACCTGTGGGGAATCCACCACCTTTAAATCCAGCGGCAGACGAGGGATGCCAAAAGCACGAACTTACCATACAATGTGGCAGCCCATACAGGGAAACATAGGGCGGTGGCAGGACCAGCGGGGTGGGTGTTGCTCGGCATCCAGGAAACATCGGAGGAAGAGGCATTTGGGGCACTCACGCCCATGATTGTAGTATGAAAACGCCGATGCCAACGCGCCATCGACACTCCAAGGTGATGCTGCCTCCCTATTGGCCCTGGATTCAGCCAATCAGAGTGCTGTTCATTTAAAAAGACTCAATTACAGTGTTATTCTAGTATGGCTTTACGGCACTGATGAAAGCGAACTGCTAAAACGCGTATGCGATAAATAAAGTCGTTTCTAGAAACATCCTGCGAGTGCACCCACATTTTTTCTGGGTGTTGAGGAACAAGTGGACTCCACATCCGCATACAGGCTGGCACCCATCACGAGCTCGGCAGATCTTGTGGGAAACCGTTCAAGAAGCTATCTCCAATCTGCCTGAACCACCTCTATTTGGACTCCGTCGACCAGTGCAGGTCATAAATTATACAAATTTATGGTGCCCAGCCATTCGATGGACACCTGCGGGGAATCCACCACTTTTAAATCCAGCACCAGACGAGGGATGCCAAAAGCACGAACTTACCATACAACGTGTCCACCCATACAGGGAAACATCGGGCAGTGGCAGGACCAGCTGGGTGGGTGTCGCTCGGCATCCAGAAAACATTGGGGGAAGAGGTAATTGGGGCACTCACTCCCATGATTGTAGAATGAAAACGCTGATGCCGACGAGTCATCGACACTCCAAGGTGAATGCTGCCTCCCTATTGGCCCCGGGTTCAGCCAATCAGAGCGCTGAACATTTAAAAAGACTCAATTACAGTGCTATTCTAGTATGGCTTTACCGCACTTATGAACGCGAACTGCTGAAACGTGTATGCGATAAATAAAGCCTTTTCTAGAAACATCCCGCGAGTGCACCCACATTTTTTCTGGTTGTTGAGGAACAAGCAGACTCCACTCCGCATACAGGGTGGCACCCGTCGCGAGTTAGGCAGATCTTGTGGGAAACCGTTCAAGAATATATATATATATATATTCACTGAAAAAACCATAGGTTTTAGGGACAGTTATAGTTAGTTGGACATTGCACTCGTAGAAAACCCGTGAAATTCCCCCGTTATAGTTAGTTCAGCTAACTATAACTCGCGCCCCATAATGCACTGCTGATGACGTCACATATTACATCACTCATGACATGGTAGGTGACATCACTGATGACATCACTGATGACATCTCAAATGACATCACTGATGGCATCATCCAGTGACTGTGTGTTTCTGTAAAGTTTAAATATGTTTAATATATATAGGGAAAGGCGTATTGAAGAATGAGTGGGTGTATAAGTGTCTGAATGGATGATTTAGAAGGTGCGTGACTAACTCTATAAGTGAGTGATTAAACGTATCTTACTGAATGCATGGGTTAGTGACTAAACTGGGTGAATGTCTGTATCCGTCTGTCTGTTGCTGTGTAAGTGGCTGCATGGGTGTGTGAATAGCTACATGAGTGTCTATATGAGTTATTGATTGGTTGTCTGAGTATCTGTATGGGTGCCTGAGTGTTTGTGTGGGTGGGGTGTGTGCGACTCTGAGCATAGATGTGTGAGTGGGTGATTCACTGGGTGCATGGTTTCAAGAGTGCATCTGTGATAGACTGTATGGGTGTGTAAGTGTGTGTAAGAGTGTGTTAGTGAGTGAATGTATGTCCCAGTGGTACATGTGTGAGTAACTACATATGTGAAAGGCAGTATATATGTGTGTTGGAGTATATAAATAGCTATAAGCGAGAGTGTGTGATTGTGAGAGTGACTGTATGGATGAGTGTGTGCTTGTATCAGTGATCGTATAAGAGCGTAAGAATGTGCTAGTATTTGTATGAGTAAGTGAGCTGGTCTGTGTATAACTGTATAGGTGAGTAAATGGCAGTGTGTTTAATTATTTGCATGACTGACTAGGTGTGTGAGTACCTCTATGGATGAGTGGCGGTGTTTGAGTGTCTACATAGGAGTATGAGTGCATATGATAGTCCTGTACTGAGTGACCGTAAGTATGAGTGACTGTACGGGTGAGTGAGTGGATGTGTGTGTAGACCTAAGAATCAGTGAGTGGGTATGTAGTTATTGGTGTTGGAGTGTCTATGGTTTTGCGAATGGCAGTCTGTAATTTAGAGTGGGTGTATCAAAAGTTATATTAGGGTGTGAGAAGATGCATGAAATTATCACATGGATGATGTCATCAGTGATGTCATCAGTGATGTCATTTGAGATGTCATCAGTGATGTCATCAGTGATGTCACTGACCATGTCATGAGTGATGTAATATGTGACGTAATCGCAGTGCATTGCGGGGCGCGAGTTATAGTTAGCTGAACTAACTATAACGGGGGAATTTCACGGGTTTTCTACGAGTGCAATGTCCAACTAACTATAACTGTCCCTAAAACCTATGGTTTTTTCAGTGAATTTGTAAGGTTTTTTAAATGCTAATTTCTAACTATAACGTGCCTGAAACCTATGGTTTTTCAGTGAATTTCAAAGGTTTTTTAAATGCTAATTCCTAACTATAACATGTCTGAAACCTATGGTTTTTTTCAGTGAATTTCAAAGGTTTTGTAAATGACAATTTTTAAATGTATTAATTGTTATATTTATTTTTTTGATACTGATTTACTACATTTTTTTAAACTATTTATCTTTACATATTTTATTTTTAAAATTACATTGTAATTACATTATACATTACATTACAAAATATACTTTCTCAGAATGAATTACTTTAGTTTAAATACTTTGCAAATAGGCAATAGACTTTTAAGTACAGTAGTTACAGTTGTTGCAATGGGCAACACAATTTCAAACACAATGCAACATTGAGCTCAATGTGAATTTCTAGTTAAATGCAATTAGTTACTTTATGGATTACTTTTCTAACCACAGGACTGGATCCTAGATTCAGTCCTGGGACATCTACTGTAAACAGTTGAGTAAAAGCGTTTTGTTTACAGTAGTGATTTTTAAGGAATATTATTGTATTTTAAAAGTTGACACTTAGAAACTTCTTCACATAGAATCACCAATGTTATCCTATGGGAGGAAATACACTTAGCAGGTAAGTAGTGTTATCGTTACTTTTTCTTACTCAGTGGTGGATCCTGGATCCAGCACTGGTGCATCTCCTGTAAACAGTTGAAAGAATGCGTTTAAGTCATACAGGCGATTTTTAAGGAATATTTGTAGTTTGTAAAAATCGACACTTTGAAACTTTTCTGCTGAAAACCAGACAATGGATTCCTATGGAAGGAAATACAAGTTACTGGTAAGTACGGTTAGAATTACTTTTCAGGGTCAGTGCTGAGCTAAAAGATGCAGCACTGGGTTCTCTCCTGATAACAGGTGAGTAAATCGGAATTCGTAGTTCGGCTGATTTAAGAGGAATATTTGTATGTTACAAAAATCGACAGAAACTTTTTCAGCAAGAAGCAGGCAATGATATCCTATGGAAGGAAATTCAAGTTACTGGTAAGTACGGTTAAAATGACTTTTCAGGATCAGTACTGGGCTGAAAGATGCAGCACTGAGGTCTCTCCTGATAACAGGTGAGTAAATCGGAATTCGTAGTTCGGCTGATTTTAGAGGAATATTATAAAGTTCCAAAACTCCACACTTAGAAGAATTTCCAAGTGAAACCAGTCAATGTTAGCCTATGGAAGGAAATTCAAGTTACTGGTAAGGACGGTTAAAATTACTTTTCAGGATCAGTACTGGGCTCAAAGATGCAGCACTGAGGTCTCTCCTGATAACAGGTGAGTAAATCGGAATTCGTAGTTCTGCTGATTGTAGAGGAATATTTGTATGTTTCAAAAATCGACACTTAGAAACTTTTTCAGCAAAAAGCAGGCAATGATATCCTATGGAAGGAAATTCAATTTACTGGTAAGTACGGTTAGAATTACTTTTCAAGGTCAGTGCTGGGCTAAAAGATGCAGCACTGGGTTCTCTCCTGATAACAGGTGAGTAAATCGGAATTCGTGAGTTCGGCTGATTTTAGAGGAATATTATAACGTTCCAAAACTCCACACTTAGAAGAATTTCCAAGTGAAACCAGTCAATGTTAGCCTATGGAAGGAAATTCAAATTACTGGTAAGTGCGGTTAAAATTACTTTTCAGGATCAGTATTGGGCTCAAAGATGCAGCACTGAGGTCTCTCCTGATAACAGGTGAGTAAATCGGAATTCGTAGTTCGGCTGATTTTAGAGGAATATTTGTATGTTACAAAAATCGACACTTAGAAACTTTTTCAGCAAAAAGCAGGCAATGATATCCTATGGAAGGAAATTCAAGTTACTGGTAAGTACGGTTAAAATTACTTTTCAGGATCAGTACTGGGCTGAAAGATGCAGCACTGAGGTCTCTCCTGATAACAGGTGAGTAAATCGGAATTCGTATTTCGGCTGATTTTAGAGGAATATTATAAAGTTCCAAAACTCCACACTTAGAAGAATTTCCAAGTGAAACCAGTCAATGTTAGCCTATGGATGGAAATTCAAGTTACTGGTAAGTGCGGTTAAAATTACTTTTCAGGATCAGTATTGGGCTCAAAGATGCAGCACTGAGGTCTCTCCTGATAACAGGTGAGTAAATCGGAATTCGTAGTTCGGCTGATTTTAGAGGAATATTTGCACAATGGTGAAGGGAGGGGCGGGGCCTGAGGTGACATCTGTGCAAATGCGCCCCGTGGCGCGTTTTAAGTTGGGGGATTAAGTCCCCTTGAATCATGAGGGTCCCTGGGGTCCAACTAGCCCACCCTGTACCTCCAGTATGCGCCAGGGAGCTGCGTTGCAGAGAGGTGTTCAGAGGCCACGCCCCTTTTTGCACCTCTCTGCAACGCAGCTCTGTGGCGCTTTCTGGATGTACCTGGTGGGCTAGTTGGCCCCCAGGGACCCTCAGGATTGAAGGGGATTTCATTCCCCATCTTAAAATGCGCCACGGGGCCTGTTTGCACACATGTCACCTGAAGCCCCGCCCCCTCCCTTCACCACTGTGCAAACGCGCCCCGTGGCGCGTTTTAAGTTGGGGGATTAAGTCCCCTTGAATCCTGAGGGTCCCTGGAGTCGAACATAGGCCACCATGTACCTCCAAAAAGCGCCACAGAGCTACGTTGCAGAGAGGTGTATAAAGGGGCGTGGCCTCTGTACACCTCTCTGCAACACAGCCCCTGGCACATACTGGAGGTTCCTGGTGGGCTAGTTGGCCCCCAGGGACCCCCAGTATTCAAGGGAATTACTTCCCCTTCTTAAAAGCGCGCCAGGGGCGCGTTTGCACACTGCTGCAGGGAGGGGGCGGGGCCTCCGGCACGATGCCGTTTTTTTTTTCTTTTTTTTTTTATGGGAGGGGCGCTGGCCCCTTCCCTCGGCCACTTTTGGCCCCGGAGACCCCATCCCCGGGGCCTGAGCATTTTTTTTTTTTTTAAACGGGAAGGGGGCCGCGTGGCCCCCTTCCCTGGGCCTCTATTGGCCCGGGGACCCCATCCCCGAGGCATGCCCTCTTGTTTAATTAAAAAAAATATATATTTGGAGGGGGCTGCGTGGCCCCCTCCTCCCAGGCCATTTAAGGCCCCGGGGACCCCATCCCCCGGGGCCGGCCTTGCCCTTTTTTAATTTTTTTTTTTAAATTGGGGAGGGGCTGCGTGGCCCCCTCCCGAGCCACTTATGGCCCCGGGGACCCCATCCCCCGGGGCCTGGCCTCTCGTTGGAGACTGTGGGGGGTCCCCAATCCCCCACAGTCCCAGCCGGCTCCCCGCCTCCTGCGGGAGCCGGCATTGCTTTCCACATGGGGAGCAGCTAACATGCTGCTCCCCGTGTGGAAAAGCAATTGGGTTTGCATTTTGAAAGAGAGAGCAGGAAACAAAATGCAAACCAAGTTTGCTTTGACAGGACGGGAGCCGAGATGCTCCCGTCCTGTCATAGCAAACTACAGTGTCCCGGGGTAGGCACCCCGGGATACTGCAGGAGCCGGCCCTGGGGGGTGGTGGTCCCCAGGGCCATCACTGGCTCCAGGAGGGGGGCCGCGCGGCCCCCCTCCCAACTTGTTCAAAGCCCCGGGGAGGTGGTGGTCCCCGGGGCTCCGGGGGTCCGTAACAGACCCCCATATTTAAATCTTTAGTGCCCCGGGGAGGTGGCAGTCCCCGGTGCGGGTGGGGGGCTGGAGCCCCCCCACACAGGTTTTTTAAATAAAAAATAAACAGCCCCGGGGGGTGGCGGTCCCCGGGGCAGCGGGAGGGCGCACAGCCCTCCCGCCATCATTTTTTTTAAAAAGCCCTGGGGGTGGTGGTCCCCAGGGCTTGGGGGGCCTTAGAGGCCCCCCCATAAACAATAAACCCACCCCCACATGCCCCCGGGACTTGGGCCACCCGGGGGCAAATTTGAATCGAAGCGCGGGAGACCGCGCTTCGATTTTTTTTTTTCCCGGCAGGACCCGCGCACCTTGAGCGCATCCTGCCGATTTAAAAAAAAAAATGCTTTTTTCTGCCCAGGGGGTCCTTGTGGGACCCCCTGAGCAGACCTAGGGGGTCAGGGTGTTTCTACCCTGCCCCCTTTGTGCGCTTTGCGCACTTGTTTCTGTCCCTCGGTTCTACCGAGGGACAAAATGGCTGCCAACACTTCCTGATTTGGAGTGTTGCCAGCCAATTAGCATGCAGCTCGTGATCGGGAGGGTGCGCGAATCCGACGCGGCCACAGATATATATGTGATTTTCCTTTTGATTTTCACAGGAACTACTGAACGGATTTACACCATTTAACAAAAAGGGTTCTTTCTGTACCAAGAACTACCTCTTTGCCAAATTTGGTGTAATTCTGTTCAGCAGTTCGGGCTGTAGCCGTGGCTAAAGTTTCCTATGGGAAAATGAATGGGGAAAACACGTTTTGGGACCCCCCTTTTTTCTCGGCCCCCGCTTGATGAATCACCCCGAAACTTTCAGAGTAGGAGCGGACCGGAGCGGGCCATAAAGTTTGAAAATTTCGCGAAGATTCGTCAACCGACGCAAGAGTTATTTCAAATAGAATGTCGCAGATTTCCTATGGAAAATAGGTCCTAACTATAACTATCTACTGGCGACCGCCAGTAGATAATATATATATATATATATATATATATTGCTATATACACATGCATACAAAGTCATATATATAGATATAAGCTATAGATATATGCACAAGCATACAAAGTCAGATTTAATAATTTAAAGGAAATATGTACACACACTCTTTACGATTGCCCTTTTTAGGAGTCCCCAAAACCCCCGCAAGTTTGGTCCATGGTCCAATGTGTACCTCCCCTAAACCTTCCTTCTATAGATGCCACTGGTTAATTGCACTGTCAACTAAGATGTATAAATTGTTCGCACTGCTCCGAGCTGGTTGCTTCAAGGCACTGTGCTACTTGAGAGATGGAGAGATTTTTCACTGACCTTATTGAATATCTCTGTCCCACCGTGTTCCACCGATTAGCAGATGGTAATATTTATTGAACAGCATCGTATATTATTAATAATGTTTGTAATGTTACACACTGTATAAAGAAATAGTTTAAGTGATTAGTGTAAACTCTCCAAGTTGAGTTAATAGAATATGGCTATAATTCAGTGGAGACAGAGTGGTTAGTCTGGTCTTCCCGCAGCACTGACTTTGATAAATGCGCCTCTGTTCTCATCAATACGGTACCAGTAATGCTTCACAAAAGCCTTAAGGATCACTTGGCCACTTCTGAGATACAGAGATAAATCTTGTTGCAAATCTCTGGAGACAGCTTCCCTTCTAATGGAGTGTGGTCGTAGGAATTGTGTTTAATTCATGCATTGAACTCTGATTTCCTTTCCTTAATAGTGTACATTGGACTAACTGCAATGCATAAAGGCCATTAGGTAACAAAATGAAGATGTGTTCCTTTTTCTCATTCCTAATGTGGCACGAACTGGAGCAAAGTAAAGGCGATTTGTATAATGAATAGGCTCATGACGTATTTGTGCTGGGTACGAAATGAGGAGTGAGGGTTAGCTGTACTATTTCAATTTGCCCTTACATTTTCAAATACTAGGTGCAACTATCTTATCTATGCTGCTGGTCTGAAAACGATGCTTCAAAATGGAAATAATATATTATATAATAAAATATATTGAAGAATGAAACTTTCTATATAACTAGAAACGTATACATACACCAGAGAATGTAACCTTGAGGATAAGATGAGGCAGCTGTTAATTAAAATTTGTTGTCTGTTAATTAATGCACATAACACTTGATTTTGCCTAGTGTTGTGTTGGTGGCATCATGCATGGTGGAGTTGATTAAACTGAAGGAACTTATCCAGGCCTTCTTTTGAAAATACTGAAAGCAAGATACTGAAAACAAGATAGGTCCCTTCTGGTGTGGAAATATGATCGATTAAGGAATATAGTATGATATGCATAGTTGTTTTTTTCAGACAGCATATCACTTACGAGAGTTTTGGTTTCTCAACTGTGCTACACAAGGGTGGTCATCTGCATGAAAATCAGTTCTTCTACAATGTTTTTCATTGTGAGATCTCCAATTTCACCATCTATTCTCAAGTGTAAATGATCGTGCATACCTGTCCCAACTATCGACTGTCCAGTTTCTAAAGGTCACACCATGAACACTGACAGGGCAGCGCACTAGGCACATACTGAGTTTTAAGGCTCCTGCAAGATATTTCTGCAGAAACCATCTCTCAAATGAGAGCAAGTTATATGGTCAGCATAAGTAAAACGGGAAATTAGGCAAACTAAGTGACTCTCAATATTTGGGATCCACACAAGAATATGATTTAATACAAATATTATGCATGGGCCCAGTCAGAAAAGATCAGGGTCTAGAAAGGAAACAAGACAACCCAAAATGTGTTGATCAGATCAGATGCTTTTTTTGTGTCACAGTAGCCTCTTAGCCACAGAACTCCATAGCATGTGGCACACTTGGGCTTAACATGAGAATCCATGTGAAGACAAAGATCTTATGAAGCCTCCTGAAAAAAGTGGCAAGGAAAGCTGGAGTGAAATCTTTTTCTAGACATGTTTCCACATCCTAGAGCATATCTCCTACCGCCAAGAATAGCACAGTAGAAGCTGTCATGTGTACAGAGTGATTGCTTGGGTGAGAAATGATGTCTTTGGGTAGATGCTGGCTCACTTTTTTGTTAAAATTCAAGGAATTTGAACCAACCTGCCAAATAAATATCAAGTGGTTCTGACATTTATGACTAACATTTTAATATTATTTCAATACCAACATCCAACATTTGAGTCAACACTTGTGTCCTCCAAAAAAACCCAACAAATTGATTGGATTGTAGAATAAATATGTCAGAACTACAGATTTTTTTTGTCTGGGGAGGCCATATTGCTGCCTCCGGGAAAATTTGAATCTGTATCCGGAAAAGGTGTAAATTTGTAAATGATTTTGTTCTTGTCTGAAGAAAAGTGAGCAAAACGTATTAGTCAGTGCTAGGGCAAAAATTGAATGAATTGCTTTGCATTTTCTCATGCACTTTAGCATCAAAACCTTTTGTGTACTTGGGCCTAAGTCATGCATAAAATCTTCTCCACATGCCTACCTTTGCATCATATGACCGGTGTTAATTTAGATAACCCTATCACTGATTTGGAAACAATGAATGATAGATGGCCATATTGATGCTACTTTTCACGTACATTTGATGTTTACATTTGGTTGCATTAATGGATAGTGCACATACATAGTCAGGTTCTTGAATCGTTCTTTTGACCACTAAGGTGTGCAGTGCTCTGTTGAGATGCAATGAGGTGAGTATGAAATATAATATTTTTATGTAGGATTGGCCTGCATGCTCCTCACTATAGTCACCCAGACTGATGAGTCAATCCAAATGAAATAACCTCTCTCTTCTTCATGGCTGTGAAACTAATGGAAAAAGTAGGTCTAATAAGCAAATGCACACCTATGGAAATCCCATTTAAAGTTGAATAGGTACAATGAGAGATCATGTTTCATGGAAAAAATCTTCAGGAAACCACTTTGAGGAAATATAGTGATACTTAATATTTAAAATCGGTGTATGGAACATAAAAACAAAATCATTTATGGTGATAAAAGCTGAAGAGTTACCAACAGGTCGGGGCGCAAGTGACCAGACTTGGAGGAGGGGTCATGAAAAACCTTTATCATGAATATGCCCTTAACATGCTTGCTTTTACAAAGAAATTCGATGTAAAGGTATGCGTGGTAAAGGCATATTTGTGGAAAAGGTTATACGTGGTAATGGCATTCGTGTTGTAACGCATGCGTTGTAAAGGCATGCGTTGCAACAGAATGCCTTCTAATGTCATACAACCGTATGAGTGTAGGATTAGAAAATTAGGATTAGATTTGGGAATACTTTAGGCTATGGTGTATATGGGGAGCTTGAACTACATTTTGTACATACATATATTTGTTATAGACATTTTGCTATTACAGTCTATCTAATTTGATTTAAGGCCAACAACATGCCACATTGCTCATTATCCTACCAGACGTAGAGTGGCTGCATATTACCTCATGTCTGCGAAGTTCGTTTAGGCGGGTTGGGTTGATGCTAGTGCTTCAAGTTGCTGCTGCACAGGTGCTTCCATATTTTCGTGGGCCGGTGGCTTCGAAAATTGGCATTGTACTTTCCTCATTCCACCACTGTCACACCTGCAACAAGCTATTGTCACAGCCAGCAAGACAAAGATCCTATTCTCCCTGTTCCTTGATCAGGGAAGTTCTAGCAGTATTTAATACTCTTGGAGTTGATTTCCAAAATCCTACACGTGTTCCTGGATAGGATTGCTCTCCTGAACCCAACTTTTGTGAGTGACCTGGAAGGGCCTGCAACCTTCTAGTAATTAGGCATTTTAATGTCAAAAAAGCTATACAAACAGAAGGGAGGAACATAGGAATCAGCTGCAAAATTGACATGCGCAAATCCAAAGAAAGGAACTGCATAAAAAATAAATGCAATCCTTATTGATTTTGTCTAAATAGCTGCATTGAACGGGCCTCGGGAACACACATGATTTTAAAGCATTCAATCGACCATCCGCGAGCTAACAAATATGTTGCCATTTACAAGCGTTCACTAACGCAAACGACCTGTCTGAAGGTCTTACAAATAATGAACTGCAAAGCTCAGTCTGAGCTTCCAGGCCTCAGCAAACCCCATAACAAATACACCTGCATTCACAACAAATATGAGGTTCAAATGACAATTCTCACTCATGTACATGGAAATATTATCACAATTTCACTGTCATATTTTATTTATTTAGGAGTTTTGCAATGCACTGTATGAAATTTTTGGCTACATCAGAGCTCAACATGAGGCGAAAGATCGCCATTGAGTCAGAGAAAAATAAAGTAGGAAGGGAATGCTTCTGATTCGATAGCCATAGTTGCCCCCAACTGGTGTTATGTTTGCATGGGCCAGGGTGGCCCTTGGAGTACTGTAGTGTAGTTCCTATTTCCCTAATAGGCTCTGCGCATTGGAATAATATAACCTATAGGCTTGACATAGGACTAAGGTCAGTATGTCCCTATCGAGTATTATAAACTTAATTACTTGTGCCAGCTAGCTCAGAGGCAACTAGAAACTCCTTGAGAACAAGAAGGGAGTAGTTTCTGGCAACCGAAAAACATGACAACTTTTGTTTCCCTTTAGAATCGGAACACGTCTCAGAATCGTGGAAACAATAGATAACAGTTTCACTCAGTCAATCGTGCATGCTTAGTTTCTACAGAGTTACACAGAAAGGGAAAGACGGGCGTTTCAATAAAAAGCTTTATTGAACAGTCTTGTTTCTCGTGTAAGAGATATGTGCTGTTATGATCACAAGACAGTATGCAAGATAAATAATGTACAGCGTAAGCAGTAGAAATAAATAATACTGCGCTAGCATTATTCTTTTAGCATATATTCACATACATAAATAACATGAGCTAAAAATGCGAGTACTCATACGATGCATCTCTAAGCTAGTTCTACCCCAATGTACCTAACCTAGTCTAGGTGTAGGGAAAGGTAGAAGTAGGTGGAGTATTCTCTAGTCTGGTATACTAAGAGTATGTTTAAGTCTAGTATGCCAAGTATGGTATGCCAAGAGTCCCTCTAGGTTCTAGTCAGCTCCATACCTTGAGAATGAGAGAGGTGGGAATCTCTTGCCGGATCTGGAACTCTAACACCCCGCGAAGGGAGTCAGAACACTGGAAGCTGGATTTGTCTGCGTGCAGGAATGACAGCGTCTTCTCAGTGCGTCAGGCCGGGATACGGGCTCCTCTGAAGTCGAGGTCTCCTCTTACTTGCTTGGGCAAGGGAAGGTATATTTATACCACGGTAGGTGTCTTGGATTGTTAGCATTGACGTAAAGTCGGACAGAGGAAGACGTCAGGAATGAACCCTTAAGGTATAACGGCTCATACATAATAGATGAGTTCTTGGAGAAATCAATAGTCCTGTGCTAGGGGAACTCCCGAAGCTTAAGGGTCTGGCTTCTAAGAACTCGTTGTGACGTTAGGGTGGACGGATGTCGGTGACCATGCCTGTATTTGCAGTGCACGGTTAATGCCTAAATAAGGACAGGGATTCTATGCCTATATAAGGGCAATGCGAATTGTGCCTATATAAGGACATGATTCAGGAAAACCTATATACGGACCCCTAAAGCGGAATACAACAGTACGCTACAAAAGAAGTCTGAAGAGTTCCATTTTCAGTTTCCTGAAATAGATTTGGCTTGACACATCTCTCAAGGGTAGTCTGAGTGCATTCCCCAGTTTTGACAATGTATTCCCAGGGATCACCCCCACTTAGATGTACCATCTGCATTATCTACAAAGCCATTGCAACCGTCATCCCTGCCTATGTAGTTCATGTCTCTGATGGCTCTGGACACACCCACATAAAGGGCAACATTAAACTGAAATGAAGAAGTGCAAAAATCCCCCCAAAAAAGCAACAGAACTTCTCCATTTACACACCAAAATCTGTAACAAAATTCCAATACCCATTAGAACCACTCCAAACCTGCTCCTATTTAAGAATACATATAAATCACAGAAAGGAGTCCGTTCCTCTATTGGGCAGATACACTACAAGTTGCTATCTGATTAATGTTCAAGTCGCTGGGAGATCTCAATTTCAGATCGTGATGCCCTCACACACCTGTTAGGGTGTCATGCTTCATCATAGGGCGCTCCTCGTCAGACCGGCGCTGCAATGTCTGATGGGCCTGGTGGCTTCTTTGGCAGAGTTCTTTTGATCTGAGGACGCCGTATATGAAGTGTGTGTGTGGGCTAAAAGTAAGTGATCAATGGTGTGTGCAACGTGACTAGGTGACTTAAAATAGGCACTGGACCCATGAACGTTTTAATTCAGAAGTGGGACCAGGACTAAGTAAAAACAGTGGGGCTACCAAGAGGTCTTAAGGTACCAGGGTAGCTATTATGTGTGAGTGGTCAACATGTTTCGTGCCCTAAAGGCTCAAAAGTCGAGTGGCACTTTTTCAGGACCAAAAAATGAAAAGATTGGGTCCCCAGAAAAATGAGGACCGCGGGGGGACTCCCCGTAAAGTGGGGATGTCCAGATGGTGTATGCCTGATCCCAAATTAGGAACCAGAGGTGCGTCTCCACCTAAAATGAAGGAGGGAGAAGGAGGGAGAAGAAATCGCGGCATGAAACTGTTCTGCCGATAATACTGACAATGCTGTACAAATGCAAAACAGCCTCAACCCCATACTTTATGGGAGAGGTACAGATCCTGGGACAGGTTGGCCTACCTGACCCAGGTACACAGATTATGTATTACTGTTTGGAGTGCAAAGGTTACTCAAACACATATTGAAATTTTTTAAAAACAAAGCGCACATGTGATGTGATCCCATGGCTGGGAACGTCTACAGAGAAGCAGACATAAAATCCACTCCCTTCCCCCGAGAGGGGGGGGGGAATGGCGCATAGCAGATCTTACCTCACTTGAGGAGAAGTGTTACTTCATAGATGAAGGGGAGGGACCCGACCACTGGAGGGGACCACCTTGGGGTAAACATGTGGGAAATAAAAGACAATCATGGTAGGCCAACAAGAAGCAAAGCTAAGACTGCCCGTGTTCAGGATAGTGATGTAAGGCCCAACGCATAGATGCGCTTGAGGACAGGTGCGGGGGCATGCTCCGCTATGCTCAAAGCTAATGGCAAGGGAGTGAGATGTGAGATATACATAGTGTGATGCCCCATCAAAACCTGTCTGCAATAAAACAAGCAGTTGCTTAATATATTAGCGTGAAAAATAGGGGGCACACATGTTGGAACCCAATTAGGCGAGATGGTTATGAAGATGTGCACTCTGTACCCGACTAGGCGTAGGGCACCATGCGGGTGAGCTAACTAACCCGTGTAGCCGGTGTCGGTCAACGACGCCTATACCAGCTAACAGTGTGTCTGGTTATGCTTATTTAGATCGCGCTTATAGGAGAATCTGTCCCGGGCGATCGGGAGCCCAACGCACGCTCCAAGGTTGCTAAAAGGTAAGAGACGCCGCTGAAAGTGTCTCGCGGTAAAACTTAAGGCAGCGCGAAAGTAAGGCTGTGTCCAAACAGGATACGTGTGTGGCGCATAGAGTGCTCGGGAGGTCCTCACTTACCGGGTAGAAGGTGCGGGCACTGCCGGTACTCCAACGCGTCTCCCCCACGTCTGGATATTACCGGCACTGCAGGACGGCCAGCATCTTAAAGGAGCGGCCCACGTGATGCGGAAGTTGGGAGTCTCGCGATAATGCGGCTCCGAACACCGCCACCATCTTTTCTCGAACTGCCACTGCCTGACTGTCTAGAGAAAAGCCTGACTCTGCCTCGAGGCGGTGCTCTATCATAAAAACGAAGAAGAAGATCGAGGTGGGGGACAGTCCCTGGCGAATCTGATAGGAATTAAGATGACCTGCCACAAGTGTTACATTGACCTCATTGTGTGTGAATAGTCACTTGCAGTACCTAAAGCTAAGTACTGTTTTTTGTGTGAACGAAAGTGTGCCTAGAGGTCTTGGTACGAGGCTGCCATGTGTAGGTGGCTAAGGTTAAGGGTGTCTACTCGTGCATTCATAGCAGAGGTGGACAATCTCTGGAAATATGCCTGGTGGCTATCCTGTGTGTGTTTTTCCGCCACTATAGTTCAGTCCAAGGAATTTCGTCATTGAGACCTCTAGTCTGCGTGGACAGGCGAAAGATCCATCATTGCTCAGTTTCAAACAGTTTTTGGGCAGCCCACATATTGTTACTTTCAATACCTGTCCAATTCATCTCATCCGATCTATGTGGGTGAGAGAGATAATGTGCACTCATTTTCGTTGTGGTTCTGCCACATCTTATGTTGCTGCGATGTTCCATGATTATTGTCTTAATGGGGTGGGTGGTCATGCCAATATACATCAAATAGTATACCAAACAAGAGGGACGAGGGGGCAAGATTAACGAGGTCCAACATACATGCCCCACAGAGACAATAAGCAAAGGAAGTATGAAGTTCCTCAGAGTCTGAGTAAAAGAATGTGGGAGGTGTAGGTGAAGAAGACACCAAGGTTGGTCGTCTTACCTACAGTATAAAACAAGGGGGGAATTCCCTTGTCGGAACTAGGGCTCTCACACACCTAGCAAGCTAGGTGTCATGCTTCATCATATGAGCCTGCCCCTCGTCAGGTCGGCGGTGCAGTACCTGACGGGCACCCAGTACGGGGCTCTTTGGCGGGGATCTTTTGTTCCTGCCGTTGGGTGCAGTGGGGGTGAGGGGCCTAGTGTATGTGTAGATGTGCAGTGCGTGGATTAAAATAGGTCAGTTAGTCCTAGTAATGTTTTATTCTGAGAGGTAAACTGCCTGAGTAAAAACAGGGAGAGTGGCAATGAACTAGCTGAAAGATTTCTAGCTATATATGCTCTACTCTCTACTGGTCAACATGTTTCATGCTCTTCGCGTCAGAAGGATCAAGGCATTTCATCAGGACCAAAAATAACTATCTACACGACATGATAAGTGAAGAACCTACATACCATGTACTCAAGTAGGTGCCCTAAGATGTTGCCTAGGATTGCCTGCAACGGGGTCCGGCGGTCAAAAATGGACACCAATGTGTGTCCCACACTCGTTGAGCGCTCGTGCCCTGACCTACCCTGCCGCCGGAACCGGGATGGTCCCAGGATGCTTGTTTCCGGTCCAGGGAAGATACGGCTGGCAGTTCGGGCTGGACTGTTCCCATGAGGCACAGGGTCAGACTGATTTGCATATGGCCATGTCTGAACTGGGGTGGTGGAGTGAGCTTAAGAATGATGATGGATTAAACCCAGATCAGTTGACTGGGGGTGAGTGTTTGATTAGCTCAAGCGCTCCGTCCATCATCCCCTTTGGTATCGCTTTGTTCGCCCTAGGTTGGCAGGGTATTCCCAGACGTGGGCCCCTTGCTCACTTTGCCACTGGATTCAAGCTAGCCTGGCTGATGACGGCTGAATAGCCAGAAACCGGTCCCAGGATGCTTGTTTCCGGTCCAGGGAAGACATGGTTTGGCAGTTCGGGCTGGACTGTTCCCATGAGGCACAGGGTCAGACTGATTTGCATATGGCCATGTCTGAACTGGGGTGGTGGAGTGAGCTAAAGAATGATGATGGATTAAACCCAGATCAGTTGACTGGGGGTGAGTGTTTGATTAGCTCAAGCGCTCCGTCCATCATCCCCTTTGGTATCGCTTTGTTCGCCCTAAGTTGGCAGGGTATGCCCAGACGTGGGTCCCTTGCTCCACTTTGCCACTGGATTCAAGCTAGCCTGGCTGATGACGGCTGAATTGCCAGAAACCGGTCCCAGGATGCTTGTTTCCGGTCCAGGGAAGACATGGCTTGGCAGTTCGGGCTGGACTGTTTCCATGAGGCACAGGGTCATACTGATTTGCATATGGCCATGTCTGACCTGGGGTGGTGGAGTGAGCTAAAGAATGATGATGGATTAAACCCAGATCAGTTGACTGGGGGTGAGTGTTTGATTAGCTCAAGCGCTCCGTCCATCATCCCCTTTGGTATCTCTTTGTTCGCCCTAAGTTGGCAGGGTATGCCCAGACGTGGGTCCCTTGCTCACTTTGCCACTGAATTCAAGCTAGCCTGGCTGATGACGGCTGAGTAGCCAGAAACCAGTCCCAGGATGCTTGTTTCCGGTCCAGGGAAGACATGGCTTGGCAGTTCGGGCTGGACTGTTCCCATGAGGCACAGGGTCAGACTGATTTGCATATGGCCATGTCTGAACTGGGGTGGTGGAGTGAGCTAAAGAATGATGATGGATTAAACCCAGATCAGTTGACTGGGGGTGAGTGTTTGATTAGCTCAAGCGCTCCGTCCATCATCCCCTTTGGTATCGCTTTGTTCGCCCTAAGTTGGTTGGCAGGGTATGCCCAGACATGGGTCCCTTGCTCACTTTGCCACTGGATTCAAGCTAGCCTGGCTGATGACGGCTGAATAGCCAGAAACCGGTCCCAGGATGCTTGTTTCCGGTCCAGGGAAGACATGGCTTGGCAGTTCGGGCTGGACTGTTCCCATGAGGCACAGGGTCAGACTGATTTGCATATGGCCATGTCTGAACTGGGGTGGTGGAGTGAGCTAAAGAATGATGATGGATTAAACCCAGATCAGTTGACTGGGGGTGAGTGTTTGATTAGCTCAAGCGCTCCGTCTATCATCCTCTTTGGTATCGCTTTGTTCGCCCTAAGTTGGCAGGGTATGCCCAGACGTGGGTCCCTTGCTCACTTTGCCACTGGATTCAAGCTAGCCTGGCTGATGACAGCTGAATAGCCAGAAACCGGTCCCAGGATGCTTGTTTCCGGTCCAGGAAGACATGGCTGGCAGTTCGGGCTGGACTGTTCCCATGAGGCACAGGGTCAGACTGATTTGCATATGGCCATGTCTGAACTGGGGTGGTGGAGTGAGCTAAAGAATGATGATGGATTAAACCCAGATCAGTTGACTGGGGGTGAGTGTTTGATTAGCTCAAGCGCTCCGTCCATCATCCCCTTTGGTATCGCTTTGTTTGCCCCAAGTTGGCAGGGTATGCCCAGACGTGGGTCCCTTGCTCACTTTGCCACTGGATAAAAGCTAGCCTGGCTGATGACGGCTGAATAGCCAGAAACCGGTCCCAGGATGCTTGTTTCCGGTCCAGGGAAGACATGGCTTGGCAGTTCGGGCTGGACTGTTCCCATGAGGCACAAGGTCAGACTGATTTGCATATGGCCATGTCTGAACTGGGGTGGTGGAGTGAGCTAAAGAATGATGATGGATTAAACCCAGCTCAGTTGACTGGGGGTGAGTGTTTGATTAGCTCAAGCGCTCCGTCCATCATCCCCTTTGGTATCGCTTTGTTCGCCCTAGGTTGGCAGGGTATTCCCAGACGTGGGTCCCTTGCTCACTTTGCCACTGGATTCAAGCTAGCCTGGCTGATGACGGCTGAATAGCCAGAAACCGGTCCCAGGATGCTTGTTTCCGGTCCAGGGAAGACATGGCTTGGCAGTTCGGGCTGGACTGTTCCCATGAGGCACAGGGTCAGACTGATTTGCATATGGCCATGTCTGAACTGGGGTGGTGGAGTGAGCTAAAGAATGATGATGGATTAAACCCAGATCAGTTGACTGGGGGTGAGTGTTTGATTAGCTCAAGCGCTCCGTCCATCATCCCCTTTGGTATCGCTTTGTTCGCCCTAAGTCGGTTGGCAGGGTATGCCCAGACATGGGTCCCTTGCTCACTTTGCCACTGGATTCAAGCTAGCCTGGCTGATGACGGCTGAATAGCCAGAAACCGGTCCCAGGATGCTTGTTTCCGGTCCAGGGAAGACATGGCTTGGCAGTTCGGGCTGGACTGTTCCCATGAGGCACAGGGTCAGACTGATTTGCATATGGCCATGTCTGAACTGGGGTGGTGGAGTGAGCTAAAGAATGATGATGGATTAAACCCAGATCAGTTGACTGGGGGTGAGTGTTTGATTAGCTCAAGCGCTCCGTCTATCATCCTCTTTGGTATCGCTTTGTTCGCCCTAAGTTGGCAGGGTATGCCCAGACGTGGGTCCCTTGCTCACTTTGCCACTGGATTCAAGCTAGCCTGGCTGATGACAGCTGAATAGCCAGAAACCGGTCCCAGGATGCTTGTTTCCGGTCCAGGGAAGACATGGCTGGCAGTTCGGGCTGGACTGTTCCCATGAGGCACAGGGTCAGACTGATTTGCATATGGCCATGTCTGAACTGGGGTGGTGGAGTGAGCTAAAGAATGATGATGGATTAAACCCAGATCAGTTGACTGGGGGTGAGTGTTTGATTAGCTCAAGCGCTCCGTTCATCATCCCCTTTGGTATCACATGTGTTCATATCTCCTTTCCAGAAAATGAGGATATTATCTATGTAGCGCCTCCACAGAATGATGTTATTCGCATAGATGTTGTTGGCCGCAATGTGGAGGCATTCGAATTCGGCCACGTAGAGGCAGGCCAGACTCGGCACGAACGTACTCCCCATAGATGTACCCTGGGTCTGGTGGTGCAGCTGGTCCTGGAACTGGAAGAAGTTCTCACACATGTCTATCGTGGCACAATCCATTATGAAAGCCACCGGTGTTTGTGATGTCCAATCTTCTGCTAAGAGGCGCTCTTCCACCACCCTGAGGGTCTCTGTCTGGGGGATGTTAGTGTAGAGCACCTCGACATCCAAGGTCATCAGAAGGTTGATCTCATCATTCCTAGTAGTGTGGGTGATGAGATTCAGGATGTCTCTAGTGTCTTGTAAGTACGAGGGTATCTTCTTGACAAGGGGTTGCAGGAAATAGTCGCAGAATTTGCTGAGTGGTTCCAACAGTGAGCCGATCCCTGATACTATCAGGCGACCAGGAGGGGGCAAAACTCCCTTGTGGATTTTTGGGAGGGTGTAGAAAAACGGGGTCCTAGGTTCCGTGTTCACCAAAAAGTCAGCTTCATTTTTAGAAATCCAGCCCTGGGCTTCTGCTGATGTCACGATTGATTTGATCCTTGATAGCAGTACCCCGGTTGGGTCTTTTTTGAGCTTTTTGTAGTGTCTCTCCTGTGAGAGCTGTCTGAGGCATTCTTGATCATAGTCGGTCGTATTCAGTAGAACTATTGCGCCTCCCTTGTCTGCAGGTTTTATCGTGAGTGTGGTATCCTCGGTGAGGTGTATGATTGCCGTTCTTTCTGCCGCGGATAAGTTGTTGAAATGTTGCCTGTTGGATAGACCGTCCACTTCTTTTATCACTGCTTGTTCAAAGGTAAGCACCTCGTGTGGTGTCATCCCTTCATGTGGTGTAAATTTAGAGGGAACTCGTAGGCCAGTGTCAGATGGTTCTTCGTGTTCTTTGTCTTGAAAGTAAGCTCTCAATCGCAACTTCCTCAAGAAATCATGAAGTTCTTTGTGCTGGCGGAACCGATCCATCTGCGGAGTGGGAACAAAGCCCAGACCCTTGTTGAGGACTCTCTTCTCGATGGGAGTAAGGATTCTAGTGGAAAGATTCACTACTAGGTCCGGTTGCTCTTCTTGCTCCTCAGCTCAATGCGTTCCTGTTGTTGTGGTGCCGGTTGGTCTTGCCACTGGACCTGTTTGATGGGGCATCACACTATGTATATCTCACTCCCTTGCCATTAGCTTTGAGCATAGCGGGGCATGCCCCCGCACCTGTCCTCAAGCGCATCTATGCGTTGGGCCTTAGTTCATCACTATCCTGAACACGGGCAGTCTTACCTTTGCTTCTTGTTGGCCTACCATGATTGTCTTTTATTTCCCACATGTTTACCCCAAGGTGGTCCCCTCCAGTGGTCGGGTCCCTCCCCTTCATCTATGAAGTAACACTTCTCCTCAAGTGAGGTAAGATCTGATATGCGCCATTCCCCCCCCTCTCGGGGGAGGGGAGGGGATTTTATATCCGCTTCTCTGTAAACGTTCCCAGCCATGGGATCACATCACATGTGCGCTTTGTTTTTAAAAAATGTCAATATGTGTTTGAGTAACCTTTGCACTCCAAACAGTAATACATAATCTGTGTACCTGGGTCAGGTAGGCCAACCTGTCCCAGGATCTGTACCTCTCCCATAAAGTATGGAGTTGAGGCTGTTTTGCATTTGTACAGCATTGTCAGTATTATCGGCAGAACAGTTTCATGCCGCGATTTCTTCTCCCTCCTTTTGTCTCCCTCATTTTAGGTGGAGACGCACCTCTGGTTCCTAATTTGGGATCAGACATACACCATCTGGACATCCCCACTTTACGGGGAGTCCCCCCGCGGTCCTCATTTTTCTGGGGACCCCATCTTTTCATTTTGTGGTCCTGAAGAAGTGCCGCTCGACTTTTGAGCCTTGAGGGCACGTAACATGTTGACCACACACACATAATAGCTACCCTGGTACCTTAAGACCTCTTGGTAGCCCCACTGTTTTTACTTAGTCCTGGTCCCACTTCTGAATTTAAACGTTCATGGGTCCAGTGCCTATTTTAAGTCACCTAGTCACGTTGCACACACCATTGATCACTTACTTTTAGCCCACACACACACTTCACATACGGCGTCCTCAGATCAAAAGAACTCCGCCAAAGAAGCCACCAGGCCCGTCAGACATTGCAGCGCCGGTCTGACGAGGAGCGCCCTATGATGAAGCATGACACCCTAACAGGTGTGTGAGGGCATCACGATCTGAAATCGAGATCTCCCAGCGACTTGAACATTAGTCAGATAGCAACTTGTAGTGCATCTGCCCAATAGAGGAACGGACTCCTTTCTGTGATTTATATGTGTACTTGAAGGAGCACAGGAGTAGGACCTCTCTAAATAACTAGCTCTTTTGTCCCCTCTTTGATTTAACACCTATTTAAGAATAAGCAGAAGAGACACCTCTCGATTGAACACTACACCATGAAGCATTAACAGTCAAATTCCACTCTCAGAACCATGCCACTCCTAATATTAAATACTGACTTGATATTTGCCCTTGACCCAATACAGCATTCCATTACCTTTGGCTAGTATCACGCTACAGAAATACCACATACACAGCAAATAATCTGCATCATTGTTTTTCTGCTTGAACAAACATTGATGGTTCAGGAGTGGAGGTTTGTTCAATTGCCAGGGCCTGGTGGTGTGGAACTATTTTCTCAAGTCTTTTGAATCTTTTTCCCTAGACGTATTTTTGTACAGTGCGAAGAACCTTGAATGTGATCCTGGCTTTGACTGGTAGCCAGTAAAGGTGTTAAGGGCAGGCACCATTTAAAGATTACGGCCCCATTTATAGATTAAGGCATATTATGACTGCCAGTTTGTAGCCTTTGTAGTCTAGTACAGATTGATTTGGGTGCTCCTGTGTTAGTTCAGTGGCAGTTGTCCAGGCAGAATTTAATGAGGGTGCTAGTTAGTTCCATCTGATGGTTAGTTCGGAGTAGCTGCAGGATTTGGTTTGGTAGTGACAGCTGAGTTCCCTTTGACCACTGCATTAACTTGTGGAACGAATGAGAGTTCTTATGAAAGACTATCCTTAGTTCGTAGCTCTTGGTGCCTGTTGAAGGTGTCATCGAAGGGTGGGGGGGCAGAGCCTGGGAGCTAATTGAAAGATAGCAAATCATGCTCCTTTTCCCATATGAAGTTCTGGTCTTTACTTCATTCATGCAAAGAAAGCTCCCCTTGATTTGGTGGAGAATGTTGTCCAAGCAGAATGTGATGTTAATGGAGCTGTTTGGGTAATTTACAAGCTGGAAATTGATTTCCATGTCTGCTCAAGATGCTGTACATAGGTATTGAACAAGATCGGAACAGCTGTTCTGATCCTGACATTTTTACTGTGGTTGAAGAGATAATAATGGATACAAAATAGAAAAGGGTCTTCTATTCCTGAACATTTTTCCTAACCACTTCTGCAGAATTATGTGGTCAACAGTGTCATAGGTGGCAGATACATCAAGGAGTATGAGTTCTATTTTCTTGTGTTCATTTATTCAGTGGAGAATTTGTTCCTTTATGCCAGTGGCAATTTTGTGCCCCTCAAGAGTCTAAATCCAGGCTGATGGTCATGAAGGTGATGTTTTAACACCACATTCTCTTTGAGCTAGCTCCTCACCTCCTTCAAGGATCTTGCTGAGCAATGAGAGGTTAGATATGGACCTGGTCCTTTATTTCCATCAGTTCTTTCTTGCGATTTCCTAGACATTACTTAGCATACATCTTCATTGCAAATACTTGGCAGCATTTCATTTCAATTGATAAATTGGATGTCAACATACCGTTTTAGAGAACAATAAGCAACTTGGAGCTTTAAGTACAAAACAAGAAAAAGGACCATCATTTGGTTGAACTCATGGCTTGAGTGAGTGTAGTATCAGGGTGCAGATTCCCAATGTGAGTGGATAGTGTTCTGTACCAAATGTATCCCCTAAAGAGTGAGTCTACTATGTTTCATTAAATGTATCGCTCTTAAGTATGGTGAAACATGCAGTAACAACTTACTGTATGCTATGTTATGAAATATTGCCTACTATTGTGGGGAAGGGGTGGGCGGAATCTAAGCTAGCAGTATTATCTACACCAATGCATTGATATGTACTCAGGCCTTGAAACAACACATGGGTGCAAGATCCATACCATTGATACACTCTAATGCATATTGCGTAAAAAAGGTTACTTGTTTACATTACGAAGGCCTCCCATCCAACTTGACCTCAATTTGCGTAATAAAGACATCCTATGTCATATATCAAGCAACATCTTCCTTCATGCTTCGTAACTTGGCGTGCCTACTTCGGCATACACCCATCTGTTTAAATCACTCATTCAATGACTCAGTACAGAGGCAGATGGGGCTTTCAAGACATAGCAATACATCTCTTTAGCAATACAAGAGCCAGATCTATAAACTTAAACATGTGTTTGATTTTATTCACCCATAGCATCCACCCCAGCAGATATGTAAGTGGTTCTTGGGCACCATTCTACTATCAATTTCAGCTATGCAGCTCAGCACCCACCTCCATAATTGTTATTACCGGGAACTGCCATGCCATATGCTAAAACTCTGCTTCTGTGTGTGCACATCTGCCACAGTTAGTAATCGTTCCTAGATACATACATCCCTAACAGCGTCATAGTCAGATAAGTCTGGTGTAGGTAATTAATCTGTGTATAATTCAATCCAGAGTTCCTCAAGATCAATTTAAAAATGTCAGGCATCATTACTTATTCTTGTCAGGCAGGGCATGGCCTGTGCACTCTTCCGACTTTTGTTTGAGCTCAACCTGAACCAAAATGTGCTGTGGTAACAGTGTGCTATGAACAAACTTTGATCACTTTTCTAAAGTAGCCTTTATTTGAGAGTAAATGTAATAAAGGTGATGTGTGTCATTTGTTTTGTTCTCTAGGCCTGAAATAATATTCTTACGATACCAGTATATGTTAAAAATTGCCAAGTCTCCAAGTCATAAACCTCCCATAGGTTGCCAAATGAAGCTGTGTTCAAACATGTCACCCCAGGGAACCAAACCAACATCCATCCATTCATGTATATTGTGTGAGGCAGTCAATATGGCAAACTCCGGCAATGGCCACAGTAGTAGATCAGATGTGTATGTGACAAGGTAAGGTCCTCACTGGTATGTATGCCTTGCAAGAATGTATTGCCACTCTCATAAGCTTATTCAAATACCCTTATCCAGGATCTTCACCCATTAACCACTCCAGAATTGTGCCGCATATAGTTCAGATATAAAATCCCCTGTTTTCAGCTTTGGCATATCACTTAACCAGCTCATTTGCCATTGCAATTAGGCTGCCACATGTATAGCTCATAATTTGGGAACAACAAATCACCTTCAGCCAGAGATGTTGCACCCTAAGCAGGGCCACTATTCGTCTTCCATTACGCCGCCTCAAGAGAGTAAGAATGCTTTTTTTTAACATCACTGGTTATGCTGCAAAATATTTAACAATATAGATAGAATGAACATTTTAGCCACTACCACCTGACCCATTAGTGAAAGTGGTAGTGAGACCCAGAAAGCCAATGACTAATGTATTGCAGCAACCACCCTTCCTAGGTTTCCTCCAACAAAGTCCACATGAGTGTTGTAAATGTTTACTCCAAGATATTTGAAAGTGCCAAACTTCTAAACAAGCCTTGTGTTAGGCACTAGCCTGTGCTGTTTGTCAGTTGATTTAGCCAAGTTTAATTTCAGACCTAAAATCCCTAAACTGTTTCAATAGGAACATCAGTGTTGTTATGATGTCTCAACCCTCATGTAGATAAATGAGTGCATCATCAGCATACAAAGATCCAATGTGCCAACTACCACCTATATCTATTCACCAATATGGTCCTTTCAATCTCAAGAGTCATGCTAAGGGGTTCATGGCCAGTGCAAAAATAATCAGTGACAGTGGGCACCTCTGCCTCATATCCCTGCCTATATGTAACTGCTCCAGTATCACAAGCCCTGTACACACTCTAGCCGTGGCTCTGTATGTAATATTTGTACCCACACTAAAAAGTCCAGCTCCGGGCCCATACTCTGAAGCACCTCCATGATATAGTGCCACCATATAGTGTTGAAAGATTTCTAAAATACAGTGAGGCTGCCAAGTGAAAGGAATCCTCCTGTTTGCCCATTCAATAACACAAAACAGAGGCCCTAACTTAAGAAAGGTATCCCTCCTCAGTATGAATCCTTTTGATCCAGGTTTATTATACTTTTCACTTTTGGTAACAACCAAATGGCCAATATCTTTATTAAAATCCTACAATTTATATTTAGTTAAGAAAGGGGGTGGTAAGAACCTAACTTCAATGGGTTTCTTCCATGTTCAGGAAGAGCCACTATCAATTCCTCCCTCATTGAGGACAGCAGCATCACATTTTCTTTTTGTGGTCTCATCTACTGATAAGAGTCAAGGTGCCAAATTTGCCTTATGAGCTGCACAGAACTCAAACCATCTGTCCCTGTGTCTGGCTTCATGACATTGACATTTAAAGGGGATTATGAATGGACACGATGTGCCCTCAATGTTAAGTATTTATCTTCCCCCTCACACCAGCATTAGATATGAATAAATCCAGTCTAGAATGCAGCTGATAAATCAATAATTATAAGAAATACTCCATTGCACCTGGCAGTATCAAACTCCTCATATTTTTCAATTGTTTTTTTTCCCAACCCATAGCTTAAACTGCTACATTGCTTTGAGGGGTTACACCTCTGGCACTGGTGAACACAATCTGCTCAAATCAATGTTCTACATACAAGTGAATTCTCCACCCTGCAAATTCAAGGGGCTCGCATGTTGCGTATCTGAGTTGAAGTGAGAATGTTCAGGACTACCGCATGAATAGTATTTTGGACATACAGGGCCACCAACGATGGCCACCACATAATGATAGCTTGGGTTGATTTGGGTGTATTTCAGTACAAATGGCACCCCCCGGGGCAATCCATGTAAGCACTCACTTGGAATACTCTTAGAATTTGTCACTATTATTTGACCTCGTCATCCTTTGACCAGCTTGCTCAGTTCATGGGCTGTTAAATGGGTCTCTTGGAGGTACGCTATATGAGTGTGCCTAAATTTCAAATATGCATAAATTCTTTTTCCCTTTGTGGGTACAAATATTCCCAGAATATTCTGAAATATTCTATGATAGTATATTGTACCTGTCAGTAGTACCTCTGCGCGTATCAGCTATTCTCTTGCAGTGTATGTTATTCCCAAGCACAACTTGATCACCTGTATCCCCACTCCTCCAGCTGCTCTATAATTGTTTAACTATAGCATCACAGCTTGGACCTAAAAACTCTTGTAATCCCAACACCTGCTCCCTGGCTAGAGTAGCAACAATTAGCCCGCAATTGTGTGAAACCAAGACTAAACTGAAGATGAAAGAAGTTCATTGCGGAAATTAGAGGCCAGGTACCACTAAAATGTCCATGATAATACAAGACCTCAGCTCTGTCTCATGCTCTATAAGATTCCCACCCTGCCCCTGAGTAGCCAAACCCGAATACAAACCTCAATGGTTGCATTCAACCGCAGCATATGCTTAACAACATTTTACTATATTTGTGTGGAAGTCTATATAATAACAATGGCTGTCATAGAAGTCAGTTCAGGACCACGGACTGCAGAGTCAGAGTTGCTGGGGTCAGTGTCTCTTGATGTATGTGACACATATTATTCAGCCTTTGGTTTGCCTTCCTCTGGTGAATTCTGAAGGAGAACATACTCCACTACTTGCACTCTCTCTCTGTTGTGTTAGATAGTTCAACCAGCATCGGGGTCCAATCTGTCCTTCTGTGGGGCTACTCATCATGTTTCTAGCCATGGCAAAGTATCGGACAGCAACAAAAAAATCCAAGGCGCATATTTATCAAAAATTCATGCAGCGCAGCAAGCGACCCTGCTGCGCTGCATGACAGGGAAAGGGCAGGAATGCACCGTAATTAATATCATACAGCGCATTCCTGTCTTTTCCCTGCGCTGGCGTACAATATGCTGCCTAGCCCCAATGCAGACACCCTTGCACCATGGTGCAAGGGTGCCTACATTGTAAACAGGAGTTTTTTATGCAGGAAGGGACACCTTCTTGCACAGAAACAATCCCCTGAGGCATTTTCCTCCTTCGATGGGTCCTGCAGAATGCAGCACACATAGAAAGAGGAAAAACGAGGAGAAATAAAGATATTTCTCCTCGTTACTCCTTACCTAGGAAGGTGTAGCATTGTGACGCATTACCAGGTCTACCAGTAATGATAAAACTGGGAATGCGTCAAAATTAATGGGTGGATACGTAGGAACACCCATGCTCCACCCATGAAATGCCTCCCTGGGGTAGAGTAATGCAACGGAGCGATTTGCCAAGTAAGGTGGCCTAGTGTGTGCCTAGTGTGTGCCTAGTGTGTGGCTTGATAAACTAACTTAAGAGTTGCGTTGCTCTTGCACCACATTGCTTGGTGCACAGGCGATGCAACATTTTTGATAAATTTGGCCTCAATGTTTACTTTATTGATAACTCTAAGGTTGACAGGGTACATAAGTGCATAGCACAGCCCCATGTGAAGAATGTGCTTTTTCACTTTAAGGAAAAAACCCTTTGCTTTTGTATTTCCCTTGTTTAGTCAGGGAATATGTTGAAATGTTGCCCTCCACAGACCAGGGTCCTTTATTCCTTGAGGCTTTCAAAATGTGGTGTCTGTTATGACACAAAGGTCTGAGGGATGCTCCTGGCAGTGAGGGTGACCTGAAACCCTTATGCGCTCTTTCTACCAAGAAAAACGTATATATCTTGTCCTCCAGTACAGTCTTTGATAGCCACTCTTCAACCAATAATTGTTATTTCATCTCTATGGGTTTTAATGTGAATTTGAATTTCCGCAGCTGTAGGTCTCAATGTCAGCAGGAGCGACTCATTAGTCACAGCTCTATCTGTCTGTTTCTTATGGTCAGCATGCAGTAGCGATACTTCGATTGTCATCACATCAATTTAGGCTCTAAAGTGCAATTAGTGTCCAGGATATCCTGTAGGATCTTGTCAAACTTATTTTTATGTTCCTCAAGTGTCTTTTCCATATGGTGAAAAGGGTCCTCTGTGTCTCTGTTACTGGTGGGTGCCACTGTAGTGCCCCCACTTGCCCGCCTAGGTTTATTACTTTTAAATTTCACCATGGTGTTTTTTCCTACAATCAGGACATCTTCTGTCTTCACTGAATGCATATTCAGTCCAACAGAGGGCTCATCAGTGGTCAGACCATTTGCCCCGCACCACACTTCTGGGTTATTTGTACTAAACTGTCTGACTTCACTTAAGTGTGGTAGCAATTCATCATATGCTTCTCCTCACAAGACCACAAAAGAAATGTATGGCAATATCACACAGAGACTCTACTCGACTTCACCTCTAACTTCACCTACTCCCCAGGACATCCCTGCCATTCATTGATGGATACCCTTCTCAGTCCACTTTATTGATATGAAGGTCCGTCAATCAGAGGATTAAGTTCCTCACCTACACCCACAGCCTCTTTTTCTGTCCACCTTTATACTTAGCTCCTTTTGGGCCACAACATTTAAAGTCCCAGGGCCCCTCCATGCACCTCATCCACTCTAGTCAGTGTGGACTATGGCAATGGTGTCTTCGCAGCCCCTTCATAATCCAAACATCAGGTTGGAGGAGAGCTGAGTGACTGTTCCCCCTGCCATGTTCACTAGCCCTGCTCAGCAGCACACACAGCAAAGGTCACTGGGCCTTCAGGGCACTGTGTGCACCCATGAGCAAAAAGGCAGAGACGTGATCTCCACAACTGACATCCAGGGTCATTGTACTCTCATGGGGCGCCTTCTAACTTGAAGCAGCAGGACTCTCCCATGATAACAGCATTTTCGGCTGCCACAGCACCTCAGTACACCATGGTCTACTGTGCTTAGCTCTTCACGTATGCCTTCAATTGTCCTTCACTCTGAAGCCTTTCCATCTACCTCCAGCACCTTGCTGATACTTTCACAGCTGGAAGGGGTGCTCTCGAGCACCACTGTACAGTTCTCGTTCCATAATATCGACAAGATTTTCTTTTTTCAGGCTGGAGGAGCTTACTAAGTCGCCATCTTTGACATATCCCCCGAGATGGACCTATACTTAGTCAGAATTGTGGATTGGATTTGTTTTTTCAAGAATGCGGTGATGAAAGCATGCTTTAGAAGGTCAGGAATAGCTCCAGATCAGAAAGAAGCATTTATCATTTGTGTAGTGTCTAATTAAAGAGAATGGAGGATTTTTTTAAGACTTATAACTAAGGCCAGCTCCATAGGTGAATTTAACACTTTAAGTTGTCTACCAAATGACCTCTTTCTCTATGGATTCCCTCACTACCAACCTCCAAGAGTTCCCCTCATCTCTCCATAGCCCCTCTCTCACATTTATTTAACTTCTTTCACAATGCTACTTACCACAATGTAGGAGTTTAGAACTTTGCATCACACACACACATATTATATAGAGACAATGATTCATACACATGTAAAAATTAATTTATGGGAAATGTTACATAAGACAAAGAGGGCTACAAGGGGTAGGAGCCACATGCCATTTATACTTGTAGGCATTGTATGCTGAGTCTGGTGGCTCAGTGGACTAATGCATCCACTGCAATGACCTGTGTTCAACCTCATAGTCACAGGTTCAAATCCTGGTGGGTCCACTCAGCCTTTCATTCATCTGAGGTTGATAAAATAAGTACTGTTGAGTTGGGTAACAAAATACATCTGTTATTCAGCACCAAGATGCCTATGGGTGAACATGCGCTTTACAAATAGTCATGTTAAGAGTGCTTGGTCTGGAGAAACACAAACTCGGGATTTAAAAACAAATACAATAGTTGGGGTTGTTAATTCTAACAACAAATAATTGCTACGAAAGGAACCCTTTTAGCAACTTGACAACAATAAAAAATTGAGAAAAACAAATAAGGTTCTATACATAAGCCTAGCTGTTTGCATGCACCTCTTTGCTGCCATAAAATAGCTAACTGTGCTATATTATAAGGACTGTAACTTATGAACTGCAGTTAGTAAAATGATCTCTGTGATTAAAGCAGTAACCCAATGAGTGATCTACCCAAAATAAAAATCTGTCATCTGCCTGTTTCATGCTGTGTTTTTCACCAGGCACATTAACTCTCTATGCTGCTTTATGATGAATCAAAACTATGACTAGATGTGAAAAATTAGGTTGTTGGTTGAGTGGGGTGTTAACCCTGCTCAAGCAACAGCCACAATCCCTGTCAGGGTGAACCACAAAAGTCACTACATTAACCTGTGCTTAACCCTCGATTAAATTTTAATAAATTATTTGGCACCAAACCAACAAAAATACTATCAGTATGACCAAAGTTATGATTTTTTAAAGTTTAAGGTAAAAACTAGTGCCTAAATTTCAGCGTGCCAACCACATACAGCTTGTCATCTGATGCCGCGACAAAGTAAAAAAATGTGTCGATGAAGCGCGGGTCAGATACAAGAAGTGGATTGGGCCCGATCGGCGCTTACCTTCGGACCTAAAACAAATTTCAGCAAAACTTTCTTGAGAACAGTAGTGGCCCATCCCCTGCCAAAGTGGGGGGGGGGCGGGCTGGGTCAAAGGAGGGAGGTGGTGAGGAGGGAGGTGGGGAGGGTTTGGCTAAAACAAAATAAATACACTTACTGTAATGCTGCTGCCACCGTCTTGCGCGCATCGGCTCTTCCTGCTTCTGGCTCTGGGGCTGGTCACAGGCTCCCAGCCTGCCCTGCAGCCAATCCTGAAGCTGCTCTTGCATGAGAGCAGCTTCAGGATTGGCCTGAGCGTCGACAACTTGTGCTCCCAGGCAGACTGGGAGCCTGTGCCTGCTCTCCAGCCCCAGCAACGCAGCTGAGGCTGGAGAGAGCTTCACTGCGCATGAGGAGTTTGACTGGCCTGATACGGCCGGCCAGACACCTCATGCACAGTAAAGGGAGTGCCCACCACTCCCCCACCAGCAGTGCCATCCCCTGGACCCAGCCCCCAGACTTGTCAGAGTCCTGGAGGCGGGTCCAGGGGATTAAAATAAAACAGGTTTAAAACCCGCTTTATTATCGTTTTATGTACTGGTGGTGGCAGGGCGGGCAGTGCTCCTCTGCCCTAATGGAGCGGCCATCGCTGCTTGAGAAGGGAAAGTTCAGTGGGCCAAGGCTAGAGGTGTATGCTCAAGGAGGAGGCGTCATCATCAGGGAGCTGCTGGACAAAGTTGTGGTAAAGCTTTCCACATGTGGATGTAGTCTCTTTTATGGAAGTCGAAAATCTCCAGCGGGATGTTGCTGGAGGCTGTAGCGGAGGAGGATTCCACAAAGACAGATGTCCCTTCTGCAAAGGATAGCTGAAAAGGATTAGCTGCTTTGGAGAAAAATGTATCGGGAGCTCCAGCAATGTTAGGCCAACCGGTGATGCAACTTGGGCAGATAGACGCACAGGTTGGTTTTGGTCTCCTCTCGTTTCTCAGAACACTTTTTAGCTAAACTTTTTTAATCACAAGTTTTGGATTTTGGCTATCTGTGCACCTTCAGCACTACTTCCAAGGCTCCAGGAATGGGGAGCCATCACTTGGAGGGTCAGGTCTCACTCAGGCTGGGACCAGGAGGTGTGGTTTTAAGATGGCTGAAGCCTTTTCTGTTCCTGATGCTCTGATCAAGAGGACAGCCTACTAGCCCTTGGAGTCACTCTGGTAGTCCTGCATTCAAGAAGTGGAACAGGGCTCAAAAAGCAAGACAGGACTCTGTGGGTTCAAGCCAGGCTTCAGAGCAGTCCTTCCAGGTGCAACAAAGTAGTCTTCTGAAGTACACATCAGGCAAAGCAGCAGGCTCTCCTCTGAGAGTCCTTCCGCCTCCCCATCCGGCCAGTGATGGTCCATACAGGCACATCTAATCGCTCTACTGTGTGGCTGTCTGGGAGGAATACACAACTATATTGGTGCAATAGTTGCATAATACACAATTACCTAATTGGCACTTTGGTTTTTGAGTATTCTTTCCATTGTCAGAGATGGCAGAGTTCAGTGGATTAGCATATGATGATGCAGTTTATCAGTCTATACTACGATACAACTCCTAGCATTTTAGATAGTATGAGTACGTTGGTTGGTTCTACTGAAGATGATTGGAGCAAAGTACTGTTTTTGAAAAAATCACATTCACGCATACTTATTCATGGCGCTATCATGGCAGAATACCTGAGGGGCAATTGTGCTCCATCAGGGTTAATTGTGACGAATGCCCCACGCCTATTCCTTCAGGATAAAACCTTTTTGAAAGATTGGTCCCTGATAGCTTGGCGTTGTACGCGTGATTGGCTGATCTTAATTATAAGTACTGCGAAACGTGTGGCTGATTCGGTGCTTATTGAAATTCAACTCCTTGAGTCTCAGATCAAGACCACCATAACAGCAACACTTTTTAAGAAAAACCAAGATGAGTCTAATAAAACAAATAAAGAATTTAAAGACACTATTTTACTAGCGAAAATTGACAAATTCAAGAAAGACTTGGTTCGTTTCAAACATGATATTGTTTATCCATATACTAGTGAGAATTATTCTCCTCCTGAATTTAATAAGAAAGGGCGACGATATGGCTCTTCATACTCAGGTTCTAGTTCAGATGATAGTTCAAGTGATGCAGAGACCACCGCCGAAAATAGACAACAATTTAGAGGGCGAGGCAGGTACACTAGGTCAAATTGGCGACGTGGTCAACCTACACCACAATTCCAACAGTGGTGGCCCCCAACACCGTGGGGATATCCACCGACACAATTTCAGCCCCCTATGCCCCCTTTTCAACCATACCAACAAGATTTCCCTAATCATCCTTTTTTAGGGTTTGGCCCAGGAAGATCAAGAGGAAAACGGAGAAATGCTCAACCTCAAGTACATTGGAATCAACCAATGCCACCACATATGGGTACTCGGAGTCAAAACGAAAAAGAATCTACCTCAACCGGGTACCAGTGTGGAACAAACTTAATTGTCAATCTGAGTAAAAGAGAACTGTCAGACAATGAATTTCAGGTTCTCAATAGAGGTTTAGGTTTTGTGGCCACTAGTCCAGGTGATGCGTTCCAAGTCAATTGTGAATTGGCTCAATTTTTTCGCAAGATACGCCTTTTTTACTTCTTTCGAGATAAGGAGGTTTTACCTTACTCATCAGAAGCAAAGAATACAGGATTAAAGAAACGTTCCACTTTTAATCCTCCAACTATAAGTGTTCCTCCCAAAGTCCTGACTTTTGAAAAAGCTGTTTTGGAAGAGGTGGCAACCATATGTAAAAATAAAAATGAAAAAGAGTCGTATCACAATTTACCCAAAAAAGAACACTTGGCATTGCGTAGCCTAATAGATGATCATACAATTACCATCAAGCCTGCAGACAAAGGCGGTGCTATTGTAATCCAAGATACAGATGTGTACAGAAATGAATGTTTGCGCCAATTGGCCGATAGAAAATTCTATCAACCATTGAAAGATGATCCAACAGAAAGAGTTAGAGGTATAATTCGTGATCTGATAGAGGAAGGTAGGAATGCAGGTTGGATTACTCAACAGGAAGCATCCTTTCTAGAAACTATTCATCCAGTGATGCCTTACTTCTATTGTTTGCCCAAAATACATAAACCACAACGACCACCAGTGGGCAGGCCTATAATATCAGGCATTGGCTCCATTTTGGAGCCTTTATCCACTTTTGTAGATCATTTTTTACGACCAATAGTAAAGAAAATGCCTACTTACTTACAAGACACCAAAGATGTGTTACGTCTATTACCAACAGTTGATTTCGACACGGAGCAGGACTATTTGGTTTCCTTCGATGTCGAATCTTTATACACGTCAATTCCGCAAGATGAAACTTTAGAGACCATCTTCGATGATATTAACAGATACAGGTATAGACTCTATAACACCGATCCATTTTATAATGTCATGTGCCCAACTGGCTATGAAAGACAATTTTTTCAAATTTGAAGATACCATCTTTTTACAGGTCTCAGGGACCAGTATGGGCAGTGTTTTTGCGCCAAGTTTGGCGAACTTGTATGTCCACTCATTTGAACAACAGCATGTTCTTTCTTTAACTAATCCCTTTTTTGAGTCAATTCGTTTATGGAAGCGATATATTGATGACGTGCTGGTGGTATGGCGAGGCAATCTTGATTCCATAACAGCATTCCATAATTGGCTAAATACTAGGAATGATTTCCTCAGATTTACAGTGGAAGCAGATAAAAACAAAATAGCTTTTTTGGATCTGTCAATTTTTACAACTCCGACTGGTCTACAGAGTGAACTATATCGGAAACCAATGGCTCGCAATTCTTTGCTACGTTTTGATAGTCAACATCCTAAATCTCTGCGAGAAAATTTGCCATATGGACAGTTCCTCCGAGTTCGGAGGAACTGTTCCACAATGGATAAATATAAAGAGCATTCAGCAGGCTTAGTTGAACAACTTAAAGAAAAGAAGTATCCAAGTAAACTTATCAAACGAGCACAGAAGCGAGCTTGTAATAACAATCGTGAGGCACTTCTTGAACTCCCAGTGGCTAAACCACCTTTAGGTCGCCTCACGTTTGTCAACACTTTCAGCTCTTTGACAAATGGTATACAAAAATGTGTCAGAAAACACTGGCGAATTCTGAACAGTTGCACAGATAAAATACCTCTGCCACTGTTCTCGCTAAAAAGAGGAACTAATTTGCGAGACAAATTAGTCCATACACGACCAACAGGTCAGAAACAACGTGCGGTTGGCACATTGTGGGATCTTCCCGCAGTACAGGGACATTTTCCTTGTGGATCCTGTGCCATCTGCCCCCAAACGAAGCAATCAAAGTCTATAGATATTGGGACCAATAGACCATGGATCCAAAGAAGATTCACTAATTGCAATAGTGAAAATTTAATATACTTGATTACCTGTCCATGCAAGTCCCAATATGTGGGAATGACCACCCGAAAAGTAAAGTTGCGTATGTTGGAGCATAAAAAGTACGTTCAGATGTAAGCAAAACAACAACCAAACTGACAAGACATTTTGTCGATCAAGCTCATAATGCAGAAGATTTCGTCTGGACAGTACTAGAGAAACCATATATTCCTCCACATATTAGCGATATATCTAATTTTCTTCTTCTACGAGAGCAGAAATGGGTATATAAACTTTCGAGTGACACACTGGGCTTGAATGACGCGATACCTTGGGTTTCGCTTCATAGATAAGAGATGTTATCTACAGATGAAAGTCTTAGAAGCTTGTTTTGAAGTTAAATCACACAATATACTAGATTTAAACTAGAGAGTGGTTTTACCATTGTTTTGATTAGCCGTACGAGATGAATATAGATCAATATAACAATTGCGGTCATTAATATTGATTAAGAGTATATTGAGGCATCCTAACATCATCAAATTATTGGCTAGATGTTAAAGTTCTGTTATGATAAGAGATCAAAATATAGACTTATACATTATTGATGGGCGTGTCCAGACATTACTATGATCTGTGTCGATATTCAAGAAGTAATTACTATATCTATTGCACCCTTTAGGCTACCTATGATATTGGTTATTGATCTCCATTTCAGTAGTTACTAGCAGAAGTAGGACCATGAGAGCAAATAGACCATTTTATATTCTCCATTTTAGGAGTTTATGTCATGAGTAAGACAATGATAGCTAATAGATCGCTATTTGCTCACGTTGTAAAAAACGAAGAAGAGACACGTGATTCTAATATGTCGCCGAAATTAGTGCAGCCTTGCACAAACAAACTACAGTTTTATCAATATTGACGTACAGGTGTAAATAACGGAGAAGAGATACGCGATTTTATTAGTGTCGCTGTATTTAATGAATCAACTGATGAAAACACTACAGTTCCCATCAGCACTAACGTAAAAGTGTAGTTCTAGAATAGTTCCCATCGGCATTGGCGTGATTTTGTAGTCTTGCATGATGCGAGTGAATCGCGACGTATTTTTACTAATACATTTCACCTGCAAGCAGCGATCACTTTAAAAGAGCCTTAGTTGTCCTGGCCTCGTTACCTCCATTCCCAGCTCAGTCGGAGCACGAGGCAACGACGGACAGGTAAGGCGTGATTAAGTAATTTCTCGCTAATACTGAGTTGCAGCACTTGTCGGCAGGAAGTGACTCTTTGTTCTTTGTTCTTTAGCCCAGATTTAGTTGAGAAGCTAGAGAATAATTGGTGTTAACTATGCTTCACGACGTTTGTCACTATCATTTTTTATCATAGACATAAGCAGAAACGCTATCCGGTTAGCGGTGGCGTGGTATGAGTCCCAGATTTAATCATAAGAAGTATAGTTGTGAGCATGTGTCAGTTGGATTATGAATAGCGATAACTTTCACATTTGTCATCTGCAAGTTAGTATCGAGTTAGAAAAAGTCCACCTTAAATGACAGTATGAAGCGCAGTTACAAGCGTGATTGTGCAGGATGGCTGTTTCTCATTAATGTGCTTTTTTCGTGAGCTTGCCATGGATCGATAGTGGTTTTGTTTACCCAATGTGTACATTTAAAAGACACACTCTCTCAGAAACATAGTGTAGAGAGATAATGGGATCCATGTGATTAACACATGTTGATATATTAAGCATGTTTTAAACAAAAACCTTTCCCCTTCCCTTCCTTCCCCCGTTTTTTCCTTGTTGGGCCTTGCGGCTACGCCTGGCAGAGCGGGGTCTCTCGGACTGGAGTTGGTTCCGGGTGAGGTGAGGTTAAGTCCTCGTATTCTACGGGTGAGAATATTTGCAAATCTATTCATTAGATTTATATAATAACTTTTTGATTCAAGAGCTGACTGTGTTATGTGAATCATTAGACTGTGTTGTCACTATTAATGTTATCTTTTGTGCTTTGCAGATGTCCTACACATCTGGTAGATTCAGAGGATCAGTACAAGATCAGTGGTTGTATCAAATTCAACCAGGTTGTATGTATAAATTACAATTTTTCACTTTTGGAATTATGCAGTAGCAGATAAGTTTATGGTGAGGTCCTGACGAAAGCCGTGGACCGGATGTCCAATTGGCTGAAACATGTCGACCATTCGCAAGCAGTATTTTGTTTGAACTGCTGAAATAATTCTCTCACTTTTTTCACTGGTTTTAATTAGGATTACCTTAGATATTGGCTGAAGATTAAGTTCTTTTTCTTTGGACAAATCCTATTTTAATCACGTACTTTATCCTTTGCACTGCACTCTTTCTATTGGAGATTATTCTCCTATTTTCTATTGTGTCTTTCTTCTTTTCTGGGAAGACCTAATAAAGGAGACAATCTATCCAGTATGCCTCAATGATCAAGAGGATAGAAGGAAGATTGTTTAGGAACCCAAATGATGATAAAGGCTCACCCCGGTGTGTGATGGGATTCCTATAATCCTAATGGGTTATTTCATCTTCACCTTTCTAGTGACACTTAGGGTCTTAATTACCAAGCACATAGCTTTATTTCAGTGAATTATACATTGAGATAAACAGTCAGCAGATGAGACCACAGATTATACAGATGTTTGTATGAATAAAGGAATACACAAAGTCCAACTGCTGACTACACCCCATCAGGTGGCCCAGGAACAAGCTGCAAGTACCACATAGGGCAGAATAGGCCAACTTGCTAAAAGTGGCATTTTCAAATTGTCACTTAAAATCTCACTTTACCATAAAAATGGTTTAAATTTCTCAGACAGCAAACACAAAAGGACTACTTGCTCATAATCAAAAGTTAGCACTTATTAAATGAAGTACGGGAAGCCAATGTTACCCTATAGGAGAGTTAGGCCTCACAGTAGTGAAAAACGAATTTAATAGTTTTTCACTGTCAGGACATGTTAAATTTAAATGTGTGCGTCCAACCTTTTAAATACGATGCATCCTGCCCTATGGACTGTAAAGTGCCTACTTTAGGGGTGACCTTATGTAAAAAAGAGGAGTTCAAGGCTTAGCACAGGGATTATTTTGCCAAGTTAAATTGGGAGGTCTGAGACATGTTTTAAGGGGCTACTTAAGTGGGTGGCGCAATGAGTGCTGCAGACCCACTTGTGACATTTAATTTACAGCCCCTGGGTATTTGGTATACCAATTTACTAGGGACTTATCCGTAAATTAAATATGTCAAATAGGTATCCTGAAGTGCATTTTGTGCTTTTTTCATCTTTGTCCTGGTCTATAGGTGTTCTGGGTTATGGTTGTGAATTTCAGTTCAGTGTTATCTTCATCAAATAAATTGTGTGATTTTATGCCTTGATTAGATTTGCAGGTTTTAACAGAAGAAATAATGTCTAGGGTATTTGATATACTAAGTTAGAGGTCATTTAGTAACTATGGAGGGTTGTTTGAGTAAAGGGACGCCCTGCTGTTTGTTGCCGCCTGCCCTGGTGTGACTCGCTGTCCCAGGATTCTTTGCTGTTGCTGTGAGGGGGGAGGTACCACCAACGTGCTCAGAACGCTGCCTCGACCCTCATGGCACGGGCCACGCCCAGGCAAAGCCCGGGCCAAGGGCAGGCCCGTCCTTGCCTGTCATTGCCCAGAAGAAGCTGGGCTGGGCCCCTCCCCAACGTCTGGTGGTTTATGGAAGCAGAAGGTACTGTCCCTTTATTGTTCCTCAAGGAGATCGCTTCTTCTATATGAAGCTTTGCTCCACTGGGCTAGCAACGAAGACTGTCTTGAAGACTTTTCTGCTGATATTATAGCATTGCTATTGTTAGAGAAGGTTTGAAAGCAGCACAAAACCTACCACTGTTGTGCCTGTTTTATGGTTTAATGGTTATTGAATCTTTTCTGATCTTATTACTCATATGTATTGTGGATAATTTTGTGGTTATAGCCCCATTACTTCTATCTTTTGCCCCGGCATTATACTGAAGTTAGTATGGGTAAGCATAAAGCCACCAATTCCCCCTCAGCTCTAGACACTGCAGTACAACAATAGACTCCTAGTGCGGGTGGTGAATGTCATTTCTAAAGAAATAGACATTGCGGAACGCCGGCTATCTTTAGGAGCAGGGGCAGGAGGGGTTGGGATATCTGGGTCATCTATGACTAATGACATTGTGATTACAGCTTCCGAGTGATAGTTGCAGAACCTCATAGCCCTGGTGTTGTAGAAGGCTCGATAATTCCATCTAATCAAGAGCAGGAACCGCCAAGGATTGTGTTTGATCTGTTCGTCCCCTGTCACCTAAGAGGAAAAGGAAGTGCAAGAAGGCTCCTACGAAGATTGGGGGGGTCATGTGCCCGTCCGTCTGTAACTCTGTTACATGTTGAGGCGGCGACCCAGCTGAGCCCCCCTGCAAATTCTTTTTGGGCACCACTAATAGCTGGAATAACATCTAAAATAGAGGATTTGTTAATACCTATTAGAGAAAAGCTAGAGATCTTGATTACTGAAGTAGATAAAATTAAAATCCCTTATCATAGCGTACCCAAAGAGCAGCTGAGGGGGAACGCACTTGACAGAATTCCATAAGTAATTTCAACATTAAGTGTGCCGGGGCCTAATATAGGGGTTACTAGATCACACCTAGAGGGAACACAGGAGGCCGGTACTGGGGCTGAGTTACACAACAGGAGTGGTGGATGCCTACCTGCCTCAATGGCTCAGATAAGACATAGGCCTCTGCAATCTACTGTGAATAATACCTACTCGATACAAAGCAATATTACCCACCCCTTGTCCCTGTATGCAAATCAAAATATAGCAAGGGATAACACTATGAGTGCTCACGTTGCCATCAATTTACCACCAGAATGTTGCCCATATGCGGCAGTTTTAGCTAATGTTCCACCTTTGATGGCAGATCAGATGGAAACCCATGAGTCGCTAGAAAATAGAGTGGTACACTGGCTCCATGGAACTGCCAATTCTCAGTAAGTGGTGCGAACAAATCTTGCTAACTAGAAGAGTGAGTTGGGTTGGCCCTACGAGGAAACTATCCAAAGGGGACTATATTATAATCAATGTTAGGAACCCATGCTGCGCATGGGAGGCTATAATAAAGGCAAGACCCCATTATTAATGGAATCAGCTATATCACTGCAATCCCAGGGTTTTTTCTATTGGCACTTATGGAACCGCCAGTCTCAAATGAGGGGGGTAGGAAACACATTCATTAACCATGATTCAGAACAGTCATTGAGTCAGCCTTTGGTGGTCTCTAATAGGTTTCAAGTACTGAGTGACCTGCAGGATATTGATTGACAAGACACAGGGCAACATAGGCAGAATGAATTTTTAAATCAGGGGGATAGGCAAGCAGATGTTGTCCTGGCTATCAATGATATCAATTGTGTTGACAATAGTTTTAGTGCTCGACCGCTATTACAGAATAGTAACGCAGTCTAAACATGCCAGAGAGCCATTTTGCAAGACTCGCCACCCTCTAGCGTCTTTTGCCCAGCTCTGGTTGGAGGCCACTAAATTGCATCATGGAATGCAGGTGGACTAGCGAATAAACAAGGCTCACCCGTTTGGTCCGATTTCATTAGTAATTTTGATATAATGTGTATCCAGGAACCTTGGTGTACAGCTCCTATTTATTTCAAGGGTTTCGCATCACCCTGGCTTGAGGCTGATCCATCGCCTTCTGGATGGGCTAAAGGGGTTGTTGGAAATGGCCCTTTTTGCAGGGTTATCCCCAAACTTTTTGCTTCTTCCTCCTTTATTTTTCCTGACCTGTGGTTGTTGGCTATAGGACTCTGTTATTTAATACTTGTTATTTAATACTTGTAGAGCGTGCAGCTACTTAACAGAGTGTCCCGGCGCTAGGCAGTACGTGCGAGAAACGGTTTTCAGGGCAGACTCTACCGATAGTTTATTGTTGGAACAGCCAAGTTTTGAGTTGTTTCCTAAAGAACAACAGGTCGGTAGTTTGTCTGAGTGTTATTGGCATCCCATTCCAAATACGGGCCACCTGCACCTGAAAAGATCGGCCCCCTCTGCGAGAGCGAGCGAATTTAGGCACAGTCATCAGGTGTTGGTGTGACGATCTTAAGTTTCTGCCGGGAGTATAAAAAGTCACCCGTTTCCTAATGTAATGGGCCCCTGTGCCATGTAGCGCTTTAAAGGCCAGCACGAGAGCCTTAAAGTGGATTCTGCTACAAATGGGTAGCCAGTGTAAGTTCTTCAGATGGGAGGAAATCCTTACTCTAGTACCCAACATAAGAATGGCCCTAGCTGCTGTATTTTGGATAACCTGGAGTTTATTTAGTAAACCCTCCGGGAGGCCCAGATATAGGACATTTACATAATCCAGTCTCGAAGTGATGAGAGCTTTGACCACTGTCTTTCTGTGGGGGAGAGACAGGAGGGGAAGAAATTTCCGAAGCATTTTCAAAATGCTGTAACAGGTACCTACTACTGATTGAACTTGGGTTTTCATAGCAAGAGAATCATCCATTTTTACCCCTAGATTTTTCACTACTCCCGCTGCTGCCTGAGGGGGTGACATATCGGTCGGCCACCATTGTTTCCATGCGTCTTGGATAAACGAGCCGAAAAGAATAACTTCGGATTTCTCCGGATTGCATTGTAGTTGGTTGAGTCTGAACCAGGCAAAAACTTCAGTTAAGCACTTATTAATCATCACTCTGTCAAGATCCTCGCCCTTTTTACAGGTGAACAACAGCTGAGTGTCGTCAGCATAAGATATAATTGTTGCACCACAGGCTTCTGCCAGAAGGGCGAGGGGGGGCCAAATATAAGTTAAACAACAATGGGCTTAGGATGGAGCCCTGAGGAACTCCAACTTTGAGGGGGGGAATGCGGGCCGCAAAAGGGGGGGACCAGACCTCCTGGCTTCTTTCCTCCAAAAAGGAGGAGAACCATTTTAACACCGTGCCAACGAGGCCACACTCCCCTAATCTGTGTAGGAGTCGGCCGTGGGGCACGGTGTCAAAAGCTGCAGATAGATCCAACAGGATCAGGGCCGCTCTCCCACCTGCATCAAGGGTCTCTTTGATGGATTCTGAGATCTCGAGTAAGGCCGTCTCCGTGCTGAAATTTGCACGGAAACCAGATTGACTCGTGTGGAGGAGGTTGTTGGTTTCTACGAACTCGGTAGTCACCGAGTTCACATATTTTTCTATGGTTTTGGCAAGAAAAGGCAGGAGGGAAATGGGTCTGTAGTTAGATGTTATTGTAGGATCCGCAGTGGGCTTTTTTAACAAAGGAAGGATTTTGGCCCTCTTCCAAATGGAGGAGACCTGGCCACTGCTCAATGAAAGGTTCAGAACCGTATTGACCTCCAGGTTAATAGTCTCGGCTACCGCAGCTAGTGTTTTTGCAGGGCATGAGTCAGAAGGGGAGGCGGATTTTACATTTTTCATTATCTTCAAGGATTGCTCTAAGGTGATGGGAGGGAACTGGAGGAAGGAGGCATTGCTTACCGGGATGAGGGTAAGAAGTACAGAGGAAGGATCGACCTGCGCCATATGAGGAGCAGAAAATAATGTTTGAATACCAGAGATTTTCTCATGGAAGAAAGATGCTAACTGGCTAATCCAGTTATCCAACAAGGTGCATTTAGTGACAGCTGCTTTGGGCGAGGAGAAGTGTTTCACAATTTTAAAAATTTCCTTGCTCTTGTTCCCGGATGCCTCAATTTTAGCTGAAAAGAAGGTTTTCTTTTCCTCGAGGATTCTACTGTGGTAAGTTTTTAGCGCCTTTTTATATATTTCTTTACTATCTGTGCTAAAGTTTTTCCTCCACGCTCTTTCCAAGCGTTTACAAGAGCTCTTGCATTTCCTCAAGGCTTCATTGAACCAAGGCGAGGATTTTGTTGTTGGTTGACAAGGTCGTGAGGTCTGAGGGGCAAGTGTCCAGGTACCTTGCTTTATCCAGTTCTCAAGGTTGACGGCGTCATCCTCTATATTACCACTCATAGAGAGGGGATGTGAAGCAAGCTCTATGCTCAGGGCATCAGGGGTGATTTTATGGAAGGGTCTAGATGTAAAAGGTGGCCGCTTCACTGGGGTATGCGCTGGTTTCGTTAATTTATGTATCTTCAAGCCTATCAAGAAGTGATCTGTCCAGACTAAGGGGATAGGTTCCTCTGTTTGTATTAAAATATTGGAAAAGATTTGGTCTAGCGTGTGGCCTTTATCATGGGTAGGCATAGACACATAGGGGGATAAATTCATGGTCTCAAGGGTCTCACATAGTGAGATGGTGTCCGAGCTGTCTGGATTGTCCATATGGACGTTAAAGTCTCCTAGGGCCAAGAAGTGTTTGAATCTGGGGGCTAACGGCGCGATTGCGTCGGAAACAGTTCTCAAGAAAGTCCCTGCGTGCCCAGGGGGTCTATAAATTAGGACTCCTGCCAGAGATTGATGGGCGGAGAGTGTACAGTGAAAGCTTAGACACTCTGCCCCATCTATCTCATCCATGGGGATTGTCTTGACCAAGATGTCATTTTTGGTGATTATTGCAACTCCCCCCCCCCCTTCCCCAGGGTACGGTCCCTTCTCAGGATGGAATAGCCAGGAGGTATAGCTATTGCTATTGTGGGATTGGATGTTTCTGTGAGCCATGTCTCAGTCAGGAATAAAATGTCAGACTTAGACTCTTGTATTAGGTCGGATATATGTTGATTGTTCTTCTTTAGAGAGCGTACATTGAGTAAGAAGGCTCTAATACTCTCTTGCCTTCCAGTCCCTGACATTAAGGTATTTGTGTCCGTTCCCTTAGCATTGGCAACAGTATTTCCGTCCGTGCGTATTGTAGTTGTCCAATTGCAACGGTTGCACGGCAGGTTGATACTGACCCTAGTCGGCTCAATACAGCTGTGACAGTCCAGTAAGTGAGCGGACCTCCTTAATTCTGCACTACTGTAAGTAAAGCACTTACCATGAGGAGCAGTGACACCGGCAGCATTTCCCGCCCTGGCCGCCTCCGGGATGCTGACGGGCGCAGACGGGCTTGCCTATGGCCTCTTGGCACTTTACCACTGCTGATCAGTGCTAAAGTGCATATGCTCTCTGTGTAAATTGTTATTGTGATTGGTTATCAATGATTGGTATATTTGTTTACCAGTAGGTCCCTAGTAAAGTGCACTGAGTGTGCCAGGGCTGGTAATCCAAATGCTACTAGTGGGCTTGCAGCACTGATTGTGCCACCCACATGAGTAGCCCTAAAATGATGTCTCAGGCCTGCCACTGCAGTGCCTGTGCACAGTTTGTTAACTGCCATGTTGACCTGGCCAGTGTACCCATTTGCCAGGCCTGACCCTTCCCTTTTCCTACACATTGGACACCCCTATGGTAGGCCCAAGGTACCCCTGGGCAGGGTGCAGTGTATGGGGAAAGGTAGGACATGTACTGATGTGTGTAACATGTCCTGATAGTGAAATACTGCCAATTTCGTTTTTCACTATTGAAAGGCTATCTTGCCCATAGGACAGAATGGGGAATGCTGTGTAACATGTTTACCTGCATATCTTCCCATAGGTGTAAGATGGAATATTGAGGTCTGGTATCCCTGAACTCAGAATTTACTAACACATCTTTTAGGAAGGATGGTTTTTAAATTCTGAGTTTGAAAATAGCACTTTTAGAAAGTGGCTATTTTCTTGTTCAACCTTTCCGTGTGCCTCTGCCTGTTTGTGGATTGACTGTCTGGTTTGAGAGTCACAGGGGCTGGGGTCGGCTTTAGGAGACTGGGTGAGTCAGCACTAGGCTGAATAGACCTTTCTGCATTTGGAGTGGTGGGAGGAGTAGCACCTGGGCCTGAATCGGGCTGTGCCTGCCTTCCACAATGCTGGCTCCACCTCCTGCGGTGTGTATGATGACCCTGGCCCACATTCACAAAGGAAGAAGATGTGCACTGGCAAAGTGCACCCAGAACTGGTTTGGACTGGGTTCAGGACCCCTCACACATAGAGAACAAAGACTTTTGGGGTATAAATATCAGAGCTGAAACCCCTGAACTTTAGACTACTTCGTGATCAAGAGGAATCCCTGCCAAAGAAGATCAGCTGAAGAGACTGAGGAGAAGTACTGCCCTTGCTGTGTGTCTGGGGTTGGCCTGCAGTTTGCTGTTTCTACTGAGGAGAGGACTAAGGGACTTTGCTGTGTGCTGTGTCCCCTGCTTGAAGAAGGACTTTGCTGTGTGCTGTGTCCATCTGAAGAAAAGTCTCCAAGGGCCTATTAGAATGTGCCCATGATAATAATGGCAAACAGATCCCAACCTTTATAGGAAGGAATGCCTCAACTATTATTGATCACATACTAATTTCAGCCAGTGCAAGTAAATGGTGCTTTACCCCGATGGTTGTTAAGCCGGACCTGAGTGACCTTAATTGTATTGTACTGATAACCTTCTTTTGGTAGAAACTCATTAATACTGGGCCAAATTTCACTGCTAACATCATTCCTATAAGATCCAATGGTGTTCGTATTAAGTGGGCGGGAGATGACCCGATCAAAGTCATTCATGGTATTTTTTCTAAGGGCCTTACAGATATCCTTTACTGTCTGGAGGATGAAGTGACTCCTAAGCAGTTACTATCTAGTTTTATTAGTATTACCAATATAACTAATGACCTCCTGACCCGCTCAAGTAGTTCAGGCTGTGGCCAACTGCGCTGCTGGTTCAACCATACTTGCACCTTAGCCTCCCGAGAATTGAAACTGGCTCTTCACCATCAACCAGGAGATTCCAAGTTGATTAAATCCCTTAGATTTAATTTTAAAAACGCCCTCTGTGTTAGGAAAAAAGAGCTACAATAGGAGGCTTGGTATAACTGATCTCGGGCTGCTGATACAGGTAATAATAAACTTTTCTGGGATACTGTTAATTCACCCTTTCTAAAAGAGCGACTCTTACCCCGAGCTGCTATCTCACGTTACAAGTGATGCCTGGGTTTCCCACTTCACCAAAATGTTTAGGCTACCTGCTAAAAGGGAGGAGGTTAGATTACGGGAGATGGATGACCCTTAGCCTACTCTCCCACTAAATATCACTATCAGGGAAGTTCTACTAGCAGTAAATGGAAGTGCAGGAGGCAAAGCCCCAGGACCTGACGGGGTACCTGTGGATGTCTATAAAACCGTTGTTGACTTGTGGGGTACAATTTTAACTAGGGTTTCTAATATGGCTGCTACTTCAGATATCCCACCGTCATGGGGAAGATCTAATATAATACCAATCTTTAAGAAGGGCAACAAATCTGAAGCAAAGAGCTACCATCCAACATCCCTTTTAAATTCCTCGGTAAAAGTGATGAGTAAAGTGTCACTCATGAGACTGGAAGATTGGGCAAGTGAACACTCGATGCTTTCACCGGCACAGTTTGGGTTTAGAAAAGGAGTGGGAACCCTAGAGCAATGCGTGAACCTAGATTTATTGATAGGTAAATATACTCGGGACTATGTCTCTGCTATGCAGATTTGAGCAGTGCTTTCGACTTAGACGACCACACTATCCTGTGGTAAACCGTGCTCTTCGTTGGTGCGCCTAGGCCGATTATTAATTATCTTCCTAGGCTATATGAGAAATTACCGAGTACCGTTCACTTTGGTCCACAAGGCGAATGTACTGAAAATGTCAAGGATGAGAGAGGTATTCGACAGGGCTGTGTACTTCCCCCTCTGTTGTTTTCTTTGTTTAGTAATAGGGTGGATAAGGCCCTAAAAGCTACAAATGCAGATGCCCCCCACGTTCCCGGAAGTCCAGTAGCAGTCCTATTGTATGTGGACGACACTGTTTTGCTGGCCAGGACCCCGGTGGACTTATAACTAACCCTGGGCATAATACTTTGCTACGCTCATGGAGCATGCAAAGTGTGTGTTACTACGCACTACGCAAATTGCACGTAGCAGAGTAAAAAAGTTCTGCTAATCAACATAGCGTAGCAGCAGTATATTAAACACATACAAATGCTTTGTTAAAGCAATTTTCTATACTAAAAAGCATAAAACAAATTCACAAAAGTGAACTTTGACAATGAAAATATCAAGCAATGAGAGAGGTGATGATTTTGGGTTCCCCCCTAACCTAGGGGGAGGACCAAGCAGATGCCTTGAACACAAAAAGCATATCATGTGAACGATTCAGTGGTGGTCCCTTCCTCCTAGGACCACCCCAAGCACAGTTATGGGCAAAAATACAATCCCAACCAAAGGCCCTGCAAAGCATTATGGGACGAGATTAGCAGTGGGCAGTGAATATTATAGTGTCCAATATCAAAATAATTCTACAAAGAGCTGCAGTTCAACTAGTCGTTACTAGATGTCCCTCACGAGTCAAATGCAAAAGCATTGAAATTATTAATACATCAAGCTGCAGTTCCACTAGTCGTTACTAGATGTCTCACGAGTCAAATGCAAAAGCATTGAAACCCTTTCATGAAGCTTTTGCATTTGACTCGTGAGGGACATCTAGTAACGACTAGTGGAACTGCAGCTCTTTGTAGAATTATTTTGATATTGGATACTATAATATTCACTGCCCACTGCTAATCTCGTCCCATAATGCTTTGCAGGGCCTTTGGTTGGGATTGTATTTTTGCCAATAACTGTGCTTGGGGTGGTCCTAAGAGGATGGGACCACCACTGAATCGTTCAAAAGATGTGCTTTTTGTTTTCAAGGCATCTGCTTGGTTCTCTCCCTAGGTTAGGGAGGATACCAAAATCATCACCTCTCTCACTGCTTGTTAATTTATTGATTTCACTTTTGTGAAATGCTATATGCATTTTAGCATATAAAGACAGAGATACTTATTTTATCTTAACTTGTACTGTGTAAGATGCCTTTGGCAATTATTGTACAGTGCAGTCAAGCACACAGCTACGTGTAGTTCAAAATGTACTTTATGTAGCTACGTGAAGTGCTACTATGCAAACTACGCCCAGGGTTACTTACAACATCCAATGAATACTTTTGACGAATTTATAGCTGCAAGAAAACTGGTGGTTAATAAGAACAAAACCTACACTATGATCTGCGGTGCTAAGCAAAGGAAGTGTTGAACTTTTTTTATGGATAATACCCCGGTAGCTACAGTCGATACTTTTTGCTATTTGGGTATTTCCTTTGCAGGAAACTGCTCATGGTCACACAAAGTTAACAATGTTAGGAGCAAGATGAGTAGGAGTGCTCACAGAATTTTCAGGTTCTCAGCAAAGTTAGGCACCCGGTCCGTAGAAGACATGCTTGCAATCTATAAAGTTAGGGTATTAGCTATTGCCACATATGGGGCGGGGGTATGGGGCCACTATAAGAGTAAGGTTCTTCAGACCAAGAAAAATAGTTTCCTAAAATGCCTGTTGTGCCTCCCTACTGCAGCCTCTACAGAGGTAGTACATAGCGAGGTTGGACTGCAGTACCTAGCAGATATAACCTCACTCCGCCCTTTGTTGTTCTGGCATGCTATCTGGACCAAAGATTAAACCTCTTTTACTAAGTCATTTATAGAAGATTGTTTGTCTTTGGAGAAAGCACTGTGCATTCCCTGGATAAGTAATATTAATTCCATCTATATTGAGTTGTTTAAGATGCCGATCCTGCCTAATCCCTGATCGATTTTAACACTCTCCAAACGGTCTATCAAAGATAATTTTATGCTTCACAAAAGGGAAGCCAGGATGAGAAGCGAGGGAGGGAAACCAACTATTGAACTTTATTTCTCACTTGCACTGAAGGAGGGCTATCAAGGGTATTTAACTTATGTATCAAATTTATCGCACCGTTTTGTACTAACAAGATTTAGATTAAGGATAGTCCACCATCTAGTTGCCCCTCCCCATATGAAAACTTGCCCACCTGACATGATTCCATGTCCTTGTGATGGCCAGAGCAAACAAAGCAATGTCAACAAGAAAATTTTCTTTGGACTGAACACTGAAAATATAACCAGCAAGACTTGGTTAAATCACTCCAATAGTCACACAGACTCACCAATCTGCAAATGGTCCTGACATCCACTCAAACCTCTCACACACCATCTATTTTGTTCATGCAGTGCGAATAGAAAGCTAAACCCAAACTAGAAAAACACAAGTTTGTTTAAAAAGACAATGTATCATTTTATTTATAAATGTGTATTTCAAAAAACAAAGACAAAATTAATTGGATAAAAACAATCTAAAATCAATCATATATGGTGCGAAAAAGTAAAACACAAACTATACAAAGAGAGTACATATAAAAGAAGACAACAGACTTTGTCATAACATCCACATCCGTGGTAAAACAATAAACGCCGACTAGAACCCGATATTTTAATTGATTAATAATCTGTGGTTCCAGCAATCCACGGATTGTGTAAGAAAGCGTCGACGCGTTTCGATGGAATAGGATTATTGCACCATCTTTATCAAGACTGTATTTTGCGACTCTCCTGATTTATAATGTTTATCCAAAGACTGGTTTTATAAACACCTGTGTAATAAAATATACAAATCAATCTACGTAAACAATTGTTTTCATATTGTCACTATATTTTACATATTACAACACTGTCTGAAACACAGGACAATTATTTAACCACCCTCCACATTATATTATATTTTCCATTGTTGTTAACAAATTCTTCTAACCTTTTGTCAAGCAAGTTTTTTTAAATACACATTTATAAATAAAATGATACATTGTCTTTTTAAACAAACTTGTGTTTTTCTAGTTTGGGTTTACCTTTCTATTCGCACTGCATGAACAAAATAGGTGGTGTGTGAGAGGTTTGAGTGGATGTCAGGACCATTTCCAGATTGGTGAGTCTGTGTGACTATTGGAGTGATTTAACCAAGTCTTGCTGGTTATATTTTCAGTGTTCAGTCCAAAGGAAATTTTCTTGTTGACATTACTGTTCTGCACCCTATTCCTTTGGCTTAAAAGGGGTCCCTCTCAGTTCCTTATAACAGAGCAAACAAAGCACCATGCACCTTATGCTGTTCTGTGTTTTTTACTCCAATTGTAGGTGTTATTTAAAACCACTCTTGCTTACACAAGATGTTAGATCGCATATTGTTGCTATAAAATATTTGCTTGAGTTGAATGACCCTAGGGTATGCCTTAATGTTGCACTTTTAATCTTGAAAGCTATTAATATACGTAAAAGTATTACTTTTTGATGCTGTAATGAACCCTATGGAGACTGGTTGGCAGCTTCTTAGTAATTTTAAGCATGAATTGTCATTGCTGCTGTTTTTATTTTTCAATTTTAATTATGTGTGATCGTCTTATTGTGATTGCTTTTATGGTTGTTTTTTTAACACACTGAATAAAGTCTTTTGAATTGAATTGAGTAAAGTTATACAGTTTTATCTTTGCTGTACAATAATACAATTACTTCTATAGGGTTATTTTTGAAGTCTTTGTAACATCTGAGGGGATGTCATCAGAATTGCGGGCAATCAGTGTGCAAGTAAAATGGGTCAGACTTATGGAATTATAGTACAGATAAGTTAACATCTGTACTACTATGTTTGAGGTTTCAAATATGTATTCATCTGTGTGCGTTAGTCAACTAATTATCTGTGGGAAGCTGAGGGATAGCATGTTCACAGTGAGGTCTGTGGCATGTTTGACATCAAGCCTATTTGCCCAAAAAGTAAAGTTGCTCACAATCACAATTTCCATGGCGTTTTTTTGAAGATGTATTGTCAATTACAGGAATTTCCCCCAGAAAGAGTGTTATTTATTACTTATTCATTTCCTAACATTAGGTATCACTTATTGCTTTCTATGACGTATCGCAGCAACAAAGCATGGGATACATAGTTTCAGGGCTTGGGGACCAAAGGCAGGAAAAGAGGTGAATAGTCAAACAGATGGTCTTAAAACATAAATTTGTGTAGAGATGCTTCAGCAATCTTCAGCAATCTTCATGATATTACATGAATCTCCATTCTTATATAATAAAAAGAGTTTATTTAAATGTGGTGGACCAGATAAGTAAGGTGGTGCAATGAATATTTTTATGATTAACATAGTATAAATATGCAATCTGACGTACCACATTGGGAGACGTGGGTGGATCTAAGCAGGAGCCAATAGCAGGATGTATTCCTACCCGGTTATATGTCTTTCATGCTCATGCTCGACTGTATGATCATAGCTTCCATCCATCGTGATGGCAGACTCTTAGAGGCATCCTCAGATGTGATTTTTATAAATCTGATGCCCCACTCTTTAGTGATAATTTACTGCTAAACAAATAACTAATCATAAGTAGTCAGTGATACCTAACCACCATATCCATGATGGAACTATGACGTTTCTCACATAGAGTCAGTTTGTCAACTAATGTTTCTACTACAGTAAATGATGAGACTAATTTTATTCTTAGTCATTAAAATCTTTACAATGTCAATAGCTGGAAACAAAAACATAAGCAAATTTAAAAGTCTAAAGTCTTAACAAAAGTTCAAATCAGATATATTGAATTGGTAGTTTTGCCAACTCAATATGGTAAGCAGCATGCAGAGTAACATATGGAATGAACAGAAGTGCCTATGCTTTGAACCCTCTCATCCAGTACTACTGGTAAGATGATCATCTCCTGAGTCTCCCATCCCCAGAGTTCCACTGAAGATTAAGGCAACCATTACCTCTGCAGCATGCTCTTTATTTATGATGTTTCCTCCACTAAGGAGTATTCCTTATGCATGAATAATATGTAGTAAGTATCCACAGTTTGTATGCCAGGAAATCCTCTCTCTTTTTGTGGATGTTCAATACAACAATGTAGTCTTAGTGTATTCAATGGCTATACTTAAAGTTTCCCCTCACATAGGTAGTGCAGCAGTTCTCATGCATAAAAGTATTCTGACAGCTTCAGGGTTTGCACCAGCAGAATTTGGAGTGCATACTCACTTTTAAAGCCTACTGAATTTGATCATCTTGCGAGTGAGCAGAAGTTTTGCAATTCTTAATATCTGAAGCAGTGTATGAGGAAGTGTCTCCTTTTCTATAATTCCTTCTCACACTGTTGGAAAATTGATTCTGGCTCAGCTTCCAGGTTTGTCGGTGATACCCTCTTTGAATCTCTAATTCAAGAACTTTCACTGCATGTGTGGTTGTCAGTTGCCCATGTTTGGGGTCTTCCCTATGATTAGAAATTATCTTAAAGAGTACTTCGTGAATAGTATTTTGCAGCATTTGGTTTTGCATTGTCTCTGAATATGTGCTTCCCATTGGACTGCATAGTTCTATATCCAAAGAAGTAATTAAAGATGCACTTCCATCTCAATATCATTATCATGTGAATCTATATTTGTTTCCCAAAAACTCAAAGACAAAAAAAATTGTTCCCAACATGGCGGGATTTTGGAGTTAGTCATATCATTGGGGTTGGGAGGACATATAGAAAAAAATACCACTACAGATATAAGCAAAGATTGCAAATATTATAGCTTCACAAAAAAAGCAATGTACTCCCTGGATCAAGGTAATATTGTGCATTCACCTCCAATTTCACTGTAAGTGGTACATGTTAACGTTTTCAATGGGACTATATGAGGCACAGTAAAGGTCCAGTTTTTTTCTGACAACACCATTTGTCATATTATCAGAACATGGGATAAAGGTATGTTTGGCGGAAGCCATAATGCAATAACTACAAATTGCTCCATAACAAGTCTCATCTGTCAAAACAACCATTTCTATGTTGTTTAGTGAGGTCTTTTTGCATTTATGTCAAAAGAATCAGTGCCTAATTTGAGCCGGTGGTTGCAGGTGGGGGCCACCAGCACTTATTTATGGGGAATGGCACTTATTTTCCACATTAGACATTTCCCAAGCAAAGAGAGTGAAAAACACAAGGTTCGAAAAGACGGAGGAAGAGAAAGATGACAAAACCGTCACAAACAAACAAAGTAGGACCCTGCAGGAGTGAGATAAAGGGACAGAGAGGGACTGGTAGTGGATTAAAGAGGCATGAGCTGAATTTAAGGCTACCAGTCTTGGTACTCGGCATGCTGACGTTTAATTGCACCGGCTGCGGGCTTCTGAGTAGAGATTCATGCATCGGCAGTCTCTCTTTTACAAATTAAGCACTGCCAAGGATTGCTCCACTTCTCTAGAATGTGGTACTTAGAAGGCATTGCATGGAGTTATATATGGAAGTGAACCACTTGCGTTATATTTACATTATGATATGAATGCCGTGAATAGATATTATTGCAGAATAATTTTGCAACATATTTAATTGCGTCAGACTTCAACACTTTCATGGTCCTTTCTTTGATCAGAAAAGTTCATGTTAAGTTGGTCCTTTATAACCTGCTAGAACCTCTCAGTTTTGATACAATAGCACCATCAATAACTAACAACAAACAAAACTCACTTTTCTTTGTTAAAAAAACTTACGTTTTGCAGAATCAGCTCTCAACAATTTCCATGGCTGAATATTGACTGAAAAATGATGATCAGTTGGTGAAATGAATGGCCTTAAGTCTTGAGGTTGTATTTTGATCCTATATCTTGTGTGCAATCATTGAAGATAACTTGCTGTCTGAGTTCCTAACTGCTGGCAAAAAAAAACATTTATCTTAGCCTTTTTTGTATTCTGATTTAATTGGCAATAGTAAATCACTAGTGGAATAGCATACTGAAATGAGTAGCCAGCGTGGCTGAGCATTGTGTTTTGCATCCGTTAACCATCTATGGTGCACACCACTACAGTATTGTCTCTGCTGCCAGTTTACCAGAAAGAAACAAAACAAACTCAAGCACAGAATGGGATCTAGCTGTTTCGACAACCAAAAGGGACATCAGAAATCCCTTCTAGAATTCTTTAACATTAAAAACTAGGCTAGAATAATCCGATTTTTTATAACCATCAATCGAATTTTGGTATATGCAACAGCGTTAATCTTTTGGTAGATTTCCCTTAGTCCCCCACTTCGCATAACTCTACCATTATTAAAGTAAACAGCACTACCTCAATCACAGATTACTGAGAAAAACCATTACTGAGACAACTTTTCTTCAACCTACAAGTATTTTGAATCCCTATCTGCAACATGAAGATGACCATTCCACCCAACTACTTGGATCTGTCATCAACTATTGACTCAGACTTTTACTTCGACCTATCATTGCCTTGACGTTTATTGGTATATTCTGACAATTTTACCATACACTTAAAATAAAAGAAAAATCAGTTCAATACACAAATAACAAATTATAGGAAACACACACCATCATGAACCTCTTAGAACTTTACATAATAATGTAGAGCCCTGCTCCTTTTTTGAGGTTTATTTCTGAAAATCAATCTATAAATCACATTGGTCACTTACTTATGTTCAATCATGGTTTAAAATCAACATGAAAAATACCTCTAACCTGTTTAAAAGAGAGCAATCTGATTACTCTAATTTGTTAATAAAAAACAACTATTTATGGGAATAAGTGAAGTGCATAGCAAGTTGAGAAAAGCAACATAGATTGAGCTGTTCTTGGCAGGGGACGAGGACGAGTTACCTATTGTTGAAAATGAGCAAATGATGTATACGCATTACTCCATCATGACACTGTTAGTAAGAATGGAACCATTCATGTGGCTTAGTAAAGCTTATGTTTAGCCATCTGTATGTATTTTGCAGTGCAGTAAATGTTTGTTACTGTTCAAATGTAATGCTAGGAAACCAACCCCATTTAACAACGGAATGAAAAGAAGGCTCTCAAATGAACAACAGGGCAGCGAGCGCATTTGGAACACAAAAAGAAACACCCGTATGGAGTGTTTTTCTGGTTAGCAGACTAGAAAAACAATAACCTCTTGTCTATCTGTTTCCCCTTGTTTTGCCGTCTGTTCTTTGGCTGCGGCGAGCAGAATCTTTGCCAGGAAGGCAGCCATCCACAGCTCCAGACACTGGCTGCAATCTGTGCAAGCGCATTAGGGTTCTGTCTGAGTGGCGCGTCTGGGATGAAAACCCTGCTACTTTCTCATCAAATGAGCAATGATTTTCAGGGCCTGTGTTCGTCTTTCATCATCTCTGACCAACATCTCTGGCATTTCTGGAGTTAAAGGTTTCCCCTGTGTCCTTTTAAGAAAGGAGGCCATTTTATGTGCTGCCCCTTTCAAAAAGGTAACATGTTCGTAACAAGTGCCTTTGAAACCTGAGCCCTCTTATCTCTGTTCCCTTGGGATGAAATAAGTGGTCCAGCTTCCCGTTTGACAAGAAGCGCGTTACTGCAAACCGCATTCACCGACCAGAGCTTTTTGTTAGATCAACAAACAGTACATTCAGATGTTTACAAACTTGCTGGTTTTCTGAACGGCGCTCTCTTTAGCACCTGGGAAGAAACCTTCTATTACGCTTTTAGCATTTGGATGGCTTCTTTCTATTGTGTATTTCAATGTTTGTAGCTTTTTTTTGCGTAGCACGCGCAAAAGTAGGGGCATATTAACAAGGCGGCGATATGAAATTATCACCGCTTTTGCGTCCGTTTTCGGACGAAAAGCGGCGATAATTTCATCGCCTTATCAGCAAAGACACGCTATCGCGTGTTTTGCTGACTTAGCGCTTGCTTCTCAGCACGCCTAACTTTGCATCGCTAATGAGATGCAAAGTAGGCGTGGGCTGTGAAACCAAACAGGGATAATATCGCAAGGCAGCTTCGCGATATTATCAAGGGGGTTAGCGATTTTAAATCGCGTTAAGTATGCCTTAACGCAGGAATTTAGGGGCATATTATCAAGGGCTTTATCGCCGCTTTAGCTGCACTTTTTGCCGCTAAAGCGGCGATATTTTTATCGCCCTATCAGCAAGCTGTCGCTAACAGGCGTTAGCAACAGCTTTCATGCGATAGCGGCCGGTTTACCCATTGCCTTGCATGCCAGCGATAATTATCGCTAATGACATGCAAGGTAGGCGTTCCCAATCAAAAGCGACTGAAAACAGTCGCTAACACAACTTCCCCTATTAGCAAGGCAGGCGAAGCGATAAAATAAATCGCGCTAAGCGCGTTTATCGCTAGATTTTAACACCTGCTACTGAGGATGACTTACCTGTTTGTAGTATAGGAGGTGGATTGTAAGGCTAAATCCACCATAGCGTTAATGCGAGAATATCGCTGGTTTTCCAGCGATATTCTCGCATTTCGCCGCTATCGCTGGAAATTTTATCGCAATGGAGATAAACCTTGCTAATAGGGTGTTATCTCAGCGATAATTTCCAGCGATAGGCGGCGTTAAGAAAATACGCGCTAAGCGCGGTTAGCGATAAATATCGCAACTCCTTGATAATATGCCCCTTAACGTCTGTTAAATTCCTGACTAAGGCATACTTAACATGGGGGGTGGATTCTGTGGCTAAGACCACAGGCCCTATCATCTAGGATATCGCCGTTTTCCACCATGGAAAACGGCGATATCCATGCTATCTCTGGAATTTTATCGCCTCGGCGATGCGCGTTGTTGATAACGCACTAACCGGGCGATAAATTACAGAGATAGCCGGCGATAAATATGCATGCGCTAAGCGCGCTTTGCGATATTTATCGCCGGGCCTTGTTAATATGCCCCCTTATTTTTTTAAAAATAAACTACACAGTCAGATGCGCGAGTATATAATCAGCATCGGGGATGTAAAAGTAGGTAAAAGCGCAGTCCTATGGTAAATTTTTTAGTATTATGACATGATTTTGTGAATTAGCCCTAAAAATTTTAAATGAGAATATTTAGGGAACTTTCGTACTCTGCTCTCCTTGAACTTTCAGTCATAGGGAGTTGGATGTTTTGGGCCGATTCACAAGGCATGTAAAAGTACATAAAATCATGCTCCTGTAGAACTTCTTCCTGTACGTATACACCAACATTGAAACACACTAGAAAGAACTATGCAAACTATTCCAATTTGCAAACCACAATTTTTGGTGATTGTGTGCCTATTTATGCTATGTATTTCAATTTGCGAGGAGAGCATTTGAAAGAAACAGAGGGGCAGATTTACAATAACTGGCGCATCTTTGCATATTAGCAGAGCTGCACCAGTTATTTTGCGTCACGGAAAAATAGCCTTGCGCCACTATGGATGTGCCGCATTTACAATGTGGCGCACCGTGGCGCAAGGATGGAAAGATGCGTGACGCATCTTCTGACGTAAAGGCAGCGCATTGCTGGAGTCGTGTCGCAAGCACAACGCAACTCCAGCAATGGTTAGGAATGCCTATTCCTAACATGCTGGGTCACTCCTTACGCCTGCTTCAAGCAGGCGTAAGGTTTTGACGCAGTGGCGTCGTAAAAGTGACTCAGTGAAATCTTGTAGATTTCACTGCGTCACTTTTACGAGGCTTTCCTACGTCGGAACGCCCACCCTGCATGCATTATACCTGACGCAGGTATAATGTAGCGCAGGGGTTTACAACGTGATGCATCTCACTAGATGCGTCACGTTGTAAATATGTGGCATAGTGGCGCATTGTTTACGACGCCGCTGCGTCACAGAAGTGACACAACGGTGTCGTAAAGATGTCACAAGGGGCTTGTAAATCTGCCCCAGAGTGCTGTACATCACACCACAATGGGTAACTATATTATATTCATGGTAACATTTTACAGCAATCGCTGAGGTATAACGCGAACTGCCAGAACAGAAGAGGCTGTTGCCTGCCCCATTTGTGTTTTTTTGCACTATTTTCTTTACAGCTAAATGCACCCTCATGCCAAAGAAATGATGTGAGAATGCATTTTTGTTAGACCTAACACCCCTGTCGTGGTTTCCCCTTTTTGCCTCTGCCTCCTGTGATTTTTGTTGTGTGCTGGATTTCATTTGTGCTGGACTAGACACTTTGGGCACTGTGCCATTGCTGATCAGTGTTAAAGTGCAAGTGCTCCCTCTATAAATTGTGTTTATGGATTAGTGTTTCCATGATTGGCTTATTTGATTTACTGGTAAGTCCCTAGTACAGTGCACTGCGTGTGCCCAGTGTCTGTATATCAGATGCTACTAGTAGGCCTGCAGCACTGATTTTGCCACCCACTTGAGTAGCCCTATAAATGTATCTCGGACCTGCCACTGCAGTGTCTGCGCGCAGTTTTAAACTGCCATGTCAACCTGGCAAGTGCACCCACTTGCCAGGACCTAACCTTCCCTTTTCTAACATGTAAGACACCTCTCAGGTAGGCCCAAGGTACCCCTGTGGGCAGGGTGCAGTGTATGTGAAAGGTGGGACATGTACTGGTATATTTTTCTACATGGGTCATACTGGAGAAACGCAGTCTTTGAGCAATAGAAATTCTAAACCTAGGGGATCTGAGTAGGAGAGAGTTGTGACTTCTTAAATCTCTTTCAGTGCCAGAAATGAAATCGTAGGGAAGTTCGCAACATAGGACGAACGTTAGGAAAGGACGAACGTTATCATGGATGGCAGTAGATTTCTAATTTAATTCTGGGCAAATAACACATGTACTCAAAGGCTATATGGCAAGCCTTTGTGTTACGATCCATAATTTCTTTATGATGAACAAGTGTTAGGTTTAATATGAGAGCAGATGATGTTTTTCAATGCTATTATATTAACTGTTGGCTGATGTACTGCACATGAAAAGAGCCTGTATCAGTGAAAGACACAGACACATCCAACATTTCTGGACTGTAGCAAAGGAAATGCATAACCGAATCAAAATGCAGAGCAAAGAAAGCCTGACTCAACCAAATGAAGCAAGTATTCCCTATTGGCAAACTGCAGATCTCTTCATCAGATCTCCCAGTATGACTACCTACATACCTGTTACAATCTAGAAAGGGGTATTTTGAGTACCAAGGGTCACCTAGTCTAAAAGTATGAGCTATTTATTGTTAAACTAAACTTCACTCAAATGCAGCAGACTTAGAGGGATCCATGTTGTGTGGTTGCATACCCCTATACCTTCATGCAAATCAGAACATTTACTAGTTTCTACAGAGCTCCTGAGATTACGTGTTTGTCCTAGCCACCACAATCACACACTTTGGCTTATAGGATACTTTCAGTTGCACACTTTCTGAATATAAGACTACTTTTTAGGCCCTTAAAAATCAAGCAAGTCACTTCACAGAGGGAGCAACATTCAGAAATCACCTGATGCCAGATATATTAGATTCCATTGAAATGTAAGACCATCTTCAATGCATAAAATGTAAAGTCTACCATCCTGGTCAATGTAGACCCACTCAGTGCTATGACATTTTGAAAAATGGTTCTCTATTTAGTTTACTATCCTCAGAGGAAATTAGCAAGAAGGTGACTGTCAGTGATCATGAATGTTATTACTAACATATTACATTCAAGTAGGTCTCCTCTGATGTGGGTGTAGGAAATGTGCCCACACTGCAGGGTCACCCAGGATTTTTTGCCTTTTATTGAACCTATTTTTGTTAGCTGTAGAACTCTGTGCACTTTACCCCAACTAATCAGTGGTAAAGGGATTGTGCACCCTCTTTAAAATTGGTAAAATCATTATGCACTCATCATGCACAGTGCTGTGATTAATAATGTCATTTCAGATATTGCAGTGATGTTATCAGTGATGTCATAGAACATGTCCTGAGTGATGTAATATGTGGGGTAATAGCAGTGCATGGCAAAGGGTTGAGTTATAGTTACTTTAGGGCACAAGTTATATTTGTTTGAGATAACTATATGAGTTGAATTTCAGTCATTTGTTAGTGTAAATGATTATGTTTTGACCAACATTTTCACCTAACTATAACATCCCTTTAACCTTTGGTTTTTTCAGTGAATTTCCAAGGTTTTTTTTAAATGTAAAGTAAGATATTGTTCCAATTCCATAAGTATAACGTCCCTTTAGCCTACGTTTTTTTAGTAAATTTCTATGGTTTATTTAGCATAAGGTATGATTTCCATTGCTGTATGTGGCAAGGGTTTGGGCACAGGGCCATGCCCTGCAGCGAATCACCCACTGGCACGCAGGGCTTACTATGTCGTACACCAATATAAAGGATGTCCTTTCAAATAAGGCAGTCATACTGGCTTTGTCAAAGGGTCAGAACATCAGAATATAAAAAACAGGCCTATAAGCTTTATCAAGGGGGTCAGCACATTCACATAGCAGACCTATTGGCTTTGTCAAAAAGTCACCAATAAATATAATCATATGTATATTTTATAACTTCCCATTTTTCAATGTTTAATAATAGTGATTGTCACAAAATATTTTCAATAAAGCATTAAAACATTTTTTTTACATATCTTTGGTTCTTTTTTTTTGCATTTTTCAGACCACATAGCGCAACCACAGAACCAACCACAAGACATCCCTGCATTCCACCCAATGAGAATACAGCCCCAGATCAGAGTGCTTTAAAAATTATGCTAAGGTCTCCTAGGGTCATGGAATCAATGACTCCGGAGACTTACTGTGTTTTCTTTTTTAAATGTTGCTGGGTGGGGTTACTGTGCTCCCTGCAGCCCTCCATAAGATTAATAGAAATGCTTGGTGGTGCTCCTACCCCTTCTAGGTGCACCATCAGGATAAAACAAATGTAAGTAACAAGTCCTCACATGGCATTATGGGGCGCTCCCTGCCTGGAGCAGTAATTGAGTGCGTTCTACTGTTCATTTATGATTTTTGTTTATTTTTGCATTTTCTGGTCCCATCCGTCACACCCATACTTTATATTAACTTTGGTGCCACAGGGGGAGCTTCAAGGTCCCCGAAGCCCCAGCTGGTTCCCCAGCCAGCACCCATCCTGTGTGCCAGTGGGAGCTGCCCATTATAATTGATGCTCTGGATGCCCTGGTGCCCACTCGGGACACCCACTTCTCTTGAATACATTGGGTGACACTCAGGGAGCCCCAAGTCCCCCTCGGTAACTACTGGCTCCCAACTAAACACCCCTAAGGGTCTCAAGGCATTGGGGACCGTCAGGGAGAATAAGTGAGCTATTCCCCAGAGTCACATGATGTTGAGCTGCTCTGCCTCCAGCTCTGGGGATCGAACCGTTAGCCCAGCACTATGGAGTCAGCCACCCTGGCCGCTGCATCACACCTCTCCACACCTTGCTTTGATCCCGCTTGGGCAGAAGCAGCTTTTTCTCTGCTCCCGCCATGTAGGGAGCAAAGCTGTGTTCCCTGCCCATGAGCGTGCAGGCCAGGAGTTATATTCCCTGCACACACAGGGATGGGGTGCCCGCAACACTGCTCTCTTCAGGCCCAAGGGGATGGGGTCCCTGGAGCCCTTCAATGGCTCAATGAGGTTGGGGTGCACATGCCCTCCCCAAAACAACTAAGTCAAGCCCAGAGGATGAGGTCCCAGGGGTCTTTTAAATGCTGATGGGGGCCACCCACTCCTGTCCCAAGATAAGTATATTGGGGGAAAGGTTCCTGGAGCCAGCAAATCGCTCAGGTTTGGGGGCTACACGCCTGATCCCCAAAATAAGTAAATCGGCCCTGGGGTCCCCAGTGTGAGAAGTTGGCCTGGTATATGCTGTCCACTAGTTCTAGTGGGCACCTTGCACCAGTCCAAACAACCCCTTATGGAGATAGGTTAAAGACAACCTTTATTGAAAGCTATCCTAGTGGTAGCTATGGAGAGCAGCCTTCAGGCTAAGTCTTGAAGGAATGTAAAGCAGCTTGTTTTACCAGTCTATAATCTCTTGAGTGACCAAATGAAAGAGGACCACACTAGGTATATATATAAAATATATGTATTTAGTCTTAAACACACCCTCTAGTCTCTTTATGAGGCTAGAGTTTGAAGTACATAGTTTACAAGTCAAATATCAACAGTAATAGCACAAATACACGTTTGAGCCCTAGGGGCGTACCAAACCATATACCAAAAAAGTGGTATAAGAACCACGACTTAGCTAGACACAAGGCCTAGAGCCTGTAGAAGTGCTTGGACCCCAAGGAACCACCCAAGGTAGTGACACAGGGGACCCACGGGGGACGCGTGTAGTGTGAGAACACAGCCGCGAGCCACCGTTGACTTCTATGGGGAAAGTCGCGGTTGGATTTTTAAAAGGAAAGGACACTTAGAGGAGGACTTGGAGCAAAACCCTTTAGAACTATGCAGTTCTAGAGTCAATACCCATGGGAGCACCGGAGTACTCGAGTTACCTCACCCAGGGAAGCCGGGTGCATAGGTGTCTTTTGGCGTCGGGTTTCGTCGTCGTTTTCAATGGCGATCTGCTGCAGCAGGCTGCTGGCGACCAAGTCGAAAGTGTCTGGGTGGATCCAAGAGTGGATCGAAGATCTGAAGGACCTGAAAGCAGAGGGGACAGAGTCTGGGTCACTAGCCAGTGACCAGGAAGGCGATGAGCAGATGCCCGCCGATGTCGGGTGCTTCAGGTAGGTTGACGTCATCTTGACTCTTCAGCCACGAGGTCCAGGAGGTGTCGACGACAACCAGGAGCTGGATTCGAGCTGTCCCACAATGTCTGTCGATTGCTGCGGTGTCGGCGACCGGATTGGACCCAACAAGCCTTGGCAACGGCAAGTCACGTGGAAACAAAGAAAGGACGTTGATGCAGACCAGCAAGGTCTGGGGGACTCACCCAGCAAAGGTAAGTCAGGGCACGTCTGGAGCAACCAGGAAAGCCCAAGCAGAAGAAGAGTTGCCTTCGGGAGGGCCCACTAGCCAATGGACTAGCGACCGCAAAGGAGCCTCAAGTGGACGCACTTTGAGCTGGCTCACAGGACACTCGTGGAGTGGAGGCCAGTGATCTTCAGTGCAGTTGATGCTGGAGGCGAGGGCTACTCGAAGCCCAAAGCACAACTTTGTGGGAAACCAGGAAGAGGATGCACTTGCAAAAGTTCTTGGTGTCCAGGGGTCATGGTTCCACGTTACCCACGACAGCTACGTGCCTCAGCTTCGCTGGGGTCTCAGGGCAGCCTCGGGGAAGTCTGGAAATCTACCTCTGGTGTTGCAAAGACTTCGGCGTCCGGCAGGAGCTTCAGCAATGCAGACCGGACAATTGCTTCTTAGGTGCCTGCCAAGCAGGGGAGTCACTCCTTGACCCCAAGGGAGATTCTTCAGTCCTCTAATCTTGAAGTGGAGCGTCGAAGGTCCAGGATTCGGCTTCAGAGTTTCGTCCAGGGTAATCTAAAGTCCTAAGGACTGGGGTCCCTTACTTATACTAAGTTAGGGGGTTGGACATACTCTGGGGACCCACCTATGGGAGGGTCAGGGAAGAGGGGTGGTTACACCCATTGCCTTTGTCCAGTTTCGTGCCAGAGCAGGGGCAGGTAGCCCCTGCAACCGGTTTGAACTGGACTATGCACAGGGACACCAAATGTGCCCCCAGTGCAGGACTTCAAAGCACCAGAGGGTGCTCCCGCCCAGCCCCAATACACATTATCCTGTCTGGGGAGGTGGTTATACCTCCCTTCGACAGGAAACCTATTGTCCAGGCCTCCCCTGCCAGAGTTTCAGTCAGCAGCAGGAGGCCAGACCCGTGTCTGTGGCAGCGGCATCCATTTTGTGATGCCAGGGCTCTGAAAAGTTTATACCGGGTAGGCCGGTGTGTACATGTCTCTCCCTCTAGAAGGGTGGAATGCTACCCCCACCGCCAGAACTGGCGGGGGGGTAGTATTCCAAGATGTTTGACACCAAACACGACATGCGTCCGTGCAGCCATCCCAAAGTTAGCATTTAACGCGAGGTTATAATGCACTTAAGAGTATATGGTCAGGCTGCACCACGAACAGCACCAGAGGATTGACTCCGAATGCTGCAGAGGGGCTCTGCTCATGCAGGGGCACCCTCTCACATAAAAACCAAGCACTCTGCCTTTAGGATTTTTAAGGCCTGCCATAGGAGTGACTTATAGGTTTATATGTGTGTGCAATGGTAGGGATATAGGTAGCCTATACCACAGTAAGGGGTGCATGCACCACCTTACCCAGGCTGCAGTAGCAGTCCTGTGGTGTCATTTTGGAGGGCCTTCCAGGGGTGGCACAATACATGCTTCAGCCCCTGGTAGGCCTCTAGGGTGTCTATGCCCTTGGTACATAGTATACCATATACTAGGGTCTTATAAGGGCACCCCAGAATCCAATCTGGGATGTACCTAAAGTACATGGAATCAATTTAGAGAGGAAGCAGCTAGGCTGGGGTACTGAATAGCAGGGCCCCAGCCAGACTAAAGTCGAAAAACAGTGATACACCAGCAAAAAGTGGGGGTAACCATAAGAGGCAGATCCTACTCTCCTACACCCAGTGCCTGAAAATGCCTCAAAGAGGGGCATGTGAGTCATCCTCCCTAAAATTATGCAATTCGCTTACCCCCTTTGCCCAGGCCCACTCTGGGGAGTTAAAATTCAAAATGTCAGGAGGCTGCCTTTTTTCTAACAGCACTGCAGATCCACTGGTCCTCCAACGATATGCAGTTCAGCTGAAAAAATACATTTTTAGCTCAAGGGGGTCTGCTGGGATCCACCCACCAGGCATATGGGGTCAGGGTATCCCTACCCCGCCCCCTATATATTTTTGTACCTTTTTGCCGGACAGGGGACGAAGTCCATGAGTCCTAAAATGACTTCCACTTCATCTTTGTTGATGTGGTGGCAGCCAATCAGACATTATCTTTCGATCTGTTGAATCCTCCGTGGAGTGATATATGTATCCAAGTGGAATGTTTATTTGTCAAAAATTAATGAACTAATTAAGACCAAATCACAAAAAGAATGCTTTTTGGGTCAAGATTTAGCTTTCTGCCAATTTTGGAGTAACTCCCTTTAGCCGTTTTGGCTGTAGCTGCGTCTAATTTTCCTATGTAAAATTGTGTGAGAAAGACGCATTTTGGGACCCCTCTTTTCCAGGCTGGATCACCTTGAAACTTTTCAGGAAGGAGTGAATGTGGATGAGACTTTTGTTTGGAAAGGTTTGTAAAGATTCATCAATGAGCACCAAAGTTATACACAAACCAAAAAATCGATTTTCTATGAAAAACAATATCCTAAATATAACAAATATATATACATACAGAGAGAGAGAGAAGGAGAGAGAGAGAGAGAGAGAGAGAGAGAGAGAGAGAAAGAAAGAGAGGGGGAAAAGGTTAATAATTAATGAAAATAATAGAGCATATTAGCAAGACCGGCGATAAAATTATCGCCGCTTTAGCGGCAGGAAACTTCCGCTAAAACGGCGATAATGGGCTTGCTAATATGCGTTATAGAATTCCAATAGGCCCAGGTTAGATGTGCAGGACATCTAACCTGGGCTTCTATTGGAATTCTATAACGCATATTAGCAAGCCCATTATCGCCGTTTTAGCGGCAGTTTCCTGCCGCTAAAATGGCGATAATTTTATCGCCGGTCTTGCTAATATGCCCCTTAGTTTAGTTTTAAGTTAAAGGCATAAAAAATAAGTTTAATTAAAATATTAGGATTAATTAAATAAATAAAATGGATAAGGCTGTTTAGTAAAATGAATAGTAATAGTAAAAAGGCTGTAGGTTTTTAACTGAGCAATGAAAAAAAGTGTATAATTAAAATATAAAGGTTTAGGGGTAAAAGTGTTATAAATAAAAAAGAAACCTGCTTTTCTTGTTACGCAAATATGCCCACTCCCTAGGGATCCTTTTTTTCTTTAATTTATGGTAAAACAACCACCAACACATTTTAACACCCCAGAGTCTTGTTCTCTGCCTTTTTTGTTAAAAAAACACCTGTCACTTCCTTTTAGTGTACATCACATTATGTGTTTCATAACGATAAGAACTTTGCGAATGAACACAATCATTCTGAATTTTAACAATGCCTACTGGCCAAGTGGTCTAATTCTGTGAGAAAGGTATGCCATTATATTACGCATATTGGTTCACTAATGAGCTTATGTGTATGTTTAACTACACATTATTCCTTAATTTTTGTATTTCTAGATTAATTCATTTTTATCTTGCAAGGGGGTCTTGTCATAATTTCTTCAACAAGGATGCATCTTTCTTTCGAGCTGTAGGTTCAACCCCAGAAACCTAAATAGGAGTTGATAATTGGAAAGAGAAGCATTCAAATTGGTGACTCAAATTCTTTAATCAGTAGGGAGCATGGAAGAGTTGCTGGAATCACAAAGAATATGGAAGATAGACTATGAGAGTCTCAAGGGTCAACAAAATAATATATGAAGATCGCGATGGTGGTGAGACATGGATTGGGTGCACAAAATATCCTCCAATGAATTGAGAACTTTAGATTTGTCAAACTGGTTTCTCCTAGAATGGAGGAATTTGTGCCTGCGCTACACTACCATATTGTTGGCAAGTTCACCAAACTTGAAATCAAGCTATTAGACCCAATATAAATAGAATAGTCAAAGAGATGCCTGCAGAGGTGGTAGGAAGGAGAGGCAACAGCCTTAGGCACTTGAATACTGATAGCTGACTATGAACATCAACATGTCCTAAATTGCATTAGGAGCACAGAAAATGCTTCAGAAACAACTCAAATAAAGGCGCATGCAAAATATGCTAATGAAAAATTCTCCTATAGAAATTACTACTTTTCACCTGTATTTCAAACCACGGGCGTAAAGCAGATCCCTGCAGCGCAGTAGGTCCCCCAACTCTTCGGGGGCCCTCAATCTTTTCAGAAGGGCCCCATTCTGTCCAAGGTCTATCCAAATCTGTGACATATGAGAGACTCAGGCGCCCCGCTTCACATTCTGCAGGGGGGAGGGGCATCATTCTACCTTACGCCACTGTATCAAGCACTGTTCTAGGGGGGCAAGGCTGTTTAACCTTTAATCTATAACGCCTCCCAGATAATATATGGCAATCTTGCCAGAGGCCCTATGGCTATTGACTTCCCTAATATATAAATCATGCTGGGGCTGTTCATATTAGAATAGTCTCACTAATAGCGAGAAGGAAAATCGCCACATGCTGTAGTTTGTTGGTACTTCCGAGGTTGCATTTTCTTTACAAATGGAAATCTTTATACACACACAAATATCTGTCAAAAAATGCGCAGTTGACTTGTTTCTCCCTTGCTGATAAAGGAGCCATTAGTTCTCAGCAGGAGGTATCATTTAGCCAGGACCGAGGAGCTCTGCCTTTGAGAAGAAAGGCCTCTATTTGTCTGGTAAATGGGCTGAGACGACAAGAAGCCACGCTCTGAACAATTGCTCACCATCGCAGTGCAATACATCCCAGAGCCTGTGCATCTTTAGGGTCCCCTGTCCTCTTCACACCAGGAAATAAAACATCTCAGGCAGAGGCATTCCCTGCACCCTCCACAGCCGGTGGCGGAAGCAAATGAAAATCAATAGTTAACTCTCTGCCTGGCATCATTTTTTTTTATGTGCAAGAGGCTAGGAGGGAAAAGGCATAGAGGAGAAAACTACTTTATTTTGGCCATTGCTCAAGTAAAATTCGTGCCTTTCGAGGGTTACAGTAAAGCCAAAAAGGTGAGAAGGTGTCGAAAGTCTTTCTTGCTGCATTTTGGCATTAATTAAGATTTCTGTCAAATATTTATTCCATTAGCTAGGAAAAGTTGAATTTGAAATGATGTGCCCTAGCAATGTTCCTCTTTACCCAGAGCTAGGGCCGATTTTTCCTATCACTGTTTTCTCTTTGAAGCAGTATATCACACCCAATTAGAGAGGGTTACAGTGCCTTAGTACAATCTCTAAGCAGGGTAAGATACAACCTGATGTCACCAGTAATAAAACACACAGAAGTTAACAGATGGCCAGTTAGAGGGAGCAAAGTTGTGACTTACTCAATGGGTTCTAGTGATGCCATAAACCGCAGGGGCCCTGCCTTACCAGTGATGTGTAAAAGATCAAAAGCGTTCATTTAAAACGTACTCGTCAAGAAAAATGCAGAGAGTAGACATTGTCTTTCTGTCCTCTATGGCGTTCCATTTTGCTCATTTGACATCGCTCCGGTGGCACATTGAGTGCAGCAGAACTGCCCCATCCAACAAGAAACACAGAAGACCTGTTCCCAGCCGCGGTCCGTGCAGGTAACAGCGGTGGGGCAGAGTAAGGGGGGATTTCGAGGGACTATGCAGAGGGAAAATTTATTATTTTTAACATTTTCCCTCGGCATCGTCCCTCAAAATCTCCCCTTACTCGGCCCACCGCATTTACCTGCATGGACCGCAGCTGCCTGTTCCATGCAGCAAGAAGTACAGCAGATCTGTTCCATGCATCAAGAAGTGCAGTAGATCTGCTCCATGCAGCAAGGAATGCAGCCTGCATGTTCCATGCTGCAAGCAGTGCAGTAGATCTGTTCCATGCTGCAAGGAGTGCAGCCGGCCTGTTCTGTGCATCAAGAAGTGCAGCAGATCTGTTACATGCAACAAGGAGTGCAGAAGATCTGCTCCATGCAGCAAGGAATGCAGCCGGTCTGTTCTGTGCATCAAGGAGTGCAGCAGATCTGTTCCATGCAACAAGGAGTGCAGCAGATCTGTTCCGTGCAGCAAGGAATGCAGCCGGTCTGTTCTGTGCAACAAGGAATGCAGCTGGTCTGTTCTGTGCAACAAGGAGTGCAGCATGTCTGTTCCATACAGAAGAGATGCATGAAATCTGTACCGTGCAGTAAGGAATGCATCTGATCTGTTCTATGCATCAAGGAGTGCAGCAGATCTGTTCCATGCAACAAGGCGTGCAGAAGATCTGCTCCATGCAGCAAGGAATGCAGCATGTCTGTTCCATACAGAAGAGATGCAGCAAATCTGTACCATGCAGTAAGGAATGCATCTGCCCTGCTTCACGCATCAAGCAGTGCAGCAGATCTTTTCTATGTTGCATGGAGTGCAGCAAATCTTTTCATTGCAGCAAGGAGTGCAGCAGATCTGTTTTATTCAGCAAGGAGTACAGCAGAACTGAAGAACCACAGGCTCATCTTCCAGCTTCCCTTCCCAGCGAAGGTTCTTGAGAGGTCCAGCAACTGACCGCACACCTGCAACACAACAACCTCCTGGACCCCTCTCAATCCAGATTCTGTGCCAACCACAGCACCAAAACAGCCCTGATTGCAGCCACCAATGACATCTGGGCCCTCCTGGACCCTGGAGAAATGGCAGCCCTCATCGTCCTAGACCTGCCAGCTGCATTCGACCCCGTCTCCCACCAAATCCTGAGCAGCAGACTGCACCACATTGTAATCCAGGGAAATGCCCTCAAATGGATTGCCTTATACCGAATCGGAAGAACCCAGACAATCTGTCTCCCACTGCACACATCAGAACCCAAGAACATCATCTGCGGTGTCCCCCAAGGATTGTCCCTCAGCCCCATCCTCTTCAACACGTACCTGTCCCCCCTGGCCAACACCATCAGATCTCACCGACTCAACATCATCTCCTACACTGACGATACCCAACTCATCCTCTCGCTGTCAGAAGACCCCTACACCACCAGAGATAACTCCCACAGATGCATGATGAACGTCACAGAATGGATATGGGGCAACTGTCTCAAGCTCAACATGGACAAGACGGAAGGCCTCATCTTAGGGAACAACACCTCACCATGAAACGGCGCTTGATGGCCTACCAAGCTCGGACCACCCCGACCCTGACAGACTATGCCCGCAACCTCTGCATTATACTGGACAGCATGCTCTCTATGAAGAATCAAGTCAATGCAGTATCATCCGCCTGCTTCTAAATCCTAAGTATGCTCTGCAAGATTTTCAGATTGCTCCCAGTCAACACCAAAAGGGCCGTCACGTAAGCTCTTGTCACCAGCACACTGGATTATGGGAACACAGTGATCACCTCCCGCCTCTTGGAAACACTACAGGCAACACAGAATGTAGTGTCAAGACTCATTCTCAACCTCCCCAAACAGACCCGCATCACACCACACCTCAAGAAACTTCACTGGCTACAATTCAGAAGAGATGCCAGTTCAAGAACCATGCATACAAGGCCATGCACGACAAAGGACCAGCATACATCAACAAATGCATGACCTTCTACTGACCGACCAGACACCTGCGACCCACCGCCCTCTTCATCACTGACACCCCCGGGATGTGCCATAGCAACAGTGGAGGGGACTGTTTTACACACCTGGCTGCCAAGGCTTGGAACAGCCTCCCCCTGCAACTCAGGGCCATCTCATCGCTCAATGACTTCAGGAAAGAATTCGAAGCTTTGGCTGTTCGAATGAACAGAATAACAACAAATCAACCCAGACTCTCCAGCACCTTGAAACCCTCACCAGAGATTTGCCACACTCTACAAATCCTTGATTGATTGATTACAGATCTGTTCCATGCATCAAGGAGTGCAGCAGACATGTTCCATGCAGCAAGGAGTGCAGCAGATCTGTTCCATTCAGCAAGGAGTGCAGCATATCTGGTCCATGCAGCAAATAATCCAGCAGATCTATTCCATGCAGCAAGGAGTGCTGAAGATCTTTCCCATACAGGAAATAATACAGCAGATTAGTACCATTCAGCAAGGAATGCAGCAGATCTGTTCCATGCAGCAAGGAATGCAGCAAATCTGTTCTATGCAGCAAGGAATGCAGCAGATCTGTACCATGCAAGCAGCAAGGAGTGCTGAACATCTTTTCAACACAACTGTACTATGCAGCAAGGAATGCAGCAGATCTGCTCTATGCAGCAAGGAATGCAGCAGATCTATTCTATGCAGCAAGGAGTGCTGAAGATCTTTCCCATACAGGAAATAACACAGCAGATCTGTACCATGCAGCAAGGAATGCAGCAGATCTGTTCCATGCAGCAAGGCATGCAGCAAATCTGTTCTATGCAGCAAGGAATGCAGCAGATCTGTACCATGCAAGCAGCAAGGAGTGCGGAACATCTTTTCAACACAACTGTACTATGCAGCAAGGAATGCAGCAGATCTGCTCTATTCAGCAAGGAATGCAGCAGATCTATTCTATGCAGCAAGGAGTGCTGAAGATCTTTCCCATACAGGAAATAACACAGCAGATCTGTACCATGCAGCAAGGAATGCAGCAGATCTGTTCCATGCAGCAAGGAATGCAGCAAATCTGTTCCATGCAGCAAGGAGTGAAGCAGATCTGTTCCATGCAGTAATTAGTGTAGCAGATCTGTTCCATGCAGCAAGGAGTGCTGAAGATCTTTTTCATAAAGGAAATAATACAGCAGATCCATACCATGCAGCAAGGAATGCAGCAGATCTGTTTTATTCAGCAAGGAGTGAAGCAGATCTTTTCAATACAGAAGGAATGCAGCAGATCACTACCGTGTAGCAAGAAATGCAGCAGATCTGTTCCATACAGCAAGTAATGCAGCAGATCTGTTCCATGCTGAAAGCAATACAGCAGATCTGTTCCGTGCAACAAGGAATGCAGCAGATCGGTTCCATACAGCAAGGAATGCAGCAGATCTGTTCCATGCAACAAGGAATGCAGCAGATCGGTTCCATACAGCAAGGAATGCAGCAGATCTGTTCTGTGCAACAAGGAATGCAGCAGATCTGTTCCATACTGGAAGAAATTAAGCCAATCTGTTCCATGCAGCAAAGGTTTCTATAAACTAAATGCTGATTAACTTCCTTAATGCGGAAGGCATATATTACCCTTAGATAGGTTAATTCAAGCACACTGTAGTATCTTATGGAACAAGAAAATTAGTCCTAATGGTCTTTGGAATAATGGATTCTTTCAAAAACAGTGCAGTGATCATATTACACCAGTTACAGTGCAACAGTGACAGCATGCACAAAATGCGCAGCTCAGCATGCTTGTGTTATGATGTACAGGGAAGCAAGGGAGGGGAAAACCACTTGACGCCCTTGACTTTATTTCATGTCCATGCAATTCGCTCCTCACCCCTCAATCATCTATTGGCCTTTTTCTCCCCTTCTCTCATGCTACATACTCTTCTCCTCCCTGCTCCAGCCCTCATATACTGCTCCTCTGTCCCTCTCCTCTGTCCTGTGTACTTATCCATGCTCAAGCTTGTGTTTAGCACTTTACTACTCCCAATTTACTACACCACGGACTTTATTACAAGTCTGTGACATAAACCGGGAGTCAATCAATCAGTCAGGGGTTTATAAAGCACGACTACTCACCCGTGAGGGTCTCAAGGCGCTGGGGGGAGACTGCTGGTCCTTCTGGGTGTGGAGGATCATTCGAAGAGCCAGGACTTGAGGTCCTTCTTGAATTGAGTCAGTGACGCCGATTGCCTGAGGTGGAGGGGCAGGGTGTTCCAGATCTTGGTTGCGAGGTAGGAGAAGGAACTTCCTCTGGTTCTGGTCTTGTGGATCCTGGGGATGGAGGCTAGGGTGCGATGGGTGAAACGGAGATGTCTGAGGGGTACGTGGAATGCGAGGCGGTGGTTCAGATATGCTGGTCCTATGTTGTGGAGAGCTTTGTAGACATGTGTGAGGAGCTTGAAGGTGATTCTCTTGTTGATCGGGAGCCAGTGGAGTTGTTGGAGGTGTTGCGTGATGTGGCTGTAGCGGGGGATGTCGATGACCGTTCTGGCAGCGGTGTTTTGAAAGTTCTGTAGAGTGCATTGCCGCAGTCGAGTCTGCTGGTGGTGAGTGCATTGGTGACAGTCTTTCTGGATTCTGTGGGGATACATCTGAATGTCTTTCAAAGCAGGCCGAGTGTGTAGAAGCAAGCTGAGGAAACTGAGTTGATTTGGCGGTTCATTGAGAGCGATGAGTCTAGTATGATGCCAAAGTTGTGTGCGTGGTCCGTAGGGGTTGGAGGGGGTCCCAGAGTGGCTGGCCACCAGGAGTCGTCCCAGGCTGAAGGGGTGGGACCCAGGATGAGTACTTGGGTCTTGTCCAAATTGAGCTTGAGGAAGCTGTCTTTCATCCAGGTGGCGACAGCCTTCATTCCGCTGTGGAAGTTGGTTCTGGCGTTTGTTGGTTCGTTGGTGAGGGAGAGGATCAGCTGGGTGTCATCAGTGTAGGGGATGATGTTGAGTCCGTGGCTTCTGATGATATCCGTGAGGGGGCCATATAGACGTTGAAGAGGGTGGGGCTCAGGGAGGAACCCTGGGGTACTCCCCAGCTGAACTCTGTAGATTCTGAGAGGAACGGGGGAAATCTAACTCACTGTGTCTGACCGGTGAGAAAGGAGTGGATCCAGTCCAGTACCTTGTCGCAGATGCTGTCATCGTGGAGTCTCTTGATTAAGGTGTGGTGGGAGACAGTGTTGAAGGCAGCCGAGAGGTCCAGTAGGATGAGGGCTGCAGTCTTGCCCCGATCAAGGAGGAAGTGGATGCCGTCGGTGGTGGTGGGGAGTGCAGTTTCCGTGCTGTGGTTGCTTCGGATGCCAGACTGGGAGGTGTCCAAGACATGGTTTACTTTGATGAACTCAGAGAGTTGGGCGTTGATGGCCTTCTCGATGACCTTGGCTGGGAAGGGGAGGAAGAAGATGGGTCTGAAGTTCTTGAGGTCTGTCGGGTCTAAGGATGGCTTCTTCAGCAGCAGGTTGATATCGGCATGTTTCCAGTCATCAAGAAAGGTGGTGCTTTCGATGGAGCAGTTGATAGTGCTGCGAAGCTGGGGGCGATGGCGGCGGCAGCTCTGTGGAATATGTGGTACAGAAAGGATCTGATGGGGCTCCTGAGTGGATGCTCTTCATGGTCTTGAGTGTATCCTCTGTTGTGAGCAGGGTCCAGCTGAGCATGGTCTGTTGGAGGGCAGTGTGGCTGTGTGTGGTGGTGGCGGGTGTAGTGGCAGGGTCTAGGGCATCGAAGCTGTCGTAGATCTGCCTGATCTTGTGGTAGAAGAAGGTGCCGAGTTTGTTGCAGAGGTCTTGGGAGGGTGGGACATCTGAGGTCTCACTGTTGGGCCTGGCTAACTCCTTGACGATGGCGAAGAGTTTTTTGCTGTTGTTTGCATTGGCGTTGATTCTGTCTTGGAAGGCCGTTTACTTTGTGGTTTTGAGGAGGTGGTGTAAGTTGACGGCGGATTTGAAGGGTGCATGGGTTTCCGGGATTTTGTTGTTCCTTCATCTCTTCTCAAGTAGTCAGCAGGTACGACTGGCCTCCTGGAGGGCAGGAGTGAACCAGCTGGTTTTCTTGGAGTGTTGCTTGCCTGGTCTCTTCTTGAGGGGTGCCAGAGTGTTGGTGCAGTCGGAGATCTATCGTTGGAGGTGCGTGCTGCGGTGTTGAGGTCAGTTGGCGTTGGCAGAGTGGTTGTGCTGAGGGAGTCCATGAGAAGTTCTTTGGTGGCCTTGCCCCAGCAGCGACAGACGGGGCAATGAGTGTGGTGGTGTACGGTGGGCATGGCGGAGGCGAAATGCAGGCAGTGGTGGTCGGTCCAGGAGCGTTCGGTGGCGTGGATGTAGTTGATGTTCCTGCTGGTGGAGAAAATGGGCTCGAGCGTGTGTCCGGCTGTGAGGGTCGGTGCGGTGACTCTCTGCTTGAGTCTGATGTTGGCGAGGTTCTCCAGTAGGGACGCCGTGTTCTGGTCACTGGGGTTGTCTATGTGGAAGTTGAGGTCTCAGAGTAGGATGTAGTCGGTGGATGCGAGAGCTTGGCGTGCGATGAGGTCTACAATGGCATCTGTGAAGGGCGGCCGGGGGGCCTGTAGATGAGAGTGCCATGGAGGGTGGTGTTGGAGTTGTTCTGAATCTGGATGTGGAGGTGTTCCATGGTCATCGTTGGGTCGTTAGAGTGCGTGGTTAGTCGGAGGTTGTTCTTGGGGGCGATGGCAATGCCTCCACCTGGGCAGTCAGGGCAGTATTTGCGGGTGATTTTTTAACCATTGGGGATGACGATGTCCGGTCCGGAGCAGGGGTTGGTCCAGGTTTCCGTGAAGAAAGTAATGTCAAGAGAGGTGGCGTCAAGGAGGTACCAGATTTCCGTGGCGTGTTTGTGGAGGGTATCACATTTTGAGGAGGATGCAATTGATTCTGTCGGGTGCACTGTTGGTGGCTGGACAGCGAGAGGAGCTGGCATGTTGGCGTGGGTGAAGGCGTGATTGCAGTTCAGGCAGGTGAAGGGTCCCTGGGTCTTCTTCGGTGACGCTAGGTGGCAGGCGGCATGGCATCCAGGGTTGAGGGCAAGAAGGGTGCTGGTGTCGTAGCACTGGAAGGTCTGAGAACCAGGGTCCCTGGTGCTTGGTGCGGTCCAGGCGTGGATGGGCGCAGACGGGCTTGCCTTTGTGGCATGCCCACTGTGCGGGGCCACGCAGTGGCTGCCATTAAGTAAGTAGTGCTGCGGGGGGGCTGGACAGCTGGGAGGTGGGAAAACACAGGAGCAAGAAGGAACACTGGAGGGGGGGCCGAGCCACGGGAGATCGCAGCAGCAGGGGCGACGAAAGCAGGAGTAAAATGAAAATGAAAAAAGGGCAGAGAAAGTAAATGAAAAGAAAAGAAAGCAAATGAAAATAAAATGAAAAAAGGGCAGAGAAAACACAGCCCAAAAAGGCAGAGGCAGTCAAAATAAAGGAGGGAGAGAAAATCAAAAGAGCAGAAAGAGAGACAGAACGAGCAGAGAGAGAGACAGAAGGGCAGTCAAGCAGCAGAGCAGTGACACTCTACTACTGGACCACCAGGGATGAGGTGCAGGCAGGAGTCTGAGGGTGGAGGAGGGCCTCGAACTCCTGATCTCTGGGTCAGCAGCAGCAGGGACAGTAGCAACTACCAGACGGAGCAGCGCTGTGAGAGGAGCAAGTCCACTAAAATCTCTCTCTCACCCATATCTCCCACTCACCATCTGCTAGTCCTTTTACTCCTTCAAGGCTCCTCTTTCTGCCCATCACTGGCCATTCCCATGTCTGTAGCAGGGCCACAACTCCTCTCCTGAGGTGGCCACTGTAACTCGTGTTCAGTGTCCATGTCATCACATCTCCCAGTCGATGGAGCCTCGACACTGGGAGAGAATTCCCTTTGGGTTCATTAAGTCCCACTTTATTATGCATTTCTTAACAAATCTTATTTTTGCCTTGTACTTGTGTAGTGAGCTATTCTAGTTGCATTATGACTGTTGACTAAGTGCATTACAGATTTTACTGAAGGAACACCTACTAAGTTGCATCCAATAAAAGCGATACGATATAAACATTGACTCTAATATGCTCCCCAAACTGAATACACATCCTTCAATATCTTCCACACAGCAGCATAGCTTGCTGCCTTTTAAATCAGTGTCCAAGTACAACAAAAAGCAAAAGTATGCAGATTTCTAGAGTGGGACGCTAGCTCTTCGCCTTACAAAAACACCAAACAAGAGTGCAGTGTAACATCACAATATAGTGGCAGCTGTTCACCTTTCGAAGGTGTTCAGCAGTCAAAGATTCGTTTTTAGGTCTTGCCTACACAGCGCGCATGCGCTGCGTAGGCAAAAAGACCTTTTGCAATCGCTTCGGCTTTTCAGCCAAAAATGTGCACGCGTTCCATTGCCTTCAATGGCAACGCATGCACGTTTGGCAATTCACTTGCGGGAGCGAGCAGCTGGCGCCATATGTTATCAATTATCGCGCCTTGTTGCTCGCTCCCGCAAGGGAATCGCGCAGGCCCCCTCCTCTCTCCCCTCCCCCTGCTGCCGTGCGAGGCGCGCACGCTTTTTTACCTTCTGAAGAACTCCCCATAGCCAAACTTTCCAGGTTGTTGGTAACAGATAGCCATTACTTGCCGCGCCTGCCGGTAAACATTTGAAACAGTTATTATAGGTCATTTTTGGGTGACTCTCAATAGCAACAATTTGCACTCTATAATCTTAGAAGATAAATAACGTCTGACCTAGGCTCCTGCACCCTACAGCCTTTCATCAGCAGATGTGTAAAAATGTGTTGCCCACATCATCTTCAGCTAAAAGTATTCAGATCACGTGCCACCAATAGTGAAGACTCCCGTTGACTGCACACAAAATTTAGGACACAGGGACCCATAAAGTGCATATTGGCCTCACACCCAAGTTTGTAACTAAAACATGATGGCACATGCAGCTGACGTGGCACATAATGCTGGCTTCCCAGTAGTCTGCTGGCTATCTAGAACTCATGGACAAACATGACGGCACAGCACATTATTTCTAGAACACCTTACGATGGAACACCCTTCTACTTTCATGTCCCACTATAAACACACCACTTCCGCTCTGCCTAAGGAACCCACGCTGATCAAGTAGTCTGACTTCCATGCATTCTCCATCACCCTTCCTCTATTACTCTCAGTGCTTGGAAACAGAAGCCCTGCAGCACAGGGGCCTTAAAGAGTGGAAATCATCCTTGTAAGGATGAAAGGCTGAGTAAGTGGTGCTAGGATTTTAACCTGTGACACATTTTTATTTTTATATAGTGTGAGCTCGACCTGAAGGCATCAGAACGCTTTACATGAGCACCAGTTGCATTACACAATGGCACATTCATTTTTTGTAGGCATGGGGAGAGTAAGTGATTTCCCCAGAATTACAGGATGTTGAGCCGACGCCGAGACTCGAACCCAGTTCCCCAGCTTCAAAGTCAGCAGCTCTGGCTGTTACACCATACAGATCTCACTATTGAGTGTTTCACTGAGCTACCTTGACAGACTTGGAAGTCCTATGATTGTCCCTGGCCATCTGCTCCATGTCCACTAAAGTTATGATGTTCACAGCGCTAATTTACAAGCACTATACAATCATTATTTCAAAAGCTTCCTTGCAGGTGAATCTTGGCCATGAAGTGTGATGACATTGCCACTCCATATACCATATGAGCAAATCAATAAATAGTAATATTCTTGAGAAATAGATCAAAAAGTCAGTATTTCTTTCAGATTAGTATTTGGAGTGTGGCATGTTGTATGTATTCCCACTTTTTTAGGACGTGTGTTCAGTCATCTTTCTTTGAATAACAAAAAGGTATAACCACTAAGGTAGGACAACTGATTTTGACAGATGATCAAAACAGCCTCTCTGTACTATGAAGATTTTCTGTTCTAGACATTTGAGTTCATTCTGATGGATGTCCAGCAAGACTTACATTGGAATTTTCAGACTCACAACTGACAGTGTGATTGAGATCCATTTAGAGGTGAGGAGATTATGAAGTATGGATGGAATGCTCAAATTAATCTCAGCCATTGCTGATTACTCTGGGTAGCATCCCAGTCCACCATTATTTTTGCTGACCAAACCACCTTAGAAAGGGACCTGCCATTTGTAAATCAGCCTTCATCATACTCCAGCAGGAACAGTCCCGCCCGAATCATTCAAGCATTCCATCCATCACTTTTTTGTTTTTTTGCAATCTGATGATTTAAGTGCGACGGGTATGCCCACACATTGTCCCTTTCTCACTGTGCTACAAGACTCAAGGTATATTTTGCTGACAAGGCCTAAATAGGATGAAACCAGTCTGGGGTTGCTTGTGTTGCCATACAGAGGGGAATGGACCAGGTAGGACTGGTTCTATTGGAGCAGAACCAAGGCTGATTCGCATTTGACTGTTTCCTGTCCAAGGTGGTATGGCTGACCATTAAAACAAGCATTGGCATAGCTAATAGGTCTCGCCTTTGGGACCTTATAAGTGTTTCGTTATCCAGCACGATATCCTTGGTGCAACAACATCAACTGTTGCATGGCTAAACACTTATAAGGTCCCAAAGGCGAGACCTATTGGCTATGCCAATGCTTGTTACATTTTAGGAGCGTATATTTGGGATGCGGCAGTTAGAAAAAACAGAGCCCAGGTTCGGCTAATGAAAAGCAAATGTTAGACTACTGTGTAGATTTATGTGTGGTAGGGCAAAATCCTGCCATCGGTTGGGACGGATTTGCTAAACCCAGTGGCAAGTCAAACAATACAAGCAGCCTATAGCATTGTAATTGCAGCCTTTATTTCAACGGCTGTTGTCCAAAGATCAAGCCGCATGATTGGCTGTGAGTGCGCTTGTGTGCAAAAAACAATGAAGTGCCCTAGTCACAAATGCAATTTAGAGTATGTAAAGTAGTTCTCCTGTAGTACTGTTTTATGTATTCTTACTCTTTGTTAATTAGCTCCAAAACATAAGATGGGAGTAAGATGGGATATTAAGGAAATATTAATTTAGAGCTAATACAATTAGAAATGACTGTATCCTTTTTGCACTTTTACTAATGAGGATTTGGACGTTTGGGGTCCGATTCACAAAGGCATGCCAGAGTATACAAAAGAGTTCTCCTGTAGTATTGCTTCCTGAACCTATAAATGTTTCTGTGAATTGACCGTAACGCTGTTTCTCGATGGGTGGCGGGGACCTATTTACCTGAAGAGCGTCCTTGGGAACAGGGGCATAGCTTGGTGGGGTATTTGGGGCTTTATACCCCCCTAATAATGTTATTCTGTAGTAAATAGTTGGGTGCGCGTGCTTTCAGTTGGGTATGGTGAAGTGTTTGTCAAATTTTACCTGGGATTTTTACATAAACACAGACAAAAACACACACACACTCTCGTGTCTGTTTTGAAGGCGTTACAAAATGTTGATTAGTTTGAAAAATGTGTTATAAGTTCCCCTACTAATCTGCCCATCTCTCTTTCCACTGCCTCTTAAGTCCCCCCTCCTCATATCATGCTGTGTTTTAACAAGATATTCCAGCATAGTTGTTAGGAAATCTGAAGCTCACCCCCCCTCTTATTGGCCAAGGTACGCCCTTGCTTGAGAACTTCAGTCTGCCTTTGTCCTTCCTAATAAGACTCAATCAGCACTTGACACATTTGCCTAAACACACTTTACGTACCCCCTTACCCGCTGGAATGTGCACGCGGAAGAGGGGGTGGGGAATAAGCAATTATTTCTCTTCCACCTGCCTTTCCTAGGGGGCCTTTTATGGAACACTGTGCAGTTATTCGCCTGGTTTTCAGGTTCAGAAAAATATTGATCCCAACCTGGAACAACAGATGTGCTCTCCATTTGGGATTCACCAGTTTGATATAAACATGACACTTTCTGACAAAAAAAGTACAATTATGTTGGGTAGAGGAGTGAGATCCCCCAAACAGAGTGCAGGAGAGGTGAAGAATAACGAGATGCTGTTATTGTTCCCATATTACTCTGGTCCCTGTCATGTGTCTGATAATGAATAAGGCCTTATCAAATAGGTACAAGGCTGGGAAAGGGGCTGGGTGACAAATTGCTGCTTCTTGCATTTAACTCTGGGTTGGTTGACAAAGACTGGGCAAACATACACAGCAGGGGAATGTGCTGTGCATCATTAATTATAAATCACCTGACCAGGTGAAATTTGGTGTATTTTCAGAAAAACCATATAAAGTCTCCATGGAAATCGTGGATATTTCAGGACTCTGAGATTTGTTGGAAGTTAAATGGGGCCAGCTCGCAAATGCTCTAATTTGAGCAGGAGTATGTAAAAATATATATGTTTTTTCAATAGAAAATGTGCTTCTGATTACTCTGGTTGTACCGCCTGGTAAATTGGAAGTGCAAGTAAAGCAAACACCGCAGTTGTCTAGTGTAATCTGTAGGTAGCTAATTTCATCTGGCTCTGCCGAACTCAGCCTTTCATCATTCTGAAGCTGATAAATTAATTGCCTTTAATTTGGGCTACCGTTATACCTGTTCTTCACAACGCTTAACAATGGCGAAACTGCCGTAAGTATGATATAAAAAGTTAGGGGCATATTAGCAATGCCTGGCGATAATTATCGCAAAGCGCAATTAGCGCTTGGATAATTATCGCCAGGCATCGCCGGTTTCTATCGCGGAGTTAGCGTGCAATCAGCAATGCTAATCTCCAAAGCGATAGAAACCTTGGAGAACAGTGTGAATATCGCCTGAAAACAGGCGATATTCACACTGTTCCCCAGTTCTGCTTGCTGATAGTGCGAGGGGGACTTAGCCATGTAATCCACCTCTCATTGGATTACATGGCTAAGTCAGGGTGGGACCAGGTGTTAGCAAACCAGCGCTAAACGTGTTTAGCGCTGGTTCGCTAATCACCGCCCTGCCTCGCTGATAGGCGTTATCGACCTCAGCGACTGTTTCCAGTCGCTGTTAGGTGGGAACGCCTACTTTGCATGCCCTTAGCGATAAATATCGCTGGCATGCAAAGCGGCACCCAACCCGGTCGCTATCGCCTACAAGCTGTCGCTAACAGCAGTTAGCGACAGCTTGTTGATAAGGCGAGTAATATTATCGCCGCTTTAGCGGGAAAAGTCCCGCTAAAGTGGCGATAATCGCCTTGCTAATATGCCCCCTAATTATTATTATTGTTGTTATCTTCGAATGGAACGTGTAAGCCCCTCTGCTCTCAAGAGATATAGCTAAATTGGTGTTAAGAGGAGCAGGTTGATCGCAAAATTCATATCTAAAAATCCAGAAGCAGCATTATTATTGCTACCCTCACATCAGGGCTTTACCACATGATTCAGCAGCAGGCAGTAGAATAATTTGAGGCATGACACAAAATTACCATGCTCTTTTCCATACCTATCCATATTTTTCACCACACAATTTCTGTGATTCTAGAAAGCAGTTTTATTTATCCTGTGATGCATTTAATTACATCTCATATAAAGTGCAAGAGCAATATATAAGCGGTTTAACTCTAAAATAGTACTACACTCAAATTGTAGAAGCTACAGAAATCTGATTTCCACCCATTCTTATCGTTTCCATGGTACTCGTTACGGAGTGTTAAAAGAAGAAGAAATGTTCAGCATTTGAGGTCTGGCTGAATGGCATATGGGAATTAGCAAGATATGAAAATGTGTTTTTCCTACTGAGAATTATGGTGTATTCCTTTGATGAGATATAGTCACCATATTTACATCCATATGATTAAGGTAATGAGGCGCTCATTATTTACAGCAGTCTGGAACTTTGAATAAAAGTGAATATTCCTGTTACAAATAACATTTTTTGCAAAAATATTGTTTAAATGGGGCGCTAGGTGGCGCACAACCGCAATGGCCGCACTTCTGTGAGGCTCCGGTAGCTCGGCCACATCATCCTGTATTTCTCCTCTTTAAACCGTGTGAACTTTGCCTTCAAAGCCCGCCGCCTGCAGCGGTTCACGTCCTCCCGCTCCGGTGAGATTTTCGGTTCTCCCGGACCTCCGGTTCGGATCTCCAGACGACATCCTTGTGGCTGCGGGAGGCGGGTGGCGACGTGCTCGGAGCCCTGCGCGGCCGCTGCCACTACGGGAGTCCCGTGGCTTCCACGTGGTGCTGGGCCCCTGTGTTGCATCAGACGCCAGCTTTGATCCGGAGCTTTGAGCTGCCGCCTGCCTGGCAGTAGCTCCCTCACATGGTCCTAAGATCTCCCTGCTTGCTGCCCCCGGACATCTGCAACGGGCTTGAGTGGTGAGGTGAGGGCACTGCACGTTGAACCTCAGCCCGAGTCACAGGGTGGGCGCCATTGCGGTATTGGCCGCATATCATGCGCTTTCATCGGTGCCGCTTCTGCCTCACACTGACGGCCTCTGCGTTCCCACGCTAGGCTCTACATTGGTGCACTGATATGGGGGCCTGGCACGCTGCTACACGCTGTTGCCCCCGGCTTCTACAGAGCCCTGCGCTGCCACGGATGGGATAGCTATTCTTGGACGACACTCGTGGCACGGTGCGCCGCAGCTCCGCTACCCTCCTAGCCTCATCCCTTTGCCTCTGAGGAAACCTGTGGCATATTGAACATTCCTTCTACGGCCAGACCACAGGGGTATTGGTACGTACTTACGCTGCCCCAGCGGCTTTCACTCCTTACCCGGGGCCGCTCTCCTTCATTTCTCTGAGACCGCTACGACTTGTTGGTGGAGGTCCGTGGTGACCTGCTCCTTACCGGGGTCTCCTGCCTGCAACCGGCCGGCTGGCTGGCTCACACCCCATCAAGTTTGGCGGACCCGCTGCGAGGTGGGCTGCGATCTTGCTCTGGCCCACCACTTGCCTCAATACTCACCACTGCTAGACTTCCCACGCCGGAATTCAGTCACAACAACACCAGCACTGTCATTACACTCATCTCATCGGCGCAGTGACTGCTGCTTGCTCTTGGGCTCCCTGGTGGATCTCCTAATCTCACTAACCGCATAGCCTGGTGCAGAGGTGACATCAACTACGGTCGGCGATATCTTGCTTGATTTGCTCTATCACGCTGCAATGGGGAAACCAGATGGCCGACAGCCCAAACTTGTTTTCGACGCCAAAAAGACTGTCACGTGTTCATGCTCGGAGGATCCTTTACAAACCACTGAGGAGCAGTCGCAGGCACAGTCGTCCACCCCAGATGACGAAGTGAAAACTTTGCTGTTGGCTATGCAGCACAGTCTAACGGCTTTATCCAGTAAAATGGACACAATGAACAGTCGCCTAGATTTCCTGGTCCTGAAGGTGGATAAGCATGATGAACAACTTAAGGAAGCAGAGCGCCGTATCTCGGACACGGAAGACACCACGTCCCAGATGCAACAACAAATGACGCAAATGGATAAGCTTCTGAAAGTAATTGCTGCCAAAAACGAAGACCTCGAAGCTCGCAGCCGCCGTAATAACATTCGCATCATAGGCATCTCAGAAAGCACCAATACTGGGCGTATGGAAGAATTCATCGAACGTCTCCTGCGAGATGCCTTTGGAAAGGAAGCCTTCTCTCCCCAGCTTATTGTGGAATGCGTGCACCGTTCCCTTGGCCCCAGGCCTCCTCCGGGCGGTGCTCCACGCCCCATTGTGGCTTGTCTCCTTAATTACCGGTACCGGGACACTGCGCTCCGACTGGCACGTGAGAAGAAAACGCTAAGGTTTGAAGGCATGGAGTACACCATATATCCAGACTTCACCGTTGCTGTTCAGTAGGCACGCCGCAAGTTCCTGACGGTTAAACAAAAGCTCCAGAAAGCGCAAATTGACTATGCCCTCATGTACCCAGCACGCCTACGGGTCACCTACCAAGGCAAGCAACACATCTTCATAAATCCGCAGCAGGTTGAAGATTTTCTCAAGAATGTCAAATGCTGCTCGCCTCGAAGGGATTCCGATGACTGCAACTCCAGATCTCAATCCCCTGTCGCGGATGGTCCTCCACAGTAAATGAAGACACCAAGAAGTCCCTGCTCTGATTGTCTCTTTCATGATATTCTTTCTTCCAGACAACTGTTCCTTATGACACTGAAAAATTCCCATCCACATATGTAGCGGGGAACAGGAACGTCTCATCTGGTGGTTTGAACTGCATACAGCTCGCCGGCGTCAGATAAGTGTACTTGGCACCTTAGGTGCTTTATGTTTCATTGCGGTGGGCTAACTGTATTAATCTGACATTTGTATCTCTCTTTCACCGAACTGTGCCGAGCACCCTTCCCCTACCCCCCCTCAATTCCCCCAACCATTGGGGTAGCTGCTGTGCAGTTTTGGGAAAAGGAAGGTCTCCGTGGCCCATCAGCGATCCCCCCCCATATGGGTGATCCCCCATGCAACTTGACTTTATGTTGGTCACGTTTGACCTGGATTGTACTGTTAGAGATTTTTTGGTCTCTGGGTGGGCTATGCAATGCCAGCACAATTGGGGTGCTGTTGTGGGTGGGGGTGGTTTGGGTACTGTTGATATCTCTTAATGTAATTCTTAAGGTTCAGCAACAGATAGACATGCCAGCACACATCAGAATAATTGCACATATGACTCCACATGCAACTTTTCAAAATAGCATATTCCTCCCTAACTATGTCCCCACCTTCTGACTAACCCTGGGCGTAATACTTTGCTACGCTCACGGAGCATGCAAAGTTTGTGCTTCTACCACTACGCAAATTGCACGTAGCAGAGTGAAAAACTGTGCAAATTGACATAGCGTAGCAGCAGTATAATAAACACCTACAAATGCTTTCATAAAGCAATTTTCTATGCTCAAAAGCATATAACCGATTCACAAAAGTGAACTTTGACAACGAAAATATCAAGCAATGAGAGAGGTGATGATTTTGGGGTCCCCCCTAACCTAGGGGGAGGACCGAGCAGATGCCTTGAACACAAAAAGCATATCATGTGAACGATTCAGTGGTGGTCCCTTCCTCCTAGGACCACCCCAAGCACAGTTATGGGCAAAAATACAATCCCAACCAAAGGCCCTGCAAAGCATTATGGGACGAGATTAGCAGTGGGCAGTGAATATTATAGTGTCCAATATCAAAATAATTCTACAAAGAGCTGCAGTTCAACTAGTCATTACTAGATGTCCCTCACGAGTCAAACATCAAGTTGCCGATCGCGAGCGTGGAAAATAAACCTCCCGGCGAGATTCTCAACGCGGGGAGGTCAGGTTTCTCATTGCGAGTGGTCGCGTATGCTCGCGACCGCTCGCGATGAGAAACTACCAGTCCGCGTTGAGAAAGCTGCCGCTCGAGTAAAAATCTACTCGAGCGGCAGTAAAAGACAGCTCGCACTGTGCAAGATGCCGTTTTCAATGATTGCACAGTGCGGACAAGCATCCGGCACTGTGCAATCATTGCGAACAGTGCACTACGCAGTTCGCGTAGTGCTACGCGTAGCTCGCGTAGTGCGAACTGCACTTTGCGTAGCCGCGTAGCGCTACTTCGCAAACTACGCCCAGGCTTACAGAATGTCAGACAACTCCTCATTACCTCTGTCAAAGAGTTCGGCAAAATTGTAGAGTCCATGCTCTTATACTTGACCTAAGTAAATGTATTTAGTAGAGCCATCAGTCACACAGGGTTAGGAAGGCACCCTTTGAACTTGCTCAATGCCCTTTCCCCATTTTCCAATGGTGCAAATACTTTCAGCCTTTAGAAGTGGATAATGAACACACGCCTTTCTTTGATTCATGAATGTTCTGACATGACGGAATTTTGCTATAAGAATCCCCCTTTTTTGCACAAATATATAAATTGACAAATTATCATGCTTGCATGTGCTTATCAGTCGATGTTCCCTGACGTGCTATTTTAGAATCTTTCTGTAGCAAATGGGTTCTGCCCATTTATTCCACCAGGATTTTTCCTTTTTATCACCAGTTTTTTTAACTTTTACTGTGGGTGAGTCTCAGTACCTGAGTCTCACCCACTCACTGTAATTTCATGGTAGTCAGACTGAGCATATTTACTGCCTGTGTCTGCCTTTTAAAATAAGGTCACTACGGTGCAGCTAGGGTAGGAGGCAATGCACTGGTTACACGTGAACATGCGCGCACATGCATGTTCGCATGTGTGTGGGTGTACATGTCAGACTACCGTTGTGCGGTGCCCGGCAATTGCACTCAGGTAGCCTGGTGTAGATGCGACTCTGAAAGGATAGGTGCCAACCTGGGGTAGGCCTTACAAAATTTGTGGGCATTCATAGATAGATCAGTAGAGTTTATTGGAAAACCTGTAATGCTTCACTATATTATACACATAGGTGAAATTTTCTTAAAGTGGAGTTTCGCTTCACTTGGGCTTACAGAATTCAGCGAGGTGTCGAACTGGGGGAAACCATGCATGCCATGTTTGAATATGCAGGTTCAAATAAATACTTATACATCTAATGGCTCATCAAAAATTGTTATATTTCTCTGGCTCCACTCATAATCAGATTCCAGCATTTTGTCCCCCCCTGCTTTCCCTAGTTAATTACTATGCCCCTCCCCCCAGAAGAGGTTCAAAGGCTTCCCCACAAACAAGAGAGCACTTATCAGTGACTGACTCAGTTCCTGAGAAGGAAGGGGCGGGGAGGGAAATCTTCATCTGATCGTAACTAGCTTGTCATGCTTCACCTTAGATGGGACAGCCCAGGGTCACTGAACAAAGGAGAAAGCCAAGGCATCTGGAGGAAACACAGAAGGGGATTCCTTTGAAGTTTTGTTGGGAAGGCAGCTGGCAGTAATGTCAGTTAGGGGTGGAGCTGAGATGCTCAGAGTAGCTCTTCACAGAGTAAATTTGACTGTGCACTATTGGATTGTCCCAGAATGCTGTGCAGGTGTGTTGGAATGGCGGTGGAGGGATGATGTGACATCCCAGGATGCTTGTTTCCGGTCCAGTGAAGATCTGGGTTGGCAGTTCGGGCTGGACTGTTCCCATGAGGCACAGGGTCAAGACTGATTTGCATATAGCTGGGTCTGAACAGAGGTGGCGATGATGGATTCAACCCAGATCTGTGACTGGGGGTGAGTGTCTGAAAAGTTTCAGTGCTCCGTCCATCATCTCCTTGTGTTTGCTTTGTTCGCCCTAAGTTGGCAGGGTATGCCCAGACGTGGGTTCCTTTGCCAATGGATTCAAGCTAGCCAGGCTGATGAGGGGTGTTACCCCCAAACCGGTCCCAGGATGCTTGTTTCTGGTCGAGGGAAGACCTGGGTTGGCAGTTCGGGTTGGACTGTTCCCATGAGGCACAGGGTCAAGACTGATCTGCCTATAGCTGGGTCTCAACTGGGGTGGTGAAGTGAGCTAAAGAACGATGATGGCTTCATCCCAGATCTGTGACTGGGGGTGAGTGTCTGAAAGTTTCAGTGCTCCCTCCATCATCTTCTTGTGTTTGCTTTGTTCGCCCTAAGTTGGCAGGGTATGCCCAGACGTGGGTCCCTTGCTCACTTTGCCACTGGATTCAAGCTGGTCTGGCTGATGAGGGGTGTTATCCCGAAACTGGTCGAAGGATGCTTGTTTCCGGTCCAGGGAAGACCTGGCTTGGCAGTTGGGGCTGGACTGTTCCCATGAGGCACAGGGTCAAGACTGATTTGCATATAGCTAGGTCTGAACCGGGGTGGTGAAGTGAGCTAAAGAACAATTATGGATTCAACCCAGATCTGTGACTGGAGGTGAGTGTCTGAAAAGTTTCAGCGCTCTGTCCAACATCTCCTTGTGTTTGCTTTGCATCCTAGGAATGGCCAGGGGTGCCTGCCATCTAGAACTTTACACTAATACTTATAAACCTCTGCACAAGGGAGAAGCAGTGAGCAAAACCCTGGATCTGGATGGTGACACCAAAATCACGGACAGCTGGAAGAAGAAGCCCCCTGATGCCCCTGGATGGACTAAAGACTTCACCTGCAGGTGACCCCCCAGGCCTAGACGGGTCTTTCCACATCCAGTGGTGCTGGTCCCGGCCATAGGGCCTGGGGGGGGCAGGCAGTAAAACCAGATCCCCTCAAAGTGCACCATTTAGATACAAGGAGGCCTCTTGGCAATTCTCCAGGTGGCCAGGAGCAAAACAAGTCAAAGATCTTCCAAATCGGCTCATCAAGGTCTGATACATGTCTGTTGAAAGGTTCAGACCTTTGACCCCAAAAATGGGACAACAATCATGTGGCACTCTGCCACAATTCCTTTACATTACTCCCAGGGTGGGCCAGTTCCTGGGGATCAGCACATTTGTGTTAAATTCAGTACTGGGGCTGCGGGCATGCATGAGCCATCCTGACCATTACCTTCTACTGTTCCATAGGCCCCCGTCTCCCCAGGAGCCAACAAAATTGCTTCGGGCCGGGACACTTTCTGAGTCCCCGAGGTGCAGAGAGACCAAGCGCTGTTCCTGCTCCCATACCAGTGTCTGGGGGAGAGTACACCAGGCTGAAGACTTCTTTCCACTGACTGGGACTACTAACAGGAGGGAGAGAATGCCAGCTCCCATGCAGGCATCACATAGAGACAGCCATGTGGGAAGCTGGCTGGCCAGTGTGGTAGTGGGATTTCCATGCAGGGTCAATGGATGGATAGCTCTGTGCGTGCCCTGGGCGGGACGAAGCACTCTACAAATCTCCAATAAAATGGGAAAAAATACAAGTATTGCAGCTTTCCTCTTCTAGGGAAGCTGCTAATCATCTAGCACCCTAATGCCCACCATTGTCTTTTCAGCATGTTTTCTTTCCACTGATGATACCTCTAAGGAGGCGCAGGGGCACCATCATTGTGATGGCCACATGTTGTGGGGGAGGGGGTGCATGAAGTGCAGCAGCCCACTACAGCATTTTTGAGAAAACTAGCATCAGTCTCCAGGAACCTTAAAAGTATGACCCCAGGAGAGTTTTACTAAGCCCATAATGGTTAGTCCTATGGCTACATTTCATGTGGTCTAAGTGGATAAAAGAGAGACTCTAGCACGTGATTATGATTGATTAAAAAAATGTTTTTATTTAAAATGCTTTATTCATAATTTTATTGAGGAACAATGCCATTATTTCATTTATTAATGAATGTATCTGAATATAGTTACAGCTCTACTGGTTTTAATAATTAATATGTGCTTACTATTTTAATGTAGTGACCACTTGGCAGAGCCAAGAGGCCTGCCTTTTACATGGATGTGGCAACCGCTTGACAAAGCCAATAGGCCTGCTTTAGTTCAAATGACTATAATGTATAGGTTGGGGAGATATTGTAGTTGTGGGAGTCATGACCCACTAGGAATCAAATGTGATTCCAGAATGTCACCAAAAGTATTTCCACCTACCTTATGTATTTAGTTGAAATTTATTGCATAGTATTTAGTGTGTGTATAATAAATGTACTTTTCCTTTTTCAAAGCATGAACACTGATTGGACAATAATTTATTGATTGTTGTTGTGTGCCAGAGAATGGAGATTACTAGCTCACACCACCTCCCCTGAGTAGGCCTTGGAATGCTCTGCTTTGCTGCCCCTAAAGAGTCAAGTGTTACAATCGGGTACTTGGTTCTCAATAAGGAGACAATTGAGGACCTATTACCTCCACAGTCCTCATATCATGCACATTTAATAACCCAATTTCTTATACTTACATTATGGCATTTTCCAAGGTTTTATTTTGTGTCTGTAACAATTATATTTATAGCAACAAAATATTAATATATGCGATATCCCTTACTCGAACAAGCAGCTTATAACACTACAAGCACCCTATATGAAATACTAGAAATCTTGGGGGTTGATTCAGAAAGGTAAATTCAATTATAAATATGTGCTTATTAATGATATACCTTGTTTATACACTGTCAGGAATTCACAAAGGGATTCCTGGCAGATTTAAACCCAATTGTGGATGCTGACTTCTCCCCACCTACAATTCCTACTCACGGGGTGAGCACGGGGTGAGCATAAGGCAAAGGGGCAGGGTTCCAAGGCATTCCAAGGTTTGGGAAAGTCTTGGAAGTTTGGGAAGGCCCATAAACAGCTATGTTTGTGGCCATTCACAAACTCCTTACATTTCCCTTTATGTTTTTACTTCAGCATAGTGTTAGCACAAGCCCTTTGGAGGGCAAGAAGAGGAATGAAACAGCCCCTGGTTTGGATGGAGTGTAGTGAAGAGGTTTTCTCCATGGTGGTAATATATTCCACAAAGAGAAAAAAAATCTAATTTTCCCACTGATCATAATCCCCGTGTGCTAAGTTATCCAACATGGAAAACTTCTCAATGTGGGAATGGGATCCCGATTGAAAAATCACACGACTTCCCGGGAATCCTCATCGAAACCTGTGCCTGGCACCATGCATGTCAATTCAAAGAAATGCCAGGAGAAGCAGAAGTGATATCAGGGGATCTTGAACCTGATGACATCACAGGAAGTGACATAACATGATCTTTAACCGTCTGTTCTGACTCATCTGTTGACCATTAGAGGAAGGTAAGTCACTAAGTTAACAAAAATCTATCATGAGTACAAGATTGAAACAAGCATTTGCAATGCAATAGGTCTCGCATTTACGCGAGTTTGAGCTATTAACATTGCAAATACCAATGCCTTTTATATTTGTATTCGTTTTAAAAACATAAATAAAAGGCATTGTCATTTACAATGCCAATAGCTTTAACTCGTGTAACTGCGAGACCTATTGCATTGCAAATGCTTGTTATGTCTTGCTACGGACAGCTTTAGCTGCCTGGTGAGAGCTGAAAGACACACAAAGAAAGAAAGGCACAAATAAAGAAAGACACAAAGAAAGACAGACACAGACATACAGACAGACCCAGACAGGCACTGACTTTTAGACAGATCCTTTGAATTATGGACAATTGTAGTCCAGATGGCTTTATGCATTGGCAGAGAGGGTTGTCCATCAGCGTTGGTATTAGACAACAGCATTTCGTAGAAATATACTACTTAACAAGCAGTCCAGGTGCAACAGAACTGTTTAAAGACACCTTCAGCTCCTACCTGAACTCCAACAAGCTGAACAACGGAGGCGACATCGCGGGGCGCACTCCATGCCTCCGGTGCAGATGGAGGCGAAACCGGAAGTCAGGCAGCCTTCGTTGGGACGTGGGTGGGGCCTGCCAAAGAAACAGGAAGGAACCGCCGGAGAGGACGTCCGGAACCCTGCAGGCTCCATGCTGAAGTCCCGGCCCCATCAGAGGGACCGGGCGAAGAGCGAGGCAGACTGCATGGCACCAGAGGCAAGACGGGGCTCCCGAGTGGTGAGGAGAGCCCCGCGGCGTGCCGAGGAGACGGCCAGGGAACCTGCAGACCGAGGAGAGACGCCCTCCTGAACAAGCCGGTGAGTGAGGGCTTGGCTGGGTGCATTGCCAGCGCCCATTGTTTTAGTGGACCCGCTAGACAGCGGGCCGCTCCATCATGGGGGCAATTTTGTAGACCTGCTGAGCCCCGGTGAGACATGTAAGGCGCACGCTGAAGGACACGCCATGAGCGTGCACATTGGCTGTCTGAAAGAGACGCCATGAGCGTGCACATGGCCTGTCCGGGCGCCGTGAGATGTGCACGCTTATGGTGCGAGCAGGAGTTGTGACAACGCCGCGAGCCATACGCGTGCACATCTCCTGTCTTGCCATACGCGTGCACATGTCCTTTCCCGCATCGCTAAGCAAGTCGACAACAATAGATCTTGCCTACGCGAGCAGCGCATGGCGCTGCATCGCAAGGCGAGACCTAAAAATAAGTTACTAAAGCAGAATCTAGTTTAGCTATCACAAACGTATTAGCTAACGTGCTGCCGTGATATGCTAGTGAAGTAATAATGATATTCTCTGAGCAAAGCCATCACCTACCACATCATGTGCAAGGCACAGTTATCATGCACACAAGTAAAATGTCTAATGGAAAATTATAATCTCAAGTGTTGGGGTACAACCTCAAAGTACTGGCAAAATTGCTGAAAGTGCAGTCTCATATTCCAATGTATAGCCTCAAAGGCCCAATGAGTACTCTGAATGGCCAGGGAGAGCTCTAAATGCTCAGCATAGGCTCTAAAAGCTTGGCAGAGATTCAAATCCTCAGTCACTGGCCCAAATGCCCTGCAACAAACTCCCAAGCCCAAGCACAGCTCCAAATGGCCAACAACAGCCAACACATGCAGAGATACTGCCTCACAGGTCCAGTGCCCAAGCTCGTCTTTGTGTATGCAGATATTATTATTATTATTATTAAGCTTATAAAGCGCCTGGTTACTCCAACGGAGTGTCCCCGCGCTAGGACATCAAAGACCATGACCACAAGCCCTACCCCCCCCCCCCCAAGGCCCACAGGCCCTAAGATGCGTGAAGGCCTTCCACCAGAAACTAACACCAATCCCCAGTGGGAGATTGAAAGAGCCAGGTTTTCAGCTTTTTACGAAACATTGTTTCCGATGGATAGGTCCTCAGTTCCATAGGTAGGTTATTCCAGGCCTTAGCCACGAGAAAACCAAAGGATCTACCATTCCTGATGGTACCTTACGAACCTTAGGCACTACCAACTTAGCAGTGCCCAAAGACCTCAGATTCCGGGTAGGTCTATAAGCAGTGAGTAGTGGGCGCAGGTACCTTGGTCTTTTCTCGTTGAGGATCCTATGGCAGAAACACAAAGCCTTAAAGGTGACTCTAGCCTGTGTAGGGAGCCAGTGAGGTTCCCTCAAGGCTGCCCCCACCGATGCCCGCCTAGGGATATTCAATATCACCCGGGTAGCTGCATTTTGGACCTTCTGTAAGATGTTTAGATTTCTTTTGGTAACCCCCAGATAGAGGACATTGCAGTAATCCAGACGGGACGTGACAAGAGCCTGCACAATGGTCCTTTTGGCATCCAATGGCAGTATATCCAAGATTTTGTGCAACATTCTTAGAATGCCAAAGCATGTTCTGGCCACAGCTGATATCTGCTCTGTAAACAATAGGGTGTTGTCGAACCAGACTCCCAAATTTTTAACCTTAGCTTTGGGAGTCGGTGTTGGTCCCAATTCCTCCGGCCACCACAAATGTGACCACATGGAGGGCTGTTTACCCACTACCATCACCTCTGTCTTTCCTGTATTTAATTGCAAGCAGCTGAACTTCATCCAGTTCGCAAGATCACTCAGGCAGGCCTTGAAATTAGGTGCCTCTTCTGCCTCCTTTTGCTCCAATGTGACATTCAACTGAGTGTCATCGGCATATAAAACCAGTTTCACCCCATGTTTCAGCACAATGTCTGTCAGAGGGCGCATGTACACATTAAATAAAGTAGAGCTGAGGGCCGAGCCCTGTGGAACCACTTGAGACAAAGGACATACCTCGGACTTAAAAGGATGTTGTAAGACCTGGAAGGATCTATTCTGCAAGAAGTGCTTGATCCATTCCCATGTGCTGCCTCTGACCCCGGCCTCCCACAGACGTTCCAACAGAAGGCCATGGGAGACCGTATCAAACGCCGCACTCAGATCCAGTAGAATCAATGCTGTTGTCCTTCCCTCATCAGCTGCAATTTTTAAGGCCTCAGAAGCCAAAAGTAAGGCCGATTCAGTGCTGTGAAGCGGCCTGAAACCAGACTGGGTTTCATGGAGAACCTGTTTTTCTTCCATGAACGTAGTCAGTTGAATATTCAGATGTTTCTCTGCAATTTTTGAAAAATAGGGAAGCACAGATACAGGTCTCAGATTTTCCGGGAGTGCTGGATCTAAAGATGGTTTCTTTAGCAGTGGCACCTCCATAGCTTGTTTCCAATTGCTAGGAACCTGCCCTGAGTTAAAGGACATCTTCAGCAGTTTGGTAAGAACCGGTGCAATGGCTTCTTTCCCTCGCAGTAATAATCTCAGGGGGATCAGATCCAGGGGCAACCCGGATTTAACTACTTCCATAAGTTTTAGAACGTCCCTTTCTTCAGGAGGATAAAAAATAAACCTATCCTCGACCCGAGAATCCTTTTTAACTGTAGCAAAGATATCATTCCTGCTACTATCAGGGAAGGTAGCATATATTTTCTCTATCTTTCCCAAGAAAAAACCAGCCACTTTGTTACAATAGTCTGTAGAAGCAGGCAATATTGCTGTGACCCGTTCTAAGGAAGTCAGTTGTTTGACAACACAAAAAATGTTCTTAGAGGAGTTTTTAGCTGATTCGATTTGCTCAATGTAGAACTCCCTTCGTGCTCTCCTAATTTGTTGATGATAGAACTTCAGTGCTTCTAAGTATTTCAGCTTATTTTCATTCAGATAGTTGACCCTCCAGCGGCGTTCGAGGCGTTTGCATTCGGTTCTCAACAATGCCAGTTCCTCTGAGATCCATTTCGCTGATGGAGTTAGACGGGCACTCTTACAGGGTTTCAGAGGTATTATGGAGTCCACTACCTCCTTAATACACAGAGAAACTTGATTCTCTGCTATCTGGGTTTCAGCCCTTAATTCCGGAGCGCTTGAAGCCAACTTATCCCTAAAAATGTCGTGGGTAAGTGAAGCCCATGTCCGGGTCATTATGGGCTCTGGTCGTTTTTCAGATTGCGAGGGACCTTTCTCGGATTCACAATCCTAAATGGGAGAATCGAGTGGTCAGACCTGACTACAGGCACAGGTAATAACGCTTCTACTTGTGTACTGTTAGAGAAAATATTGTCTAAGATATGGCCCTTAATGTGCGTGGAGGTGTGGACCAACTGTTCTAAGCCCATGGATTGTAGTCCCCTTGTCATCTCACCAATTTCTCGATTCTCTTTATCGTCCAAATGTAAATTCAGATCTCCCAAAATTATAAAATTGGGGTAGCGGATGGTGTAAGGGGGCACTATCTCAGCCAATGCATCAATAAATGCTCTTGCCGGGCCTGGGGGTCTGTAAATAAGGAGACCCACAACTGACCTTTCGCTATTAAGGGACATGTTAAAAATGGCCGCTTCGCAGCCAAACAGTGGCAGTTTGGACATCTTTAACTGGAATTCTTTTTTAAAAATCACAGTCAGCCCGCCCCCCCTCTGCCCGGATCTGTCGACCCTCAGAATAGCATAACCTTCGGGCAATGCTTCCAAAATATCCGGTGCAGAGTGCTCATGGAGCCATGTTTCCACTAAAAATAGCCCTGCTAGCTTTTGGTCCACTAATAGATCATACATTTCCTGGCTATGTTTACTAAGAGACCTGCAGTTCAGAGACAGGCAGAGTAAAGAATCTTTCACTGATTCCAATGCCCCCCCCTTTTTCCTTTCCTCTGTAACTGACGTTAGCCGAAAGTTACAATTCCTACAGCCCTTTATTCCTGGGCCCACCGCGATAGAGTGTAAGCAGTCATTCTCCACTGTGTTTCTGAGAGCCAGAATCTCTGCTGAGTAGTAGCAGCCTGTGTACCTTGTGAAAGAACCAGGGGTCCTGGCCCCTGGCGCAGTCCAGGCGTGGACAGGTGCAGACGGGCTTGCCTTTGGCGCGCCTTCGGCTTGAAATGAACAGTCAATTGCCCTAGGCACAGTTTTAGTTAATAATTCCCAGTGCATTTTCTCCATATCCAGACTTAGGGGGACTCCGACACACAAGGCAGGACACACTTTCGACCCCATCTTCGCTGGAGGCAGCAGCGTTCACTACAGCAACACCATGCAGCCCCCTTGGACCGACCACCACTGCGTACACTTCTTTGTCAACAAACCCAAGCCACCCAAACCTGCTCCACACCCCCGCGTAGGAACTGGAGCAGAGTCACCAAGGAACAACTCAACTCCACCCTCAACGGCAACACCCCCTCCGCTGCAACCGACGCCAACCTCGCAGCCATGGAATTCCACTCTTGGATCGCCAACTGCGCAGACAAGCTCGCCTCGCTGCGCAACCCCGACAAGCACCGCCCCAGGAAAGCCGCCTGGTTCACCACCGAGCTCCAAGAAGCCAGACGCACCTGCAGATGCCTGGAGAAGAACTGGAGAACAGCAAGTCACCCGAAAACTACACCACCTACAAGGACGCCATGACGGATTACCAGCAACGCATCAGAACCACCAAAAGAACCTTCATCCACAACAGAATCCTCGCCAACTCCAGCAACTCCAAGGAACTTTTCATCGTCATCCAGGAATTCACTAAGCCCCGTAGCGAAGCAACGGACATCACCCCCTCCCAGGACCTCTGCGACAAACTCGGCTCCTACTTCCACCTGAAGATAAAGAACCTCTACGACAACTTCAACGACCACACACCCTTCCCCGCAGTCAGCCTACCCTGCGGCAACACCAGCCCCGTCTGGACACCGATCACGACCGAGGAGACCACCGCATCGATAAAGGGCATCCACTCCGGGGCCCCCACAGACCCCTGCCCACCCCACATACACCACAGAGCCGCCACCACCACCATCGCACCCGTATTACAACTACGGCTCCCGGTTTTATGGTATTTATTTTTTTGCCATTTCCGTCTGTATTTAGCCATATTTATTTTTTGCTAATTTTATCTGTATTTATCCATATTTATTTTGGGTTTTGTGGAAAAATTAAGCTGAAATTAGTATATTTCCACATTTATTTAACAGATAAATATGCACTCATGCTTGAATGTCTGCCAGGTTTCAGTGCTGTGAACACCCACAGAAGATAAATCAGTGCACTTATATGAAAATATGTAAATTTCAGTATCAACCTTGTGCATATCTACTGCTGTTAAAGCCTCTTTACTAAAATTCCTTTCTTTTTTAACCCCTTATCTATCAATCCACACATCTATTGTCCTGGCAGTCATGGCAGATAGTATTTAGAATTACTCAAAAAGCAACCCAATTTCTGTTTTTATCCACATTTAAAAGTAAATACAGACAAGAAAATGAATGTTTTCTGTCTGTATTTATCTGTAAAAATCAGTAAAAACGGAAAACAGGGAGCCTTAATTACAACGCACCATCAACACCACCTTCGAGACCGGCTCCTTCCCCGACGACTGGAAACACGCAGAAGTCAGGCCCCTGCTCGAGAAGCAATCAGCAGACCCGACGGACCTCAAGAATGACCGGCCCATCTCGCTCCTCCCTTTTGCAGCGAAAGTCGCCGAGAAGACCATCAACACAGAGTTGACAAGGTTCATCGAATACAACACCATCCTCGACCCTTCCTAATCTGGATTCCGAAGCAACCACAGCACTGAGACCGCTCTACTCGCCGCCACCGACGACATCAGCACCCTCCTCGACAAAGGCCACACCGCAGCCCTGATTCTACTCGACCTGTCGGCAGCCTTCGACACCGTATCCCACCGCACACTAACAGCAAGACTACACGACGCCGGCATACAAGGCACCGCCCTCGACTGGATCAAATCTTTTCTCACCGGCAGGAGCCAAAGGATCAGACTGCCACCCTTCCTCTCCGAACCCACGGAAATCAACTGCGGAGTCCCACAGGGATCATCACTTAACCCAACAGCTTCAACATCTACATGGCTCCCCTCCCCGCCATCGTCCGACAATACGACCTCAGCCTAATCTCCTACGCCGACAACACCCAGCTCATCCTCTCCCTCACCAAGGACTCCACCACCACCAGACTCCACTTCCAGGAAGGAATGTAAGACGTTGCAGCCTGGATCAGCAACAGCTGCCTTAAACTCAACTCGGAGAAGACAGATATCCTTGTCCTTGGAACCACCCCTTCAGCATGGAACAACACCTGGTGGCCCACCGCCCTCAGCACCCCCCTGCACCCACAGACCGCGCCAAGAACCTCGGCATCGTACTCGACTCCTCCCTCTCCATGAATCGACAGGTCAACAACGTCACCTCCAGCTGCTTCAACACCCTCCGCATCCTCCGTAAGACTTTCAAATGGATCCCCCCGAGGCAAGGAAGACAGTCACCCATGCACTCATTACCAGCAGACTGGACTACGGAAACGCCCTCTACGCCGGCATCAACAAGTCTCTACTACGCAAGCTCCAGACAATTCAGAACACCGCCGCCAGACTCGTCCTCGGGGTCCCTCGACATGAACACATCAGCCAACACTTACGCAAGCTCCACTGGCTCCCCGTTGAGAAAAGAGTCACCTTCAAGATACTCCCTACGCCTACAAATGCCTACACAACACCGGACCCCAATACCTCAACGACAGAATCACCCTCCACGTACCCAAAAGAAACCTCCGCTCCACCAACCTCCTCCTCGCCAAAACCCTGCGCATCCGCAGAGCCAGAGTAGGGGGAATATTCTTCTCCTACATCGCGGCCAAGACCTGGAATGAGCTCTCCATCGACATCAGACATGCCCCCTCCCTGAACACCTTCAGGAAGGCTCTGAAGACCTGGCTCTTCGACTGAAACGGACCTGCTGACCCCCCCGCGCCTTAAGACCCTCACAGGTGAGTAGTGCACTTATAATCCCCCTGATTGATTGATTGATTGATTGATTGTTCACAAAGATAAATTTACATGTGAGAAAATCTACATGTCAATGTACTCTTACGCCTTGTAGTAAATTTGCTTCTTTCACTATTTACCATTTGAAAGTGTAGATGTACCTCTTCCCACCACCGAAACCAGGGGGTGCAGTCAAATTTACAAATTTAAAGTTACTACCAGTATCTTTTCATACATTTTCATACATAAGCAGAGATTACCACCAATAGGGTGAAGATCTCTCTATGGTAAAATATAGAAAAAAGTAAAAAATATATTAAACCTTAAAAAATAAAATTAGCAAATATAATCTAATTCTAAATATTGATCTCAATAAAATGTATATGATTAGCTTAAATGTAGAACAAAAGCAAAAGTTATACAGCACTAATAACTTAATTTTCAAATAAATATTTAAATAGATATTTTTTTATTGATTAAAAAGAAATTACTGCCTAAATTAAAATGTTCATATTTATTTATTATATGTTACAAAAAGTTATATATATAGAACATTTATATTAATATATGTGTATTTTTTAAAGTTACATTTACAAAGTAGAAGCAAATTAATGTATTTGAACATGAATTCCTTTTTCCAGACCTCCATTATTTTCTTTGGAAGGGCATTGCAGTAACAGTGGTGGGACATGTGTGGTGCTAGACATACTCCAGGTCTGAGTTGAAGTACATTTATGACTATTTTGGGACCTTTGTGGCTGTTATAACTGTAGAAGTGCAGTTTATGAATAGCAATGGTCTTATTCTTTTCTGGGTGGTGCATGTCTGTAACTAACCCCTCCTTACCCTTTTTTAACCCTTTGTTACACCATGCTAAACCTTTCCCATTTAGTTGTAAATATTCTTAATTTTCCAGCTTCTTCCCTTTCTGTCTCACATTCACTACAAAAATGTATATCTATATGTGTGGAGACTATGCAATCGGGCAGAGATCTACGGACATGAAAGATAGGAGAGACAAGGACCTTCGCATTAGGTATGCAAGTAGCATTTGTTGTATGTGAGTAGCACTATCGTAGTACTATTAAGTGTGTTGCTAATTGCAGTGTGTGGGTATGCCCCTGCATCTCAATTAACCAGTGAATTCCCCAAAGTACACAAAGTGCAGAGATAGCCACAAAATGTCAAGTGCAGTTTCCTATTTCCCCAAGAGCAGGCACATGTAAAACCTGGACAAGTAAAGACCTCAAATTTAGGTCTCAAATGCTCAGCACAGTTCTCCTTGTATCCCAAAGCCCATAATTTACCAGAAATGTTCACTCCAGCCACGCAACCAACATTAAAGAATGGTTCAAATTTTCCCAATACTGTAGTAGAGAAAGTCTCATAATGTGTACCGAGAAAACTAAGTGCCCCATGAAAAGGCTCTTCAGCCAGCCCTGCATTTTACAACAGCTTGCCTACATCACAGCAGTGATCCAGACATTAAATGCAGCAATCTTTTTGGCTTAAGGTAGCTCATCAATGAATGGGGGCCCACCCGTGTTACCCACCTCTTTAATTGGTGTTGGGGCTGTGGAGGGAGCACCAGGGACCCACAGGCTCCCTGCAAACTGCCCCATGGGCCTTGTAGGATCTGGTATAACATTTTTATACATTTAATTTTTTACCCTGGGGTATCCAAATGGCCACCCCGTGCACCCCACAACATTTTTATTTTTACTATTTTGGGCCCCTGTGGCCCAGCAGCTCCCTGCAAGTGAACAGAACAGCATCTTTTTTTTTGCTTTTGGGATGCCACGGTTCCCACCTGGGGAGCACTCCAAAGCATTACTAACATTGGAGGCTGCTGGGCTAGCCTCAAGGTCCCCACATCCTTGCTGGCTCCCCTGCATGCACACATCCCAAGAGCGGTAGGAGTCGGCATTGCTCTCACCTGGTGGGAGCAGCTTTTCTTTTGCTTCTGCCGGGCAGAAGCAATTCGGTGTTTCTCTCCTTGCACGGGGCAGGGAGAAGAATTTGTGCTCCCGCCCAGCGGGAGCAGCTGTCTGTTCCCACCAGGTGTGAGCACATTACGCTTCCCTGTCCCCCCTCTCGCCATACACAGGTCATAAAAACAAAAGCCTGCCAACAAATGTTTACTTTTGCATACAACTACTGCACCTATAAACATGACTGATGCATTGCTCAAACATTTGCATACCATTTTCTCACAGCACAGTTTTTCAACCTATTAAAGTATTTCACACCACTTTCCATGTGTCACAGCACGGCTATTCACAGCCATTATTAGTGTCCAAGGAAAGCAAAGTCCTGGCCAGTAGCTATAGTCATTACTTGTCAGCATTTTATACAAAGTATACTGATGGTGAAAGAGACCTGGTAAAGTACAGCTTCAGTATTAAGATTTTCATTGCTCTTCCAAACATCATGGGCTACCACTAGTGGTAGGAGCTGCTATCACTGTCTTGCATATGGTACCCTTATACTGCCTCTCCTACTCTTAGGCTCCTGAGTCTGCCACAGGAGAAAAAAGGCTTTCTGTCCTCCTTATAAAGTAAGAAAACTCTCAGGATCCAGTTTTGTCACAGGTTCACAGCTAGGCCCTACACAGGCCACTTATGGGATTCTAGTTGTGCATTTTTAAATCTGAATGGCTCAAATGTCTGTTCCTAAGTCCCGCTCTATAACAAAGTGAACACATACAAATCTTGAATGAAATGCCTTAAACAAATTAAAGTCTTGGGTTTCATGTTCCCTAATTCCACAGTGAGTGAATAATCATATTATAGGCAAGAGCCACTCGAGCTCAACTCTCTGTAATTTAAAGAGATTCTCTGAGGTAAGATTGATTTGAGAATGCGGCCTCTATAATGGGCTTGGAGCAATGGAAGCTGGCCACCTTCCACCAAGAAAATATAATTTGCTCCACTCTATTAGCTTCAAGTGGGCTTTGTAATTATTGTCAATGATAAAGTATTCCCTGTGCCTTTCCTCTGGGTTCATCAGCACTGAACTAACTATTCTCCATCCAAATTTAAAAAGAAACTTGCTAGCTTTCTTAACCTCACATAAAATGAAAAAGAACAAATAATATATTCCCCATTAAATTTCTTATATATTAATTTCATTCAAAGTTATATTAAACATACCTGTTACATTTCATCTAGCTATACCTACCACCAGGGTGGTTAATTGCATAATTTATCTTGATACACCTGCTCTTTTTCTCTCAAAATGGGAGCAATTCATATTCCCTGCCTGATGTATGCAGATGACCTCGGAATTCTAGATTATACCTCGAGGGGTCTCCAGAAAAAACAAGACACACTCCCGGAATATTGTGCATTAAACCACTTGAGTATTAATTTAGATAAGACAATGGTCTTTATTTTTTTAAAACAAATGCCCAATTTCAATTGGTACATTAACAACATGAAAATTGAAAAGTCACATCCTATACGTATCTGGGGTTGTCCTTTAATTCAAGCTGAATTGGAACGATCATTTATAGAATATAAGATTGAGAGCATTGTTACATGTAGGCTCCCTAGCGTAGTTTAATAACATGTATGGGGGTCTGTCATTTTCACCCCATTTAAAAACATTTTTCCACCAGGTCCCTCCCTTTGCTTTGTACGGGTCCGAAATATTATGTATAGATAAAGGGGATATTTTAGATCCTTTGGAAAATATATGTATAAAACAAGTTTTAAATCTCGAAAAGGGGTCCGTGATACAGAGGATCACATGTGATGTAAAGTTGCTCTCTTGGTCAATTAAGACAAAAATACATTTTTTAACATTTTAAATAACCTGACTATGCTGGATAGTCCAGAAAGAATAACATAGGTATGCTGGAATGAAACCCAACAGAGGGGCATATTATCAACGGCCAGCGATAATTATCGCTGGCCGTTCACAGCGTGAGAATAGTTATCGCCGGCTACCGCAGATAATTATCGCCATGCTAGCGCTGTATTAACAACGCATAGCGCAATGGCGATAATTATTCCTGCGATAGCTTGTTTTCCATGGAACATCGCTGGTTTTCCAGCGATGTTCCATGGAAAACGGCGAGTAACCTTGCTGATACGACCCTGTGGTCGTATCAGCAGAATCCATCTCCCATGTAAAGTATGCTTAAGTCAGGAATTTAACAGACGTTAAATTCCTGAGTTAAAGCTGAGGTAGCGCGATTTCTTTTATCGCTGCATTCCTCCTTGTTAATATCGCGGCTGCCTTCGCGATATTAACTTGTGTTGTTTTCACAGCCACGCCTTCTTTGCATCTCATTAGCGATGCAAGGCGAGGCTGTGAAAAACGGGCTCTACATCAAGGAAACACGCGCTAGCGTGTCCTTGATGATATTGCGATATAATTATCACCGCTTTTCGCCCGAAAACGGACGCTAAAGCGGCGATAATTATATCGCCAGCCCTTGATAATATGCCCCAGAGTGAGTTAAAATGGGCTCAGGCTCTCAAGAGCAGGGTACAAAAACCCAGAGATCGAATGTTATCTGCAGAGGTTTTTGCCAGTTGAGAGCCCTTTCCACATAAGAAGTAACTTCAGGAAGCTGCTTGGATTCTGTCCAATCAGACAGATAAGGAGAATCCATCTCAGAAATCCTCAATCCACAGACAGTGTGTCTTCCCTGGATAGCCTAGATATATACTCATATCTTTAGCACTTGCCGGATCCTTTACTTCGTATGGGAATTAAACAAAATAGAACAGGATTTAATCCTGTCATGGCTTTTTCCTATCTGGTTGAAAAAATAAGGGAAAACTAGGGATACTGTATATGCACTTTACAAAGGAAATGTACTTGTATTCATGTATGTTTTTTATCTAGGTGATGGAAATTGTTTAGACATTTATCTTTAAAATATGGTACATTGTCTCGCCCTCTTGCAATTGATGTTTTAATGAGTATCCGCTCACTAGATGTAACAGTGCATGTGGTGCGTCTTTATGATCTTTGAGAAAATGTAATTGTCATGAATTAAGATTTCCATGTCCGTTTTATGTTCTTGATTTGCGGTTTTAGAAAGTTTTTATGTCTTATGGACAATTATGGATTAATTTCTACAAAAGGATATAAGGATTGTTTTTGTAGATGATTAAAAATCTGGCGCTGATCTGTATTGGTTTCAAGAACAAATGTCCAAATAAACCTAAAATTTTAACCTAAACTTGTAGATTTGATGTGTATCTGTGAGTTTGAGTTTAGCTTTTATAACTCTAGCAAATATGATAGCTGGAGGAAGCTGAAAAATTAAAATGCAGCAAACTGTTGAGTGGACCGGGAGCTTACATTTAACAGCTGTCCCTTTAATGAAAATTAAGGGGCTTATTTATGAGCCCCTGCGTCACTTTTGCGCCGCTGTTGCGCCACTTTTTGTGACGCAGCGGCAGCGTAAATAATGCACCATGTTGCGCCATATTTACGAAGTGACGCATCTAGGCAGATGCGTCACTTCGTAAACCCCTGCGCTACATTATACCTGCATCAGGTATGATGTATGCAGGGTGTGCGTTCCTCTGGAAGAAAGGATCGTAGGAGTGGCGCAGTGAAATCTATAAGATTTCACTGCACCACTTCTAGGACCCCAATGCTTCAAAACCTTACGCCTACCTCATGGCAGGTGTAAGGGTGATGCAGGCCCTTTCACATGGGGCTTGCCCCATGTGAAAGGACACATTGCTGGAGTTGCGTCTGTTTTCAGACACACCCCAGCAAAGCGCCACTTTTGCGCCAACAGATACGCCAGTAATACTGACGTATCTGTAACTCCCTGCAACATGATGTGTCATACAGTAAATATGACGCATCCTAGGTGTCGCAAGGAGGGCGCACTGAGAAGTGTTGCATCGCTGTTTTCACGCAGCGATGCGCCACTTCTCATAAATGAGGTCCTAAGTGCATATGCTCAGCCCTCAGATTGAGGCCTCAGACATCAGTTGAGTTCTACATTCTGTGAGCAGAAGTCCCAAAATGATGATGGATATCTTGAAGGTAGAGAGGATCCCTACCCACGGGTCCTGTTGGGAATATGTATTTTTATGAAACACAATAATTGATGTTGATTTTGTAAGAGAACTCAAACAGAAAATACATCATTGATGGAAAGCTTGTAGGTGATCTACATATATTTTATTTCAATGCACTGAGTGTCAATGAAACACATCTTGATGCCTGCATGCTTTTAAAACACATTGAGTTATTTAAAGGCATTACTTATTTGCAAAGGGTTGATTGATTATATACACTAAAAAATGCAACTTTAAATTAAATCCTGACCTCATCTCACCTGTCCTTGAACATTTTAATTATTCTTCTGCCAATAATGAAGCTAATGCACAACATCGCCCTGTTTCAGAATTTACACTTACTAGTACTTCATTGTATTATTGTGTATGTGTTATAGTAAACACATTATCTACTTAAACTTTTAGCATAGAGATAAATTACTTGCTATCCACCAACCAATTTCGTAACCACAATCTGCCTTGTATTGTTTTCATTCTTTGCTAGTGAAGCAGGTTAAGTTAAGCTCCACCCTTATACATCATGGAAGTGCAATTATATACATGGACCTGACATTATATTTGCAGTGTGCTTTAACAATCTTAATGTGTGCGACACATTTAAACGCATTATTGATATGTATTCCCTGTAGAACTTAAAGATTTCTAAATGTGTGCTCTAATGTTACACGTAAAATGAATTATGTATTCTTTTATTCATGTTTTACATTTTACTCTTCAAGTTAATTTTGCTTAAGTAACATGCATTCACGTTTGTCAGTTTATTAGAAGTTACACGTGTGCCCGCATGGCGTGGCTACCCCCTTTTTCATCTGCCCCACAAAAGGTGACTACTGGAGTACCCCAGGGTTCCACCCTGAGCCCCCTTCTTTTTAATCTATATGTCACCCCTTTGATATATCTTGCTGAGGAGCTGGGAGCTAAGATCATCGCCTACGCGGATGATACCCAGCTCCTTCACTTGGAAGGACTCTGATACATCTCCAACTCAAGCTAAAAACTGTCTAATAGCCGTATTTAAATGGCTTGCAGCAGCTCAGTTAAAGAGTAATGAGGATAAGTCTGAAATCCTCTTATATGGATCCTTTCCTCCACAGTTCAGGGAAGCCCTCTGGCAGCCAGATTACCCCCTACACAGTTCTATGGGACAGGCAGTTAAGAACTTGGGAGTCTGGTTCGAGGAGAATCTCCGGTTCTCTATGCAAATAAAGAAACTGGCAGGTCAGTGTTTTGGCACATTGAAGTCTCTTAGGAAGTTTCTACCTTTACTACCTAGGACTGCTAAGGAGATGGTCACGCGTGCTCTGATTCTCAGTCGCCTTGACTATGCCAACGCACTTTATATTGGCCTACCAGGATACCAGCTCAAGAAACTCCAGGTGGTACAGAATGCTGCGGCCAGAGTTCTGATGGGCATTCCGGGCAGGTCTAGCGTAAAACAACATCTGCAGGATCCGCACTGGCTTCCAGTGGCTCAAAGAGTCACATTTAAGGCTCTTACTTAGGCCCACTCAGCCCTATATGGAACTGGTCCACTCTACTTGAGGAAACGGTTTAGTTTCTATGCCCCCCAAAGACATCTGCGCTCCGCCCCACAGTGTATGGCATCGATCCCCCGATTTCGGCTTGCTAGAATCGGAAGTAGTTCTCTATCTTTCAAAGCAGCCGAAGCTTGGAACTCCCTTCCTTTCGAATTGCATGGAGCATCCACGACCCTCGTCTGTTCAAGAAGAGATTAAAAACTTGATTGTTTATCTAATCGGTAGCGTCTCACAGTTCCCTACAGTTTTCTATCTTGGCTCCCGCGCCTGGACCCTCATGAGTAGCCGCACGCGTTATAAATCCCCATAACATAACATAACATAACTACAAAATTTAAGTGCACATTGAATGCTTAGTTAAAGTTAGCCTGCCTATAGCACTTGCTTTTAAAATATATTTTGCTCTGTCAGTTGTTCTTTTCCTTTGCAGGTGTGTTCTGAATGCTTTGTTAGCTAGAGAAAAGGAGTATTGTTGTCTGTACTAGTTTCTTGATAGTAAGGCCTGAGAAGAGAAATCTTGGCAAGAATGTGAAGACAAAATGAGCAGATGCAGCCTCCTAACCATCGTGTATCAGGAATGAAGGGATATTCAAGGTTGCAGCAACTCTCCAAGTTCTGTGGGATTGGAAAGTCTGGTAATGTTTCAAATCTACAACATGAGGTTGGAGATGATTGGCTCCTGCAGGGGTGGGAAGAGATACAACTGTTGTTGAAGTCTTTGTATGTTTTAATTAATACATACACTACTAGGAGTTAGAGCAGATTATCCCTTTTGAGAGGTACAGACATCTCTGCTTCCTTTATTCCTGTAAGTGTGAAGTTTTATGCTAAACACTTATTCCCATTCTGGAAGACTTTTACTGAACTCTTCGATAGACTGACACCTCGCATTTCACAATTTCCTTGAAACCTTCCTCATTCTAAACTTAAAACCTCGATTAGATGACTTTAGAACTCATTCACGTTTAAGAGGGAATATCAGAGTTTCTTTCTGGAACATCTATTTCTGTTTCTTGTTCTCTGTATTGTTGTGGCTGTGATTAATTTGTACCTCATTCTGATGAGACTGAACTTGTTGAGATATTTCAGTTGAACAACTGTAATCCTGTGGCTTTTTAATATTCTTTTGATATTTTCATACATTGGTTTGATTATAAATGTGAAATAAACCTTTTAACTTCAATCTCCGATTCCTAGGCCTCACTGTGGGACCAAATAGGCTTCACAAAAGTTTAATTGGTTTATTATATTCAACTTCCTTTGCATCTCAGTCAACTTAAAAGATTCACCAGATGAGAGATTGTAAATCACGCTCCTGCCCGCTCTCACTACTGGAATGTAGTTCAGTTGTGGAGATTTTTCAAATGGTGTACTTGTATATAAGCCACATTCTTTGGTAATTGAATGGCATAGTTTTGCACATACAGTTCATACGATACGTATATATCCTTATACCTGTAAATAAAGTTCATTGATTTTTCACATACATGTTTATATGCGTTCTGTTTGTATCACATAATATCCCTTCTCTCCGTTGCTAAGAGCCATGCTCCTGTTCATCAATTCCGATTATCTATAGACTTCAAGACACAGGTGGCGTGCGGCCTGGAGCACAGTCACGCATTCAGAAGACATGTCCAGAAAATCCATAATTTCCTGCTCATAGAAAGCCTAGGGCATCTAAAAATCAAACTTTAAACAAGTATAGAAGCCCCTGTCAATTACAATACAATATATGCAGTGCTGCGCAGTATCTGTGCACATAACCTATAACCAATATTGAAGGTTGGGAGGGTTTTTAAATAGATCTTGGTCACCATTTATAACACTGTATCTGTTGTTATAAATTGTAATAAATGAATTTCTCTTTCTCCATATAAACCATTGTGGAATATTTTAGTATTGTGCCTCTAGTTCGTCATGGACTTGTTTTAGATAATCCCTTAAATGAGGGGGCTCAGCTTTGGTTTGATCCAGTTCTGACAAGAATGTGCGAAGAGGGCCCAAGAAATAGTGCTGACAAGAACAGAGAGGTTGGAGTTGGAGAGACGGATTTGTTTCTATTGTGTCATTGCAAAATGCTGCATTCTGCAACCAGTCTCTTGATCTAGGGACAGGACCTTTGAGCCAGGACACAGTGACTGGACATTTGGCCAGCAAAATGTATAAGGAAATCAGAGGCCCGTTCTGTTTTATAGTGTATTTTAGAAGTTTTGCAAGGGGCTAGGATTTAAATAGTTGAAAACTCTCCCATTCCAGCTATTCAAAGAAGAGAACTACTTAATATTTCACATATCTTTAAAGACATTCTTGTTTTCTTTACATCTTTTACCCCACCTTTGTCTCCCTTGGAGACTGTTAAACTCTCTGAAGCAGACCATTGCTGCAAATAGCACACTTAGAGAAATAGACAATAATCAGTAATGGAGTGATGGGCGAAGCTAGAAAGGCTCCAGAAAGAGGTATTTGAGATTGTAGCAAAAGATTACTACAGACATTACATCATTTAAATATTTTTACTCTCTGTCACAGCACAAGCAAGAAATAAATGATTAATTTCAAACAGGAGTCTCCATATCAGACTAGCCTCTGTTGAGTAAACATTTTGTAGCATCCTTTATTTGTCCTTCCTAGAACATATCAAGGACACTTTACTATATGTGATAACCATACAATTGAAACTAGAAGTCAGGAGGAGGTTATGTTTGTATAAGTAATTGTAATTATAAGGGAGGTAATTTGCAATGTAATTTTTATGCACATGTATCAATTGCTATCATGCTGCAAACCACTTAATATAAAATGCAATGTTTTCCTTTTTGCAACGGTGTTATTTGCAAATTTTGTCCTACATTTCTGAAGGAATGCAATATATTCTTGTCTTTGAAGTGTTACTCACTTGCAAAACTACAAATGATTACCTTGAATCTATTCATATACTAGGGTGTATTTTAATATAAAACATTGTAAACATAGTGTTGCTATATTTAAGGCTAATGAAATAAACAAATAAACAAAGACTGACTGACAGGCAATAATGATATTAAAAATCCTTATATTTTTAGGTTTTTATCTACAGACACCTTTTGCTTCCGCTGTCAAAATAAAATTCCTCTTAAGGACAATAACAATATTTGCAGTGGGCTTTGAGTCAGGCCACTGCGTACCATTGGTTGTCCTTCTTGTTAATCTCATTTGCTTGCATATGTCCTGTCTCATCTTGGGGTTTGCCCTTCCCTTCGAGCACAGCTGTTAGCACTCCTTGTGCTCTCTGTGTTGCACTAATACCCTACAGCTTCCACCACATCTCCCCATGCCGCTTAAAAAAAAAAAAATGTTCTATTGCTTTCTCTCCCCTCCGTGTCCAATGTATGGCAGGTAAACCAGAGAAGGACTTAGTTCATGGCGTGTGCCCTTGCTTTGGCGTAATTTCCACCTGGGAGTGCATCCCACCTAGAGGCAACTCTTTTTGTATTTTGTACAGCGGCCTGCCTGGTCGCGGGATTGCACCACCGCGAAACACTTGCGGGTCCGCGGCTGCTTTATTGGGGCAGCTAACTGTGGAACAGGAGGTGCCTGTTATATGCAGGGGTGCCGGCGCGAACATCGGCAATCCTTTTAAAGACATTTTTGAATGTGAGTGCCGGCGGCGACCCACTTGGGTTTTACTGAACCACCAGTCCCAGGAAGCATTGCTTCAGGTGGTTCACCTGAGCGTTATTATTATGGGGATTTACTGGTGGTTGCCGCATGCCGGCACGTCACATGGTCTGCCACTGAAGAGGGCGTTGGCCCGAAACGCGTCTGGCAGGTAAACCAGAAAGGGACTTTGTTCATGGCGTGTGCCCTTGCTTTGGCGTAATTTCCACCTGGGAGTGCATCCCACCTAGAGGCAACTCTTTTTGTATTTTGTACAGCGGCCTGCCTGGTCGCGGGATTGCACCACCGCGAAACACTTGCGGGTCCGCGGCTGCTTTATTGGGGCAGCTAACTGTGGAACAGGAGGTGCCTGTTATATGCAGGGGTGCCGGCGCGAACATCGGCAATCCTTTTAAAGACATTTTTTAATGTGAGTGCCGGCGGCGACCCACTTGGGTTTTACTGAACCACCAGTCCCAGGAAGCATTGCTTCAGGTGGTTCACCTGAGCGTTATTATTATGGGGATTTACTGGTGGTTGCCGCATGCCGGCACGTCACATGGTCTGCCACTGAAGAGGGCGTTGGCCCGAAACGCGTCTGGCAGGTAAACCAGAAAGGGACTTTGTTCATGGCGTGTGCCCTTGCTTTGGCGTAATTTCCACCTGGGAGTGCATCCCACCTAGAGGCAACTCTTTTTGTATTTTGTACAGCGGCCTGCCTGGTCGCGGGATTGCACCACCGCGAAACACTTGCGGGTCCGCGGCTGCTTTATTGGGGCAGCTAACTGTGGAACAGGAGGTGCCTGTTATATGCAGGGGTGCCGGCGCGAACATCGGCAATCCTTTTAAAGACATTTTTGAATGTGAGTGCCGGCGGCGACCCACTTGGGTTTTACTGAACCACCAGTCCCAGGAAGCATTGCTTCAGGTGGTTCACCTGAGCGTTATTATTATGGGGATTTACTGGTGGTTGCCGCATGCCGGCACGTCACATGGTCTGCCACTGAAGAGGGCGTTGGCCCGAAACGCGTCTGGCAGGTAAACCAGAAAGGGACTTTGTTCATGGCGTGTGCCCTTGCTTTGGCGTAATTTCCACCTGGGAGTGCATCCCACCTAGAGGCAACTCTTTTTGTATTTTGTACAGCGGCCTGCCTGGTCGCGGGATTGCACCACCGCGAAACACTTGCGGGTCCGCGGCTGCTTTATTGGGGCAGCTAACTGTGGAACAGGAGGTGCCTGTTATATGCAGGGGTGCCGGCGCGAACATCGGCAATCCTTTTAAAGACATTTTTTAATGTGAGTGCCGGCGGCGACCCACTTGGGTTTTACTGAACCACCAGTCCCAGGAAGCATTGCTTCAGGTGGTTCACCTGAGCGTTATTATTATGGGGATTTACTGGTGGTTGCCGCATGCCGGCACGTCACATGGTCTGCCACTGAAGAGGGCGTTGGCCCGAAACGCGTCTGGCAGGTAAACCAGAAAGGGACTTTGTTCATGGCGTGTGCCCTTGCTTTGGCGTAATTTCCACCTGGGAGTGCATCCCACCTAGAGGCAACTCTTTTTGTATTTTGTACAGCGGCCTGCCTGGTCGCGGGATTGCACCACCGCGAAACACTTGCGGGTCCGCGGCTGCTTTATTGGGGCAGCTAACTGTGGAACAGGAGGTGCCTGTTATATGCAGGGGTGCCGGCGCGAACATCGGCAATCCTTTTAAAGACATTTTTTAATGTGAGTGCCGGCGGCGACCCACTTGGGTTTTACTGAACCACCAGTCCCAGGAAGCATTGCTTCAGGTGGTTCACCTGAGCGTTATTATTATGGGGATTTACTGGTGGTTGCCGCATGCCGGCACGTCACATGGTCTGCCACTGAAGAGGGCGTTGGCCCGAAACGCGTCTGGCAGGTAAACCAGAAAGGGACTTTGTTCATGGCGTGTGCCCTTGCTTTGGCGTAATTTCCACCTGGGAGTGCATCCCACCTAGAGGCAACTCTTTTTGTATTTTGTACAGCGGCCTGCCTGGTCGCGGGATTGCACCACCGCGAAACACTTGCGGGTCCGCGGCTGCTTTATTGGGGCAGCTAACTGTGGAACAGGAGGTGCCTGTTATATGCAGGGGTGCCGGCGCGAACATCGGCAATCCTTTTAAAGACATTTTTTAATGTGAGTGCCGGCGGCGACCCACTTGGGTTTTACTGAACCACCAGTCCCAGGAAGCATTGCTTCAGGTGGTTCACCTGAGCGTTATTATTATGGGGATTTACTGGTGGTTGCCGCATGCCGGCACGTCACATGGTCTGCCACTGAAGAGGGCGTTGGCCCGAAACGCGTCTGGCAGGTAAACCAGAAAGGGACTTTGTTCATGGCGTGTGCCCTTGCTTTGGCGTAATTTCCACCTGGGAGTGCATCCCACCTAGAGGCAACTCTTTTGTATTTTGTACAGCGGCCTGCCTGGTCGCGGGATTGCACCACCGCGAAACACTTGCGGGTCCGCGGCTGCTTTATTGGGGCAGCTAACTGTGGAACAGGAGGTGCCTGTTATATGCAGGGGTGCCGGCGCGAACATCGGCAATCCTTTTAAAGACATTTTTGAATGTGAGTGCCGGCGGCGACCCACTTGGGTTTTACTGAACCACCAGTCCCAGGAAGCATTGCTTCAGGTGGTTCACCTGAGCGTTATTATTATGGGGATTTACTGGTGGTTGCCGCATGCCGGCACGTCACATGGTCTGCCACTGAAGAGGGCGTTGGCCCGAAACGCGTCTGGCAGGTAAACCAGAAAGGGACTTTGTTCATGGCGTGTGCCCTTGCTTTGGCGTAATTTCCACCTGGGAGTGCATCCCACCTAGAGGCAACTCTTTTTGTATTTTGTACAGCGGCCTGCCTGGTCGCGGGATTGCACCACCGCGAAACACTTGCGGGTCCGCGGCTGCTTTATTGGGGCAGCTAACTGTGGAACAGGAGGTGCCTGTTATATGCAGGGGTGCCGGCGCGAACATCGGCAATCCTTTTAAAGACATTTTTTAATGTGAGTGCCGGCGGCGACCCACTTGGGTTTTACTGAACCACCAGTCCCAGGAAGCATTGCTTCAGGTGGTTCACCTGAGCGTTATTATTATGGGGATTTACTGGTGGTTGCCGCATGCCGGCACGTCACATGGTCTGCCACTGAAGAGGGCGTTGGCCCGAAACGCGTCTGGCAGGTAAACCAGAAAGGGACTTTGTTCATGGCGTGTGCCCTTGCTTTGGCGTAATTTCCACCTGGGAGTGCATCCCACCTAGAGGCAACTCTTTTTGTATTTTGTACAGCGGCCTGCCTGGTCGCGGGATTGCACCACCGCGAAACACTTGCGGGTCCGCGGCTGCTTTATTGGGGCAGCTAACTGTGGAACAGGAGGTGCCTGTTATATGCAGGGGTGCCGGCGCGAACATCGGCAATCCTTTTAAAGACATTTTTGAATGTGAGTGCCGGCGGCGACCCACTTGGGTTTTACTGAACCACCAGTCCCAGGAAGCATTGCTTCAGGTGGTTCACCTGAGCGTTATTATTATGGGGATTTACTGGTGGTTGCCGCATGCCGGCACGTCGCATGGTCTGCCACTGAAGAGGGCGTTGGCCCGAAACGCGTCTGGCAGGTAAACCAGAAAGGGACTTTGTTCATGGCGTGTGCCCTTGCTTTGGCGTAATTTCCACCTGGGAGTGCATCCCACCTAGAGGCAACTCTTTTTGTATTTTGTACAGCGGCCTGCCTGGTCGCGGGATTGCACCACCGCGAAACACTTGCGGGTCCGCGGCTGCTTTATTGGGGCAGCTAACTGTGGAACAGGAGGTGCCTGTTATATGCAGGGGTGCCGGCGCGAACATCGGCAATCCTTTTAAAGACATTTTTTAATGTGAGTGCCGGCGGCGACCCACTTGGGTTTTACTGAACCACCAGTCCCAGGAAGCATTGCTTCAGGTGGTTCACCTGAGCGTTATTATTATGGGGATTTACTGGTGGTTGCCGCATGCCGGCACGTCACATGGTCTGCCACTGAAGAGGGCGTTGGCCCGAAACGCGTCTGGCAGGTAAACCAGAAAGGGACTTTGTTCATGGCGTGTGCCCTTGCTTTGGCGTAATTTCCACCTGGGAGTGCATCCCACCTAGAGGCAACTCTTTTTGTATTTTGTACAGCGGCCTGCCTGGTCGCGGGATTGCACCACCGCGAAACACTTGCGGGTCCGCGGCTGCTTTATTGGGGCAGCTAACTGTGGAACAGGAGGTGCCTGTTATATGCAGGGGTGCCGGCGCGAACATCGGCAATCCTTTTAAAGACATTTTTTAATGTGAGTGCCGGCGGCGACCCACTTGGGTTTTACTGAACCACCAGTCCCAGGAAGCATTGCTTCAGGTGGTTCACCTGAGCGTTATTATTATGGGGATTTACTGGTGGTTGCCGCATGCCGGCACGTCGCATGGTCTGCCACTGAAGAGGGCGTTGGCCCGAAACGCGTCTGGCAGGTAAACCAGAAAGGGACTTTGTTCATGGCGTGTGCCCTTGCTTTGGCGTAATTTCCACCTGGGAGTGCATCCCACCTAGAGGCAACTCTTTTTGTATTTTGTACAGCGGCCTGCCTGGTCGCGGGATTGCACCACCGCGAAACACTTGCGGGTCCGCGGCTGCTTTATTGGGGCAGCTAACTGTGGAACAGGAGGTGCCTGTTATATGCAGGGGTGCCGGCGCGAACATCGGCAATCCTTTTAAAGACATTTTTTAATGTGAGTGCCGGCGGCGACCCACTTGGGTTTTACTGAACCACCAGTCCCAGGAAGCATTGCTTCAGGTGGTTCACCTGAGCGTTATTATTATGGGGATTTACTGGTGGTTGCCGCATGCCGGCACGTCACATGGTCTGCCACTGAAGAGGGCGTTGGCCCGAAACGCGTCTGGCAGGTAAACCAGAAAGGGACTTTGTTCATGGCGTGTGCCCTTGCTTTGGCGTAATTTCCACCTGGGAGTGCATCCCACCTAGAGGCAACTCTTTTTGTATTTTGTACAGCGGCCTGCCTGGTCGCGGGATTGCACCACCGCGAAACACTTGCGGGTCCGCGGCTGCTTTATTGGGGCAGCTAACTGTGGAACAGGAGGTGCCTGTTATATGCAGGGGTGCCGGCGCGAACATCGGCAATCCTTTTAAAGACATTTTTTAATGTGAGTGCCGGCGGCGACCCACTTGGGTTTTACTGAACCACCAGTCCCAGGAAGCATTGCTTCAGGTGGTTCACCTGAGCGTTATTATTATGGGGATTTACTGGTGGTTGCCGCATGCCGGCACGTCGCATGGTCTGCCACTGAAGAGGGCGTTGGCCCGAAACGCGTCTGGCAGGTAAACCAGAAAGGGACTTTGTTCATGGCGTGTGCCCTTGCTTTGGCGTAATTTCCACCTGGGAGTGCATCCCACCTAGAGGCAACTCTTTTTGTATTTTGTACAGCGGCCTGCCTGGTCGCGGGATTGCACCACCGCGAAACACTTGCGGGTCCGCGGCTGCTTTATTGGGGCAGCTAACTGTGGAACAGGAGGTGCCTGTTATATGCAGGGGTGCCGGCGCGAACATCGGCAATCCTTTTAAAGACATTTTTTAATGTGAGTGCCGGCGGCGACCCACTTGGGTTTTACTGAACCACCAGTCCCAGGAAGCATTGCTTCAGGTGGTTCACCTGAGCGTTATTATTATGGGGATTTACTGGTGGTTGCCGCATGCCGGCACGTCACATGGTCTGCCACTGAAGAGGGCGTTGGCCCGAAACGCGTCTGGCAGGTAAACCAGAAAGGGACTTTGTTCATGGCGTGTGCCCTTGCTTTGGCGTAATTTCCACCTGGGAGTGCATCCCACCTAGAGGCAACTCTTTTTGTATTTTGTACAGCGGCCTGCCTGGTCGCGGGATTGCACCACCGCGAAACACTTGCGGGTCCGCGGCTGCTTTATTGGGGCAGCTAACTGTGGAACAGGAGGTGCCTGTTATATGCAGGGGTGCCGGCGCGAACATCGGCAATCCTTTTAAAGACATTTTTTAATGTGAGTGCCGGCGGCGACCCACTTGGGTTTTACTGAACCACCAGTCCCAGGAAGCATTGCTTCAGGTGGTTCACCTGAGCGTTATTATTATGGGGATTTACTGGTGGTTGCCGCATGCCGGCACGTCGCATGGTCTGCCACTGAAGAGGGCGTTGGCCCGAAACGCGTCTGGCAGGTAAACCAGAAAGGGACTTTGTTCATGGCGTGTGCCCTTGCTTTGGCGTAATTTCCACCTGGGAGTGCATCCCACCTAGAGGCAACTCTTTTTGTATTTTGTACAGCGGCCTGCCTGGTCGCGGGATTGCACCACCGCGAAACACTTGCGGGTCCGCGGCTGCTTTATTGGGGCAGCTAACTGTGGAACAGGAGGTGCCTGTTATATGCAGGGGTGCCGGCGCGAACATCGGCAATCCTTTTAAAGACATTTTTTAATGTGAGTGCCGGCGGCGACCCACTTGGGTTTTACTGAACCACCAGTCCCAGGAAGCATTGCTTCAGGTGGTTCACCTGAGCGTTATTATTATGGGGATTTACTGGTGGTTGCCGCATGCCGGCACGTCACATGGTCTGCCACTGAAGAGGGCGTTGGCCCGAAACGCGTCTGGCAGGTAAACCAGAAAGGGACTTTGTTCATGGCGTGTGCCCTTGCTTTGGCGTAATTTCCACCTGGGAGTGCATCCCACCTAGAGGCAACTCTTTTTGTATTTTGTACAGCGGCCTGCCTGGTCGCGGGATTGCACCACCGCGAAACACTTGCGGGTCCGCGGCTGCTTTATTGGGGCAGCTAACTGTGGAACAGGAGGTGCCTGTTATATGCAGGGGTGCCGGCGCGAACATCGGCAATCCTTTTAAAGACATTTTTTAATGTGAGTGCCGGCGGCGACCCACTTGGGTTTTACTGAACCACCAGTCCCAGGAAGCATTGCTTCAGGTGGTTCACCTGAGCGTTATTATTATGGGGATTTACTGGTGGTTGCCGCATGCCGGCACGTCGCATGGTCTGCCACTGAAGAGGGCGTTGGCCCGAAACGCGTCTGGCAGGTAAACCAGAAAGGGACTTTGTTCATGGCGTGTGCCCTTGCTTTGGCGTAATTTCCTCCTGGGAGTGCATCCCACCTAGAGGCAACTCTTTTTGTATTTTGTACAGCGGCCTGCCTGGTCGCGGGATTGCACCACCGCGAAACACTTGCGGGTCCGCGGCTGCTTTATTGGGGCAGCTAACTGTGGAACAGGAGGTGCCTGTTATATGCAGGGGTGCCGGCGCGAACATCGGCAATCCTTTTAAAGACATTTTTTAATGTGAGTGCCGGCGGCGACCCACTTGGGTTTTACTGAACCACCAGTCCCAGGAAGCATTGCTTCAGGTGGTTCACCTGAGCGTTATTATTATGGGGATTTACTGGTGGTTGCCGCATGCCGGCACGTCGCATGGTCTGCCACTGAAGAGGGCGTTGGCCCGAAACGCGTCTGGCAGGTAAACCAGAAAGGGACTTTGTTCATGGCGTGTGCCCTTGCTTTGGCGTAATTTCCACCTGGGAGTGCATCCCACCTAGAGGCAACTCTTTTTGTATTTTGTACAGCGGCCTGCCTGGTCGCGGGATTGCACCACCGCGAAACACTTGCGGGTCCGCGGCTGCTTTATTGGGGCAGCTAACTGTGGAACAGGAGGTGCCTGTTATATGCAGGGGTGCCGGCGCGAACATCGGCAATCCTTTTAAAGACATTTTTTAATGTGAGTGCCGGCGGCGACCCACTTGGGTTTTACTGAACCACCAGTCCCAGGAAGCATTGCTTCAGGTGGTTCACCTGAGCGTTATTATTATGGGGATTTACTGGTGGTTGCCGCATGCCGGCACGTCGCATGGTCTGCCACTGAAGAGGGCGTTGGCCCGAAACGCGTCTGGCAGGTAAACCAGAAAGGGACTTTGTTCATGGCGTGTGCCCTTGCTTTGGCGTAATTTCCTCCTGGGAGTGCATCCCACCTAGAGGCAACTCTTTTTGTATTTTGTACAGCGGCCTGCCTGGTCGCGGGATTGCACCACCGCGAAACACTTGCGGGTCCGCGGCTGCTTTATTGGGGCAGCTAACTGTGGAACAGGAGGTGCCTGTTATATGCAGGGGTGCCGGCGCGAACATCGGCAATCCTTTTAAAGACATTTTTTAATGTGAGTGCCGGCGGCGACCCACTTGGGTTTTACTGAACCACCAGTCCCAGGAAGCATTGCTTCAGGTGGTTCACCTGAGCGTTATTATTATGGGGATTTACTGGTGGTTGCCGCATGCCGGCACGTCGCATGGTCTGCCACTGAAGAGGGCGTTGGCCCGAAACGCGTCTGGCAGGTAAACCAGAAAGGGACTTTGTTCATGGCGTGTGCCCTTGCTTTGGCGTAATTTCCTCCTGGGAGTGCATCCCACCTAGAGGCAACTCTTTTTGTATTTTGTACAGCGGCCTGCCTGGTCGCGGGATTGCACCACCGCGAAACACTTGCGGGTCCGCGGCTGCTTTATTGGGGCAGCTAACTGTGGAACAGGAGGTGCCTGTTATATGCAGGGGTGCCGGCGCGAACATCGGCAATCCTTTTAAAGACATTTTTTAATGTGAGTGCCGGCGGCGACCCACTTGGGTTTTACTGAACCACCAGTCCCAGGAAGCATTGCTTCAGGTGGTTCACCTGAGCGTTATTATTATGGGGATTTACTGGTGGTTGCCGCATGCCGGCACGTCGCATGGTCTGCCACTGAAGAGGGCGTTGGCCCGAAACGCGTCTGGCAGGTAAACCAGAAAGGGACTTTGTTCATGGCGTGTGCCCTTGCTTTGGCGTAATTTCCTCCTGGGAGTGCATCCCACCTAGAGGCAACTCTTTTTGTATTTTGTACAGCGGCCTGCCTGGTCGCGGGATTGCACCACCGCGAAACACTTGCGGGTCCGCGGCTGCTTTATTGGGGCAGCTAACTGTGGAACAGGAGGTGCCTGTTATATGCAGGGGTGCCGGCGCGAACATCGGCAATCCTTTTAAAGACATTTTTTAATGTGAGTGCCGGCGGCGACCCACTTGGGTTTTACTGAACCACCAGTCCCAGGAAGCATTGCTTCAGGTGGTTCACCTGAGCGTTATTATTATGGGGATTTACTGGTGGTTGCCGCATGCCGGCACGTCGCATGGTCTGCCACTGAAGAGGGCGTTGGCCCGAAACGCGTCTGGCAGGTAAACCAGAAAGGGACTTTGTTCATGGCGTGTGCCCTTGCTTTGGCGTAATTTCCTCCTGGGAGTGCATCCCACCTAGAGGCAACTCTTTTTGTATTTTGTACAGCGGCCTGCCTGGTCGCGGGATTGCACCACCGCGAAACACTTGCGGGTCCGCGGCTGCTTTATTGGGGCAGCTAACTGTGGAACAGGAGGTGCCTGTTATATGCAGGGGTGCCGGCGCGAACATCGGCAATCCTTTTAAAGACATTTTTTAATGTGAGTGCCGGCGGCGACCCACTTGGGTTTTACTGAACCACCAGTCCCAGGAAGCATTGCTTCAGGTGGTTCACCTGAGCGTTATTATTATGGGGATTTACTGGTGGTTGCCGCATGCCGGCACGTCGCATGGTCTGCCACTGAAGAGGGCGTTGGCCCGAAACGCGTCTGGCAGGTAAACCAGAAAGGGACTTTGTTCATGGCGTGTGCCCTTGCTTTGGCGTAATTTCCTCCTGGGAGTGCATCCCACCTAGAGGCAACTCTTTTTGTATTTTGTACAGCGGCCTGCCTGGTCGCGGGATTGCACCACCGCGAAACACTTGCGGGTCCGCGGCTGCTTTATTGGGGCAGCTAACTGTGGAACAGGAGGTGCCTGTTATATGCAGGGGTGCCGGCGCGAACATCGGCAATCCTTTTAAAGACATTTTTTAATGTGAGTGCCGGCGGCGACCCACTTGGGTTTTACTGAACCACCAGTCCCAGGAAGCATTGCTTCAGGTGGTTCACCTGAGCGTTATTATTATGGGGATTTACTGGTGGTTGCCGCATGCCGGCACGTCGCATGGTCTGCCACTGAAGAGGGCGTTGGCCCGAAACGCGTCTGGCAGGTAAACCAGAAAGGGACTTTGTTCATGGCGTGTGCCCTTGCTTTGGCGTAATTTCCTCCTGGGAGTGCATCCCACCTAGAGGCAACTCTTTTTGTATTTTGTACAGCGGCCTGCCTGGTCGCGGGATTGCACCACCGCGAAACACTTGCGGGTCCGCGGCTGCTTTATTGGGGCAGCTAACTGTGGAACAGGAGGTGCCTGTTATATGCAGGGGTGCCGGCGCGAACATCGGCAATCCTTTTAAAGACATTTTTTAATGTGAGTGCCGGCGGCGACCCACTTGGGTTTTACTGAACCACCAGTCCCAGGAAGCATTGCTTCAGGTGGTTCACCTGAGCGTTATTATTATGGGGATTTACTGGTGGTTGCCGCATGCCGGCACGTCGCATGGTCTGCCACTGAAGAGGGCGTTGGCCCGAAACGCGTCTGGCAGGTAAACCAGAAAGGGACTTTGTTCATGGCGTGTGCCCTTGCTTTGGCGTAATTTCCTCCTGGGAGTGCATCCCACCTAGAGGCAACTCTTTTTGTATTTTGTACAGCGGCCTGCCTGGTCGCGGGATTGCACCACCGCGAAACACTTGCGGGTCCGCGGCTGCTTTATTGGGGCAGCTAACTGTGGAACAGGAGGTGCCTGTTATATGCAGGGGTGCCGGCGCGAACATCGGCAATCCTTTTAAAGACATTTTTTAATGTGAGTGCCGGCGGCGACCCACTTGGGTTTTACTGAACCACCAGTCCCAGGAAGCATTGCTTCAGGTGGTTCACCTGAGCGTTATTATTATGGGGATTTACTGGTGGTTGCCGCATGCCGGCACGTCGCATGGTCTGCCACTGAAGAGGGCGTTGGCCCGAAACGCGTCTGGCAGGTAAACCAGAAAGGGACTTTGTTCATGGCGTGTGCCCTTGCTTTGGCGTAATTTCCTCCTGGGAGTGCATCCCACCTAGAGGCAACTCTTTTTGTATTTTGTACAGCGGCCTGCCTGGTCGCGGGATTGCACCACCGCGAAACACTTGCGGGTCCGCGGCTGCTTTATTGGGGCAGCTAACTGTGGAACAGGAGGTGCCTGTTATATGCAGGGGTGCCGGCGCGAACATCGGCAATCCTTTTAAAGACATTTTTTAATGTGAGTGCCGGCGGCGACCCACTTGGGTTTTACTGAACCACCAGTCCCAGGAAGCATTGCTTCAGGTGGTTCACCTGAGCGTTATTATTATGGGGATTTACTGGTGGTTGCCGCATGCCGGCACGTCGCATGGTCTGCCACTGAAGAGGGCGTTGGCCCGAAACGCGTCTGGCAGGTAAACCAGAAAGGGACTTTGTTCATGGCGTGTGCCCTTGCTTTGGCGTAATTTCCTCCTGGGAGTGCATCCCACCTAGAGGCAACTCTTTTTGTATTTTGTACAGCGGCCTGCCTGGTCGCGGGATTGCACCACCGCGAAACACTTGCGGGTCCGCGGCTGCTTTATTGGGGCAGCTAACTGTGGAACAGGAGGTGCCTGTTATATGCAGGGGTGCCGGCGCGAACATCGGCAATCCTTTTAAAGACATTTTTTAATGTGAGTGCCGGCGGCGACCCACTTGGGTTTTACTGAACCACCAGTCCCAGGAAGCATTGCTTCAGGTGGTTCACCTGAGCGTTATTATTATGGGGATTTACTGGTGGTTGCCGCATGCCGGCACGTCGCATGGTCTGCCACTGAAGAGGGCGTTGGCCCGAAACGCGTCTGGCAGGTAAACCAGAAAGGGACTTTGTTCATGGCGTGTGCCCTTGCTTTGGCGTAATTTCCTCCTGGGAGTGCATCCCACCTAGAGGCAACTCTTTTTGTATTTTGTACAGCGGCCTGCCTGGTCGCGGGATTGCACCACCGCGAAACACTTGCGGGTCCGCGGCTGCTTTATTGGGGCAGCTAACTGTGGAACAGGAGGTGCCTGTTATATGCAGGGGTGCCGGCGCGAACATCGGCAATCCTTTTAAAGACATTTTTTAATGTGAGTGCCGGCGGCGACCCACTTGGGTTTTACTGAACCACCAGTCCCAGGAAGCATTGCTTCAGGTGGTTCACCTGAGCGTTATTATTATGGGGATTTACTGGTGGTTGCCGCATGCCGGCACGTCGCATGGTCTGCCACTGAAGAGGGCGTTGGCCCGAAACGCGTCTGGCAGGTAAACCAGAAAGGGACTTTGTTCATGGCGTGTGCCCTTGCTTTGGCGTAATTTCCTCCTGGGAGTGCATCCCACCTAGAGGCAACTCTTTTTGTATTTTGTACAGCGGCCTGCCTGGTCGCGGGATTGCACCACCGCGAAACACTTGCGGGTCCGCGGCTGCTTTATTGGGGCAGCTAACTGTGGAACAGGAGGTGCCTGTTATATGCAGGGGTGCCGGCGCGAACATCGGCAATCCTTTTAAAGACATTTTTTAATGTGAGTGCCGGCGGCGACCCACTTGGGTTTTACTGAACCACCAGTCCCAGGAAGCATTGCTTCAGGTGGTTCACCTGAGCGTTATTATTATGGGGATTTACTGGTGGTTGCCGCATGCCGGCACGTCGCATGGTCTGCCACTGAAGAGGGCGTTGGCCCGAAACGCGTCTGGCAGGTAAACCAGAAAGGGACTTTGTTCATGGCGTGTGCCCTTGCTTTGGCGTAATTTCCTCCTGGGAGTGCATCCCACCTAGAGGCAACTCTTTTTGTATTTTGTACAGCGGCCTGCCTGGTCGCGGGATTGCACCACCGCGAAACACTTGCGGGTCCGCGGCTGCTTTATTGGGGCAGCTAACTGTGGAACAGGAGGTGCCTGTTATATGCAGGGGTGCCGGCGCGAACATCGGCAATCCTTTTAAAGACATTTTTTAATGTGAGTGCCGGCGGCGACCCACTTGGGTTTTACTGAACCACCAGTCCCAGGAAGCATTGCTTCAGGTGGTTCACCTGAGCGTTATTATTATGGGGATTTACTGGTGGTTGCCGCATGCCGGCACGTCGCATGGTCTGCCACTGAAGAGGGCGTTGGCCCGAAACGCGTCTGGCAGGTAAACCAGAAAGGGACTTTGTTCATGGCGTGTGCCCTTGCTTTGGCGTAATTTCCTCCTGGGAGTGCATCCCACCTAGAGGCAACTCTTTTTGTATTTTGTACAGCGGCCTGCCTGGTCGCGGGATTGCACCACCGCGAAACACTTGCGGGTCCGCGGCTGCTTTATTGGGGCAGCTAACTGTGGAACAGGAGGTGCCTGTTATATGCAGGGGTGCCGGCGCGAACATCGGCAATCCTTTTAAAGACATTTTTTAATGTGAGTGCCGGCGGCGACCCACTTGGGTTTTACTGAACCACCAGTCCCAGGAAGCATTGCTTCAGGTGGTTCACCTGAGCGTTATTATTATGGGGATTTACTGGTGGTTGCCGCATGCCGGCACGTCGCATGGTCTGCCACTGAAGAGGGCGTTGGCCCGAAACGCGTCTGGCAGGTAAACCAGAAAGGGACTTTGTTCATGGCGTGTGCCCTTGCTTTGGCGTAATTTCCACCTGGGAGTGCATCCCACCTAGAGGCAACTCTTTTTGTATTTTGTACAGCGGCCTGCCTGGTCGCGGGATTGCACCACCGCGAAACACTTGCGGGTCCGCGGCTGCTTTATTGGGGCAGCTAACTGTGGAACAGGAGGTGCCTGTTATATGCAGGGGTGCCGGCGCGAACATCGGCAATCCTTTTAAAGACATTTTTTAATGTGAGTGCCGGCGGCGACCCACTTGGGTTTTACTGAACCACCAGTCCCAGGAAGCATTGCTTCAGGTGGTTCACCTGAGCGTTATTATTATGGGGATTTACTGGTGGTTGCCGCATGCCGGCACGTCGCATGGTCTGCCACTGAAGAGGGCGTTGGCCCGAAACGCGTCTGGCAGGTAAACCAGAAAGGGACTTTGTTCATGGCGTGTGCCCTTGCTTTGGCGTAATTTCCTCCTGGGAGTGCATCCCACCTAGAGGCAACTCTTTTTGTATTTTGTACAGCGGCCTGCCTGGTCGCGGGATTGCACCACCGCGAAACACTTGCGGGTCCGCGGCTGCTTTATTGGGGCAGCTAACTGTGGAACAGGAGGTGCCTGTTATATGCAGGGGTGCCGGCGCGAACATCGGCAATCCTTTTAAAGACATTTTTTAATGTGAGTGCCGGCGGCGACCCACTTGGGTTTTACTGAACCACCAGTCCCAGGAAGCATTGCTTCAGGTGGTTCACCTGAGCGTTATTATTATGGGGATTTACTGGTGGTTGCCGCATGCCGGCACGTCGCATGGTCTGCCACTGAAGAGGGCGTTGGCCCGAAACGCGTCTGGCAGGTAAACCAGAAAGGGACTTTGTTCATGGCGTGTGCCCTTGCTTTGGCGTAATTTCCTCCTGGGAGTGCATCCCACCTAGAGGCAACTCTTTTTGTATTTTGTACAGCGGCCTGCCTGGTCGCGGGATTGCACCACCGCGAAACACTTGCGGGTCCGCGGCTGCTTTATTGGGGCAGCTAACTGTGGAACAGGAGGTGCCTGTTATATGCAGGGGTGCCGGCGCGAACATCGGCAATCCTTTTAAAGACATTTTTTAATGTGAGTGCCGGCGGCGACCCACTTGGGTTTTACTGAACCACCAGTCCCAGGAAGCATTGCTTCAGGTGGTTCACCTGAGCGTTATTATTATGGGGATTTACTGGTGGTTGCCGCATGCCGGCACGTCGCATGGTCTGCCACTGAAGAGGGCGTTGGCCCGAAACGCGTCTGGCAGGTAAACCAGAAAGGGACTTTGTTCATGGCGTGTGCCCTTGCTTTGGCGTAATTTCCTCCTGGGAGTGCATCCCACCTAGAGGCAACTCTTTTTGTATTTTGTACAGCGGCCTGCCTGGTCGCGGGATTGCACCACCGCGAAACACTTGCGGGTCCGCGGCTGCTTTATTGGGGCAGCTAACTGTGGAACAGGAGGTGCCTGTTATATGCAGGGGTGCCGGCGCGAACATCGGCAATCCTTTTAAAGACATTTTTTAATGTGAGTGCCGGCGGCGACCCACTTGGGTTTTACTGAACCACCAGTCCCAGGAAGCATTGCTTCAGGTGGTTCACCTGAGCGTTATTATTATGGGGATTTACTGGTGGTTGCCGCATGCCGGCACGTCGCATGGTCTGCCACTGAAGAGGGCGTTGGCCCGAAACGCGTCTGGCAGGTAAACCAGAAAGGGACTTTGTTCATGGCGTGTGCCCTTGCTTTGGCGTAATTTCCTCCTGGGAGTGCATCCCACCTAGAGGCAACTCTTTTTGTATTTTGTACAGCGGCCTGCCTGGTCGCGGGATTGCACCACCGCGAAACACTTGCGGGTCCGCGGCTGCTTTATTGGGGCAGCTAACTGTGGAACAGGAGGTGCCTGTTATATGCAGGGGTGCCGGCGCGAACATCGGCAATCCTTTTAAAGACATTTTTTAATGTGAGTGCCGGCGGCGACCCACTTGGGTTTTACTGAACCACCAGTCCCAGGAAGCATTGCTTCAGGTGGTTCACCTGAGCGTTATTATTATGGGGATTTACTGGTGGTTGCCGCATGCCGGCACGTCGCATGGTCTGCCACTGAAGAGGGCGTTGGCCCGAAACGCGTCTGGCAGGTAAACCAGAAAGGGACTTTGTTCATGGCGTGTGCCCTTGCTTTGGCGTAATTTCCACCTGGGAGTGCATCCCACCTAGAGGCAACTCTTTTTGTATTTTGTACAGCGGCCTGCCTGGTCGCGGGATTGCACCACCGCGAAACACTTGCGGGTCCGCGGCTGCTTTATTGGGGCAGCTAACTGTGGAACAGGAGGTGCCTGTTATATGCAGGGGTGCCGGCGCGAACATCGGCAATCCTTTTAAAGACATTTTTTAATGTGAGTGCCGGCGGCGACCCACTTGGGTTTTACTGAACCACCAGTCCCAGGAAGCATTGCTTCAGGTGGTTCACCTGAGCGTTATTATTATGGGGATTTACTGGTGGTTGCCGCATGCCGGCACGTCGCATGGTCTGCCACTGAAGAGGGCGTTGGCCCGAAACGCGTCTGGCAGGTAAACCAGAAAGGGACTTTGTTCATGGCGTGTGCCCTTGCTTTGGCGTAATTTCCTCCTGGGAGTGCATCCCACCTAGAGGCAACTCTTTTTGTATTTTGTACAGCGGCCTGCCTGGTCGCGGGATTGCACCACCGCGAAACACTTGCGGGTCCGCGGCTGCTTTATTGGGGCAGCTAACTGTGGAACAGGAGGTGCCTGTTATATGCAGGGGTGCCGGCGCGAACATCGGCAATCCTTTTAAAGACATTTTTTAATGTGAGTGCCGGCGGCGACCCACTTGGGTTTTACTGAACCACCAGTCCCAGGAAGCATTGCTTCAGGTGGTTCACCTGAGCGTTATTATTATGGGGATTTACTGGTGGTTGCCGCATGCCGGCACGTCGCATGGTCTGCCACTGAAGAGGGCGTTGGCCCGAAACGCGTCTGGCAGGTAAACCAGAAAGGGACTTTGTTCATGGCGTGTGCCCTTGCTTTGGCGTAATTTCCTCCTGGGAGTGCATCCCACCTAGAGGCAACTCTTTTTGTATTTTGTACAGCGGCCTGCCTGGTCGCGGGATTGCACCACCGCGAAACACTTGCGGGTCCGCGGCTGCTTTATTGGGGCAGCTAACTGTGGAACAGGAGGTGCCTGTTATATGCAGGGGTGCCGGCGCGAACATCGGCAATCCTTTTAAAGACATTTTTTAATGTGAGTGCCGGCGGCGACCCACTTGGGTTTTACTGAACCACCAGTCCCAGGAAGCATTGCTTCAGGTGGTTCACCTGAGCGTTATTATTATGGGGATTTACTGGTGGTTGCCGCATGCCGGCACGTCGCATGGTCTGCCACTGAAGAGGGCGTTGGCCCGAAACGCGTCTGGCAGGTAAACCAGAAAGGGACTTTGTTCATGGCGTGTGCCCTTGCTTTGGCGTAATTTCCTCCTGGGAGTGCATCCCACCTAGAGGCAACTCTTTTTGTATTTTGTACAGCGGCCTGCCTGGTCGCGGGATTGCACCACCGCGAAACACTTGCGGGTCCGCGGCTGCTTTATTGGGGCAGCTAACTGTGGAACAGGAGGTGCCTGTTATATGCAGGGGTGCCGGCGCGAACATCGGCAATCCTTTTAAAGACATTTTTTAATGTGAGTGCCGGCGGCGACCCACTTGGGTTTTACTGAACCACCAGTCCCAGGAAGCATTGCTTCAGGTGGTTCACCTGAGCGTTATTATTATGGGGATTTACTGGTGGTTGCCGCATGCCGGCACGTCGCATGGTCTGCCACTGAAGAGGGCGTTGGCCCGAAACGCGTCTGGCAGGTAAACCAGAAAGGGACTTTGTTCATGGCGTGTGCCCTTGCTTTGGCGTAATTTCCACCTGGGAGTGCATCCCACCTAGAGGCAACTCTTTTTGTATTTTGTACAGCGGCCTGCCTGGTCGCGGGATTGCACCACCGCGAAACACTTGCGGGTCCGCGGCTGCTTTATTGGGGCAGCTAACTGTGGAACAGGAGGTGCCTGTTATATGCAGGGGTGCCGGCGCGAACATCGGCAATCCTTTTAAAGACATTTTTTAATGTGAGTGCCGGCGGCGACCCACTTGGGTTTTACTGAACCACCAGTCCCAGGAAGCATTGCTTCAGGTGGTTCACCTGAGCGTTATTATTATGGGGATTTACTGGTGGTTGCCGCATGCCGGCACGTCGCATGGTCTGCCACTGAAGAGGGCGTTGGCCCGAAACGCGTCTGGCAGGTAAACCAGAAAGGGACTTTGTTCATGGCGTGTGCCCTTGCTTTGGCGTAATTTCCACCTGGGAGTGCATCCCACCTAGAGGCAACTCTTTTTGTATTTTGTACAGCGGCCTGCCTGGTCGCGGGATTGCACCACCGCGAAACACTTGCGGGTCCGCGGCTGCTTTATTGGGGCAGCTAACTGTGGAACAGGAGGTGCCTGTTATATGCAGGGGTGCCGGCGCGAACATCGGCAATCCTTTTAAAGACATTTTTTAATGTGAGTGCCGGCGGCGACCCACTTGGGTTTTACTGAACCACCAGTCCCAGGAAGCATTGCTTCAGGTGGTTCACCTGAGCGTTATTATTATGGGGATTTACTGGTGGTTGCCGCATGCCGGCACGTCGCATGGTCTGCCACTGAAGAGGGCGTTGGCCCGAAACGCGTCTGGCAGGTAAACCAGAAAGGGACTTTGTTCATGGCGTGTGCCCTTGCTTTGGCGTAATTTCCTCCTGGGAGTGCATCCCACCTAGAGGCAACTCTTTTTGTATTTTGTACAGCGGCCTGCCTGGTCGCGGGATTGCACCACCGCGAAACACTTGCGGGTCCGCGGCTGCTTTATTGGGGCAGCTAACTGTGGAACAGGAGGTGCCTGTTATATGCAGGGGTGCCGGCGCGAACATCGGCAATCCTTTTAAAGACATTTTTTAATGTGAGTGCCGGCGGCGACCCACTTGGGTTTTACTGAACCACCAGTCCCAGGAAGCATTGCTTCAGGTGGTTCACCTGAGCGTTATTATTATGGGGATTTACTGGTGGTTGCCGCATGCCGGCACGTCGCATGGTCTGCCACTGAAGAGGGCGTTGGCCCGAAACGCGTCTGGCAGGTAAACCAGAAAGGGACTTTGTTCATGGCGTGTGCCCTTGCTTTGGCGTAATTTCCACCTGGGAGTGCATCCCACCTAGAGGCAACTCTTTTTGTATTTTGTACAGCGGCCTGCCTGGTCGCGGGATTGCACCACCGCGAAACACTTGCGGGTCCGCGGCTGCTTTATTGGGGCAGCTAACTGTGGAACAGGAGGTGCCTGTTATATGCAGGGGTGCCGGCGCGAACATCGGCAATCCTTTTAAAGACATTTTTTAATGTGAGTGCCGGCGGCGACCCACTTGGGTTTTACTGAACCACCAGTCCCAGGAAGCATTGCTTCAGGTGGTTCACCTGAGCGTTATTATTATGGGGATTTACTGGTGGTTGCCGCATGCCGGCACGTCGCATGGTCTGCCACTGAAGAGGGCGTTGGCCCGAAACGCGTCTGGCAGGTAAACCAGAAAGGGACTTTGTTCATGGCGTGTGCCCTTGCTTTGGCGTAATTTCCACCTGGGAGTGCATCCCACCTAGAGGCAACTCTTTTTGTATTTTGTACAGCGGCCTGCCTGGTCGCGGGATTGCACCACCGCGAAACACTTGCGGGTCCGCGGCTGCTTTATTGGGGCAGCTAACTGTGGAACAGGAGGTGCCTGTTATATGCAGGGGTGCCGGCGCGAACATCGGCAATCCTTTTAAAGACATTTTTTAATGTGAGTGCCGGCGGCGACCCACTTGGGTTTTACTGAACCACCAGTCCCAGGAAGCATTGCTTCAGGTGGTTCACCTGAGCGTTATTATTATGGGGATTTACTGGTGGTTGCCGCATGCCGGCACGTCACATGGTCTGCCACTGAAGAGGGCGTTGGCCCGAAACGCGTCTGGCAGGTAAACCAGAAAGGGACTTTGTTCATGGCGTGTGCCCTTGCTTTGGCGTAATTTCCACCTGGGAGTGCATCCCACCTAGAGGCAACTCTTTTTGTATTTTGTACAGCGGCCTGCCTGGTCGCGGGATTGCACCACCGCGAAACACTTGCGGGTCCGCGGCTGCTTTATTGGGGCAGCTAACTGTGGAACAGGAGGTGCCTGTTATATGCAGGGGTGCCGGCGCGAACATCGGCAATCCTTTTAAAGACATTTTTTAATGTGAGTGCCGGCGGCGACCCACTTGGGTTTTACTGAACCACCAGTCCCAGGAAGCATTGCTTCAGGTGGTTCACCTGAGCGTTATTATTATGGGGATTTACTGGTGGTTGCCGCATGCCGGCACGTCGCATGGTCTGCCACTGAAGAGGGCGTTGGCCCGAAACGCGTCTGGCAGGTAAACCAGAAAGGGACTTTGTTCATGGCGTGTGCCCTTGCTTTGGCGTAATTTCCACCTGGGAGTGCATCCCACCTAGAGGCAACTCTTTTTGTATTTTGTACAGCGGCCTGCCTGGTCGCGGGATTGCACCACCGCGAAACACTTGCGGGTCCGCGGCTGCTTTATTGGGGCAGCTAACTGTGGAACAGGAGGTGCCTGTTATATGCAGGGGTGCCGGCGCGAACATCGGCAATCCTTTTAAAGACATTTTTTAATGTGAGTGCCGGCGGCGACCCACTTGGGTTTTACTGAACCACCAGTCCCAGGAAGCATTGCTTCAGGTGGTTCACCTGAGCGTTATTATTATGGGGATTTACTGGTGGTTGCCGCATGCCGGCACGTCACATGGTCTGCCACTGAAGAGGGCGTTGGCCCGAAACGCGTCTGGCAGGTAAACCAGAAAGGGACTTTGTTCATGGCGTGTGCCCTTGCTTTGGCGTAATTTCCACCTGGGAGTGCATCCCACCTAGAGGCAACTCTTTTTGTATTTTGTACAGCGGCCTGCCTGGTCGCGGGATTGCACCACCGCGAAACACTTGCGGGTCCGCGGCTGCTTTATTGGGGCAGCTAACTGTGGAACAGGAGGTGCCTGTTATATGCAGGGGTGCCGGCGCGAACATCGGCAATCCTTTTAAAGACATTTTTGAATGTGAGTGCCGGCGGCGACCCACTTGGGTTTTACTGAACCACCAGTCCCAGGAAGCATTGCTTCAGGTGGTTCACCTGAGCGTTATTATTATGGGGATTTACTGGTGGTTGCCGCATGCCGGCACGTCACATGGTCTGCCACTGAAGAGGGCGTTGGCCCGAAACGCGTCTGGCAGGTAAACCAGAAAGGGACTTTGTTCATGGCGTGTGCCCTTGCTTTGGCGTAATTTCCACCTGGGAGTGCATCCCACCTAGAGGCAACTCTTTTTGTATTTTGTACAGCGGCCTGCCTGGTCGCGGGATTGCACCACCGCGAAACACTTGCGGGTCCGCGGCTGCTTTATTGGGGCAGCTAACTGTGGAACAGGAGGTGCCTGTTATATGCAGGGGTGCCGGCGCGAACATCGGCAATCCTTTTAAAGACATTTTTTAATGTGAGTGCCGGCGGCGACCCACTTGGGTTTTACTGAACCACCAGTCCCAGGAAGCATTGCTTCAGGTGGTTCACCTGAGCGTTATTATTATGGGGATTTACTGGTGGTTGCCGCATGCCGGCACGTCACATGGTCTGCCACTGAAGAGGGCGTTGGCCCGAAACGCGTCTGGCAGGTAAACCAGAAAGGGACTTTGTTCATGGCGTGTGCCCTTGCTTTGGCGTAATTTCCACCTGGGAGTGCATCCCACCTAGAGGCAACTCTTTTTGTATTTTGTACAGCGGCCTGCCTGGTCGCGGGATTGCACCACCGCAAAACACTTGCGGGTCCGCGGCTGCTTTATTGGGGCAGCTAACTGTGGAGCAGGAGGTGCCTGTTATATGCAGGGGTGCCGGCGCGAACATCGGCAATCCTTTTAAAGACATTTTTTAATGTGAGTGCCGGCGGCGACCCACTTGGGTTTTACTGAACCACCAGTCCCAGGAAGCATTGCTTCAGGTGGTTCACCTGAGCGTTATTATTATGGGGATTTACTGGTGGTTGCCGCATGCCGGCACGTCACATGGTCTGCCACTGAAGAGGGCGTTGGCCCGAAACGCGTCTGGCAGGTAAACCAGAAAGGGACTTTGTTCATGGCGTGTGCCCTTGCTTTGGCGTAATTTCCACCTGGGAGTGCATCCCACCTAGAGGCAACTCTTTTTGTATTTTGTACAGCGGCCTGCCTGGTCGCGGGATTGCACCACCGCGAAACACTTGCGGGTCCGCGGCTGCTTTATTGGGGCAGCTAACTGTGGAACAGGAGGTGCCTGTTATATGCAGGGGTGCCGGCGCGAACATCGGCAATCCTTTTAAAGACATTTTTTAATGTGAGTGCCGGCGGCGACCCACTTGGGTTTTACTGAACCACCAGTCCCAGGAAGCATTGCTTCAGGTGGTTCACCTGAGCGTTATTATTATGGGGATTTACTGGTGGTTGCCGCATGCCGGCACGTCACATGGTCTGCCACTGAAGAGGGCGTTGGCCCGAAACGCGTCTGGCAGGTAAACCAGAAAGGGACTTTGTTCATGGCGTGTGCCCTTGCTTTGGCGTAATTTCCACCTGGGAGTGCATCCCACCTAGAGGCAACTCTTTTTGTATTTTGTACAGCGGCCTGCCTGGTCGCGGGATTGCACCACCGCGAAACACTTGCGGGTCCGCGGCTGCTTTATTGGGGCAGCTAACTGTGGAACAGGAGGTGCCTGTTATATGCAGGGGTGCCGGCGCGAACATCGGCAATCCTTTTAAAGACATTTTTTAATGTGAGTGCCGGCGGCGACCCACTTGGGTTTTACTGAACCACCAGTCCCAGGAAGCATTGCTTCAGGTGGTTCACCTGAGCGTTATTATTATGGGGATTTACTGGTGGTTGCCGCATGCCGGCACGTCACATGGTCTGCCACTGAAGAGGGCGTTGGCCCGAAACGCGTCTGGCAGGTAAACCAGAAAGGGACTTTGTTCATGGCGTGTGCCCTTGCTTTGGCGTAATTTCCACCTGGGAGTGCATCCCACCTAGAGGCAACTCTTTTTGTATTTTGTACAGCGGCCTGCCTGGTCGCGGGATTGCACCACCGCGAAACACTTGCGGGTCCGCGGCTGCTTTATTGGGGCAGCTAACTGTGGAACAGGAGGTGCCTGTTATATGCAGGGGTGCCGGCGCGAACATCGGCAATCCTTTTAAAGACATTTTTGAATGTGAGTGCCGGCGGCGACCCACTTGGGTTTTACTGAACCACCAGTCCCAGGAAGCATTGCTTCAGGTGGTTCACCTGAGCGTTATTATTATGGGGATTTACTGGTGGTTGCCGCATGCCGGCACGTCACATGGTCTGCCACTGAAGAGGGCGTTGGCCCGAAACGCGTCTGGCAGGTAAACCAGAAAGGGACTTTGTTCATGGCGTGTGCCCTTGCTTTGGCGTAATTTCCACCTGGGAGTGCATCCCACCTAGAGGCAACTCTTTTTGTATTTTGTACAGCGGCCTGCCTGGTCGCGGGATTGCACCACCGCGAAACACTTGCGGGTCCGCGGCTGCTTTATTGGGGCAGCTAACTGTGGAACAGGAGGTGCCTGTTATATGCAGGGGTGCCGGCGCGAACATCGGCAATCCTTTTAAAGACATTTTTTAATGTGAGTGCCGGCGGCGACCCACTTGGGTTTTACTGAACCACCAGTCCCAGGAAGCATTGCTTCAGGTGGTTCACCTGAGCGTTATTATTATGGGGATTTACTGGTGGTTGCCGCATGCCGGCACGTCACATGGTCTGCCACTGAAGAGGGCGTTGGCCCGAAACGCGTCTGGCAGGTAAACCAGAAAGGGACTTTGTTCATGGCGTGTGCCCTTGCTTTGGCGTAATTTCCACCTGGGAGTGCATCCCACCTAGAGGCAACTCTTTTTGTATTTTGTACAGCGGCCTGCCTGGTCGCGGGATTGCACCACCGCGAAACACTTGCGGGTCCGCGGCTGCTTTATTGGGGCAGCTAACTGTGGAACAGGAGGTGCCTGTTATATGCAGGGGTGCCGGCGCGAACATCGGCAATCCTTTTAAAGACATTTTTTAATGTGAGTGCCGGCGGCGACCCACTTGGGTTTTACTGAACCACCAGTCCCAGGAAGCATTGCTTCAGGTGGTTCACCTGAGCGTTATTATTATGGGGATTTACTGGTGGTTGCCGCATGCCGGCACGTCGCATGGTCTGCCACTGAAGAGGGCGTTGGCCCGAAACGCGTCTGGCAGGTAAACCAGAAAGGGACTTTGTTCATGGCGTGTGCCCTTGCTTTGGCGTAATTTCCACCTGGGAGTGCATCCCACCTAGAGGCAACTCTTTTTGTATTTTGTACAGCGGCCTGCCTGGTCGCGGGATTGCACCACCGCGAAACACTTGCGGGTCCGCGGCTGCTTTATTGGGGCAGCTAACTGTGGAACAGGAGGTGCCTGTTATATGCAGGGGTGCCGGCGCGAACATCGGCAATCCTTTTAAAGACATTTTTTAATGTGAGTGCCGGCGGCGACCCACTTGGGTTTTACTGAACCACCAGTCCCAGGAAGCATTGCTTCAGGTGGTTCACCTGAGCGTTATTATTATGGGGATTTACTGGTGGTTGCCGCATGCCGGCACGTCACATGGTCTGCCACTGAAGAGGGCGTTGGCCCGAAACGCGTCTGGCAGGTAAACCAGAAAGGGACTTTGTTCATGGCGTGTGCCCTTGCTTTGGCGTAATTTCCACCTGGGAGTGCATCCCACCTAGAGGCAACTCTTTTTGTATTTTGTACAGCGGCCTGCCTGGTCGCGGGATTGCACCACCGCGAAACACTTGCGGGTCCGCGGCTGCTTTATTGGGGCAGCTAACTGTGGAACAGGAGGTGCCTGTTATATGCAGGGGTGCCGGCGCGAACATCGGCAATCCTTTTAAAGACATTTTTTAATGTGAGTGCCGGCGGCGACCCACTTGGGTTTTACTGAACCACCAGTCCCAGGAAGCATTGCTTCAGGTGGTTCACCTGAGCGTTATTATTATGGGGATTTACTGGTGGTTGCCGCATGCCGGCACGTCGCATGGTCTGCCACTGAAGAGGGCGTTGGCCCGAAACGCGTCTGGCAGGTAAACCAGAAAGGGACTTTGTTCATGGCGTGTGCCCTTGCTTTGGCGTAATTTCCACCTGGGAGTGCATCCCACCTAGAGGCAACTCTTTTTGTATTTTGTACAGCGGCCTGCCTGGTCGCGGGATTGCACCACCGCGAAACACTTGCGGGTCCGCGGCTGCTTTATTGGGGCAGCTAACTGTGGAACAGGAGGTGCCTGTTATATGCAGGGGTGCCGGCGCGAACATCGGCAATCCTTTTAAAGACATTTTTTAATGTGAGTGCCGGCGGCGACCCACTTGGGTTTTACTGAACCACCAGTCCCAGGAAGCATTGCTTCAGGTGGTTCACCTGAGCGTTATTATTATGGGGATTTACTGGTGGTTGCCGCATGCCGGCACGTCACATGGTCTGCCACTGAAGAGGGCGTTGGCCCGAAACGCGTCTGGCAGGTAAACCAGAAAGGGACTTTGTTCATGGCGTGTGCCCTTGCTTTGGCGTAATTTCCACCTGGGAGTGCATCCCACCTAGAGGCAACTCTTTTTGTATTTTGTACAGCGGCCTGCCTGGTCGCGGGATTGCACCACCGCGAAACACTTGCGGGTCCGCGGCTGCTTTATTGGGGCAGCTAACTGTGGAACAGGAGGTGCCTGTTATATGCAGGGGTGCCGGCGCGAACATCGGCAATCCTTTTAAAGACATTTTTTAATGTGAGTGCCGGCGGCGACCCACTTGGGTTTTACTGAACCACCAGTCCCAGGAAGCATTGCTTCAGGTGGTTCACCTGAGCGTTATTATTATGGGGATTTACTGGTGGTTGCCGCATGCCGGCACGTCGCATGGTCTGCCACTGAAGAGGGCGTTGGCCCGAAACGCGTCTGGCAGGTAAACCAGAAAGGGACTTTGTTCATGGCGTGTGCCCTTGCTTTGGCGTAATTTCCACCTGGGAGTGCATCCCACCTAGAGGCAACTCTTTTTGTATTTTGTACAGCGGCCTGCCTGGTCGCGGGATTGCACCACCGCGAAACACTTGCGGGTCCGCGGCTGCTTTATTGGGGCAGCTAACTGTGGAACAGGAGGTGCCTGTTATATGCAGGGGTGCCGGCGCGAACATCGGCAATCCTTTTAAAGACATTTTTTAATGTGAGTGCCGGCGGCGACCCACTTGGGTTTTACTGAACCACCAGTCCCAGGAAGCATTGCTTCAGGTGGTTCACCTGAGCGTTATTATTATGGGGATTTACTGGTGGTTGCCGCATGCCGGCACGTCACATGGTCTGCCACTGAAGAGGGCGTTGGCCCGAAACGCGTCTGGCAGGTAAACCAGAAAGGGACTTTGTTCATGGCGTGTGCCCTTGCTTTGGCGTAATTTCCACCTGGGAGTGCATCCCACCTAGAGGCAACTCTTTTTGTATTTTGTACAGCGGCCTGCCTGGTCGCGGGATTGCACCACCGCGAAACACTTGCGGGTCCGCGGCTGCTTTATTGGGGCAGCTAACTGTGGAACAGGAGGTGCCTGTTATATGCAGGGGTGCCGGCGCGAACATCGGCAATCCTTTTAAAGACATTTTTTAATGTGAGTGCCGGCGGCGACCCACTTGGGTTTTACTGAACCACCAGTCCCAGGAAGCATTGCTTCAGGTGGTTCACCTGAGCGTTATTATTATGGGGATTTACTGGTGGTTGCCGCATGCCGGCACGTCACATGGTCTGCCACTGAAGAGGGCGTTGGCCCGAAACGCGTCTGGCAGGTAAACCAGAAAGGGACTTTGTTCATGGCGTGTGCCCTTGCTTTGGCGTAATTTCCACCTGGGAGTGCATCCCACCTAGAGGCAACTCTTTTTGTATTTTGTACAGCGGCCTGCCTGGTCGCGGGATTGCACCACCGCGAAACACTTGCGGGTCCGCGGCTGCTTTATTGGGGCAGCTAACTGTGGAACAGGAGGTGCCTGTTATATGCAGGGGTGCCGGCGCGAACATCGGCAATCCTTTTAAAGACATTTTTTAATGTGAGTGCCGGCGGCGACCCACTTGGGTTTTACTGAACCACCAGTCCCAGGAAGCATTGCTTCAGGTGGTTCACCTGAGCGTTATTATTATGGGGATTTACTGGTGGTTGCCGCATGCCGGCACGTCACATGGTCTGCCACTGAAGAGGGCGTTGGCCCGAAACGCGTCTGGCAGGTAAACCAGAAAGGGACTTTGTTCATGGCGTGTGCCCTTGCTTTGGCGTAATTTCCACCTGGGAGTGCATCCCACCTAGAGGCAACTCTTTTTGTATTTTGTACAGCGGCCTGCCTGGTCGCGGGATTGCACCACCGCGAAACACTTGCGGGTCCGCGGCTGCTTTATTGGGGCAGCTAACTGTGGAACAGGAGGTGCCTGTTATATGCAGGGGTGCCGGCGCGAACATCGGCAATCCTTTTAAAGACATTTTTTAATGTGAGTGCCGGCGGCGACCCACTTGGGTTTTACTGAACCACCAGTCCCAGGAAGCATTGCTTCAGGTGGTTCACCTGAGCGTTATTATTATGGGGATTTACTGGTGGTTGCCGCATGCCGGCACGTCACATGGTCTGCCACTGAAGAGGGCGTTGGCCCGAAACGCGTCTGGCAGGTAAACCAGAAAGGGACTTTGTTCATGGCGTGTGCCCTTGCTTTGGCGTAATTTCCACCTGGGAGTGCATCCCACCTAGAGGCAACTCTTTTTGTATTTTGTACAGCGGCCTGCCTGGTCGCGGGATTGCACCACCGCGAAACACTTGCGGGTCCGCGGCTGCTTTATTGGGGCAGCTAACTGTGGAACAGGAGGTGCCTGTTATATGCAGGGGTGCCGGCGCGAACATCGGCAATCCTTTTAAAGACATTTTTTAATGTGAGTGCCGGCGGCGACCCACTTGGGTTTTACTGAACCACCAGTCCCAGGAAGCATTGCTTCAGGTGGTTCACCTGAGCGTTATTATTATGGGGATTTACTGGTGGTTGCCGCATGCCGGCACGTCACATGGTCTGCCACTGAAGAGGGCGTTGGCCCGAAACGCGTCTGGCAGGTAAACCAGAAAGGGACTTTGTTCATGGCGTGTGCCCTTGCTTTGGCGTAATTTCCACCTGGGAGTGCATCCCACCTAGAGGCAACTCTTTTTGTATTTTGTACAGCGGCCTGCCTGGTCGCGGGATTGCACCACCGCGAAACACTTGCGGGTCCGCGGCTGCTTTATTGGGGCAGCTAACTGTGGAACAGGAGGTGCCTGTTATATGCAGGGGTGCCGGCGCGAACATCGGCAATCCTTTTAAAGACATTTTTTAATGTGAGTGCCGGCGGCGACCCACTTGGGTTTTACTGAACCACCAGTCCCAGGAAGCATTGCTTCAGGTGGTTCACCTGAGCGTTATTATTATGGGGATTTACTGGTGGTTGCCGCATGCCGGCACGTCACATGGTCTGCCACTGAAGAGGGCGTTGGCCCGAAACGCGTCTGGCAGGTAAACCAGAAAGGGACTTTGTTCATGGCGTGTGCCCTTGCTTTGGCGTAATTTCCACCTGGGAGTGCATCCCACCTAGAGGCAACTCTTTTTGTATTTTGTACAGCGGCCTGCCTGGTCGCGGGATTGCACCACCGCGAAACACTTGCGGGTCCGCGGCTGCTTTATTGGGGCAGCTAACTGTGGAACAGGAGGTGCCTGTTATATGCAGGGGTGCCGGCGCGAACATCGGCAATCCTTTTAAAGACATTTTTTAATGTGAGTGCCGGCGGCGACCCACTTGGGTTTTACTGAACCACCAGTCCCAGGAAGCATTGCTTCAGGTGGTTCACCTGAGCGTTATTATTATGGGGATTTACTGGTGGTTGCCGCATGCCGGCACGTCACATGGTCTGCCACTGAAGAGGGCGTTGGCCCGAAACGCGTCTGGCAGGTAAACCAGAAAGGGACTTTGTTCATGGCGTGTGCCCTTGCTTTGGCGTAATTTCCACCTGGGAGTGCATCCCACCTAGAGGCAACTCTTTTTGTATTTTGTACAGCGGCCTGCCTGGTCGCGGGATTGCACCACCGCGAAACACTTGCGGGTCCGCGGCTGCTTTATTGGGGCAGCTAACTGTGGAACAGGAGGTGCCTGTTATATGCAGGGGTGCCGGCGCGAACATCGGCAATCCTTTTAAAGACATTTTTGAATGTGAGTGCCGGCGGCGACCCACTTGGGTTTTACTGAACCACCAGTCCCAGGAAGCATTGCTTCAGGTGGTTCACCTGAGCGTTATTATTATGGGGATTTACTGGTGGTTGCCGCATGCCGGCACGTCACATGGTCTGCCACTGAAGAGGGCGTTGGCCCGAAACGCGTCTGGCAGGTAAACCAGAAAGGGACTTTGTTCATGGCGTGTGCCCTTGCTTTGGCGTAATTTCCACCTGGGAGTGCATCCCACCTAGAGGCAACTCTTTTTGTATTTTGTACAGCGGCCTGCCTGGTCGCGGGATTGCACCACCGCGAAACACTTGCGGGTCCGCGGCTGCTTTATTGGGGCAGCTAACTGTGGAACAGGAGGTGCCTGTTATATGCAGGGGTGCCGGCGCGAACATCGGCAATCCTTTTAAAGACATTTTTTAATGTGAGTGCCGGCGGCGACCCACTTGGGTTTTACTGAACCACCAGTCCCAGGAAGCATTGCTTCAGGTGGTTCACCTGAGCGTTATTATTATGGGGATTTACTGGTGGTTGCCGCATGCCGGCACGTCACATGGTCTGCCACTGAAGAGGGCGTTGGCCCGAAACGCGTCTGGCAGGTAAACCAGAAAGGGACTTTGTTCATGGCGTGTGCCCTTGCTTTGGCGTAATTTCCACCTGGGAGTGCATCCCACCTAGAGGCAACTCTTTTTGTATTTTGTACAGCGGCCTGCCTGGTCGCGGGATTGCACCACCGCGAAACACTTGCGGGTCCGCGGCTGCTTTATTGGGGCAGCTAACTGTGGAACAGGAGGTGCCTGTTATATGCAGGGGTGCCGGCGCGAACATCGGCAATCCTTTTAAAGACATTTTTGAATGTGAGTGCCGGCGGCGACCCACTTGGGTTTTACTGAACCACCAGTCCCAGGAAGCATTGCTTCAGGTGGTTCACCTGAGCGTTATTATTATGGGGATTTACTGGTGGTTGCCGCATGCCGGCACGTCACATGGTCTGCCACTGAAGAGGGCGTTGGCCCGAAACGCGTCTGGCAGGTAAACCAGAAAGGGACTTTGTTCATGGCGTGTGCCCTTGCTTTGGCGTAATTTCCACCTGGGAGTGCATCCCACCTAGAGGCAACTCTTTTTGTATTTTGTACAGCGGCCTGCCTGGTCGCGGGATTGCACCACCGCGAAACACTTGCGGGTCCGCGGCTGCTTTATTGGGGCAGCTAACTGTGGAACAGGAGGTGCCTGTTATATGCAGGGGTGCCGGCGCGAACATCGGCAATCCTTTTAAAGACATTTTTTAATGTGAGTGCCGGCGGCGACCCACTTGGGTTTTACTGAACCACCAGTCCCAGGAAGCATTGCTTCAGGTGGTTCACCTGAGCGTTATTATTATGGGGATTTACTGGTGGTTGCCGCATGCCGGCACGTCACATGGTCTGCCACTGAAGAGGGCGTTGGCCCGAAACGCGTCTGGCAGGTAAACCAGAAAGGGACTTTGTTCATGGCGTGTGCCCTTGCTTTGGCGTAATTTCCACCTGGGAGTGCATCCCACCTAGAGGCAACTCTTTTTGTATTTTGTACAGCGGCCTGCCTGGTCGCGGGATTGCACCACCGCGAAACACTTGCGGGTCCGCGGCTGCTTTATTGGGGCAGCTAACTGTGGAACAGGAGGTGCCTGTTATATGCAGGGGTGCCGGCGCGAACATCGGCAATCCTTTTAAAGACATTTTTTAATGTGAGTGCCGGCGGCGACCCACTTGGGTTTTACTGAACCACCAGTCCCAGGAAGCATTGCTTCAGGTGGTTCACCTGAGCGTTATTATTATGGGGATTTACTGGTGGTTGCCGCATGCCGGCACGTCACATGGTCTGCCACTGAAGAGGGCGTTGGCCCGAAACGCGTCTGGCAGGTAAACCAGAAAGGGACTTTGTTCATGGCGTGTGCCCTTGCTTTGGCGTAATTTCCACCTGGGAGTGCATCCCACCTAGAGGCAACTCTTTTTGTATTTTGTACAGCGGCCTGCCTGGTCGCGGGATTGCACCACCGCGAAACACTTGCGGGTCCGCGGCTGCTTTATTGGGGCAGCTAACTGTGGAACAGGAGGTGCCTGTTATATGCAGGGGTGCCGGCGCGAACATCGGCAATCCTTTTAAAGACATTTTTTAATGTGAGTGCCGGCGGCGACCCACTTGGGTTTTACTGAACCACCAGTCCCAGGAAGCATTGCTTCAGGTGGTTCACCTGAGCGTTATTATTATGGGGATTTACTGGTGGTTGCCGCATGCCGGCACGTCACATGGTCTGCCACTGAAGAGGGCGTTGGCCCGAAACGCGTCTGGCAGGTAAACCAGAAAGGGACTTTGTTCATGGCGTGTGCCCTTGCTTTGGCGTAATTTCCACCTGGGAGTGCATCCCACCTAGAGGCAACTCTTTTTGTATTTTGTACAGCGGCCTGCCTGGTCGCGGGATTGCACCACCGCGAAACACTTGCGGGTCCGCGGCTGCTTTATTGGGGCAGCTAACTGTGGAACAGGAGGTGCCTGTTATATGCAGGGGTGCCGGCGCGAACATCGGCAATCCTTTTAAAGACATTTTTTAATGTGAGTGCCGGCGGCGACCCACTTGGGTTTTACTGAACCACCAGTCCCAGGAAGCATTGCTTCAGGTGGTTCACCTGAGCGTTATTATTATGGGGATTTACTGGTGGTTGCCGCATGCCGGCACGTCACATGGTCTGCCACTGAAGAGGGCGTTGGCCCGAAACGCGTCTGGCAGGTAAACCAGAAAGGGACTTTGTTCATGGCGTGTGCCCTTGCTTTGGCGTAATTTCCACCTGGGAGTGCATCCCACCTAGAGGCAACTCTTTTTGTATTTTGTACAGCGGCCTGCCTGGTCGCGGGATTGCACCACCGCGAAACACTTGCGGGTCCGCGGCTGCTTTATTGGGGCAGCTAACTGTGGAACAGGAGGTGCCTGTTATATGCAGGGGTGCCGGCGCGAACATCGGCAATCCTTTTAAAGACATTTTTGAATGTGAGTGCCGGCGGCGACCCACTTGGGTTTTACTGAACCACCAGTCCCAGGAAGCATTGCTTCAGGTGGTTCACCTGAGCGTTATTATTATGGGGATTTACTGGTGGTTGCCGCATGCCGGCACGTCACATGGTCTGCCACTGAAGAGGGCGTTGGCCCGAAACGCGTCTGGCAGGTAAACCAGAAAGGGACTTTGTTCATGGCGTGTGCCCTTGCTTTGGCGTAATTTCCACCTGGGAGTGCATCCCACCTAGAGGCAACTCTTTTTGTATTTTGTACAGCGGCCTGCCTGGTCGCGGGATTGCACCACCGCGAAACACTTGCGGGTCCGCGGCTGCTTTATTGGGGCAGCTAACTGTGGAACAGGAGGTGCCTGTTATATGCAGGGGTGCCGGCGCGAACATCGGCAATCCTTTTAAAGACATTTTTTAATGTGAGTGCCGGCGGCGACCCACTTGGGTTTTACTGAACCACCAGTCCCAGGAAGCATTGCTTCAGGTGGTTCACCTGAGCGTTATTATTATGGGGATTTACTGGTGGTTGCCGCATGCCGGCACGTCACATGGTCTGCCACTGAAGAGGGCGTTGGCCCGAAACGCGTCTGGCAGGTAAACCAGAAAGGGACTTTGTTCATGGCGTGTGCCCTTGCTTTGGCGTAATTTCCACCTGGGAGTGCATCCCACCTAGAGGCAACTCTTTTTGTATTTTGTACAGCGGCCTGCCTGGTCGCGGGATTGCACCACCGCGAAACACTTGCGGGTCCGCGGCTGCTTTATTGGGGCAGCTAACTGTGGAACAGGAGGTGCCTGTTATATGCAGGGGTGCCGGCGCGAACATCGGCAATCCTTTTAAAGACATTTTTTAATGTGAGTGCCGGCGGCGACCCACTTGGGTTTTACTGAACCACCAGTCCCAGGAAGCATTGCTTCAGGTGGTTCACCTGAGCGTTATTATTATGGGGATTTACTGGTGGTTGCCGCATGCCGGCACGTCACATGGTCTGCCACTGAAGAGGGCGTTGGCCCGAAACGCGTCTGGCAGGTAAACCAGAAAGGGACTTTGTTCATGGCGTGTGCCCTTGCTTTGGCGTAATTTCCACCTGGGAGTGCATCCCACCTAGAGGCAACTCTTTTTGTATTTTGTACAGCGGCCTGCCTGGTCGCGGGATTGCACCACCGCGAAACACTTGCGGGTCCGCGGCTGCTTTATTGGGGCAGCTAACTGTGGAACAGGAGGTGCCTGTTATATGCAGGGGTGCCGGCGCGAACATCGGCAATCCTTTTAAAGACATTTTTTAATGTGAGTGCCGGCGGCGACCCACTTGGGTTTTACTGAACCACCAGTCCCAGGAAGCATTGCTTCAGGTGGTTCACCTGAGCGTTATTATTATGGGGATTTACTGGTGGTTGCCGCATGCCGGCACGTCACATGGTCTGCCACTGAAGAGGGCGTTGGCCCGAAACGCGTCTGGCAGGTAAACCAGAAAGGGACTTTGTTCATGGCGTGTGCCCTTGCTTTGGCGTAATTTCCACCTGGGAGTGCATCCCACCTAGAGGCAACTCTTTTTGTATTTTGTACAGCGGCCTGCCTGGTCGCGGGATTGCACCACCGCGAAACACTTGCGGGTCCGCGGCTGCTTTATTGGGGCAGCTAACTGTGGAACAGGAGGTGCCTGTTATATGCAGGGGTGCCGGCGCGAACATCGGCAATCCTTTTAAAGACATTTTTGAATGTGAGTGCCGGCGGCGACCCACTTGGGTTTTACTGAACCACCAGTCCCAGGAAGCATTGCTTCAGGTGGTTCACCTGAGCGTTATTATTATGGGGATTTACTGGTGGTTGCCGCATGCCGGCACGTCACATGGTCTGCCACTGAAGAGGGCGTTGGCCCGAAACGCGTCTGGCAGGTAAACCAGAAAGGGACTTTGTTCATGGCGTGTGCCCTTGCTTTGGCGTAATTTCCACCTGGGAGTGCATCCCACCTAGAGGCAACTCTTTTTGTATTTTGTACAGCGGCCTGCCTGGTCGCGGGATTGCACCACCGCGAAACACTTGCGGGTCCGCGGCTGCTTTATTGGGGCAGCTAACTGTGGAACAGGAGGTGCCTGTTATATGCAGGGGTGCCGGCGCGAACATCGGCAATCCTTTTAAAGACATTTTTTAATGTGAGTGCCGGCGGCGACCCACTTGGGTTTTACTGAACCACCAGTCCCAGGAAGCATTGCTTCAGGTGGTTCACCTGAGCGTTATTATTATGGGGATTTACTGGTGGTTGCCGCATGCCGGCACGTCACATGGTCTGCCACTGAAGAGGGCGTTGGCCCGAAACGCGTCTGGCAGGTAAACCAGAAAGGGACTTTGTTCATGGCGTGTGCCCTTGCTTTGGCGTAATTTCCACCTGGGAGTGCATCCCACCTAGAGGCAACTCTTTTTGTATTTTGTACAGCGGCCTGCCTGGTCGCGGGATTGCACCACCGCGAAACACTTGCGGGTCCGCGGCTGCTTTATTGGGGCAGCTAACTGTGGAACAGGAGGTGCCTGTTATATGCAGGGGTGCCGGCGCGAACATCGGCAATCCTTTTAAAGACATTTTTGAATGTGAGTGCCGGCGGCGACCCACTTGGGTTTTACTGAACCACCAGTCCCAGGAAGCATTGCTTCAGGTGGTTCACCTGAGCGTTATTATTATGGGGATTTACTGGTGGTTGCCGCATGCCGGCACGTCACATGGTCTGCCACTGAAGAGGGCGTTGGCCCGAAACGCGTCTGGCAGGTAAACCAGAAAGGGACTTTGTTCATGGCGTGTGCCCTTGCTTTGGCGTAATTTCCACCTGGGAGTGCATCCCACCTAGAGGCAACTCTTTTTGTATTTTGTACAGCGGCCTGCCTGGTCGCGGGATTGCACCACCGCGAAACACTTGCGGGTCCGCGGCTGCTTTATTGGGGCAGCTAACTGTGGAACAGGAGGTGCCTGTTATATGCAGGGGTGCCGGCGCGAACATCGGCAATCCTTTTAAAGACATTTTTGAATGTGAGTGCCGGCGGCGACCCACTTGGGTTTTACTGAACCACCAGTCCCAGGAAGCATTGCTTCAGGTGGTTCACCTGAGCGTTATTATTATGGGGATTTACTGGTGGTTGCCGCATGCCGGCACGTCACATGGTCTGCCACTGAAGAGGGCGTTGGCCCGAAACGCGTCTGGCAGGTAAACCAGAAAGGGACTTTGTTCATGGCGTGTGCCCTTGCTTTGGCGTAATTTCCACCTGGGAGTGCATCCCACCTAGAGGCAACTCTTTTTGTATTTTGTACAGCGGCCTGCCTGGTCGCGGGATTGCACCACCGCGAAACACTTGCGGGTCCGCGGCTGCTTTATTGGGGCAGCTAACTGTGGAACAGGAGGTGCCTGTTATATGCAGGGGTGCCGGCGCGAACATCGGCAATCCTTTTAAAGACATTTTTGAATGTGAGTGCCGGCGGCGACCCACTTGGGTTTTACTGAACCACCAGTCCCAGGAAGCATTGCTTCAGGTGGTTCACCTGAGCGTTATTATTATGGGGATTTACTGGTGGTTGCCGCATGCCGGCACGTCACATGGTCTGCCACTGAAGAGGGCGTTGGCCCGAAACGCGTCTGGCAGGTAAACCAGAAAGGGACTTTGTTCATGGCGTGTGCCCTTGCTTTGGCGTAATTTCCACCTGGGAGTGCATCCCACCTAGAGGCAACTCTTTTTGTATTTTGTACAGCGGCCTGCCTGGTCGCGGGATTGCACCACCGCGAAACACTTGCGGGTCCGCGGCTGCTTTATTGGGGCAGCTAACTGTGGAACAGGAGGTGCCTGTTATATGCAGGGGTGCCGGCGCGAACATCGGCAATCCTTTTAAAGACATTTTTTAATGTGAGTGCCGGCGGCGACCCACTTGGGTTTTACTGAACCACCAGTCCCAGGAAGCATTGCTTCAGGTGGTTCACCTGAGCGTTATTATTATGGGGATTTACTGGTGGTTGCCGCATGCCGGCACGTCACATGGTCTGCCACTGAAGAGGGCGTTGGCCCGAAACGCGTCTGGCAGGTAAACCAGAAAGGGACTTTGTTCATGGCGTGTGCCCTTGCTTTGGCGTAATTTCCACCTGGGAGTGCATCCCACCTAGAGGCAACTCTTTTTGTATTTTGTACAGCGGCCTGCCTGGTCGCGGGATTGCACCACCGCGAAACACTTGCGGGTCCGCGGCTGCTTTATTGGGGCAGCTAACTGTGGAACAGGAGGTGCCTGTTATATGCAGGGGTGCCGGCGCGAACATCGGCAATCCTTTTAAAGACATTTTTTAATGTGAGTGCCGGCGGCGACCCACTTGGGTTTTACTGAACCACCAGTCCCAGGAAGCATTGCTTCAGGTGGTTCACCTGAGCGTTATTATTATGGGGATTTACTGGTGGTTGCCGCATGCCGGCACGTCACATGGTCTGCCACTGAAGAGGGCGTTGGCCCGAAACGCGTCTGGCAGGTAAACCAGAAAGGGACTTTGTTCATGGCGTGTGCCCTTGCTTTGGCGTAATTTCCACCTGGGAGTGCATCCCACCTAGAGGCAACTCTTTTTGTATTTTGTACAGCGGCCTGCCTGGTCGCGGGATTGCACCACCGCGAAACACTTGCGGGTCCGCGGCTGCTTTATTGGGGCAGCTAACTGTGGAACAGGAGGTGCCTGTTATATGCAGGGGTGCCGGCGCGAACATCGGCAATCCTTTTAAAGACATTTTTTAATGTGAGTGCCGGCGGCGACCCACTTGGGTTTTACTGAACCACCAGTCCCAGGAAGCATTGCTTCAGGTGGTTCACCTGAGCGTTATTATTATGGGGATTTACTGGTGGTTGCCGCATGCCGGCACGTCACATGGTCTGCCACTGAAGAGGGCGTTGGCCCGAAACGCGTCTGGCAGGTAAACCAGAAAGGGACTTTGTTCATGGCGTGTGCCCTTGCTTTGGCGTAATTTCCACCTGGGAGTGCATCCCACCTAGAGGCAACTCTTTTTGTATTTTGTACAGCGGCCTGCCTGGTCGCGGGATTGCACCACCGCGAAACACTTGCGGGTCCGCGGCTGCTTTATTGGGGCAGCTAACTGTGGAACAGGAGGTGCCTGTTATATGCAGGGGTGCCGGCGCGAACATCGGCAATCCTTTTAAAGACATTTTTTAATGTGAGTGCCGGCGGCGACCCACTTGGGTTTTACTGAACCACCAGTCCCAGGAAGCATTGCTTCAGGTGGTTCACCTGAGCGTTATTATTATGGGGATTTACTGGTGGTTGCCGCATGCCGGCACGTCACATGGTCTGCCACTGAAGAGGGCGTTGGCCCGAAACGCGTCTGGCAGGTAAACCAGAAAGGGACTTTGTTCATGGCGTGTGCCCTTGCTTTGGCGTAATTTCCACCTGGGAGTGCATCCCACCTAGAGGCAACTCTTTTTGTATTTTGTACAGCGGCCTGCCTGGTCGCGGGATTGCACCACCGCGAAACACTTGCGGGTCCGCGGCTGCTTTATTGGGGCAGCTAACTGTGGAACAGGAGGTGCCTGTTATATGCAGGGGTGCCGGCGCGAACATCGGCAATCCTTTTAAAGACATTTTTGAATGTGAGTGCCGGCGGCGACCCACTTGGGTTTTACTGAACCACCAGTCCCAGGAAGCATTGCTTCAGGTGGTTCACCTGAGCGTTATTATTATGGGGATTTACTGGTGGTTGCCGCATGCCGGCACGTCACATGGTCTGCCACTGAAGAGGGCGTTGGCCCGAAACGCGTCTGGCAGGTAAACCAGAAAGGGACTTTGTTCATGGCGTGTGCCCTTGCTTTGGCGTAATTTCCACCTGGGAGTGCATCCCACCTAGAGGCAACTCTTTTTGTATTTTGTACAGCGGCCTGCCTGGTCGCGGGATTGCACCACCGCGAAACACTTGCGGGTCCGCGGCTGCTTTATTGGGGCAGCTAACTGTGGAACAGGAGGTGCCTGTTATATGCAGGGGTGCCGGCGCGAACATCGGCAATCCTTTTAAAGACATTTTTGAATGTGAGTGCCGGCGGCGACCCACTTGGGTTTTACTGAACCACCAGTCCCAGGAAGCATTGCTTCAGGTGGTTCACCTGAGCGTTATTATTATGGGGATTTACTGGTGGTTGCCGCATGCCGGCACGTCACATGGTCTGCCACTGAAGAGGGCGTTGGCCCGAAACGCGTCTGGCAGGTAAACCAGAAAGGGACTTTGTTCATGGCGTGTGCCCTTGCTTTGGCGTAATTTCCACCTGGGAGTGCATCCCACCTAGAGGCAACTCTTTTTGTATTTTGTACAGCGGCCTGCCTGGTCGCGGGATTGCACCACCGCGAAACACTTGCGGGTCCGCGGCTGCTTTATTGGGGCAGCTAACTGTGGAACAGGAGGTGCCTGTTATATGCAGGGGTGCCGGCGCGAACATCGGCAATCCTTTTAAAGACATTTTTGAATGTGAGTGCCGGCGGCGACCCACTTGGGTTTTACTGAACCACCAGTCCCAGGAAGCATTGCTTCAGGTGGTTCACCTGAGCGTTATTATTATGGGGATTTACTGGTGGTTGCCGCATGCCGGCACGTCACATGGTCTGCCACTGAAGAGGGCGTTGGCCCGAAACGCGTCTGGCAGGTAAACCAGAAAGGGACTTTGTTCATGGCGTGTGCCCTTGCTTTGGCGTAATTTCCACCTGGGAGTGCATCCCACCTAGAGGCAACTCTTTTTGTATTTTGTACAGCGGCCTGCCTGGTCGCGGGATTGCACCACCGCGAAACACTTGCGGGTCCGCGGCTGCTTTATTGGGGCAGCTAACTGTGGAACAGGAGGTGCCTGTTATATGCAGGGGTGCCGGCGCGAACATCGGCAATCCTTTTAAAGACATTTTTGAATGTGAGTGCCGGCGGCGACCCACTTGGGTTTTACTGAACCACCAGTCCCAGGAAGCATTGCTTCAGGTGGTTCACCTGAGCGTTATTATTATGGGGATTTACTGGTGGTTGCCGCATGCCGGCACGTCACATGGTCTGCCACTGAAGAGGGCGTTGGCCCGAAACGCGTCTGGCAGGTAAACCAGAAAGGGACTTTGTTCATGGCGTGTGCCCTTGCTTTGGCGTAATTTCCACCTGGGAGTGCATCCCACCTAGAGGCAACTCTTTTTGTATTTTGTACAGCGGCCTGCCTGGTCGCGGGATTGCACCACCGCGAAACACTTGCGGGTCCGCGGCTGCTTTATTGGGGCAGCTAACTGTGGAACAGGAGGTGCCTGTTATATGCAGGGGTGCCGGCGCGAACATCGGCAATCCTTTTAAAGACATTTTTGAATGTGAGTGCCGGCGGCGACCCACTTGGGTTTTACTGAACCACCAGTCCCAGGAAGCATTGCTTCAGGTGGTTCACCTGAGCGTTATTATTATGGGGATTTACTGGTGGTTGCCGCATGCCGGCACGTCACATGGTCTGCCACTGAAGAGGGCGTTGGCCCGAAACGCGTCTGGCAGGTAAACCAGAAAGGGACTTTGTTCATGGCGTGTGCCCTTGCTTTGGCGTAATTTCCACCTGGGAGTGCATCCCACCTAGAGGCAACTCTTTTTGTATTTTGTACAGCGGCCTGCCTGGTCGCGGGATTGCACCACCGCGAAACACTTGCGGGTCCGCGGCTGCTTTATTGGGGCAGCTAACTGTGGAACAGGAGGTGCCTGTTATATGCAGGGGTGCCGGCGCGAACATCGGCAATCCTTTTAAAGACATTTTTGAATGTGAGTGCCGGCGGCGACCCACTTGGGTTTTACTGAACCACCAGTCCCAGGAAGCATTGCTTCAGGTGGTTCACCTGAGCGTTATTATTATGGGGATTTACTGGTGGTTGCCGCATGCCGGCACGTCACATGGTCTGCCACTGAAGAGGGCGTTGGCCCGAAACGCGTCTGGCAGGTAAACCAGAAAGGGACTTTGTTCATGGCGTGTGCCCTTGCTTTGGCGTAATTTCCACCTGGGAGTGCATCCCACCTAGAGGCAACTCTTTTTGTATTTTGTACAGCGGCCTGCCTGGTCGCGGGATTGCACCACCGCGAAACACTTGCGGGTCCGCGGCTGCTTTATTGGGGCAGCTAACTGTGGAACAGGAGGTGCCTGTTATATGCAGGGGTGCCGGCGCGAACATCGGCAATCCTTTTAAAGACATTTTTGAATGTGAGTGCCGGCGGCGACCCACTTGGGTTTTACTGAACCACCAGTCCCAGGAAGCATTGCTTCAGGTGGTTCACCTGAGCGTTATTATTATGGGGATTTACTGGTGGTTGCCGCATGCCGGCACGTCACATGGTCTGCCACTGAAGAGGGCGTTGGCCCGAAACGCGTCTGGCAGGTAAACCAGAAAGGGACTTTGTTCATGGCGTGTGCCCTTGCTTTGGCGTAATTTCCACCTGGGAGTGCATCCCACCTAGAGGCAACTCTTTTTGTATTTTGTACAGCGGCCTGCCTGGTCGCGGGATTGCACCACCGCGAAACACTTGCGGGTCCGCGGCTGCTTTATTGGGGCAGCTAACTGTGGAACAGGAGGTGCCTGTTATATGCAGGGGTGCCGGCGCGAACATCGGCAATCCTTTTAAAGACATTTTTGAATGTGAGTGCCGGCGGCGACCCACTTGGGTTTTACTGAACCACCAGTCCCAGGAAGCATTGCTTCAGGTGGTTCACCTGAGCGTTATTATTATGGGGATTTACTGGTGGTTGCCGCATGCCGGCACGTCACATGGTCTGCCACTGAAGAGGGCGTTGGCCCGAAACGCGTCTGGCAGGTAAACCAGAAAGGGACTTTGTTCATGGCGTGTGCCCTTGCTTTGGCGTAATTTCCACCTGGGAGTGCATCCCACCTAGAGGCAACTCTTTTTGTATTTTGTACAGCGGCCTGCCTGGTCGCGGGATTGCACCACCGCGAAACACTTGCGGGTCCGCGGCTGCTTTATTGGGGCAGCTAACTGTGGAACAGGAGGTGCCTGTTATATGCAGGGGTGCCGGCGCGAACATCGGCAATCCTTTTAAAGACATTTTTGAATGTGAGTGCCGGCGGCGACCCACTTGGGTTTTACTGAACCACCAGTCCCAGGAAGCATTGCTTCAGGTGGTTCACCTGAGCGTTATTATTATGGGGATTTACTGGTGGTTGCCGCATGCCGGCACGTCACATGGTCTGCCACTGAAGAGGGCGTTGGCCCGAAACGCGTCTGGCAGGTAAACCAGAAAGGGACTTTGTTCATGGCGTGTGCCCTTGCTTTGGCGTAATTTCCACCTGGGAGTGCATCCCACCTAGAGGCAACTCTTTTTGTATTTTGTACAGCGGCCTGCCTGGTCGCGGGATTGCACCACCGCGAAACACTTGCGGGTCCGCGGCTGCTTTATTGGGGCAGCTAACTGTGGAACAGGAGGTGCCTGTTATATGCAGGGGTGCCGGCGCGAACATCGGCAATCCTTTTAAAGACATTTTTGAATGTGAGTGCCGGCGGCGACCCACTTGGGTTTTACTGAACCACCAGTCCCAGGAAGCATTGCTTCAGGTGGTTCACCTGAGCGTTATTATTATGGGGATTTACTGGTGGTTGCCGCATGCCGGCACGTCACATGGTCTGCCACTGAAGAGGGCGTTGGCCCGAAACGCGTCTGGCAGGTAAACCAGAAAGGGACTTTGTTCATGGCGTGTGCCCTTGCTTTGGCGTAATTTCCACCTGGGAGTGCATCCCACCTAGAGGCAACTCTTTTTGTATTTTGTACAGCGGCCTGCCTGGTCGCGGGATTGCACCACCGCGAAACACTTGCGGGTCCGCGGCTGCTTTATTGGGGCAGCTAACTGTGGAACAGGAGGTGCCTGTTATATGCAGGGGTGCCGGCGCGAACATCGGCAATCCTTTTAAAGACATTTTTGAATGTGAGTGCCGGCGGCGACCCACTTGGGTTTTACTGAACCACCAGTCCCAGGAAGCATTGCTTCAGGTGGTTCACCTGAGCGTTATTATTATGGGGATTTACTGGTGGTTGCCGCATGCCGGCACGTCGCATGGTCTGCCACTGAAGAGGGCGTTGGCCCGAAACGCGTCTGGCAGGTAAACCAGAAAGGGACTTTGTTCATGGCGTGTGCCCTTGCTTTGGCGTAATTTCCACCTGGGAGTGCATCCCACCTAGAGGCAACTCTTTTTGTATTTTGTACAGCGGCCTGCCTGGTCGCGGGATTGCACCACCGCGAAACACTTGCGGGTCCGCGGCTGCTTTATTGGGGCAGCTAACTGTGGAACAGGAGGTGCCTGTTATATGCAGGGGTGCCGGCGCGAACATCGGCAATCCTTTTAAAGACATTTTTGAATGTGAGTGCCGGCGGCGACCCACTTGGGTTTTACTGAACCACCAGTCCCAGGAAGCATTGCTTCAGGTGGTTCACCTGAGCGTTATTATTATGGGGATTTACTGGTGGTTGCCGCATGCCGGCACGTCACATGGTCTGCCACTGAAGAGGGCGTTGGCCCGAAACGCGTCTGGCAGGTAAACCAGAAAGGGACTTTGTTCATGGCGTGTGCCCTTGCTTTGGCGTAATTTCCACCTGGGAGTGCATCCCACCTAGAGGCAACTCTTTTTGTATTTTGTACAGCGGCCTGCCTGGTCGCGGGATTGCACCACCGCGAAACACTTGCGGGTCCGCGGCTGCTTTATTGGGGCAGCTAACTGTGGAACAGGAGGTGCCTGTTATATGCAGGGGTGCCGGCGCGAACATCGGCAATCCTTTTAAAGACATTTTTGAATGTGAGTGCCGGCGGCGACCCACTTGGGTTTTACTGAACCACCAGTCCCAGGAAGCATTGCTTCAGGTGGTTCACCTGAGCGTTATTATTATGGGGATTTACTGGTGGTTGCCGCATGCCGGCACGTCGCATGGTCTGCCACTGAAGAGGGCGTTGGCCCGAAACGCGTCTGGCAGGTAAACCAGAAAGGGACTTTGTTCATGGCGTGTGCCCTTGCTTTGGCGTAATTTCCACCTGGGAGTGCATCCCACCTAGAGGCAACTCTTTTTGTATTTTGTACAGCGGCCTGCCTGGTCGCGGGATTGCACCACCGCGAAACACTTGCGGGTCCGCGGCTGCTTTATTGGGGCAGCTAACTGTGGAACAGGAGGTGCCTGTTATATGCAGGGGTGCCGGCGCGAACATCGGCAATCCTTTTAAAGACATTTTTGAATGTGAGTGCCGGCGGCGACCCACTTGGGTTTTACTGAACCACCAGTCCCAGGAAGCATTGCTTCAGGTGGTTCACCTGAGCGTTATTATTATGGGGATTTACTGGTGGTTGCCGCATGCCGGCACGTCACATGGTCTGCCACTGAAGAGGGCGTTGGCCCGAAACGCGTCTGGCAGGTAAACCAGAAAGGGACTTTGTTCATGGCGTGTGCCCTTGCTTTGGCGTAATTTCCACCTGGGAGTGCATCCCACCTAGAGGCAACTCTTTTTGTATTTTGTACAGCGGCCTGCCTGGTCGCGGGATTGCACCACCGCGAAACACTTGCGGGTCCGCGGCTGCTTTATTGGGGCAGCTAACTGTGGAACAGGAGGTGCCTGTTATATGCAGGGGTGCCGGCGCGAACATCGGCAATCCTTTTAAAGACATTTTTGAATGTGAGTGCCGGCGGCGACCCACTTGGGTTTTACTGAACCACCAGTCCCAGGAAGCATTGCTTCAGGTGGTTCACCTGAGCGTTATTATTATGGGGATTTACTGGTGGTTGCCGCATGCCGGCACGTCGCATGGTCTGCCACTGAAGAGGGCGTTGGCCCGAAACGCGTCTGGCAGGTAAACCAGAAAGGGACTTTGTTCATGGCGTGTGCCCTTGCTTTGGCGTAATTTCCACCTGGGAGTGCATCCCACCTAGAGGCAACTCTTTTTGTATTTTGTACAGCGGCCTGCCTGGTCGCGGGATTGCACCACCGCGAAACACTTGCGGGTCCGCGGCTGCTTTATTGGGGCAGCTAACTGTGGAACAGGAGGTGCCTGTTATATGCAGGGGTGCCGGCGCGAACATCGGCAATCCTTTTAAAGACATTTTTGAATGTGAGTGCCGGCGGCGACCCACTTGGGTTTTACTGAACCACCAGTCCCAGGAAGCATTGCTTCAGGTGGTTCACCTGAGCGTTATTATTATGGGGATTTACTGGTGGTTGCCGCATGCCGGCACGTCACATGGTCTGCCACTGAAGAGGGCGTTGGCCCGAAACGCGTCTGGCAGGTAAACCAGAAAGGGACTTTGTTCATGGCGTGTGCCCTTGCTTTGGCGTAATTTCCACCTGGGAGTGCATCCCACCTAGAGGCAACTCTTTTTGTATTTTGTACAGCGGCCTGCCTGGTCGCGGGATTGCACCACCGCGAAACACTTGCGGGTCCGCGGCTGCTTTATTGGGGCAGCTAACTGTGGAACAGGAGGTGCCTGTTATATGCAGGGGTGCCGGCGCGAACATCGGCAATCCTTTTAAAGACATTTTTGAATGTGAGTGCCGGCGGCGACCCACTTGGGTTTTACTGAACCACCAGTCCCAGGAAGCATTGCTTCAGGTGGTTCACCTGAGCGTTATTATTATGGGGATTTACTGGTGGTTGCCGCATGCCGGCACGTCACATGGTCTGCCACTGAAGAGGGCGTTGGCCCGAAACGCGTCTGGCAGGTAAACCAGAAAGGGACTTTGTTCATGGCGTGTGCCCTTGCTTTGGCGTAATTTCCACCTGGGAGTGCATCCCACCTAGAGGCAACTCTTTTTGTATTTTGTACAGCGGCCTGCCTGGTCGCGGGATTGCACCACCGCGAAACACTTGCGGGTCCGCGGCTGCTTTATTGGGGCAGCTAACTGTGGAACAGGAGGTGCCTGTTATATGCAGGGGTGCCGGCGCGAACATCGGCAATCCTTTTAAAGACATTTTTGAATGTGAGTGCCGGCGGCGACCCACTTGGGTTTTACTGAACCACCAGTCCCAGGAAGCATTGCTTCAGGTGGTTCACCTGAGCGTTATTATTATGGGGATTTACTGGTGGTTGCCGCATGCCGGCACGTCACATGGTCTGCCACTGAAGAGGGCGTTGGCCCGAAACGCGTCTGGCAGGTAAACCAGAAAGGGACTTTGTTCATGGCGTGTGCCCTTGCTTTGGCGTAATTTCCACCTGGGAGTGCATCCCACCTAGAGGCAACTCTTTTTGTATTATATATATAGTTCATGCTCAGGCATGCAATCAGAGGCAATGTGCACTTTGCATTTTTCTTACCACTTCACACTAAATATTTTATTTTTCTGATGATCGTAGTAGCACTATGTTATTATATATGATGCTTCATTATTGTAAATACAGTTGCGTAGAAAACAGAGATTCAATCTTATTTGATATCGATCTCAACAATTATGTTAAGATGCATCCATTTAACTATCAACAACGTATGTTATAGAGCATTATGTGGCAAAGCATCATATTGCCTGTTATTTCTAAGTTTCAATGCATTTATATAGACTCTCGTTTGCCAGTTCAAGATGGCGGCCATGTAAACTGGTGGTAATTAAGCATATGTTGTCCTTTGTTGATTTTGTTGATGATCGTGGCCAAAAAACTTTATCAGTGACGGCTGGTTTTGTGCACTTTTCACACGTGATCAAGGCTTTTGCCGAAACGCGTTGTGTGGATTAAATCTTGGATACCTAGCTTGTGCTCTGTCTGTTTCTTCCTGAGAGTGTACTACACGGGATTTTCAATTGGATATTCTTACGACCGGCGCGCTCCGCCGGAGTGTACACCACCCTTCTTGGGTTCCAGCATCTCGGAAGGAGCAACTTGGTTTTTGTACGTTATTGAGAGGTGCAACTGAACCGGCCTCATGGAGCGATTCTGAACCGCTACACGTTACGAGAGAGCACTGGTGGACCGCACACGGAGGTAAGTTTACCACCGCAATTTGTCCGTCCCTTGTGGGGGGTGCTGTGGTTGCGTATCGGCTGGTATGTTGCCGCGGGAGCTTCCCCAGGGCAGCGGCAAATGAGGAGGTAACTGCCGAGTGTTGGTATTGACCGCTTTTCCTGGTGTACACAGCGGCTGATCTAGTTGTGTACAATTATCTTAGCCAGCGCTACTTGACTACAACTGATTAGCAGCGTTCATTGGTGACACATACGAACTTGTTGTCTTACAAGGTACCGCGTATGGTATTTATGTTGGTTTAGTTCATTAGGCAAAGGGAACTTTCCATACTAGGGAAGGGGAAGACAGACAGCAGCCCATAGGCAATTGATCCAAGTTACGCACACGCAATGGAGGAGGAAGCGGAAAGGAGAGCGGCTGCTCTTACATTGTTTAGCAGGAAACCTGGGGCAGCTATACGCTTGGATGCAGCTGAGAAATCAGACCCCAAAACACAACCGCTAGAGGAGAAAATCAAGAAATTGGAAAAATTGAAACGCACGGAAACTTCAAAATGGTGGGAGGCGATCTCTCTACAAAATTACGTGGACCAGGCAATGGTACCTAGGGGATTAAGAATTTTTATTACTCCCACGTATGAGGCTCCCAACCCCAAAATGTTGGAGGAATGGTCGGAGCACTCTGCATCAAGTTCTAGGATCATGATGGAAATACTTATTAAATATGCTTGGCAGGATAGAGAGGACATACTGAAACAGATCAAGGAAATCATGATGGAACTCTCTCTAACATCGGATTCTGAGACTATCAAAAAATTATTGGATCCCATGAAAGAACGCCTCAGTAAATATGAGGAAGATATTAAGGCTAGAAAACAGAGAAAGATGAATCGTGACTATGCTGACTATGAATGTGGCAGAATATTAACTTTCAGCAAAAAGTATGATCATTTATACAAAGCTCACATCACCACACCCATTCTCGCCAATACCACGAACCCAGTGACTGATAACTCTACAATCAGTGACACGGAATCAGACATATCGGGAGATAACGTATCTGGTGAAGAACGCAACCCCAGACAAATCAATTTTTTAGACGAATTTCGGGTGATGAGAAAGGATCGACAGAAGGAGAGAGACAACCAACCACCGAAACCACGCGGCCGGGGACGGGGAAGAGGCAGAGGACAGGCAAACGCCGCAACAGAAAGAAAAGACTCAAACAACGCTGGGAATACAGGCAAAGGAAGGGGCGCTATGGGAAGTCGCAAAACACGCTCCAACAGGAATTACTAATGGATATGAACATGGTAAATAGAACTGTAGTGAATTTATCTAAGAGACTTATCAGTGATGTGGAGAAAAAAACTTTATGCTTAGGTCTCTCTTTCTGCCCATCCTCTGTATTTAATTATACTGATACTAGAATTGATCTGTTCCGGTATGTACGCAAATTGAAATTGAAGAAGTGGCATAAACTTAAGAGTTTGGGGCAGAATCACAACACTATGACGAGCACAAGTACGAACGACAACAACTTAGTGATTGGTGACATAGATACACTGATCACCATGGCTGAACTAGCACAGGACAGTGAGTCTAGGGAAGGACACATTGATACCACACTTATGCTGGAACAAATGGAATTAGAATTAGGGGCAGCAGCCAAAACAGATTTTAAGGTTAAATCTACTTTTGTCCCCCTTCTTCCACACGACAGCATAGATACGTTCCATGAGTGCACTAACAAGGGACTCCTGGAATTCAGACATAGGAGCAAGAAGCAGCGCAGAGATATTCGAAACAATCTATCGTTTAATCAAAGACAGGCACTCAAATCTCTACATGAAGACACCAATATTATGATCCGTCCAGCTGACAAGGGAGGGAATGTAGTCATTTTGGATCGCGATGACTACATCAATGAGGCCTTACGCCAACTCAATGACACCAAATTTTATGTACAGATTACATTAACGATGTATAATCAGAATATCACTGACATTTGGGACAAATTGATCACATGGATGGACAAGGGGGTTTTAACATGGGAAGAATATTGTTATCTGAAAAAAGATCATCCCAAACTCCCCATACTGTATTTAATTCCCAAATTGCACAAGGATAGCATCAAACCTCCAGGGCGCCCCATAGTGTCGTCGATTGGTAGTGTGAGTGAACATATTTCTAAATATGTTGATCACTTCTTAAGGGACTTTGTGGTAACTCTGCCTAGTTATCTGAGGGACACGAAAGATTTCCTATGCAGAATTGAAAATCTTGTTTGGAGCCCTGAGTATCTTTTTATCGTATTAGATGTGCACTCACTTTACACCATAATTGACCATCAACAAGGACTAGAAGCGTGTGAACACTTCCTCAAGAATAGGCCCTTACATTATCGTGACCACTGCCAAATGATCATAGACATGATCGAATTTTGTCTCATAAATAACATCTTTGCTTTTAATGGCGCCCTCTATAGGCAGATCAATGGTATTGCAATGTGATCTTGCTTTGCTCCCAGTTTTGCTAATCTGTTTATGGGCTACTGGGAGCAAGAGATTTTCAGCAGCGACACACTCAAAGGCGATCTCCAGAAAGTCGTCATGTGGCTACGCTACATAGACGATTTGTTCATCATCTGGAGGGGCCCGAGAAGTGACGCTGTTGATTTTGTCAAGAAACTCAACACCAATACGTATAACATCGTACTCACTGGTAACATCACGACTGATAAAATTGAGTATCTTGATGTTTGCTTAGAAATCAAACAGGGCAGAGTGTGTACCTCTCTCTTCCGGAAAGCCACTGCAGGTAACAGCGTCCTGCATGCCCTCAGCAGCCACCCAGAGGCACTGAAATGGAGTATACCATTTGGCGAACTGCTGAGGGCTAAAAGAAACTGTAACAACACTGAGGCATATACGGAGGAGAGAGATCGCATCATAGAGAGATTCCACAGTCGGGGATATCCCAACTGGGTTCTTAAAAAAGCTAAAGATAGGGCAGAAGTGGTCGATAGAAAACACACTCTAGAGGAAAAACCCTGTGTGATCGGGGAGGATGACTGGGAAAACACACGTGTTATTCTCACCTACAATTCTGAGGCACACAAAGTGAAACGCATCATCACAAAAAATTGGGATATCCTCAAGTCCGATAATGTTTTGGGCACTAGTATAACAGACAGACCCAATGTGACATACAGACGGAACAAAAACATTCGCGATCTAGTGGTCAGAAATGACATCACCCTGTATCCAACAACTATCACACATGGTCTTATAGGATTCTATCCTTGTGGCCACTGCAAGGCGTGCAAATACAGCTTGTTCAAAGCTGTGTTAGAATATGGGGGGATCTCCAAAAAAATCACACAGTTTTTAACATGCAGCACCAGTTTTGTTGTCTATGCTATTGAATGTACCTGTAAACTCTAGTACATTGGCAGTACGACCTGCACAGCCAAAAAACGGGTCCTTGAACACTTAAGGGCTGTCACCAATAACGACCCGAAATACCCTGTGGCGCGCCATTGCCAGGAAAGACATTTTTCCAATGTCGCAGAATTGAGTTATTTGATCCTTGAACACATCCCCAAGAATCCTAGGGGTGGAGACAGAGTATTGGCCCTTAGGCAACGTGAATCTAGATACATTATCGATTTTCAAACTAAAAGTCCCGGGGGATTAAACCTCGATGAGGAACTTTCGGTTCATTTGAGAGAAGGGTCATAAATAATTCATCTGCTTTTCTAGTTTTTCCAATTTTATGATTGTCAGCATACTTCTGTTCTTCCTCTTTCAATGCTGTGCGGCAGATTATACTTAACTGTATGTTTTTAATTTCTATTTTATTCTTAGGTGTTGGACTGTAATGCTTATTTACAATTGTTTTAACTTCTATTCTTTGTTTATGTTTTTTTGCAGGAGAAAAGGAAGGAGCCCTCTCACAGGGTATTTTCTTCACGGGCATCCTACCCTTTTCCTCTAGAGTCAGACGTCTCACCGTTCACATTGTCATGTATAATCACTTTGCACCAGCCAGTCACTGTTACATGCACGATCATCCACTTCCTTTTGCCTCTTTGCCTGATCACAGCTCGGATGAGCACTATGTTTGTATTTAACAGGACATTCATTGTTCTACTAGCGGCAGCCCACAACAGTACACTATGTATAATAGCTTAGTGGGCATTCGATTCCTGCATCACGTTGCTTGGATCAGCCTGGTATATCTCACACCAGGAAAGTCCGTTTTCTTGGCTCTCCACCTTAGTTCACGCTCAGGCATGTAATTCAGAGGTAATGTACACTTTGCATTTTCTTTACCACTTTACACTTTCTTTCGCAGTGGCACTATGTCATCAAATAGGATGCTTCAATATTGTATTATACTTGTGCCACAATAGACATTTAATCTATTCGGATACCGATCCTAACATATCATGTTAAGTGGCAACCTTTTATTTATTATTGACATCATGGTATGAGCATCATGTGGCAGAATATCACATTGCCCGTTACTTCCAAGTCGCAAGGTATTTATATAGACAGTACACTTTGTATGTTAGCTTAGTGAGGATGTGATTTCAGTCTGGTATATTCTACACCAACAATGTCCTTTCTCTCTTTTCTCTCCGTTATCTGGCTTTTCACTTTAGTTCATGCTCAGGCATGCAATCAGAGGCAATGTGCACTTTGCATTTTTCTTACCACTTCACACTAAATATTTTATTTTTCTGATGATCGTAGTAGTATGTTATTATACATGATGCTTCATTATTGTAAATACAGTTGCGTAGAAAACAGAGATTCAATCTTATTTGATATCGATCTCAACAATTATGTTAAGATGCATCCATTTAACTATCAACAACGTATGTTATAGAGCATTATGTGGCAAAGCATCATATTGCCTGTTATTTCTAAGTTGCAATGCATTTATATAGACTCTCGTTTGCCAGTTCAAGATGGCGGCCATGTAAACTGGTGGTAATTAAGCATATGTTGTCCTTTGTTGATTTTGTTGATGATCGTGGCCAAAAAAACTTTATCAGTGACGGCTGGTTTTGTGCACTTTTCACACGTGATCAAGGCTTTTGCCGAAACGTGTTGTGTGGATTAAATCTTGGATACCTAGCTTGTGCTCTGTCTGTTTCTTCCTGAGAGTGTACTACACGGGATTTTCAATTGGATATTGTTACGACCGGCGCGCACCGCCGGAGTGTACACCACCCTACTTGGGTTCCAGCATCTCGGAAGGAGCAACTTGGTTTTTATATATATATATATATATATATATATATATATATATATATATATATATATATATATATATATATATATATAAAACTTTTTAGGAGAGCCCGCCAGCTACAATTTGCTGCCGGGCTACTTCTTTCTGAAAAAGCATTTATATTCATGCAGATTTTATTTTTTTCAGTTACCACTTCAAGATGGGCTTATGCCATCTTGCAATTAAAAAAGGCAGGTGCATCATGGTGTATGTGTGGAGATGAATACATGTGTACACTTAATATTTAGGCGTCCTGAGAGTTGTGACGCATACAAGCATAAAGTATGTATGCTTGTACATGATCACACTTTTTTGTTTTGCTGTTGGGCACCAGCTATAATATTTTTTTTCCTTTTGCTGTTGCTGAACAGCATCAGCAAAACTCATTTGTAAGGCCAATAGGTCTGCACTGGTAAAGACAAAAGGCAAGAAGTATTGACTTTGCCAACGCTTGATTACATAGTAGTTAATCTGTGGCACAAGCAAATGAGAAACCCCACACACCTTATATTTCAATTCAATACAAACTCAAAGCAGTATGACCAAGAACTCAAGGCACTTCTGCTCTACAATGTGCCCAACACATCCTGCACTAAGGGATGTGTGCTGATAACAATCTTAAGGTGATGTGATATGTTGGGGCAGGGGAGAGGGACAGACAAGATCTGTGTGCCTGGCGGATATGAGGGGATACATCTAGCAAAGAGTGGTGGAGATAATTGTGACGAAGAAGAACGTTCTGGTGGTTAGACGGTCAGTTGCACCAGAACCTGTGAACCCTATTCTTACATCCTCCATGACAGTCAAATGCTTTATTTTTAGAAATATCGATCATGACCTCTCCATGACCACGTGTTGAAGTGGTGAAATCTGCAAATGTCCATCTTCACCTAGCAAGACACATTCCACCTTTTAACCTCCTGGCAAGTCTTGATCGGGGCCACAATGATCAACTATAGAAAATCACAATGCATGGTAAATCCAGGTTATGGCATGCCAGTTTCATAGCGCATGCAAAACCAGACTTTGAGAATGATCTGCGAACTCAAACCCTGTACCTTATCGTTTCAAGTTAATATGTGTCAATGTTTTAATTGCCTTCCAGGTAAGGCTGAGGTACAGTTCAAAGAACTAAATGAGTATATCCACATCCACTAAGCGTGGTTGGCAATGTATGAATTATCAATATAAGTATACTTGAAGTTAAGAACAGTAAATCTAAAATTACCTTTATATATGCAGCATAACGATATAAGGGTAATCGATATTTTGGAGTCAATAGTGTTGTAGGTCGATATTAAAAAACAATATTTTGGTAGTACACTCAGCTAAACTTTGTTCTAAAAGCAGTGGAGATAGAGGTTATCTTTAATTCAGGCTTGTCTTTGATAAATGTCATACACATTATCTTGGGTGAAATGCCACAGTCCTTGTCACTCCTGCTCAATTCATTAAAGTCAGGTCTGCTGACCAGCCTTTGTGGTCTGAAAGTATTTAGTTACAGAATTCTCTCGAATGTGAGTTGAGGAGACCATGGACCATAAAGGCTCTGCTTTTAGAAGATGTGCCTGTTCTAATCCCTTCATTTGAGCCCAGTCAGCCCCATGCAGTGAATGCAAATAAATGGATATTTCACCAGTTCTATAACCCCTACACCAGGAGAGAGAGCCTATTGCTGGAGGTACATGAGGGCAGGGGCATTGCTCATAGCTTAGCATAACATAAGCTCCAAACATAACACATGACATAGCTTTGTGTGAGCCTAATCGTAGAAGACATGCTGCCATTGAATTGAAATCATATTTGCCATTTTCCTGTACCTTTGAGACCGAAACAGAACACATCTCATCACATCTCCATGGAAAGGCATATTTCAATTTACACTCAGTGATTGAATTTCGTCATACCAGGCTCTTTTGCAATTGAAGGCATTAGAGGATTTTTGACACGTTTCATTCATTGAGCCCATAACGGAAATTTGGTGATGAATGTATTCCTTTAGCAAACACATTTGCAAGGAATCAGCTGGCAGTAAATATATTCAATTAACAGGTTTATTTCTTTATTGGATAATCATTTTCATTTGCATCAGTGTTAACAATAAAAGCGAGAAATTATTGATTTTCTAAAGCTTTTAAGTTCAAAGAATTGTTCAATTAGCTTTACAAATGTAACTGGTTAGAGAGGTAAATTGCACTTGTTTGTTGCCAACTGTGAAAAAAGAACACAAAACCTCTAATTTCCAAATTGAAATCTGCAATGCCAGGCATTTGTCCATAAAAGAAAATTGGTGTATCACTATTTAGAATGTTAAAATGTTAAAATGGTAAAAGCTTAGGAAAATTCTAAGTGCTAAATGGCAGAAATATGTTCTTACTTATGTTTATTTGGAAATATATACAAGCCAGTTATTAAGAACCACAAAAATAACATTCAAAGGCATCTTTTGCAAGCTTCCTCGGTGAACTGGATGCCTAGATGATGGTCTTGAAATTCTTGTATAATGACAATAGGTAGGATAATATGTGGAGAAGTCTACCAATCGTGAAAGAAATCGGCAGACAATACTCAAGAAGACTAAGAGGGGCAGGCGGCACATAAGATGTTGGGGCATTTATGCAAATACATTTTGGAGTATGTAAAGTAGTACATTATGGAATATGTAAAGTAGTGCTCCATTAATACTCGATTATGTACTCTCACAAGACTCTGACATTTCGTCCCAAAATATTGTTAACAGAAAAAAATGTAATGTCAGGGAATATTTATATTCAGGTCATACAAACAGAAAGAAAGAACTGTGTCCTCTTTGCAATTGTACTTGTAGGCAGTTGGATGTTTCAGGCCTGCTGCCTTTTCCGCTGAGGATTTTTGACTTCCATTTCAGCACTAAGTCAGAAAGTAAAACTTCCAACTGAGACAAACCTGGTTTCTGTGGCTGAGCCCCCTCCATCGCAATGGCCTTAAATTGTGCGTAGGTACGGATCAAGAGCAACCAGATGACCATAGTTGGCACTTAACACTTTTTTGGCACTATTTAAAAGTTCATATCTCCGGTTCCCCTTATTGGAGTTTTGTCTTTTTGGTGTAACTATCATCATTAAATTATTCTCTAGAGTCATAAATTGGAGTGAGATTTTGATTGTGTTATGGTTTAAACTTTTTAAATGTTTTGGTACTTCTAAATGCTTTTCTTAAGTTACGCCTATCCACTCTGTGTCATAGCTACCAAGGGTTGAGCACAGGTTTAAATTATTGAAACTCTACTGGACATAACAAGGATAGTGAGATTATTACTTGTGATTGACTAACATCCACCCCAATTAATAATCCACTTTCTCTCATCTCCGAATTCTCAACTGAGAATAATGGAATGTAAGGCTTGTGAGTCAATTAATAAGTATATATTTTGCTTGATTTATTTGTATTTTGGTCGCAAGATGAGGATTCTAGGAGTGCTACACAGCAATTATCAGACAACTAATATTTTTTGTAATCTCTTAGCAATCTTGGAACAATGTATCAGCTGGTTTGGTCAGGATGAGATAGTGCAGCTTTGGGACCAAATGAAGTACTGTCATTAGCAAACCATGGATGTGCAATTTGCATACCTCCTGTGAATGGATGCAATTTGCCATGGCACCTATGCACTAAAGGTTCAGGTTTCAAATTGCCTGTATACAGGGGGTCACAAATCATTCTGTCTAGTCAATAAATATTAATACCCCCCGGTTATTGGCTGCAAATATGGATGAGATAACAGGCTTATATCCCTGCATTTGCTTTCCAAAATGGGAATATATATATAACTATTTTAAATAGCCCTTGTCCATTTAAGGGACAAATTCTGCCATTAAAACAGTTTCTTGTGTAGGAAGACATCAGGGATGACAAACAGGATCAACCCTCTTCCCTTCCCTGAGGCCACGGACATGATTTACAAAGGGAACAGGATTTAAAGTACTTTGTTCAGCGGGTCTAACTGGGTCCCTGAAGCCGGACTGCCCTCTAACGTGGTCAGCATAAAATTGTGACTTTGTCCCTGTCTGACAAGACCAGATAACCACAGCTGGCGTTTTGTGCTTTTTGGAGGTATGTTCACTTAAGTCTTTAAAATTGCATATCTCCAGTTCTACTGATGACATTTTTGTCATTTTAGTCTTAAATAAGTTATTAAATGTTACTATATTTTTCTAAATTGATGTGTGATTTTATTGTGTTGTGTTCGACGTTATTACTGTATGAATGGTGAATAAATACTTTGCACATTGCCTCTAAGTTAAGCCTACATGCTCTGTGCCAAGCTACTAGAGGGTGGAGCACATGTTAATTAAGGGCAGTGCTTAACTTGAGCCGATGGTTTCTGGTGCTCAGCACCAGCACTTAATCATCAACACCGGTGCTTTTCATGAGCACCAGTTAAGGACACATTCATGTATGGTAGGCATGGGGAGATTAAGTGATTTGCCCAGAATTACAGGAAGTTGAGCTGACACAGAGACTCGAACTTGGGTCCCCAGCTCCGAAGTTGGCAGCTCTGGCCATTACGCCACATCCTCTCCCCACTCTCATGGTTAGTGGTTGGTTCTGTTTTAGGCGGCGCTAATAGGAGAAATGGGCTGGTGCAAGCTGCCTCATGACGAGAGCCCCAACACTTATTTTTATACAATTAACCACTGATTTGGGTTTTGCTGGTGATTTCGCCCTGACAAGGATTGTGATTGCTGCTTGAGTAGGGTTTCACTACCCCCCCCTCAATCAGTAACCCAATTTCTTACACTGACCTTGTGAGATAGAGCTGCCTCTCAATGAGGCCAAGATTGCTTTTGGAACATTTAATCCTGTTTTTGTGGGGTACTCCTCAAAATGTATAATCATTGAAACACTATGAATTAATGTGCATTTTAGTTGGAACAGCAAACTTAATGTCCATAGGAAGAACATATGTTGAGTGCATACTAAAGCACATACATAGAAGGGGGAACAACAGGAAAGAATTTAGCAGTAGGTGTATGCAAAATTCCTTTACCTTGCTGTTAAACATGTTGTGAAATCCATGGTATACTACTGCAAATTTGATTACGTTTCATTATCATTGAAAATTATTTTTAAACGATTATATGAAGTAGCGGACTGTAAAAAGGGAGATAAATACAATATTAACAACTAACTGTGGATGGAATTATTTTCCAGTTAAATTGGAGGAAAGGCAAATTTAATTATTTTGCTGAAAAGTGCCTTGCCAAGTATATTTTAGGGAGATACATTATCATAGGCAGTTAATGACAAACTCATTGATAACCATTGAGCAAATAGTAGAATCATACATGTTTTCATTTTTCGATAAGCTTGGGCAAAATTCTGCAATTAGAATAAACATCTAGGCACTTTGCCACTTTGAATAAACAAGCATTAGCAATGCCAATGGGTCTGGCTTTAAAGAAATGTTGTATGGTAATGTGAAGCATGGGAATATATTTGTATTTGTGTGGAAGCAAAGAAGTGTAGCATAATATTGGTGTAGGTTAAAAGGAGAGGTGGTAGTTGCACGGTCAAATAAGACCTATAGATCCATGTTGAATAATGACTGTCCACCTCCTATTTGTTCTGCTGCCGGAGAAAACATTACAAATTATCCAAGATACTCTAATAGCATTACAGTGCCATGTGTGTTCCCCTGAAAATTCAAGCTCAGGCAGCTAGATAAATAAACAAAATGATCACATCTGTGTGGCGGGTAAGCACATTTTTGTAGAAGCACACAACTTCTGCCCAATCAAAACATGTACTCCTGGATTCCAAGGTATGGGCAGAGCCAAATTCTCTCTCCTGGTGACTTTCACATAATTGTCTGGTGATAACTGCGCTTTCAAGCCAGACTATAATGATACTGATTGTAATGGTCACAGGACTATTATTTTAGCTATTAATTCATAGCAACAATTGTTCATAACTGAATAGTTACCATGACAGTAGCAAGGGAAATTTTGGATGTGGGATGTTAAAGAGTGTACAAAGTTATTGCAAGAATACATCGCATATGGGACAATAGATAATCCTTTAGAAGTCACGTTTGTAGTCAGCACAATCCATCAATAAGCTTCCCATCAGTAATAATATTGGAACATAGGTTTGTTTCAAACAGCAGTAGCAATGTAACACAAAATCCGACTCCTTGCTTCAAGCTGCCATTCAAGCATAGCAGGGAACACTGGCTTGAGAAACAAACAAACTAGGTTTAGAGGAGTGGATGAATTATGATAATTAAGTGCATTCAATAGTGGGCAGTTCTTGTTCGCAGCAATGTACTAACTATCTAAAGATCTTCATGTATCTAGTATTCACACTTAATACATTAAAATTAAGTACACCAGTGACTCCAAAGTGAAAAGAGTAAATAAGCTTCAGCTAATAAACACTCTTGAAATTAGAGTGGTTTAAAATGCTCACATCATCATTGTTTGTAAATGCTCAATTGAGATTTGCTTCAATGGTTACTGATTTGATAGTATTTTGAATATCGAGCAGAATATAGTCCCACCTTAGAGTCATTCATTTGCAAGAAAATGAAGTTTGAGTTACCTAGAACATTACTAGCAGTAGGCCACAGAGATCAGTTAATTGTTTCAAGATCTGCCCCTCTTTGGGAGTTAACACTCATACACTTTTCTGGACTGCTTATCAAACACCATGCATTTAGTTTAATTGTAAACTGCATTTTGTGGTTATTGATGAACCTCTCCTTCTTCATACATTCTCATTTTAGGTTTTGTATTTTTTTTTACCCTTTTCTGTCTGTTACTTGTGTTGGGGTACACAAAGGAGGATGTCATGTTTTGTGTGCTGGATACAGCTACTTTGCATATGAAATTTCCAAAGCTCATTTCCGGACTTGCTTATTGCTCAGGGACTCTAATTGTGCAGGTAATGTGCCAGGATTATTATTGAAAACAAATCACATGCTGAGCCAGTCTATGCTCTAATGTCATTGCCCTGCATGCAAAATATGTAAATTGACAGCACTTTTATTACATCCCACGGTAATGAACTCATAGGTATTAAGAGTGCCAAATAAACATTCCATTATAGTTTATGTCTGCAAAGTCACATGTAGTATTTATAGTGAAAGTCAAAGCCATCCCTGCAGCTCTTGAGAAATACCCTGAGCAATATGGAGTTCCAAAAAAAACAGTGAGCACTGTCTGACTGAGCAAGTAATTTGTCACATACAAGGGCAGTACTCATAGCAATAGCTTATGCTTCTGTTCCCTCCCTGTGAGTGGGTGTGTGAATGGGTGTATGAGAGGTTGTATGGGGGTGTGAGTGGGTGCGTGAGTGGTTCTGTGGATGATGTCATCAGTGATGTCATTTGAGATGTCATCAATGATGTCATCAGTGATGTGACTGACCATGACATGAGTGATGTAATATGTGAGGTCATAAGCAGTGCATTGCAGGGGCATAGGTTATAGTTAGCTTAGCTAACTATAACTGCTGAATTTCAATGGTTTTCTATGAGTGAAATCTGAGCCTAACTATAATGTCCCTGTATCCTTTTTCAGTGAATATATATATATATATATATATATATATATATATATATATATATATATATATATATATATATATATATATATATATATATATATGTGCAACAAGGAGGTACGTTGCACTCAGAAGTCCTAAATTCGCTTTTATTATTTATACAGAGCCAGTCTGCCATGATCGACGCGTTTCTGCCTCACAAACATAAACATATTGTGCCAAGAAGAAGCATGTACAAATATAGGCACTAATCCATATCAATGTAATCTGACTTCGAACATAAAAGGATACCGAATCCAGAGATACAGAGATTAGAACACAATCGTGATGAACAAAATAGCACAATACATATAGTGAAAGAATATGCAAAAACGTTGAAAATGGACATATATACTAGCCATTTATATAACCTGTTTATTAACAATGTGGGATTATCCTGCCTTTGTGTTATGACGAAATAACAATTTGAAATTTCAACTCCCAGAAGGCCGGATTATGGGCCGAGAGGGGAGTGGTATATAAGTATGACTTATACGGTTGTCCTTTAACCGTGAGCAAGGCCGTGTGAGGCCGAAACGTGTCGGTCAAGGCAGACTGGCTCTGTATAAAGAATAAAAGCAAATATAAGACTTCTGAGTGTGACGTACCTCCTTGTTGCAAATTATCCAAGGCCATTGGTTCGGCCTCACATTTGCACCCGCTGCAGTGCGCGCCGGCAGGAACCACATTGTTTTTCATAGAATTCAATCGGCGGCGCCCGTCGAGCAACATGTAAACGAAGAGTAACACGAACCGGGAGAGTTCCGAAGGCTGAGGCGGGATCGCAGAACGCCATCCACACAAGGATCTCCTAAGAGGGTGAGTGAGACATCTGACACAAAACGTGCTGTAAATCGAAGCGGCTTGAATTGTTTTTCTAATACGGGATGCGTGAAAGTACAAACACAGCATCTTTCCGAAATACTAAAGCAGGAGTCTTATTGACACAATACGAACTATTTCAGAGTCTTTGAACCACATAAGTGAGTACTAAATGAAAACAAACAGGTTATATATAAATCGCTAACAACATGGAGGCACGCAAGGCAAAAAGAACAGAAAAAATTGCAACGTTGATCTGAGTGAGACCAGGCAACTCTCTGAGACCATGTCAAAACGGAGCACACCTCAGGACCAAGACTCTTCATTAAAACAGCTTTTCGTACAAGCAGAACGTCTATACAAAAAGAAATAAACAAAAGCTGGGAGGCTATTGTCCTTCAAAAATACGTGGAAGTGAATCGAGTCCCGAGGGGCCTACACACCCTGAAACTAGAACTGAACTTCTTGAGGAATGGGGAGTAAACAACATGGCATGCTCCATGAATATGATAAAAACCTTGATCAAACACGCAAAAATGGATCTAGATGAAGCGCATAACTCAATCAAGGAAATCGAAGGAAAAATACAACAGGCACACAAGGAAGAAGGGGTGAAATGGAGGAAAGATATGGAAATATGCCTCGAGAAAAACGAAGAAGAAATCCAAGAGCGGAAACATAGGAAATTTATTAGAGACGAGAGGGATTACAAAGAAGGGAGGGTTCTGACCTTTGATAGAAGATTTGACGCACTCAAACTAAATTATGCCAAAGGAACGCCTACAGCCACAGGCGAAATCACAAGTGAATCGGATGTCAGCGAAAATGAAGGAACAAACATCACAAGCTCCACAAAAGGGATTACTTATTTAGAGGAGATGAGGCTGATGCATTTGGATCAGACCCTGAAGAGGGGTCAGGAAAGAGGCAAAACAAGAGGCAGAGGGCGTGGAAGAGGACATTTAAAATCTTCAAAGGAAACAGAAAAACAAGATGATCAAGGAGAAAGAAGACAATATCCATTACGCAATCTGGCAAAAAGGAAATAAAAAGAACAGAAGAAGAAGAAAACATTGTTGTCAACCTCTCAAATCACACATTGACAAAAGACGAACAAACTCTATTAAATAAAGGACTATCTTTCTGCCCAGAAAAACACTTCGATTACACAGACACGAAGATAGACATATATAAATATGTACGAAAACTCAAATTGGCAAAGATGTATGCCAATCGATCAGAGACAAAAAAGAAGAAATCCACGCTGGCAGAACAATCCAAAGAGCAACCTGAGGAAGGAACCGAGTTGACTATTGAACAAATTCCAGACTTGAAAAATATGTTTGATCTCATGTACAATTTAGAAGGAAATGAACTAACGGAAATTCAGGTGCTGGAGGAGCTGTCTGTAGATACTCAAAAACATGCAACAAGTGGCCTAAAACGGAAATCCAAATTTTAGTCCTCATTATCGCCTGGGAACAAATTCGACATCTTCTCAGAAGCCATCATGAAAGAGCTAGAACAATTGGAGAAAGTTCGAACCAGCAACAAACAGGAGAATCTCTCCAAGAAAGAACATGCAGCTCTAAAATCATTGATGGAAAACAGTAATCTAATTATAAAACCGGCGGATAAAGGGGGCAATATAGTTTTGCAAAACAGAGCAGACTATATGAAGGATGCATATAGGCAACTCGACGATGTAACAAAATACAGCAAGCTGGACCACAATCCTATGAATCGAATGATATTGGATCTCATATCGAAACTAAATGAATGGCATACTTTGAATTTAATCAATGATGAGGAACTACCCTAATTATTCAAAGAGCAACCAACTATACCTACTATATATTCCTTGCCTAAAATTCACAAGACTCTCTGTGACCCACCTGGAAGACCGATTGTATCTTCCTGCAAATACCTGTATGAGAATATTTCTACCTATGTGGACCACTATTTAGCACCCATGGTACAAAATTTAAGCTCTTACATAAGAGACACAGGAGACTTCCTTCGCATTTTGGCAGACACCACATGGAATTCCAACTATATAATGGCAACAATAGACGTTATATCTTTGTACACATCGATTGAACACAATATTGGTCTACAGGCCTGTGCATACTTTTGAAACAACGAAACATAACTGAGCTTCACCATTCGGCCATGTTATTAACAATGATCAAAATATGCATAAAAACAACGTCTTCCTCTTCAATCAGGACATGTACCAACAATCGTGTGGCACTGCCATGGGGATTTCTTTTTCACCAAATTATGCCAATTTGACAATGCGCTGGTGGGAAAGGGAGATGGCATGGGGACCAGACAATCAACAAGCACTGGAAAAATTGTGCTGTGGGTCAGGTATGTAGACGACCTATTCATAATCTGGAATGGGAAGAAGAAAGAATTCATGGATTATTTCAACAAACTAAATGAAAACACCATTGGCCTCTCTTTTACCTGCTCTATAAGTCAAACCCGAATAGATTTCCTGGATACTTCCATATATATAGATCAAGGTGAAATACACTCGACCCTCTATAGGAAAAAGACTGCTACAAATAACATTCTGCATGGAACCAGTTTCCACCCTAAGCCATTACTTAGAAGTATTCCTTATGGAGAATTCATGACAATGTGTTGCATTTGCTCCAAAGACACTGATGCAAATGAAAAAATACTGGAGAGTGCAGCAAGATTAAAAAGCAGAGGATACAAAACGAAAGATTTGAGAGAAAGTTTACAGAAAATAGAAAAAGTAACGCAGAGAGAAACACTGATCACACGAAGAGACGAAGCAAGCATATTGCCTGAATCAGACAAACAAGAAACACCTAGACTAATCCTAATGTACAGCAAGGAAAGAAATAAGATGGTAAAAACAATACAACAGTTCTGGCATCTAATAGTCCAAGACCCCGATATTGGAAGTAGTCTGGGAATGCGACCATTGGTGACATACAGAAAACCCAAATCGCTCAAAGATCAACTAGTCCAAAGTAATTTCCAAGAAAAACCAAAGAAAAATTGGCTAGAGGAACAACAATTAGGGTTCAAAAAATGTAACAATTGCAAAGCATGTAAAATAGCTACAAATACTAAAGAAATAATAGACACAGAAGGAAAAAGAATCAAGATTAATCAAAGAATCATGTGCACAACTCAATTTGTGGTATACGTTATCCAGTGTGCATGTTGCCTTCAGTACGTAGGTAGTACTGTGTGTATGCTGAAAAAGAGAATCCTAGAACACATCAGAGCTGTAAAGAATAAAGATCACAATTATGCAACTGCTAAGCACATAGCCCAGTGCCAAAACAATGACTGGAGGAAAATGGATTTCTTTGGACTAGACACTATTCCACAAAGTGAAAGAGGGGGTAACAAAAAGCAGAAGCTAAGACAACTTGAATCACGCTACATTATTAGGCTACGAATTAAGATTCCGAAAGGCCTCAACAATGATGAGGAACTTTATGTACATTTAGGAAACTAAAACAATACCAAGCATTGAGTAACAGCAAAAACTCTCCTTTAAGATCAACGTAACTGCTTAGAGGGGTACTAAACCCTGAAAAAGAGTCCAAATCTCTCAACATATTGTGCCAAGAAGAAGCATGTACAAATATAGGCACTAATCCATATCAATGTAATCTGACTTCGAACATAAAAGGATACCGAATCCAGAGATACAGAGATTAGAACACAATAGTGATGAACAAAATGGCACAATACATATAGTGAAAGAATATGCAAACACGTTGAAAATGGACATAAATACTTGCGATGTATATAACCTGTTTATTAACAATGTGGGATTATCCTGCCTTTGTGTTATGACGAAATAACAATTTGAAACTTCAACTTCCAGAAGGCCGTATTATGGGCCGAGAGGGGAGTGGTATATAAGTATGACTTATATGGTTGTCCTTTAACCGTGAGCAAGGCTGTGTGAGTCCGAAACGCGTCGGTCAAGGCAGACTGGCTCTGTGTTAGATTTGGGGGTCTCTAGTTGGCAATGGTTTGCACCTTTTTCCAAATAGGGATTCTTGCGTCTAGTCAGGGTAAGGGGCTACACTCCTAAAATAACCCCTGCTCACCCCCTTGGTAGCTTGGCACGAGCAGGCAGGCTTATCTCAGAGGCAGTGTGTAAAGCATTTGTGAACACATACAGTAATACAGTGAAAACACTACAAATGGACACTACACCAACTTAGAAAAATAAGTAATCTTTACTAGACTTAACACAAGGTCAAACGACAAAAATCCACAATACTGTAATCAAAAATGAGTCTTTAAAATGGTAGAAATAGCTTAGTTCAATGTAGATGATAAATGCGACACTTTACTCTCAAAGTACCTTGGATGCGTCATGCAATACAAACAAAAGGGCCGCAGGGAAGTTGATGCGCCGTTCCTTACACTCAGGGAGTGGATGCGTCGGTTCCTTACTGCTGCGCAGGGAGTTGAGGCTTGCTTCCTTACTGTGTGGGAGTTGATGCGTCGGTTTCTTACTGTGATCCGGTGCGATGCGACAAGATGGCACCTCGATGCGATGACGATCCGGTGCGATGCGACAAAATGGCGTCTTGGTTACGGTGCGACAACGTAGATGTGATGCGTGCACGCCCGACGGCCGTGCGGCGACTCGGTGAACTTCTGAGCCGCGACAGGCCCTGCGACACGCTTCTTCGGTGATGCGACGGTGACCTCTGCGGCGGCGACATGCTTCTCCGGTGATGCGACACGCTTCGTCGGTGATGCGACGGCGAACAGCTGCGGCGGCGGCACGCTTCTTTGGCAATGCGACAGCAACTGCTGCGGCGGCGACACGCTTCTCCTTGTTCCGTCGCGCTTCCAGCTCCCAGCGACACGCAGTCTTCTCAGAGGGCCCAACACAACAGCAGGCACCTCTTTGCAGGCAGAATTCCCAGCAAGGGAATTCAGGGTAGCTGGTGGGTGAAGTCTTGTATCCCTGAGACTTCAGGCAGGAGGCAAGCTCAATCTTCAAGCCCTTGGAGATCTTCTTCAAGATGATGAAAGTACACACAAAGTTCCTTTCTCCTTTCTTTGGCAATAAAGTAACCACGTCAGGCCAACCCCAACAGCACACAGCACAGGGGCAGTCTCCTCCTTCAGTTTCCTGGTTCTTCTCCTCAGCAAAGGTTCGTCTTGATTCCCAGAAGTGATCTAAAGTCTTGGGGTCTGGGCCCCAATATTTATACTCAAAAAGTCTTTGTTCTCTGAAGGCAGAGAGTGTCTGTGCCTGACCAAAACCAGTTCTGTGCAGCTTCCTGGCAGGAGGTGGAGACAGCATTGTTTGAGAGCAGACCTGGCCCAGGTAGCTGAAAGGAAATCTCCTCCCCCGACTCTCTATTCTACGAGGTCTCAGGGGAGTGAAAGGAAATCCCCGCCCCCTGCTCTCTATTCTATGAGAGCTCAGTTCAGTGAAAGGAAGTCTCCTCCCCCTACTCTCTATTCTATGTGGGTCCTATTCAGCCCAGCCCTGACCCATCAGACTGCTGGAGCCAAGACCCTCTCCAGCCCCCTGTCACTCACAAACCAGACAGTGAATACACAACCTTAGCAGAGGCACACTGGAAGGTTAGGCAAGAAAATGCCTACTTTATAAAAGTAGTATTTTCAAACACAGAATGTAAAATTGACCCACACTAAAAGATGTATTTTAACATTCTGAGTTCAGGCATACCAAACTCGAATTTCTACCTTGTTCCCATGGTCAGTTAGGATTATAAGGTGTTATAATCAAACTGCCCATTCTGGCCTATGGGAGCAGGTAGCCTTGCAATAGTGAAAAATGAAATTGGCTGTAATTCACTATCAGGACATGCCACCCACACCAGGGCATGTCCTACCTTTCACATACAATGCACCCTGCCCTAGGGCCTACCTTAGGGGTGACTAACATGTAGAAAAGGGAAGGTTTGGGGACTGGCAAGTGGGTGCAATTGCCAAGTCGACATGGCAGTCCCAGACTGCACACAGGCTCTGCAATGGTAGGCCTGAGCCATAGTTTACAAGCTGCTTCTGTGGGTGGCACAACCAGTGCTGCAAGCCCACCAGCAGCATTTGATTTACAGGCCCTGGGCACACACGGTGCACTGTACTAGGGTCTGACAAGTAAATCAAATAATCCAATCATGGAATCACTAATCCATACAACAATTTACAATATGGAGCACTTGCACTTTGGCACTGAATAGCAGTGGCAAAGTGCCCAAAGCATCTAGACCAGCAAAAACATAGCATAACACAGGAAGCAACAGCAAAAAATGGAAGGGAGACCCACGCCAATGGTATCAGGTCTAACACTCTGTATAAAGAATAAAAGCGAATTTAAGACTTCTGAGTGCGACGTACCTCCTTGTTGCAGATTATCCAAGGCCATTGGTTCGGCCTCACGTTTGCACCCGCTGCAGTGCGCGCCGGCAGGAACCACATTGTTTTTCATATGTATATATATAGCAGGTCCTCAAGCACACGTACTCTGTAGAATTTGCGAACCATGTACAACACTGGCTAAGATACATCGATGATGTTTTTATTGTGTGTAAGGGGGATGAAAAGAGTGCCACTGATTTTATTCAAAAGATCAATTTGAATACGACTAATCTTAAATTCACTTCCCAGATTAGCAAAGAGAGCATCGAGTTCTTAGATGTCAAGGTGTATGTTAAGGAAGGCAAAATAGCCACTACACTACACAGGAAAGTCACTGCTGGCAATTCTGTACTCCATGCCAGCAGTGCTCACCTTAAACATCTTATCAACAATATTCCATTCGGAGAACTCTTACGGCTCAAAAGAATCTGTAGTACACAGGAGGACCTAGACCATTGCACCCAAGAGGCACTCAGCAGATTTAGAAAGAGAGGATATAGTGAAAAAAGCTTGCAGGAGGCAGTAAAGAAGGTCAAAGAGAGATCTAGAGATTCCCTCCTGCACAAAGAGGAGGTGAACAAAGTATCCATACCAGTGGAGGATGCCCCCAGACTTATTACAGCATACAACAAACAGGAAAGGAAAATTAAGTCAATTATTAAACGTAATTGGCCTATAGTGCTAACAGATGGTGTTTTAGCTCCGAGACTCCCCGCACAACCAACCATCACTTACAGGAAAGGTCCCTTTATGCAATCCCAAATTGTTAAAAATAGCCCAGAATTATTGACTACCAGAATGGTGTTATCACCGAGACAAGGATTTTTTAGATGCACGTCCTGCAGAGCATGTAGATTTGGGGTCAATACCATACAATATTCCACTCCATTCAGCCCCAATATGATTACCATCAAAGGCAGCTTTAACTGCAGAACCGAGTTTGCGGTATATGTTCTGACAAGCACCAGTGGCTTGAGATATGTAGGGAGCACCAAGCTACAGGTGCATGTCAGAATACTGCAACACTTGCGTGCTATTGTTAATAACGATCCAACATATCCTGTTGCACGACATTTTAGATGTGAGCACAACAATGATCTCAAATGTTTGAATTACTTTGTTGTGGCTGCCATCCCTAAGCTCCGGAGAGGTGGAGACAGAGAGAGAATGCTGCGACAATTAGAGTAAAAAATGATCCTTGAGTTGGACAGCGAGTCTCCCAATGGGCTGAATAATACAGAGGACCTACATTATTTCCTGTAATTTTGCACAGCTTTTTCGCAACATATATAGCCTTGTTTTACCATGTATCTAGCTAATGCTTGCTATTGGAATGAGAAAGACGAGCCATTGAATAACAACTAACAAAACAACTTGAAAACAGACTTTTCAGCAAACGCAGTTATGTGCAAACAGTATTTTTTCTATGTCTACACAATCACGTGGGTGTAAATCCAAGCATATTTAAAAAACATGGCGAACTGTGTTTCTCTGTATGTGATCAAGGACAAGTGGTGTCCGAAACGCGTCATTTCTGAGCATTAAAAGAATATTGCCATACCCCCCAGTGGTTCGTGTCTCTCTTCTCGCCATCAAGAGGTTTGGAGAGTTGAATCATTTTTTGTATATATATATATATATATATATATATATATATATATATATATATATATATATATATATATCACTGAAAAAACCATAGGTTTTAGGGACAGTTATAGTTAGTTGGACATTTCACTCGTACAAAACCCGTGAAATTCCCCCGTTATAGTTAGTTCAGCTAACTATAACTCGCGCCCCCGCAATGCACTGCTGATGACGTCACATATTACATCACTCATGACATGGTCAGTGACATCACTGATGACATCACTGATGACATCTCAAATGACATCACTGATGACATCACTGATGACATCATCCACGTGATAATCTGATGCACCTCCTCACACCCTAATATAACCTTTGATACACCCACTCTAAATTACATCATAGCAAACTACAGTGTCCCGGGGTAGGCACCCCGGGACACTGCAGGAGCCGGTCCTGGGGTTGGCGGTCCCCAGGGCCATCAAGGGCTCCAGGAGGGGGCCGCGCGGCCCCCTCCCATCCAGTGCACAGCCCCGGGGAGGTGGTGGTCCCCGGGGCTTTGGGGTCCGTAACGGACCCCCATATTCAAATCTTTAGTGCCCCGGGGAGGTGGCGGTCCCCGGGGTGTGTGGGGGGGCTGGAGCCCCCCCACAGAGGTCAACAAATTTAAAAAAAGAAGTCCTGGGGAGGTGGCGGTCCCGGGGCAGCGGGAGGGCAAAGAGCCCTCCCGCACCATTATTTTTTAAGCCCCGGAGGGTGACGGTCCCCGGGGCTTGGGGGCCTTAGAGGCCCCCCCACATATTAAAATGAAACCCTGCATGCCCCCGGGACTTGGCCCACCCGGGGGCCAATTAACAACGAAGCGTGGGAGACCGCGCTTCATTTTTTTTTTTTCTCGGCGGGATCCGCGCACCCTGTGAGCATCCCGCCGATTTTTCTTATGCTTATTTTCTGCCCAGGGGGTCCTTGAGGGACCCCTGAGCAGACCTAGGGGTCAGGGTGTTTCTACCCTGCCCCCTTTGTGCGTTTTGCGCACTTGTTTCTTCTGGGTTTTTGTAATCGGCAGGATCCGCGCACCCTGAGCGCATCCTGCCGATTTAAAAAAAAATGCTTTTTCTGCCCAGGGGTCCTTGTGGGACCCCTGAGCAGACCTAGAGGGTCATGGTGTTTCTACCCTGCTCCCTTTGTGCGCTTTGCGCACTTGTTTCTGTCCCTCGGTTCTACCGAGGGACAAAATGGCTGCCAACACTTCCTGATTTGGAGTGTTGACAGCCACTTGAAAGCCAATTAGCATGCAGCTCGTGATCGAATCGGACGCGGCCATAGATATATATGTGATTTTCCTTTTGATTTTCTCTGGACCTACTGAACGGATTTACACCATTTAACAAAAAGGGTTCTTTCTGAACCAAGAACTACCTCTTTGCCAAATTTGGTGTAATTCCGTTCAGCAGTTCGAGCTGTAGCCGTGTCTAAAGTTTCCTATGGGAAAATGAATGGGGAAAACACGTTTTGGGACCCCCTTTTTCTCGGCCCCCGCTTGACGAATCACCCCGAAACTTTCAGGGTAGGAGCGGACCGGAGCGGGCCATAAAGTTTGAAAATTTCGCGAAGATTCGTCAACCGGCAAGAGAGTTATTTCAAATAGAATGTCGTGGATTTCCTATGGAAAATAGGTCCTAACTATAACTATCTACTGGCGACCGCCAGTAGATAATATATGTATATATATATATATATATATATATATATATATATATATATATATATATATATATATATATATATATATATATATATATATATATGCAGCCCCCCTCCCAGGCCATAGACAGCACCAGGGGCAACCACCTCTCACTGCCCCTGTCCCTCGACCGATTTTGGCCTTGGAGATCCTATTCCCCAGGGCCTGGCCACTTCTGAATGGGGGAGGGAGCCGTGCAGCCCCCCCCCCCTCCCTGGGCTGTTTTTAGCCCCTGGGACCCATCCCCCATCCTACCATAATTCAATGGGGGAGGGAGGTCACTGCTTGAAAGGCAACTCCCTCTGTGCAGGAGCACTCGTTTTATCTCTTTAGCTGCCCACATGTCTGCGGGCATGGAAAGAGATGAAACCTCTGCTTCTAGTGGGCAGCAGCACTTTAAACAGCTCCCTCCCACTGGAACTTGAGTGTTTGCTTTTGCTTGGTGAGATCTGGCAACTCCCACCAAGCAAAAGCAAACAGCAATGTCCCGGGAGTGGGCACCCCGGGACATAGCAGGAGCTGGCCCTGGAGGATGGTGGTCATAATTGGCCCTGGGGAGGTTGTGGCCCCTCGAATCCTATGTGGCCCGGCAGGGTGGCTGCGCGGCCCCTTTCCCATTTAAAAAAAAACAAACCTAGAAGGTGGTGGTCCCTGGGGCCTCAGGGTGTTTGTGGGGCCCCCAATGTGTTTTTAGCCCCAGGGAGGTGGTGGTCCCCTGGGCTCAAGGGGTCCATGCAGCCCCACCATCAATGTTTGTTTAGCACCAGGGAAGTGGTTGTCCCTTGGGGCTTATAAAGCTTCAGAAGGGGGGCCTTATGCTACTCCTCCTTTTTCTATTGATAAAGACCCTGGGAGGTGTTGGTCCCCGGGGCTCAAAGAGTCTCAGGAGAAGGGCACCATACACCCCCTCCTTTTTTCTTACAAATTGCTGCTGGGACCTGGCTCACCCGGGGGCCCTCTTTGAAAACAAGTGCAAGAGTCCACGCTTGTTTTTATGTATTTTTTTTGCTGTGAAGTCGCAAATTTCTGAATTTGCCTCAAAAAGTTTAAAAAAATGCTTTTTCGCCCAGCAGGGGTCCCTCTGGGACCGCAAGACCAAGGCTTGGGGGTCAGGGAGTTCCTAGCTTGCCCTCTTTTCTTTTTTTTCACATTTATCTTTTTCGACTCGGTTGAAGCCGAATCACAAGATGACTGCCAACACTTTCTGCCAACACTTTCTGGTTGAAGTGTTGGCAGCCAATCAGATCTCTGCATGAGCTCGTTATTATTATATATATATATAGATATGTTGTATATATATATATATTGATATATATGTATAGCTATAGAGTGTCAGTATTCAACATCTGGTCATCCTTGTATATCCTCTATGTATCCTCTCTGTACAGAGCTATTCATTAGCTTCCTGTAGGCATATGTTTTGATTTTAAGGTTTTGCACGTTTATTAGGAACGTCCTGCTTTTTTGATCAAACACTCTTTCACTGCTTCTCAGGAAGTCATTGGTCAACAGGTGGATTCCTTCATTTTAAAAGGGCCACAAATCCTCTAAAGTCGGCTTGGTAGGATGCTTCTTTTTAACCATGGTCTCTGTTACTTGCAGTTCTCTGCCATTCGCCACTCTACCTCTTCACCAACTTTGACATATTTTGAGTCAAGAAAAAACATAAACGCAGCAATTTTATTAAAGAAACAATTCACATTGCACCTTTGACAATACTCATCCTCAATACCCATTACACAACAAGTCTTTAACATAGTGCTAATACTAAAAACCACTCCCTATTTTGTCTCTGTCTGAGTCTGAGGCCAAATGTATTAAAGTTTTGTGTCATCCTTGAGCCACCCAAGGTAACACAAGTCCCTGCCTTGCGTTACTCTATGTGGTGGGGGCATTACATGGGTGGAGCGTGGTTGTTCCTACACATCCACTCATGTATTCTGAGGTATCCCCAGATTTACCAACACTGGTAGACCTGGGAATGCATCAGAATTGACGCCTACACACCAGTGGTGCATACTGCAGCACACTTAGAAAGAGGAATATGCCTTTAAGGATTGTTTTTGTGAAGGAAGGCATGCCTTCCTGCACAAAAACAATCTTGCCTGTAACGCAGGCACCCTTGCTCCATGGCACAAGGGTGCCTGCGTTGGCGCCAGGCTGCTGATTGTGCCCCTGCACAGGCAGAGGACAAGAATGTTGACAATATCTTGATAAATATGGCGCATTCCTGCCCTCTCTCTTTCATGCAGTGCAGCACAGTGCAGCAAGTTGTCTTCCTGCGTTGCATGAAAGAATGATAAATCTGCCCATAAATGTTTTTCTACTGTCATAGTAGTAAAGCCTCTGTGTTTCCCTTCTAAAATGTGTTCTGTGCTGTACATTGGAACTACCTGTTTGGTCTATTTAAATTCCTTCTATTAAATGGTGCCTAAAATGCACATCATATGTGGGCTGCAGTATAAATTTACACCACCCATACCTATTGTCTACCAGTAGCACCATTGTGCTATGACTGGCAGTTTCAATGTCCTGCAGCACAAAATGTCAAGACAAAAAGTCTTTGCCATGTAGGAAAAGCTTATTATTATATATTTATAAGTCACCCTTAAGGTGTACCTTAAAGGCCCATGGGCAACACAGCACATATATTTTAAGATTTGTGTGCTCTCACAATGAAAGAAAACACCAAATCTATTTCATTATGTAGACTTTACTAGAGATTTCCCTAAATAGGCCTAGCTGGAATTGAAGTCTACATTTTCTCTCTCCACCTGGAAAAATGCTAGAAAAACACAATTCTTGTCAGGGTGAAACACAGCAAACCCCAAATTAACATTTGTTCAACCCTCTGGTTGCTTGGCACAAAAAGCAGTCAGGCTTAACTAAGAGACAATGTCCAAAGTATTTATGAACCACTTCAAACTTAAAAAAGTAAACCACAACACAAGATAAATCACACACCAATTTAGAACAATAGAGTAAAATTTAATAAATTAGTAGTACTGAACATATGGAATTGTAAAGGTTTTATGAAAATCAAGCACTAAGAATCAAAAAGGGCCAACTGCGGTTATCTGGTAATGGTGGACCTAGTCTAAATCACAAGTTCAGACTGACCGCAATGGAGTGCCGGCCGGATACAGGACTGAGTTCAGTCCGCTGAGAAAGTACCTTGTGTGCCTGGGCATCAAGCTGCTAAGTCCTTGTGTTGAAATTCGCAAGCCAGCATCGAAGAGCAGTCAATGAGGAGCATCGAGATGCATTGTGCAATGGTGGTGTCAATGACCGTTGGTGCGATGCAAGTTTCTGCATCATCACTGAGGAAGCCGGCTAGACTTGTGGAGACTTGTGGTATGATGCATCGGTGCCAAAGATGAGATGTGTCGTGCTGGGCCGGTGTATGCATCTAGGTGCATTGGTGTCGAAGAAGAGGCTGATGCTTGTGAGGACTTGCACTGAGATGCACCGAGGATGAGCTGCGTCACGCTGGGCCAAAGTCAATGGTGGGCTGCATTGCTCTGCCTCGACATCGAAGAAGCCTGTTATGTCCCTGAGGCTTTGAAAGGGGGGCCAGCCAACTGACCCTTGGAGATTTACTGGAGTTCTGGGTCCACACAGGCAGGCTGAATTCAGCTTGGCATCTCACAGCAACAGAATATTCTTAGTGCAGCAAACAGCAGCCCTTGGCAGCAAAGCAGTCCACAGGTCCAGAAGTGATCTGAAGAGTTGGGTCTGAGGGTCCAATATTTATACCTGGTGTCAGCGTTGACGGGGGTGAAGCTTCTAGTTTCCTTGCCCTACAGAGGTGTCTGGACTTTCCTGCTGGAACCCCAGCTTGTCTGGGGGCACAGAAAACTGGTGTGAAACCCTTTCTGAGTGTGCTGAGGCAGAGCCTTTGTGATGTGCAAGTGTGATAGGTGACAGCTCCTTCCCCCATCAAGTCAGAGATGGCCGATCCTCTCAACACCGATTGTCTCTTTGTCTAGAAATAATACAGAAAGGCCAACTGCCTGCTACACTTTAAAGAGGGCTTTAAATTACAATTCTTTACAGACCAAACTCGACATTCCTACTTGCTGCCAAGTGAAATTTATCACTTATTAAATGTAATAAGGTAACCCAGTGTTATCCTATGGGAGAGGCAGTACTTGAGGTAGTGAAAAAAGAAATTTAAGCATTTTTCACTACCAGGACATGTAAAAGTTGAAAGTACATGTCCAACTTTTTGAATACACTTCTCCCTGTCCCATGGGTTGTTCAGGGTCTACCCTAGGGTGACTGATAAGTATAAAAAAGGAAGGTTTAGGCTTGGGAAAAGGTTTATTTTGCCAGGTCGGAAGGACATGGTAAAACTGAACACACAGGCTGCAATGGAATTCCTGTGACATGTTTAGAAAGGGCTGCTTAAGTGGGTGGCTAAATCAATGCTGCAGTCCCACCAGTAGCATTTAACTTACAGGCTCTGGGTACATGTAGTACCACTTTATTATGGACTTATAAGTAAAGAAGCAAATTAAATGTGCCAATTGGGAGGAAGCTAATGTTTCCATGTTTTAGGAGAGAGCACAAGTACTTTAGCACTTGTTTGCAGTGGCAAAATGTGCAGAGTGCTATGACCAGCAAAAATGAAGTTAGCAAAAACAGGAGGGTTGAACGCAAAAGAATTGGGGGGGACACGCCTAGGACGTCAAATTCAAAATGTATTTTAATAGTGATATCAGGTTTTTAATAGCTTAAGTGGAAAGGGAACTTCTAAAAATGAACTTTTTCCTGCCTGAGCTAAAACTGGCTTAAAACCAGTTTTGCCACTCAGCACATCTAAAGCTGGAATAAACATCCTTGGCTGGGAGAGTTAAAGACTCTAGCTCAGAGCCCTCTGAGCCCAGAAAGAGCATGTAAATGTAAATTCGTACTTGTAAAGCGCACTGCCACCCCAGCTGGGGCATCCTGTCGCTATACGCATACCGCTGTGGAACCCTTCCTGGCTATTCCCTGTGAAATGTCCACTCCTGGGCACCCCCAAGGTGAAGCCAGGCATCCCAGCGCTGGTGGGGCCGTTGTGGAGATTAAGCAAGCTATTGCCCAGAGTTGCAGAGTGGGACCCATGATTAGAATAGGCACCGAGGCGAGAATTATCAGGTCCGAGGAAATTGAGTCCAAGACCCGCCGAGGCGGGAATTGAACCCTGGTCCCGGGCCAGATCTCTGCATCAGGGTCTGCCGCTCTAACCATTGAGCCACACTTCTCCACTACATGTAGGTGTTAATTGCTAACAGTTTAGCAGGGATAATGTGTCTGGGATTGACAGGAACAGCTGACAGAACAAAAGGCAGCTTTAGCACTACATCTGTTGACTTGGAGATGCCTGGGAGAGATCCTCAAATTTATCCCCAGGAACCTCATAGACAACCACGCTTCAGTCACAGTAGAGGAAAGAAAGCCATTGGATCATGTCAGGTGGGGGGAGAGCTTGTCTAATTAAGGGTGTGGCTTAGGAGCTTCAGACAAGTCTCTGAGGTTGCAGAAAGGTTTTGGCACATTAAAACAGGGGCTCCTGGATAATGTTACATTGAAGTAAAGATGAAGGGATGCAAGAGGACTGGATCCTACCGTACACCTGGCTGGAAAGAAACCTGGTGTCCAGAAGAGTGCCCTGGGGAGGTAGGTGCTGTAGGACTGACCAGAAGGAACATTTCCAGCAATTTGAGAAAAGTGGGCCTTAGTCATTTTTTCAGCAAGGCAGAAACCAAGGACAAGATGCTGAGGCTTGCCCAATGATGTTGCACTGTAGAAGGACAACAAAACCAGGTTTGTCCTGCTCTGAGCTATTTGCTGCACTGTAAGTTGGTTCAGAGGGAACTCGTAGCTACAGCTTTAAGCCTTGCCCAGGATATTGACTTACAAATCTGGATAGAGCAAATATATCAGTCCTTGAAGCAACCACACAATCCCAGCTTGTCCCGAATCTGAGCTTTTGGCACCACATCCAAAGGCTTTAGTATGGGCTTGACAGCAGAATATCTGTTTTCAATGGATCCTTACTGGCCACAACATTGGATCTTGCCAGGCAGAATATTTTGACTTCAATTTTAGAGACTAAGGGGCATATTATCAAGGGCAGTATCGCCACTTTAGTAGCACTTTTTGCCGATAAAGCGGCAATATTTTTATCGCCCTATTAGCAAGCTGTCGCTAACAGCTGTTAGCGACAGCTTAATGGCGATAGCGGCCGTTTTGTTGCCGCTTTGCATGTCAGCGATAATTATCGCTAATGACATGCAAAGTAGGCGTTCCCAACTAAAAGCAACTGCAAACAGTCGCAAACACAACTTCCCCTATTATCAATTCCCGCGAAGCGATAAAAAAAGTCGCGCTAACCGCGATTATCGCTGGAATTTAACACCTGATAAAAACTTGACTTAACCATCTTGTCAATGGGAGGTGGATTGTAAGGTTAAGTCCTCACCTGACTATTAGCAAGCTTTTCATTAGCGCAGTGAATTCATCGCTGGATTTCTCGCGCTATTGCTGGGTTTCGCCGCTATCGCTGGATTTTTTTATCGCCTTGGAGATAAGCGTTGATAATAACGCGTTATCTCCGCGATGAAATCCAGCGATAAAAAAACCAGCGCTAAGCGCGCTTTGCGATAATTATCGCAAATCCTTGGTAATATGCCCCTAAGTTCGAATAACCCCACTCCTGACAGTATGCTTAGCTGAATGGCTCTTGGCCATTGAGCAGCAAAGCCTCATAGGCTCAAAGTGAGAAATAAGTTAATAAAAGACGTTTATTTATATTTAAAATAAATGATAAGAAAAAGTTGATGGAAAGGAGAATTATTCCACAAATGTCCTTTTTTGCAAGTGTTGTGGAACAAAATTAACTCATGCTTGCATGCATTAATTTCACTACACCTTATTATTCGTGGTTAGGTTTTTCCGCACCCATGTTTACCTGGTGTGGAGGAACCTGACCTTATTTTCCAGATGGAAAAATCTCATGAGCCTTTGGCTGCAGCAGCTGCCAAGTCTATTGCCACTTTTTTCAATCAGTGGGAAGCATGCATTTTTTTCCCCTGCTAAAAAAAAACTTTGCTTTCCCTTCCCTGCGCCCACAAACCTCCTCCATCACCCTATTAGTGGTACCCACATACATTTACCACCTGCTTGAAGCAGATGGTAAATGTATGCAGTAAAACCGCAAGGAATAGGGGTTTCTTTGTGTTTCTATAGTAAAAAAAAAAAAACAGTCCCACAGAGTAATTCCCAATTCAGTGGGGTTTTACTGGGCATTGCATGGTACTGGGCGATTCTATCACACAGAATCAGTAACATTTCATGCAATTTTACCATATGGAAATATTACAACTGTTGTGTGCACTTATCATTATGGCCAAAGTGGGGACAGGAGCTGAGAAAGAACTGTCTCTACCCCTCACCCCTAGCTGGGGTGGGCTTGGTATTAACGGAGGAGTACTGACAACAGACATATTTATTGGGGGAGATCAAATGTGTTAGGAAAATGTAACAATCTGGTCGTTTGGATGCTTTGGACCCTTTCAAAATATTGGGCAATTTAAAGCACAAATTCATAGCCTGTGCCAGTTTATCAGCAGGTAACTTTACAATCATTTATAAGGTAGCCCGAAATTACACAAAATAGCTAGGGTTGAGTGAAGTTTCAAATGTAACGCATCAAACTGGGTGAAGTCAGGAAATGTAAGCCTTGTGAAAGAGGAAAACGTTCTCAACTTTAATCGAAATTATATTTGGTGAAGTTTAATTTGATCAATCCACCAAAAGCATGCAGCAAGTGATAGCCCTCAGGAAGGGTGAGTGGTGGGATCTTCCTCTGTTGCAAGGAGTGTTTTACTGGCCACCTATTAGAGATAGCCATAGTGATGGAAGGATTTAAAAACTCTAACAGCTGCTGCACAGAATCAGAACACTGTTGATTTCCCACCATCGGAGTCCTACCCTTTGGATGGTGGGACTTCCAACGGTGTGGATTATGAAACTGCATGCTTGCGACTGCAGTAATATTTTCCCATTGTTGAGCAGGGCCACTTTTCCTCCAATTGGCTTTCACGTTTGGCAGCATGGGCCTTCACGAAATTGATGTTGAAAGGAGAATAATGCATAGTTGTGAGACGAATATGTGATGTTACAACGCGATCAAAATGATCGCGGTATGTAACATCGCAGTATTTACAACGCAAGTCATTGCAACGACTTGCGCTGGAGGGTGCTGGACTTAGGAGTAGTAAGATTTACTATTCCAACACCAGTCTACGTACAGTAGGGAAGGTGTTGGAATAGTAAATCTTACTATTCCTTAGGTTAAAGCGCACTCCAGTACAAGTCGATGTAACGCTTGCGTTGTAATGGCAGCGTTCTAATCACCGCGATGTAAAGGATGTTTCCCTTGTGAGACAATGGGGCACATGCATCAAGGTAGGCTTTTGCGATTCCTTAATTGCGATTATTAAGGAATCGCAATTAAGGAATCGCAAAAGCCTATGCATGTAGGAATCGCTATAAAAATAGCGATTCCTAAACATTCCTTAATTGCGACTCGCTAATTGCGAGTCGCAATTAGGAATACCTCCCCATTAATTCCTATGGGCCTAGAGGCCCATAGGAATGAATGGGAAGACATTCTCAATTAGCGATTCGCAATTAGAGAATCGCAAATTGAGAATGCAATTTCAAGGGTGCCAGGGTGTCAAAATGACACCCTGTTGCACCCCTGAAATTGTGATGTGCACCCATGTTGCGCACACACATGCCCCAAGGGCATGTGTGTGTGTAACCTAAAACTTTAAAAAATGCATTTTAGAGCATTTTTCGAAGGTATTGCAAATTACAGACAAGTTTGATTTGTCTGTAATTTGCGGTCCCAAATAGCGAAATCGCTATTTGAAAGTGCTTCTAGCATTGCATTTAAGGAATCGCAAATTGCGATTCCTTAAATGCAATCGCAATTTAGGAATTCGCAATTAATTGCGAATTCTTAAATTGCGCATAGAAACACTTTCATGCATCTCCAAAGGCCAATTTGCGATCGCAAACGGCCGATTTTTGCGATTCGCACCGTTTGCGATCGCAAAAACCTTTGATGCATGTGCCCCATAGTTCTTCATGACATAATAAAAATATTCAGTCATCCGTGGACACCAAAGCACCCATATACTGTTTTTCTTTACTGTACCTAAATAAATATTAGATTTGTTTTTCTCCTGATGAAGTAAGTTCTGCTGAAAGCACTGAAATAATATTTAAGACAAGTTAATAGGCTGGTATTATTTGTGATAATATTCAAGCATCGGACAGGGGACGCCTTTGCAAGTGTAGACTGCAGCAAGTTAATGCCGCCAGTGAAGTTTCAGTGGCATATCTACTGCAGGGTATTGAAGCAGATCAATGGATAACTGATGTCAATGAAATAGGATTGATGAGGCTAATTATATATGTCATAGAATAAATGCTATCGGCGCTGATGTTACTCAAAATTTGAGTTATTTTGAGACTAATTTAACCAGACTAGATGCCACTTAGCTGCTCTTTTATGGATGTTATTTTACTGCACACACTAAAGTTACACACACATCAAGACAAGTAACATGTGTCTTTCTTAATTATTAGGCCAAGGTTTTGCAATATCAAATGTTGTTGTAGCTCATGTATGGAAGCACAGCTGTTTCGAGGGACAGGATAATTTACTGAAACGTGTTTACAATATAATTTAGTATGGCGGTATACATTTTCAAGTATACCTTTGACTTTATCAATGTAAATTGCCACCTTTGTAATGTGCATCTAGAATGCAGTTATATAAATTATAGACTTTAAGGATGATCAGTGTGTTACTAAATGCATTCATTATTATAATAAGACTCCTGGCATGTGTAAAGTATTTCTTTAGTTATATTTGAAATTCTTTTTGTTTGCAAATTAAAGTCTTATTATGATGCGAACCAGATTTTCATAATTATATTTTTCTACTGCATTCTCACATTGGTTCCAGTGGTTCCTGTGATTTTTAATACTGATACAGATAACAAACACCATACATTTTTTAAAATTCTTTTTATTCAATAAACAAACGTACAAACATCCCATCGTTGCAATTAGTAATCACTTTTTACATCATCTGCAGTTTCAGGTCAAGGGTACAATATTACACATCATAAGAGGGGGGAACTCACCGCTCCCTCAGTTATTTTGCACTGTTTTACTGTTGCCCCCCCCTCAATTGTGTCTATCACCATATATTTTTATCTTGCAATGAGACATCCTTCTCTCAATGTGGATCAAGGTCGCATTTAAACATGGCTGTTTAAGCTATTGTACTGTTTGCTTTAATATTTACCTTGAATTGGTATTTGCATTCTCAGTATTCTAAACATAAAATAAATATATTCATTAGTAAAAGGGCAGCAAAGCAGAAAAACGCCCTGGAAGCAAGTCTCAATCTAGTTTGCCTTTAGCAGGGGACAGATAATCTTCTCTTCTTCTACAAAGGTTTGCTTGATTAGGGGGGTACTGCAAATCATTTACAAGCTAGAATGATATCATAGGGTAGCAATCAATTGATAAACGTCTGCCCCTAACTAGACCATGCACCGGAGTCTCTTGCGGGATGGTCAGGTGGGGACCGTGTCCCTTCTCTATTCTTCCTGCCCTGGGCCCCACCACCACCACCACAGCTTTTGAATGTGCCAGGATGTGACTCCAAAAATGCAACTGGTGCTTCACCTTGCCACACACATTCCTCTGCGAACTGCCTTTCACTGCAAAGCAGTTGTTTTGCTCCAAATGTATCAATCTGGCCTTGTATGTATGTGTCTATGTGCGTGTCTATACATGTGTACATAAAATACATATACACACAAATGCATACAGAGTCAGAGTTGAACATTTAAGCTAACCCACAAACACACACACTCTTAATGATTGCCCTTTGTTGGTGGCCCCACCAATTTTAACTGTGGCTCTAAGTATGCTCCCTTAAAATTCTATTCAAGAAGCCACATATTTCTTATTGGTAAAATATTGTGCGTGTTGATTTCAGGTAAGGAAAATCTAACCAGCTTATTTGTACAACGTTTTTGGAGTGGTGGGATTGAACAGCCACCAGCATTGCTCTTGGAAAGAGAGGATTTGCTCCCCAAGCGGAAAGCCTGTCCCTCTATATGGGCCAAGCTAGTCATCAGCAAAATGTCCCAGTCTTCCCACCTCCCTGACAGTGGAGTTGAAGAGTTCTGCTAGGCTGCAAAAGATGAAAGGAAAGTGTCACATGTAACGTTGTTCTTCGTTCCCAAGCTCTGCCAGATGGGCAAGGGCTCCCTTTAAATGAACCTATTGTGGTAGAAACATATCTGAAATCAGAAAGCCTGCCGGATGTGCCCCAAATAAGGATATCTGCATTGTGTATTGAATTTTCTCTCCAAACAGTGATGCACCAAATGTGTTTAATTAGCCGGTGCCCTAATTAAGTTTGAACGTTTAACCTTTTAAAACTTTTTTCCAACTCTTATTCTGACTTTTTTTTAATTAATTTTAAACTCCTTATTTTCCTTCTCTCCATCCATCTCTTAGGAAAGAGGCAAGTATTCCAAAAGTGGCCTGTCCACATAAATTACAATCTATGCTTTTGAGCAATTTGTAAATATTGGACATTCATTGCCTGACAAGAAATAAAGAAAGGCATGTAAAGTAATACATTACACTAACACGACTTATTGATCAAAATGTAATAAATTGAATAAAGGTCCAGACTCCAGACGATAATAATATAATAACAATTTAATTGTAATTTAAGAGGATACTCAAAACCAGAACATCTAGAGGCCAAAGAATAAGAGAGAAGCTCCATGGTAATAAAACTGAAATATATTTTGGAGAAGTAATGAGCATAAAATAAACAAAAATCTCACAAACGACAACTTTACCTTTCTCGTTAAGCGTCTTCAGAGGATCATTTGACATTTGGCACCATTTTCAAAGGTATAATTTTCAAATCAGCAACTGAAATAGTAATAAAGAATGATCTAGCATCAGAGTGAAAGCTCACATCAGTCATAGAGAACAAATGGCCTAATATCACTTAACTAAATAAATTACAAACCTTGTTTAAAACAGATGTTAACTTACGGCTATTGCTAGCCCCCTGCTTGAGACACATAACAATGAGGTAGTGAAGAAGTGCCTAAACAAGAGAGCAAAAAAGGAGTCTGAGAACAAAATATATATTTTGCATTTCTCACAATTTGCCTTCCTCATGGTACTGTAGAAGCAAACAGGAGGCTGTTGGATATCTAACTGTGAAACACATCATGGAAACGGCTACACTAAAAAATTTCTTCTAGGCACCTAGCAGCATCCCCACAAGATGCAGGACGTGATGATGGGGCTCTATTCTCACTGGTCCCATCGCTGTCAAAGTGAAGGTGATTGGAGATGGGGTATTGAAAGGCAGCAGTGGAAATTTGCAACTATACATGTGCATTGTTAGTCTGTATTGAACGTTCAAGTCTAGACCTGTACATTAAGAGACTCATTGTGAATCTGTGGATATATATACACCTTACAATGCTTTAGTGGATATTGGAGGCTATGGCAGAACAATGTAAGGGTCACTGGAAATTTGAGACTTAACAAACATTGGCTCTGGGCATTATTCAAGGCTAAATGTGCATATTGTGAGCCCATGTTAGGCATTTGAATTTTAGACAGCACGTGTAGGGCCATACATCTGCTGAGAGGCTTAAGTGTTAATGCAAGGTTATAATTTGGAGCATTTGAGGTTACCTGTGCTTATAATGTTACAGTGGGCATGTCTCTCAGCACCTGAGCAGATGAGACTTTTACAAGGTATGTGTTCATTCCTCCTAGAAATATGATTGATGTGCCTAGGCTAGAAATTTTAGGCTGTGCCTAGTTACCTGATGCTTTGTCTTGCCATATTACGGGTGTACCTTGGCAAGTATGAGTTTGTCTTAGATTTGAGCTGTAACGTACTGGTATGATTGTCATGTCTGGAGATATCACAGTTATGCCTGGGTGTAGGGTATTTATGGCATGGAATAACATGTCAGTTCCTTGGTATTTTAAACTATGCTGGGCACTTGATGATTGCACCTGGGAAACTGAGGCTGTGTATTGACATTTAGGCTGTAACTGGGTATATGATGGCCCATGAATGGACATTTGAAGCTGGGGATAGGTATTCAAGGATGTGGCTGGGATTTTGAGTTAATGTCTGGGTATTTCAAATTACAACATGGCACTTGAAGCTACGTCTCGATCTTTGATGGTTGTGGCTCAGCATTTGAGCATGTGTGTGGGTCTTTGAGGCTGCACTAGAAGGTTCATTTTGGGCGTGGGGACGCAAAGATGAATGTCAGGATATTTGTTTGCATATGATGACTGTATTTAATTACATGACGGTAGCTCTCCTGCTTATAGTTGCTACACATTCGGCACATCATGCAGAACTCTAGTTAATAAAGCAATGTTTAAACTATTTGCTTAAGTTATGCGTGAATTTCAATCAAGCTAGCATAATTAAGCGAATTTCATACTTTACAAAGAAGTATGAAGGTCCCAAAATTTTCCCAAGATGACATAATTAAAATTTGCTCAATTTCTGCTCCTGGATGGATGTCCTGCCAAACATGTACAAGACGTCAGGGATTTGTTCCTAAAGGAAAATACAGGGAAGTACAATGGCAGCCTCATAGTCAGGTCATTTCTGCTCCCCGATCCTAGGAGCCCCATGCTGGAACCTCCAAGACTGGGGAAAGAGAGGAGTATTTCGCAACTGAAAATAATGTAAATACCTACCTATCCTTGCCCTGCACAGCAGTGGGGACTTTTTCATTGCAGCACATGGCCTTCTTATTTTTTCCTTTTTGAGAATCTTCAATGGTTTTACAATTAGTGAGGCCAGTAAACATTTTGAAAACAAGCACTTAGTTGTGAACAGTCAGGTTTCAAACCTTTGCATAATCTGGTACTGGGTGCATCTACAGTAATTGTCTTTCCTGATGATGGGACACAAATAAAAAAAACTGGTCTATGAAATCCCTCTTTATCCCATGCATTTAGAAAGAGGTATCAACAACTGCTTTGCCTATGACCCAACATATAGCTGGGAAAGGCAGAGGTGAAGGGGGGTACCTTAATCCTGAGATTTGAGAGGGACTAATGTGTGGGGTGAGACGGGATCAGATAGAAAACAAAAAGATTGGCAAATTGTGCCTGATGGGTGTCTCCCCAAGTCAAGCTGTATAGGGCAGCAACTGATATATTCATGTGCAGTACACACGGCCAACACTATGCAGGAGTAGAAGCTATCCATTGTTTAACATTGGTAGACAGCAGAAAAGAAGAGGTAGACCTCACACATTTCCACTCTCATAATTTGTACTTGAAGGCACAGTAAGTGTCATACAAGTGACAATTCACAAGGATTAACAATTACAGGTAAACTAAATTTACATCTGAACAATTCCCTCATGACTACAAGAACAGGGAGAACTATTTTTCTGTCAGCAATACAGAGCTGTGAGAACCTTCTTTGAATTTAAGAGAATACATAACATGACTGAGGCAGACACGTTCAGATAGGAGACATAGGACGATGGTGTTTAAGCTAAAAAGTAGCTTAAACACTGATGTGGCCCTTAAATAGATCAGTGGTATGCAAACACTGTACTGATGAGGTAATCTTCAGGAGTTTCCTTTCATCACAGGAGATTATGCACACCACCGAAGGAGATTCTATCTTAAAATATGAAAGTTTGGGACCCCGGGCCCTGGGATTCCCAGCAGTCAGTCGAGAAATCATTGTGATGTGTGTAGTTTTTACCTAGCGATTCTGCAGTGTTTCCAGGCCCAGGCAACGCATCAGTATTGTGTTACTCTCAGATGATGTCAGCCCTGTCATGATCACACCTCTGCCTGACCATCATTATAATCACCGTCAGTCATGGCAGCCAAGTTGAGGGATTAGTAGGGAGGTGGTTAGATGGGACCTTGCCATAAGCAGAACTTGCACCAAGGTCTAAATGAGAAACTAAGTAACCCCTAGATGTTATTGAGAAAAGCAATTTTATTTCAATGACTCTTTTAATGTGTGATTTGTCCCATTACAAAGAATATAAAACACCCTTCAAAACAATTTCCATCAACTTAGTAAAAATGTGTATACTTCCAACATCTTTGCAAGTGACAGGTAAGGTAAGGTAATGTTTTATTGTACATGGTTATTTAAAACCTTTACAATGTAGAAAAGGGTTCAATTAATAAAACAAAGGTTAAGTTCATACATGTTAAGACTGTAAATCCAGCAATAAAAAGCATACTAAGGTAGCAGCCTCAGAGTTAAAATAAAGTACGAGTACAGTTGGACAGCCTGTTTTACAGAGTAAGATGTGCGGTATGTTGATCCTTGTTACCAACAGAATGGTAATCTAGTAAAGTGCTGTTGCAATGAGAGCATTTATGAGTTGAGAAAGTGCCAATACAATAAAAACATATTTGCGTTAAAAAGGTGATTAGTCAAGTTGACAGTTCGGGATATCCCTATAATGTGGTTAGAATTATTCAGTATAGTTCAAGTGGCTGATTGATTTCAGCACTGTGCTCCGCTGAGTGAAAATCAAGGCTCAGAGGGTGGCGGCATGAAATTTGAGTAAAATTCAGGGGCCTTGATTGCGGCCCTTCTGATTGAATTGGTCCGGAAGATGGAACATGTTATTCATCCTCACCAAATGTCTGGAGCGGTGCTAGAGCTGTATAGCAGCAATCATTAGTTGGAACAGGCTAGAACTTAGTGCAAGCACGCTTTGAATCTCGATACTCAAGGGGCTGATGTGATTAAGTGCGGTGCGGTGTTCCTGGGCATTCTCAGCAGATGGTTTGGTGGAATCTGCATGGCCCATCTGTTAGGCCCCTGCCCGCTGGCATCATAAGTGGGCTACTAGTTTGTTCCACTCTCTTGGTGGGGGTGCTACTACTGTCTTTCCTGATGGTTAAAGCAGTAAGCGTTGGTGCCTGTCAGTTTCCCTTCTGGGGCCACACTCTCATAAAGTTGGTTTGTGGTCGCTTAGGAGCATTGGGCGCACCTCGAGCTGACATTGTGCCACCTGTTTCTTTGCTAGTGCAAGCTGGTGCTTTCTCTTTGAGGATTAGAGTGAATTGTTCCTCTCGTCCTTCGTGTTGCTACTCGGTTTTTGGCTATCTTTCAGGATTTTAAAGCGGATTTCCGCCGCTTCGAGGAATTTTACCATTCGGCAACTCAGTTGGATGTCATCGCCTTGGAAGCAAGCCAGCACCGCTTGCCTGCAGGTCCGTATCCTGCGGTTATTAAGAAGCGGTCTCAAGAGGGAGCGGCGTTCTTGTGTAAGTTCGCTGCAGATGGCGATGAGATGTTCGGTGTTATATTTGCCGTTCCCGCAAAGACGGCATTTTGTTGGTAGCTGAGGGCGTAACCACAGGGGTAGGTGGTTCGCGGACGGCAATAACCCTAGTCGAAATTTCAGGAACTTCTCTTTTGTTTTTTTGGAAAAGCCTGTCTGTAGGTATACTTGGGGCGAGGGCTTGATATACGATTGAACTGTAAGCCAGCCATGAGCACGCTCTATCAAGGCGGCTTTCTCCTGCAGCAATGATTCTTTTCGGACTATCTTGTTGACCACCCTTTTAAAGCCTGCTGGAGAGCCTGGGAGTTCCCATAGTTGCCGTAAACCAAGTTGAATAATTGCGGCCTCCAAGTACAGCCTTGCCGGGCAAGTTTCTTTATCTTGAAGTTCCTTCCACAGGAGAGCATTTAGTGTTTTCGGATCTCCCCTGCTTACTTTATGCCAGCTTTTTATGTATGTTCCTTTGCGTGCCAGCTCTTCTTTTGGCGATACAAAAGGGGATGATGGACGGAACGTTTGAGCCAATCAAACACTCACCCCCAGTCAACTGATCTGGGTTTAATCCATCATCATTCTTTAGCTCACTCCACCACCCCAGTTCAGACATGGCCATATGCAAATCAGTCTGACCCTGTGCCTCATGGGAACAGTCCAGCCCGAACTGCCAAGCCATGTCTTCCCTGGACCGGAAACAAGCATCCTAGGACCGGTTTCTGGCATTCCAGCCGTCATCAGCCAGGCTTGCCTGAATCCAGTGGCAAAGTGAGCAAGGGACCCACGTCTGGGCATACCCCGCCAACTTAGGGCGAACAAAGCGATACAAAAGGGGATGATGGACGGAACGTTTGAGCCAATCAAACACTCACCCCCAGTCAACTGATCTGGGTTTAATCCATCATCATTCTTTAGCTCACTCCACCACCCCAGTTCAGACATGGCCATATGCAAATCAGTCTGACCCTGTGCCTCATGGGAACAGTCCAGCCCGAACTGCCAAGCCATGTCTTCCCTGGACCGGAAACAAGCATCCTAGGACCGGTTTCTGGCATTCCAGCCGTCATCAGCCAGGCTTGCCTGAATCCAGTGGCAAAGTGAGCAAGGGACCCACGTCTGGGCATACCCCGCCAACTTAGGGCGAACAAAGCGATACAAAAGGGGATGATGGACGGAACGTTTGAGCCAATCAAACACTCACCCCCAGTCAACTGATCTGGGTTTAATCCATCATCATTCTTTAGCTCACTCCACCACCCCAGTTCAGACATGGCCATATGCAAATCAGTCTGACCCTGTGCCTCATGGGAACAGTCCAGCCCGAACTGCCAAGCCATGTCTTCCCTGGACCGGAAACAAGCATCCTAGGACCAGTTTCTGGCATTCCAGCCGTCATCAGCCAGGCTTGCCTGAATCCAGTGGCAAAGTGAGCAAGGGACCCACGTCTGGGCATACCCCCGCCAACTTAGGGCGAACAAAGCGATACAAAAGGGGATGATGGACGGAACGTTTGAGCCAATCAAACACTCACCCCCAGTCAACTGATCTGGGTTTAATCCATCATCATTCTTTAGCTCACTCCACCACCCCAGTTCAGACATGGCCATATGCAAATCAGTCTGACCCTGTGCCTCATGGGAACAGTCCAGCCCGAACTGCCAAGCCATGTCTTCCCTGGACCGGAAACAAGCATCCTAGGACCGGTTTCTGGCATTCCAGCCGTCATCAGCCAGGCTTGCCTGAATCCAGTGGCAAAGTGAGCAAGGGACCCACGTCTGGGCATACCCCCGCCAACTTAGGGCGAACAAAGCGATACAAAAGGGGATGATGGACGGAACGTTTGAGCCAATCAAACACTCACCCCCAGTCAACTGATCTGGGTTTAATCCATCATCATTCTTTAGCTCACTCCACCACCCCAGTTCAGACATGGCCATATGCAAATCAGTCTGACCCTGTGCCTCATGGGAACAGTCCAGCCCGAACTGCCATCTGTATCGCTTTGGTCGCCCTAAGTTGGCGGGGGTATGCCCAGACGTGGGTCCCTTGCTCACTTTGCCACTGGATTCAAGCAAGCCTGGCTGATGACGGCTGAAATGCCAGAAACCGGTCCTAGGCTGCTTGTTTCCGGTCCAGGGAAGACATGGCTTGGCAGTTCGGGCTGGACTGTTCCCATGAGGCACAGGGTCAGACTGATTTGCAAATGGCCATGTCTGAACTGGGGTGGTGGAGTGAGCTAAAGAATGATGATGGATTAAACCCAGATCAGTTGACTGGGGGTGAGTGTTTGATTGGCTCAAACGTTCCGTCCATCATCCCCTTTTGTATAGCTCTTCTTTTGGCAGCCCAAATTCTAGTCTCATCTGTGCGGGCGATGTGTACCTAGGAAGGCCAAAGATCATGCGTAGCGCCTTTGCTACAGTTCCATCTACTGAAGCAGCATCCCTCCCCCTCATAGCTTCACTGCCGTAAGTGATGGCTGGGATTAATTTTGCCTGGATCACCTTTATGAGGGGTAATAGGCTTGGTCCAGTGACCACGTTTTTTAGGTTTCTAAGTGCTACCGCAACCATTAGCCCTCTCCTTTTTATGGTGTCACATTGTGGCTTGAAGTTGCCCTTACAGTCTATGATGACCCCCAAATATCTATATTCACAGACCGTTTCCAACTTCCTTGATGCCAAGAGCCAATTCCGTGTTATTTTCTTTTTGGGAGGATTAATGCACATATCTTTAGATATTTCTTGATTGATGCTAAGCCTATTAGCTGCAGAATATCTCGACGTAATGTCCAGTAGCCGCTGTAGGCCTACAGGGGTCCGGCTAATAAGTACCAGGTCATCTGCGTAGAAGAGGTTCGACAGCTGGGTGCCCCCTAACTTTGGTGCATGCGAGTTACTTTCATTTAGCAGCGTTGATAGTTCTCCCATGAAAAGATTAAAAAGTATTGGAGAGAGTACGCAGCCCTGTTTTACCCCTGTGCTTGTTAAGATCTTCCTTGTTAGGTATTCGCCAGAGCCTAGTTTAACTTGCACCCATGTCTCGCTGTGCAGGAGAATTAGTTGGTTTAAGAGCAGCGGGGGGATGTTCAGCTTTTTAAATTTTTCCCACAGAAGGTTTCTGTTGACGTTGTCGAATGCAGAACTGTAGTCGATGTAGCACAGATATAGGGGTTGCTTTTCTTCGAGGGCAGCGTCGATTAATAGTGAAAGAGTTAATATGTTGGTGGTAGTCCCCATACTTTTACAGAAGCCTGTTTGATTGTATGGAATTGCTGAAACCTCAGCTGCCCACGATGTCAATTCCTCAAGTAAGAGGCCCGCGAAATATTTGGCCTCGTTGTCAAGCAAGGCCACTAGTCGATAGTTTTTCGGGTCGTTTCTGTTTCCCTTTTTGAAGAGAGGTGAGATGATAGCTCCCCTCCATGATGATGGAATTATTGATGTCTGTAGGATTTTTTCAAACATTGGTTTGAGTGCGTCGGCCCAATATTCCGGCTCTTGTTTAAACAGTATAGGGGGAATCCCATTTGGTCCAGGCGCCCCCTCGCGTCTTCCCTTTGAGATTCTTTTGCTAATCACTGCACTCGTGATTACGATTGCCTGATCTGGCTGCTGAAGTTCATGGTGTTCACAACACAGCACTAATCGCCCCTCAATGTCCTTTGTGGGATTAAGTATTCCTTGACTAGTTGTATCAGTTTCATTAAAATGCGTACTAAGAAAGGTTGTCCAGTCATCTTCTGTGACATAAGAGTTAATGCCTTGACTCCGCTCCTTGGTCAGATTGTTGATCTTTTGCCAAAATTGTGCACTGTTGCTGGTTTTGGCATTGTGTAAGAGTTTGGCCCAGAGAGACTCATCTGCTTCACGCTTAAGTCGCCAGATCAGCCTCCTGCGGTCACGCTTTAGCCGCCTCAGCTCTTCTTTGGCGGCATGATCTGCCCTCAAACTTCGTAGTGCTTGGCTGATGAGGGTCTTTAGGTTTTTTAGATGAGCATTGTTTCTAAAGTTATGGTACCTCATGTGCTTCTCGGATTTACCAGCTCCTTCAGACCGGTTGTTTCCCTGTTTTGATCCCATATTGTTGCGTAGTGTTTCTACAAACTCCTCCCAGCTCTCGATTAGGTCTGTTGTTACATTTTGAGCTTCGCTGAATGCTTGCTTAGCATAGAGCAGAAGGCGCTGAGGGTCGTCTGTTCTGCATTTTATCCGCCTATCATTCGCGGCATAGACTGAACTGTGCCCCTTGGCTCGTACAGGGTTTAGGATTGTGAAGGCCTCTATCGTGACTTCTTGAGGTAAGTGATCACTGAAATCTAGTGAGCCGATGTGAAAGTCTCTTGCCGATTGGAACAGGTTACTAGAGAGGAAGGTGAAGTCAATTGTGGAACTGGTCATTGTGCTGTGGAACATTGCCGCTTGAGGGCGGTCCCCTGGGAGTCTTCCGTTAAGTGCTTGGAGGCCCAGTTCTTCTAGTGTCGCTAGAAGACGCTGTGCTATTTTTGTGCTTCTGCCTCCGGACGTGTTATCTTGAGGGCTTGATTCCCATGCGAATGGGTCCTCATCTGTGGCGATTTCTGTTACTGGGTTGTTAAGCATGTTCAGGTTGAAGTCGCTGCTGATGATCAGACTGTTTGTTTTCTCAATGGTTAATAATTTTGTGAGTTCTTCATTCAGCTGTTGGGCCCCTCGCTTCTTTCCTCGGGGGTGTAAGTAAAGATTTATCAGAATTATCTCCTCTTTTTTAACCTGTTCCCGAATGGAGATTCGTAGTGCTTGCATTACATTCGGTGGATCTAATTTGTGTGCCAGAGGCACTACTGCAAATATACTTCTTATTGAACTATATGTGGCAAGGCCTCCCTTTTTGTGATCAAATTTTGCACTCTGTGTAGGAGGGATGAAATTCAGGTTATAGCCAGGAAGTTCTGGTGGTGAGTCAGTCCATGTTTCTTGCAGTGCAATAAGGTCGAATCTTTGCATGCAAAGGTTTAGTCCCATATCCGTGAGCTTATCTCCTAGGCCATTAATGTTCCAGGAGCACAATTTGAGAGTGTCAGAGGTTTTGCCGGCATCAGGCCTGCTTTGTCAATGTTTTTCCGATTTGTTGTTTATGGTCCTGGACAGCCAGCTCCAATCTAAGTGGGTCACATCTTTCATAACATATTGCCTTCTGATGCCTTGCTCTTTTCGATCTGAGTTGTCAGAGGTATTGCTGCAAGCCCCTCGCAGTACGGAAAGCGATTGAGAGTCCGGTTTGTCCCGATCATATACATTCCGTTGTTGGCAATCAGTTGCCAGAGGGTCTGGATATCTAGATTTTGCAAATGGTCGGAGCTTTATGCCCCAGCTATTAAACTTTGCTTGTTCTTTGAGCACTCTCTCAGCTAGTTCCGTTGTGGCCCATACTGTTTTTGTGGCTTCTACCCCTGGATGTTCCAGCGAGACTATAAATTCCACTGACTCCAGATCGTTGGTAGATATATTTTTTAGGCTACTGATGGAGTTCAGCAGGCGTAGTATGTTCACCCTATTTAGGATGTTGAAAGCGCCCCTAGATGTGTATTCTGGAATGAGAGTGATTGTGGGGATACCTAGATGTCCCTTTTTGGTGCTTAAACTTTTCTGTGAGGTTGTTGAGGCATTCTCTAGCCTAGTAGATTCCTCTGCTGTAGTTCTCTGATCCTGGACCCTCGGTTCATCATCTCGTGTTAACTCCTGACCTGCGGTACATGCTATTGTTGTGACCCCTGGGGAGTGGCCTGTTTCTATCACATTATCTGGGCTGGAGGCAGGTTCTCTATTTCTGATGGTGCTCAGTTTGAAGTTTTGCCTCTCATTCTTATTCAAGCTTTCGCTGGCTTTGGGTGTTGTGGCTTTTTCGTTGCTCATCTGAGAGGGGCCGGCTTCGTTTTTGGGAATAACCCTGGTGGAAGTTTTTCTTTTTCGATTGGTTTTCCTTTGAATCCTATGCCACTTTTCCTGATTCTAGGTGGATCTCGAGTCCTGATCCGTATCAGATTCACAACCCATTTGGGCTGACATATCGTGTATTGGTTCCGGTGACAAATTCCTAGCTTTGTTGTTCTTGCCCTTAGGTGCTGCGAAGATGTTTAACTTTTGCTTGCGGCCCTTCCTTCTCTGCTTTCTCCCCTGCTTTAAGGAACGGCGATGTTCCGGCAGTTCCTCCTTTTGCAGGGATTCGCCTGGTGCTGTTGTATTACTATTTGATGGCATTTGGCGTTCTCCGTCCCTCGGATGACCGTTTGATCCTGGCAATGTTATATTCTCGATTTCCCTTGTCCACTGTGCTTCTTGTACTTGGATTGAGGCCCCCTGGATTGATGTCAGGGTTCCCTCGTTGTTTATCTGCCATGCTTTGTTTTTCCTCTCGGCTAGACCAACTGATGGACTGTTTTTTACGGCCTCCCTGATATCTGAGAGAAGATTATCCATTGCTGTTGGGAGTGTGGCCAGCTTATCCACAATTGTTATACAAGTGCAGTTCGATTGTGTAAATTTTGTCTCTTCTTGTGCCCTTCTGACCAAACTGTTCAGCTCATCTAGCTTGTCGTCAATGTTGGCGATGAAGATTGAGAGTGAATTTAGGACTGACAGCTGGAGGTCCATCTTGTCCGATTGATATTTGATGGCATTAACGGACATTTGCATTGTATGCAGGAGAGATACCCAAATGTCTTCTTTGACTTGCGGTGTTGTCTTGCTGGGGATAGGGTGTGAGGCATTGTTGTTTGGTCTTGTTAGTTCCTCTTGGGGGACCTCGTGAGAGGCTGCTGTGTAAGAAGCAACCAATTCTTCCCACTCCTCTTCAGTGAGATACGAGGATTCTGGGTTCGTGGCCTTCGATGGGTCAGAGGCTGAGTTGGCTAGGACCGCGGGAAGGCTTCGGGAGGGATCTAGAATTAGCCCAGAATGCTCAGGTTGTTGGGCATTTGCATAGTGTGCGGGCCGATCCTGTGCTGTGATTTGCATTACAGTAGCGGTATCTGGAGACTGTCCCTTTGTTTTGTCTCCCTGACCAGTAGACTCACTCGTTCTCTTATTGAGCTCTAGTCGCTCCTGCCTGAGGTCTTGTGTTAAGAATGTATTTTTCTCACACGCGAGTTCCTGTTGTGATCGGGGGGCCCCCTGTCCTGCCATTATTTTGGGACTTGTGTTCCACGTGTTAAGATTACTTGGAGCGCTGGATACTGATGCTGGTGTCTCGGGTGCCTCAGGTACTTCGGGTATAACAGGTGCCTCGGGTGCCTTTTGTCTCTCTGTGTTTCCGGATGGGCCTTGTCTATCCTCTAAGGGAACTCCCACTCCAATGGTTGTTGATTTTGGGATGCTCTTCATGTTCCAGTTTATTATAGTTCCGGTGTTCAGGGCACTGGGGGTACTCTGGGTGGGGACTTGGTGCTCACTCTTGTTTGCCGTTGACTTTGTCTTTGGCATCGGGTCCAGGTCCAGGTCTAAATCCAAATCCCACGTTCTAATATTCGTTGAAGTCGCCCTGCTGTGGTCCTCTCTACACTCTTCTATCGATGTGACGTCGGGACCTTCGCCGCCAACCCTCCCGTCGCTAGCTTCATCATCTGTCTCCTCTGCGGCAAGCTCTCTCTTCAACCCTCTCGTCAGCTCTTTCATCGGCTCTGATTGTAGTTTTTGTTCCAGTGAGTAGGTTCTGGGCTGCAGCGGAGTAGGCAGATTGTTTGCATGCCGGCTGTTCAAGCAGAGAACTACGCCGGGGTCCTTGATGAATGAAAACTTTGTGTAAATTTTCGGTTGGTAACAAGGCTTGCTCGATGTGAGTGTACTCGCAGCTATGCCTACTGTGCCGCTTACTTCCCCTCTCCCCTTGAGGTTTGATAAAGGTTTTGGGCTTGAGAGGCCTGGGGGTAGGGGGGTCAAGGAGATCAAATGAGCTTCACCTCCTCCTACCTCTTCCATCTCCGCTTTCTTCAGGTCGTCTTCGCTGGTGGGTCCTTGCTGAGTTTCTTGTTGCCCTTGTTTGCTCTCCTGGCTCTTTTAGTAGAATTCCAAGGTGCCGGTGGATCCTTTGATCTCCCGGATCTCATTGTGCCCCCCTTATCCTTCTCTTTTTCTTTTTCCTTTTCTTCTCTTCCCCTCGCAGAGTGCTGCACCAAGCACTGGTTGCTGGGTGCAGGGGGCCAGAAGCTAAGTCTGGGAGTTGAGAGGGGGGTCGTTGATTGCGGGCTGAGTCGGGAGCTAGTTGTTGTTTGTTTTGTTACTGAGCACTTGTTGTTGTTGGTGCCTGTTCGTTATAGCCGATGGCCGCTGGTTGCCTGTTGCCAGTTGCCAATACCAACAAGATCTTTCTTGGTTAACTGTGCTGTGCTTCAGTGTCCGACCACGTGGCAGTATGGAAAGGCTGTCCAACAGGATCTTTCACTGGGTAGCAGTGGGCAACAATGGATAGCAGTTGGTGTCAATGGAGCTTCAGAGGCCAGATTAAGCTGAATTCTATGGGAGCGCCCTTCGCCTGGCTCACCTGGCTTAGAATTGACTTGCGCTTTGCTGTGCTTAGCTTTGCTAGCCCACCTACCTGCCTCCTGTTGTCAAGCGGTTCTCAGTCTCAGTTCACGGCTGGGCGCAGTGCTGAGCGGCTGTGGCGCCCCCACTCAGGCTGACCACTACGAGCTCCTGCGCCCTGTGCTTCTCTGCTTCGCGAACTCCTGAGGAAATGAACTTGCGGCTTCTGCCGCTGCTGAGGTTGAATCGCAGCTTCTGACATTTTGGGGGAGAGTTTGGCGGCTCCTGCCGCTGCTGAAGTTGGGTCGCGGCTCCTGCCGCCGTAGGGAAAGGCTTTCGCTGCTGCAGACAGACTTTTGCGGCTCCTGCTGCCACAGAAGGCTCACGCGTCTTCTGCCGCTTTAGAAAATATTTTTGGCGGCTCCTGCCGCTGCCGGAATTGACTTGCGGCTCCTGCTGCCGTAGGGAAGGCCGCTGCTGGACGGCTTTCGCTCCTGCCGCTACGGAGAGGCACTCACGGCTTTTCACGGCTTTTCCGGCGGCCTCTCGCAGCCTCTGGGAGCCTCTGGCGGCCCCCTCGCGGCAACAGGGAAACGAGGCACCGGCAGCCTCTCGCTGCTGGAAGGCTTTTCGCGGCTCCCACTGCGAAGAGGCACTCGCGACTACCAGAGCCTCTCGCAGCCTCTAGCAGCCTCTGGCAGTCCCTCGCGGCAACAGGGCAATGAAGCCGCCAACAGGGAACCCGCGCCGGTAGCCGGCAGCCTCTGAGGCCAACAGGGAAATGGAGCCGCCAACAGGGAGAACCGCACCGGCAGCCTCTCGTGCCAACAGGGAAATGCACGAAAGGACAGGGCTAACAGCACCCCCACGCCTTGCAAGTGTAACTTTTGAAGCAAGCATTGACTTCTAATTCTGTAGAACAAAAATCTGTCATCACTTTTTTCTAACTCTTTTCCCTCTTACTGCTTTACTAATGATCCATAAAATACTTGTCTACACCCAACCTTCTTCTAGCACTTGACAACCATGGAACCTAATGGCAACTCTGCCCCTGATGTGCTGTTCCACATGTCCTACTCTTACATTTCAGATACACATATTTCAAATAATATGTATTTGAACTAACAGAAATTGAAGAAAGAGCAACATGTGCAAGGTAGTTTCAACAATCTTTGAATGACAGTTGAAAACTGGGTCCTGAGGACTCTGATTTTCTGTGGGGGCTGGCTCATACTACATCTTTCATTATCTCCTTTGAGACAAAAATAGGGCAAGTTGATTTTAATTTTGTCCAAAGGTTCCAGAGAGGATTTAACCACAAAGATTGAAACTTTGCTTGTCCTGTTGACTGATAAATACATGTAGATGTAGATGTTTTGCAGAATAAGTTCATGTGAGATTTAGATTCAAATACAATCTATCCTTTGATGGTGTTTGTCCACTGAATTCAATTAGTGGATTTCAGGAAGCATAGTATTGTGTTGCCCTCAAATTGGTATATTTTAAAAATTTCTGCTAACCGACCTTTACTTTTATAGTGCCAACAAATTTCTATATTAAAGCATGATTAAGTGCTACTTCTTGCTGCTGTGGTCAGTAACGGATGTTAGTCCCAGATTCCACAATTATGGACCAGCATTCCAGGAGGTGGTCAGTTAATTTTGGGTAATGATTAAGTGTTATTGCCTATAACAAGGGTATTAAGGATATTGGCACCAGATTTCGGGCACAGTCTCTACGTTAGATCTGCAGCAAGCTACTTAAAAACTTAGTTAACAAAAGAGAAGAGTTTCCATGGTTAGCACATTTGCCTGATCATGCTGCTACATTACTCAAAAAAGTACAGCCCATCACTTCTGACATTTCCAAATCAAACTGTTTCTAGTCAGGTAAAAGTAAACAACATTCACTAGTTACACAGCTCTCCCAGTGCTCCAAAGTGAGGTCACTATAGGAAGACATACATATTCAGCTTCTCTCGCATATGAGAGAAAAAATATGCTCAATCTCCATGGATTAAAATAGGAAACATAAAAGTGGATGGCAAAAGGGCTTCAATCTTCCTGGTGACTCCAGTACCCAAATCATGAAGGAAGCCCTCAACTCTCTATTCAAATTCCTAGAAATAAAACATCAACCCAACTCACTCCAAAGGCAGCACACTAGACTCCATCCTCTCTGCATCCCCAACATTCACTGCAAACCCCTCAATATCCTCGATGGAACTGATCATCTGGATGTCCTCTTCACCATCACAAATGCCACTTACCCACATGAAGGGAAGCAGAAAAAGGAGAACTTTAAGAAGAACTAATCAAACTACCCAGAAACTTCCCAGACCTCAACAGATGCCAGCACCCTTCTGAACATCTACAACATCTTTATGAAGAATCACTTAGAATGTAATGCTCCTCTGTAACAGCACCCATTATCTCCCCCATCAACCAACACATGATGGTCACAGGGAAAAATCACAGGGAAAAATCAACAAAATCAGATCAAACATCAATTAGTCATCGTCAATGTGAGAAAGTGGATTATTAGTTGGAGTGGATTGGAGTTCACCACAAGTAATAATGTCACTATCTTGTTAGTAAAGATTTCGTAATTAAATCCTGAGCTCACCCCTGGTAGCTATGGCACAGAGCAGACAGGTTTAACTTAAGAAAATGTGTAAAGCATTTAGAGATACCCAAATAGTTAAAAAGTTGAAAACACAACACAATAAATATCCCACTACAATTAAAAGAAATAGTGAATGATTAAACAAACAAGATGGCACCAAAATCACAAAAATCCAATATGGGAAACAAGAGGCATTCATTTTTAAAATGTTAAATATAAATAGCTCCAAAAAGCATTAAGCACCACATTCATTTGGTTGCAGTACCTAAATGCAATTTAAAGTCAACTGTGAAGCAACATGGGTTGGATGCAGAAACCAGGTATGGCTCGCTTGGAAGTTCACCTTCTGACTTACTCTCTGAAATAGAACTCAAAATCATCACTGTGGCAAGGCAGCAGGCTGTGACCGAGAAGGGCTCCATGAGGTTGGATAGCTGTTGCATAAGGTCCCGGTGAGCCCGCTGGCTTCTGGCGGTAAAGCTACAAGCAGAAGAATTTCAAAATTCGCACCCAGGGAAGGCCTCTTGCCAGTCATATATTTTGGTGTCTTCGACCAGTGAAGGTTTCTACGTTCGGACTTTTCAATTTATCAGAGCTCGGATTCCTCCGGGACAAGGCTACAAGATGTATCTGAATATGACTGGATACCCCTTCCACGATGTCCTGCGGAAATGGATTTGCTGCTGCTGAAAAGCTCAGAGCAGGAATCTTTGGCCCAGGGGCAACGCACCTTCAACGGATTGACTCAGCAAGTTTGTCCCAGTCCTCCAGAGGTCTTTGGAGCCAAAAGGTTTCTAAGTCCCAAGTTTCTCAGGATGTTAGGAGGACTACACTGTGACATAGCCAAGGGTCCCAGAACATCAGGACAGCACTTGGGGGTCAAGACTCACTCTAACAGAAGCCACCAGCAGGGTCCAGGACAGGTCCAGTTGGAGCTGGGCAGCTGGGCAAATGCAGGAGTGGCCTTTTGTAGCTTGTTGTGTCCTTGCCCTTAGCATCGAGTTTTTATGTTGGTGCAAAATGGAGCAGATCGCCCCCTTCCGGTCTCCTGATATATCTCAAGCAGTAGATGCAGACCTTATTCTGTTCTTCTGCAGGTCCAGAGTGTTCTACGGAGGGTACTGTAGGTGACATAGATATGCCTGGCATCAGCCTGTGGGTTGAGCTGACTCCTGGTCCCTTCAGACGAATGAGTTAAAGGTTCCCAGGGTCAGCCTACCCACTTTTGATGCTCTACCTGTGTACCCACTGGGATTCGGTGCCTGCTGGACTGCCCAGGTGTCAACTAGCATTTGCTTGCCACACGGTAGGCCTCTTTGAAGGTATTCAAGTTCATAAACACAGCTCAGATGGGCATCCTGCCAGCATCAGTCCACTAAAAACAAAGGTGTTGATGGAAAAGTAGGTTATCCACACCATAACCTATATTCAGGTACCACCGCACTAACTGATCATCCTTCAATATTATAATGAACACATTTTTGTAAAATGCTTGGGGCTGCACTCAAACCTCTCAGGAATAGTTTCTATACAAATTTCCAATGTTGTTCATCATCCCAACCCACCTGTTCCAAACAGCTGTGTGGTCGACAAAAATCAGTCTTTTATTGTAATTTATTTCCTGTAAGGCATGGTCACAAAGCAGCCAACACATTTCGTTCCTGCACATAGGGAACGTCTACAGAACAACATCAGCTTGTATTCACAACAGGCTCAAAATTCCATAATGTCATATAATGATCATGTCTTTGTCATAGTCTGATGGTTCACTAGCCATCATATTCACTAATCTTGCATATCCATGTTTTGTAATTCAGTTATAAGTGTATGGTACTCTCTTGCACGTGTAGTGAAAACGTTGAAATGTGGCCTACCAGATCTGGAGGTAAATGCTAGAAAAGGATCCCTGACATTACCAGATTTGAGACTAAGCACTCTGGAAGGAGAAAAAAAGACAAGCTTTCTCTGCCCCCGCCCCCAAGATCTGGAACAGCATGACAACAGAACAACACCGACCTTACTACAATTGAGGAAGAAACTGAAAAGGAAACTATCTCGGATAGGCTGACTTGTCACTTGTTCCACTACTTCTTCCTCCTCCCCCTCTGTCCTCTCGACCCCTATGCATTTCCACTTGTGATTCCCCCAGTACAGCACTCCCTTAATGGCCAGCTAGGTTCATGCTTTAGAAATACTAAAACGTGCCTACAAAAATATACCAGGGATCCCATTCAGTGCACCCTGATATCTTTCGATTATGAGACACCAGCACACAAAAGGTACACAGATCTAGCAGCATGAGAATAATGCCTTACCTATTCTGGTGGGTATTGTCTTCAAAGAATGTGCTCTGATTGGCTGGGTAGTTCCAGGCTTTCCATTCTTGGTGCTAATCCCACATTCCTATTGTTCTGACATGCAATTAATACATTTCAATACAGGCTTCATTCTAAGGACTTGTATAGGAAATGTGTTTCCGATGCCATAGAGATCATATCCGAAGATTGTCTCTTCAAAATTTCAACTCCTTTGTACATTTTAGGTTTGAAGTTTGAATTCATAACTCGATATAAATACAGCAAATAATACGTTTTCACATACATGCTAATAATTCCTTTGACTTACTTCCTCATAAAGTGTTGAATTATATCATAATGAACGTCCTTTGTGAAAAAATGTAGAGCTGTAAAGAGTATCTTCCGCATTAGTGTGAGCGCAGCTTGCCCTCTGTTCTTTAATACAGGGACTGCTCGCAACGCTTCCTAATATGCAAACTTATCTGCACACTTATTTCCCATTAACTGGAATATCATCTAAAACTGTTAGATGTTAGACAGAAGTATTGTGCTTGCAGAATGGATAAACAGAGGGATTTTTATTGAATCTCTAAGTACTTATACAGTGATTAGCAGCTGAGACCTACTTTATTGAAATAGTCACTTTGGCTCTAGAAAAGACTTTAGCCGGCTCAGTTTTATTAAATATATATGTCATATTGATGAATATATCTAAAAGCATGTTTGTTACTGTGTAAGTAATTACAATTAATGGACTTGCTTTCAGAAACTCTACATCATCTTTCAAGCAGAAAGAATAAAAGAAGCGCAGCTACTGATTATATTAGAAGTTAAGATGGAACACGACCTGCCAAGAAAATGAAAACTTATATTACCAAGCACTTTCTGAATGAACTTGCATTATCCTCTTCAAATGAGGCTAATGAATGTGACAAACAACCTTTAGCATCTACATATTATAAAGGGTCGAGCTCTTATCCTATTCTTTCATGTAAAGTAAAGTTTTCTCTTGATTGGATAAGAAATATGTTCATTTAATCGAGCAGAGGAATGCTCATTCAGCCCTGATAGCGGCTTGCAATTTTTATGTTACATTTCGAAACAACAACCTGGTATATCATTAGGCAAAACGTGTTAACAGCAGAGAGGGGAGACGCCGCTAACTACAGACAAACTAGTAACCAGAGGAAAGACAGGACTTATGCACTTATGACTGTTAGTGGTAAGGATCTGGTTGGCAGAGTGCACTGAAAGAGGCAAGCAGGAGCATCCTTTACTGTTTACTAGCTGCATTGGAATTGGAATATGACCTATTTTACACCATCACACAGTGCTGATATCTCGTGCCTACACAGCCAGCCCAGTTTATTTCATACCAGTGCAGTAGTCAACAGAATTATGGCAATGAAGAGTAGTAATTAAAAAATAATAAGGTAAAAACCAGCACAAAGTGGTATATTGGAGAAAATTATGTTGCAGGACAATTTAGACAAGGTAATGGGTTAATTTACAAGCGATCCATAGGGTACATTGTGACATTTCAACTGATGCTACAAATTCAACTGGCTTAAGAGTCCATTAAAATTAGCTCCCACCAAGGTGGAGCGTTCCAAGTGTAGCCCCTCAAAAGCTCAGTCATGCAACCTTCATAGAGGTTACATAGGACCCGTCCAGTTCTTAATTTGTAAATAAATAAATACCAGGGCCCTCCTCAGGAGGCCACTGCAGCTCGCACTTTCCATTGCCACTGTCAGCGCTGCCAATGACAGTACTAACATAGCTAACTACCACACTCCTACAGGTGTGACAATTCAGACTATTCCAGGCCCCCAAAGCTATGAGAATGTCTTCGGCAGCAGGTATTAGTCCTTTTTAATGTGTATTGAATTAATAAATGACTGTTGTTGGGCTAATTTCTAAAATAGACAGACAGTGATGTCATGTGGCAGACCATCATAAGTGCCGGTGTGGACAATTAATTGTCTGTGCCAACCATCAGAAACCACTGGCTCAAATTAAGCACTGGACCCCTCTCTTTCAACTGGGGCAAAGCCGAAATGCTCAAGAGGTATTGTGGCTATGCCCCCCTCTACCCACAGGCACTGTTCTTGCTTGATATTTTAGCAACAAAGATGCTGGATCGCCCTGTAAACCCATTTGCAACCACAAAGAACATCAGGAGCGATCCAGTGTCAAAACATGAATATTAGAGAGGGCAAGAATGAAGACCACTTTTGAAAAGGGATAGTCGATAGGGTCGGTTTTGCTGTGACTGCTAAAGAAGGAAGTCATGTACAGGAGCTGGCACTAAAAGCTCCTTTTGTTGCCACCCTGGAAGAGACCTCATCAGGGCTATGTGCTGATTAGGCCCTGTCTGATCCCCTTCATGGCCCCAAGTAATCCCGCCCTGGGAAATCAAGGAAGTGAGGGTACCATAACACAGAAATGCAGCGCTATGCTTCTGCCATTCAACTTAGACTCCCCCGTGAGAGGTGGGAAGGCACAAAGTAGCATTTCTTCAATTCACAAACAGTTATGAATTTGTATATGTGATTTAGGTATGTATAGGTTACAATATTATGGCTTTAATATTTACATACATGTTTGTTTAATCCAATGTGTCCCTAATATATACAGTGCACATAGGTAGGGTTAAAACAATTGTAGCATTGACTACCTTTACTCAGATAACTTTTTATTATTACAAACAATAATATTTTTTCCTGTATTTGTCTCTCCTTTCCATGCATGCATCTTTTGAAAATGGAACATCATGCCACCCGTCTTATGCCAAGTCCAGTGAGGTGCAAATTACATGAAGGTGGAGCGGCTCTACATATTTGCAAATGTCCTCCAATGTATGAGTGCATGGATTTCAAACTCTATTTCATGACCTTTCCTATCCACACTTCAATCCTCTAGGTTTAAAACTGCTCATGGGTAGTGCAGAGCTGGATGAATTCACTATGCCAAGAAAGAACTCAATTACATACCTGCATGTCTAAGACTATTTTTGACTTACATTCGAACAAAGTGTCGAATTAGGCTTCATAATGGTGACCTAGGTGAGCAGACAAAATATCGAAAATAATATATCGATATACAAAAATATTGAAGTTAAAATATCGAAGGGACAGAATATCGAAGGGACAGAATATCGATGGACAGAATATCGACCCTAAGGTAAGTAATATCGAATTTTTTAATATCGATGTTACTAATATCGATATTTGTATTATTATGTATTTTGTTATGTTTTTAATATGTATGTGTAATATGTGTTTTTGTTAAGTGTTCTACTTGTTTAAAAATATATGTATACAATTTTTATATGTTAATAAAAAAAAATGTAAAGTAAATTTTTTTTTCTACTGTAGCGGGTTGTGGGTTTATAGGGGAATAGGGTGGGAAGTAATTTAATTATACTAAATTAATTATTAATTTTTAGGAATTATAAATTAATTTTAATTATTTTTTGCGTTTAAGTTCTGTAGCGGGTTGTGGGTTTATAGGGGAATAGGGTGGGAAGTAATTTAATTGTAATTAAGTTATAATTTATTTTAATTAATTGTTATTGATAATTATATAATTGTTAATTAATTAATAATTGGTAATTAATTTTTATTAATTGGTGATTAATTTTTATTAATTCATTAATTGATCATCATGTAAGTTAAATGTAATTAACTTATAATTTATTTTAATTAATTGGTATTGATAATTATATTATTGTTAATTAATTGATAATTGGTAATCAATTATTATTAATTGGTAATTAATTATTATTAATTAGTTATTACTTTTTATTAATTGATTAATTGATCATTATGTTAAGTGTATTATTTTATCATTGGAGTGTGTTGTGCGTTTATAGGGGAATACTTTTGGAAGTAATTGAAATCTAATTAAGTAATTATTAAATTTATTTTTGGGTATTGATAATTAATTTATTGGATATTAATTATTAATAGGTAATTTTTTTAAATTACAATTTTTTGGTTCTAAAAATTAATTTATTGTTGTTTTATTATTAATTGGTAAATACATATTGAATATTATTTATTGATAAATTTAATTAATATATTAAGAATTATTTATTAATTGATAATTAATGTTTAATTATTATTATTACTGGTATAAAAAAGCATTTAATTGTTTAATATTAGTTAATTGGTAATTAAGTTTTAATAATTTATATGTTTTTTGTTATTAAACATATTTTATTGTTCAATATTTATTATTTAGTAATTAATATTTATTAATTATTATGTATTGGTATTTATTATTAATTTATTGTTAATACATTTTCTATTGGTAATTATGTTTTTAATAATTATTTATTGGTATTGGTAAATAGTTTAGAGTTATTTAATAATTAATTAATTATTTAAAAAAATTAATTTATTTATAAGTATGTTATTTGTAACTTCTACGCTATCCAACACTTCCCCTACTGTTGCACTCTCTGGAGTTGGAATAGTAATTTTTACCCCTACGCTATCCAACACCTTCCCTACTGTTGCACTCTCTGGAGTGGGAATAGTAATTTTTACCCCTACGCTATCCAACACTTTCCCTACTGTTGCACTCCCTGGAGTGGGAATAGTAATTTTACCCCTACGCTATCCAACACTTTCCCTACTGTTGCACTCCCTGGAGTGGGAATAGTAATTTTTACCCCTACGCTATCCAACACTTTCCCTACTGTTGCACTCTCTGGAGTGGGAATAGTAATTTTTACCCCTACGCTATCCAACACTTTCCCTACTGTTGCACTCTCTGGAGTGAGAATAGTAATTTTTACCCCTACGCTATCCAACACTTTCCCTACTGTTGCACTCAGGGAGTGGGAATAGTAATTTTTACCCTCACGCTATCCAACGCTTTCCCTACTGTTGCACTCCCTGGAGTGGGAATAGTAATTTCTACCCCTACGCTATCCAACACTTTCCCTACTGTTGCACTCTCTGGAGTTGGAATAGTAATTTTTACCCCTACGCTATCCAACACTTTCCCTACTGTTGCACTCTCTGGAGTGGGAATAGTAATTTTTACCCCTACGCTATCCAACATTTATCTTACTGTTGTTTTTTGGGGGTTGTAATAGTAGTTTTATTCCCTACGCTATTTAATATTTTTTGTATTATTTTAGTTAATATAGTATATAATTAATTTTCAAAATATTAAAAGTAAATTTTTTTTTTAATTTGTTATTATAATTATTTAATTGTTATTTATGTTATTGTTTTATGTGTATAGATGTATTTGTAATTTATAATATTTTTTAATAATTTATTAAAATAATTATTGAAACTCATAAAAGTAAGTATATATATGATATATTATATGTATATGTTTAATTAATGTTTTATTTAATTATATATGTTACTTATTAATTAAAAAATTATAAAATATTTTTAACTATGTTTATTTTAATTATAAGTATTATTTAGTTTATTTTACATATTATTTTTAACAACAAAAAAAAACGATATTTTTGATAACGATATTTTTGACAATCGATATTGTTTTTTCGATATTTGTGTACTTACCATGTTGTAGATAGGATTTCGATATTATTGACATCGATATTTTTGTTGCGATATTTTTGTAGGTCGATTTTTTGACCTTCGATATTTTGTCAGTGATCCGGTGACCTGAATATCTCAGAGCGTGGGATTATTGGGAAAAGTCTGTATTGTTCAGCCAAAGTGCAGATGCACACTGAACTTTCATGCCTCTTCCCGTAATAGTGATTCCATCACATAGGGTATGCCCATATGAATTCATTATATCTTGCTAACAGACAGCTTTACTTGTCTGTTGCCAAAGACCTATTGTGTGCAAAATATACATGAAGTGGTCTTTGGGTCAGTCCCTTGCTCATGAATGGTTGACTTTCTTGCTTATCTCAGTTTGTTGCTCCTTTACTCCCTATTCGTGGGTGTCTCACCCCCATGGGCATTGCTGTATTACCAATGTTTTGATTGGATTAGTGGTATCCTTTAGTTGTTGGCATCAGGGAATTATTTGTCCATTTCTGTTTTTGCACTCCACAGGACAGCATGTCTTTTCTCCCAGTCTCGCGTTCTGCTGCTTCCCAGCCACATACCTGCCCCGCAGTCTCACTACCTGGTTCCTACCACGCCCGCTGCATGTGTGTTTTATAAATTGCTTTTGTGAGGGTGCTACTGGACATCTTGTTTCTGTCTATTTTTTCAGTGCAGTAGCGTTTGTTCCTGAGTTTATATTTGCATGGAAAAATAATAATAATGAATAATGATTTTTATGTGAGATCCAAAACCTAAACGCTGGATTAATATGATTGCTGTTGAAACAAGTTTAATACGAACTATAGAACTGTGTTTATTAATATGATTTAATTGTGCCACATTTTTACATGAAACTCCATCTTAGATAAAATGCATGCTGTTCTGATGCTGTTTTTACTCCTTCAATGTGGCCCCTCTGGGCATCTTCTCTCCCCACAGCTCTGAAGAACAAAGACAAGTTGATGTAATTTTCCTGTTGTGCTCTGAATGAACTTTCTAGTGTTTCTAACTGTAACATTTTTCTACTGCCCTTCAGCTGTAGTTCCTTTGCTGAGCCTAGTGTTATTTATTTATGTAAAGGTTCATTGTCTGAATGTTACACATTAGCTTAAGCATCTCTTTATAGCAAGAACATGGCAGATGCTGAATGCTTTCTCATAAACAGATGGTGCTTATGAACTTAAGTAGTGATGTAGACTATTCTGATTTGCAGAGAGTGTTGTTACTTGCAAATCTTGCCACCATGATTCAACCGTTTTTCCAATTTGTTATGCAAGGATTCTGTAAAAGAACCCCTTCTTTCTGGGGTTGAGCCTCAGATTTCTTAGCTTTCCTAGTTGCAATTAGGGATGCTGTCTGTTCCTTTTCTGACTTTTGATGCTAACTTTGGAGTTAAAAATATTTCTGATTTGACTACTAAAAAAAACCTTCAGGTTTCCTATGATCTAGAAAATTATGGAGTCGTTGGACTGGTTTATTTTGCTACTCTGCTTGATTGTTGTTGGGGAGGGTGCCTTTTGATGCAAGAACAACTTGGAGCAGAACTGCCTGTGGTAAAGTTTGAGGTGATCTGAATTTTTAGGTGTCCTAAATTTTGGGGTACAGTTTTTTGTTTCCCCAGTAGCATCCCAGCTCATCCTCGAAATATTAATGAGCTTTTTACCCTTTGGGTGAGGAGCACCAATTCAGACTGAATGGCTTTTAGCAAGAATGCAGCATGGTGTATTAATTTAAATACAGTGTCATTTTACGTAACTCGTTTTGTTTTGTTTTTATTGTGCTTTTATTTCAATGGACTTCATTGTTCTCATTATTTTATTTGCATTGCCATTTTGTTTATAAACACAGTGGCCTGGTTATCAGGATGCTACCTTTTGATTGCAAATGTGTACCTGCTTCTTCCACCATTATCTGTCTCATCCCAAGGCCCTGTTATATTTTGTGCCAATACTGCCTGGTAACTTGGGGTGGGAAAATTACCAGGTAGAGTGTTTTTTTCATTCCAAGTTCTGCAGGTCAGAATGAGGCATTACATTCAGCATCGGTGTTTGTGAAACAGATTCCCATGTTTTTCCTGTGTTTGACAAATCTTTCTAATGGAAATTTTGGTAATTTTTTTCCTTGGCGAAATGTGTGCAGGAAAAAATATGAATTTCAGTTAATTACCTCATGAATCAGATTCCCTATACCAGTGCAAACTCATATTCGAACCCGAATCCCTATTTGCAGTGCATTCATATTCTCGAACCTTTTATTGCTTCATAAGGGAGGGTTTAAAGGATTGTGCTGCCAGAGGACACTGCTTCTCTCTCTACAAAACCCATATGCGATTTTACAACGACTTCAAGAGATGTTTGGATGCTGCTGAAATGATTTCCTACTTTGACATTCCTATAGAAAGCCTGTCATCTTGCTTTAGTAACTCCACACAAAATCAGCAATTAGTCATTTCACATTATTATCACATCACATTAGCAGTCAATTTATCTGGCAAGATATTAAAGTCAAGCAATGCTAGCAGTTAATTTGTCACTAGTAAAAAGCAGACCTTTATTTGATAGAAATGTAATGTGATGGTGAATTGCTGAAGCAAACTCTTCCTTCGCTTTTAAAGGTGGCAGTATATGACAATGGTGCAATTGGCTTTCCTAGTAAAAAGAAAAATTCCACACTTCAATGGAAGCCAATAACGTAAATGGTTGTATTCAAAAGAGGTCCCAGGGAGAGAAGCTGTCAAATGTTCTCATCTGTTTATCTGGGGCTCAGTTAAAATAATGCGTATGGTTGCAGTGCTAAAAAGCATATACGACATGCACGGTGCAAGTGAAGTTTTCTGTCCTTTAGAAATAGTGCTAACATTTACACTTTGATTTTAAAACTACCAGAATACATTTCGTTTATTCTAAATCGATTTGATGGTGAGCATTTGGGGGCATATTATCAACGGCCAGCGATAATTATCGCTGGGCGTGCTTAGCGATAATTTTGCTATCGCAGGCTATCCCTGGAATTTATCGCCCTGGTAGCGCGTTATTAACAACGCGTTTCTCCAGGGCGATAAAAATTCCAGAGATAGCGAGGTTATCGCCGTTTTGCAGGGAACATCGCTGGTTTTCCAGCAATGTTCCCTGCAAAACGGCGATAACCTTGCTGATACGACCCACAGGGTCGTATCAGCATAATCCACCCCAATGTTAGGGATAGGTAAGTCTGCATTTTAGCAGACGTTAGTTTTTGGAGAAAACAGCGTTTTTCTCCAAAAACTAACGTGTGCTAAAATGCTGGGGCAGCCTTGTAAATATCGCGATGTGAACATCAGCGATATTTGCAAGGTAGTCCATCCGGGTACGCCCACTTTGCATCTCATTAGAGATGCAAAGGGAGGCGTTGGGAAAAAGGGTGCTAACATGCGATTATGCATGTCAGCACCCTCTTGTAAATAGGGCGATAGTTTTATCTCCGAGATAAAGCCCTTGTAAATATGCCCCTTAGTGCCCTGAGATGAAATTAATGTCATAGACCTGACATTAAAAGGACGCTAGGGGAGGTCCCGAGGAACCACAATGATTTTGCATTAGATCGCTGTAAAAATATTTAGTAGACTTATAACGCTGTGTTTTCGAATTGAATTGCATGAGAGTGCTGATAACAAGTGATAATAATATTAGAAATCTCAATGGCACCCATATTACAGCCTTTGAAGGAATTGAAATTGATTTCTCCCAGCTCTCATTCATCGGATCAGGCGCCTAAGACTGAAGATTGCCTGCTCCATTCAAGGCGTCTTTGGACATCAATGAATCTTCTCAGGCCTTACCATTGCCATTCAAGATCCTGATATTTGTTCTCACAAGCAGACACCTCCTCTTATTGGCTGATTGACTTTTCCTCTAGGGTCCAATCTGAACTTTACTTTCTCCCCACCTGCACTCGTACAAAAAAGACATGAACTTGAGACCAATTGGTAAGTCTTTAGATCTTTATTGAGCATCCAGATATACGACAGTTAACAGGCTCACAAGCAACTGCATACCTCATTTGAAATATAACAGTCCACCCCTGAACATTCCACCCCAAGTTTCCGATAAGACACAGCCAGACCCAACAGTACCCTGAGTGCTACTTCACAGCTGTGTCGATTTCGCAAACACTACTTTTGTTCCAAGTTCTATATGGTATTGTTATGAGCCAATTGCCTGACATCCAAGTAATATATTGTAAGGAAAAGGCGCATAACAAGGAACAAGGGCATTATCTCAGTTGCTAAGAAGAATATTTAAAGTCTGGTGGACAGTTGGCAGCAAGGTCGCTAGGTTGATAAGGCCATTTTCTCTGCCTTTTTGGCAGAAGACCTCCTGCCACACTTAGAGATCCTTCCAGTCCTGCATAGATCTCTCTAACTTCACTAGAGCAGCTGCTTGCAGAGAAGCTTTGGCTAGAGAGTGCTTTGTTTGAGACAACAGCTAGCCAAAGTTTTTTGTTATGCTCGACTTAAACAGAAGTTTATTCTGGACCCAGACAGGCAAGGATTTTCACTTGTGGGTGGGGGACATTGAGTGATTTGCTCCAGAGATAGAGAATCTGATGATGGTCAATCTGCCCTTAAAAAAGGGTGGGATAGGCGTCTCTATGACTGAACGGGTCATTACACCACTGGTTTCTGACCGCAGATCCAACTAAGGCTCCACCTTAAGAAACCCAACACTTCCCAATTCTAAATGAGTAGAGGAAGCACAAGTTTGGCAGTGCAGGAACACTGCTGATTTATGGTGGTACGTGCTCTCGACCGTAAGAAGAGGAGCTGTTAGACCTGCCATGGTTTTCCCCCTAATGCTTTCCCTTAAAACCTCCTGTTTTGCTGACATCGCTTTTCCTGGCCTTAGGACTCTGCACACTTTACCACTGTTAACCAGTGCTAATGTGCTTGTGCTCTCTTCTTAAAACATGGTAGAATTGTCTTATACCCAATTGCCCTATTTGATTTATATTTAAGTCCCTCGTAAAGTGGAGCTACCTGTGCCCAGGGCCTGTAAATTAAATGCTACTAGTGGGCCTGCTGCACTGACTGTGCCACTCACTTAAGTAACCCTTTAAAGATGTCTCAGGTCTGCTATTGCAGCCTGTGTGTTCAGTTTTGAACTGACATTTTGACCTGGCAAAACAAACCTTTTGCCAGACCTTTTGCCTTCCATTTGTATACATATGTCACCCCTTAGGTAGGTCCTGCACAGCCCAGCCCAGAGAACAGGGTGCACTGCATTTAAAAAGTAGGACATGTCCTTTTAGGTTTTACATGTTCTGGCAGTGAGAAACGCTACTTTGTTTTTCACTACTGCAAGGCATGCCTCTCCCATAGGATAACATTGGAGTTACCTTATTACATGTAATAAGCTGTAACTTCCAAATTGGAGCAGGTAGCCGTAGTGTTTAGTGGCTTTGAAATTATAATGAAAAATTCTCTCTTATGGTGAAGTTGGATTTCAAGTTACAATTTTGTAAATGCCACTTTTAGAAACTTGCCATTTTCCTGTCTTAGCTACTGTGGGGCACATTTACAAGCCCCTTGCGCCACTTTTGCGTCACTTTTCCCATGTTAAAAATGACGCAAAAGTGGCGCAAGGGTCTTGTAAATAAGCCCCTGTGTTACTGCAGCCTGTCTCTGGGTCACATGACTGGGTTTAGCTGATAGTTGAGCTTTGTGTAGTCCTCCTAGACAGCCACACACAATAGAGAGCGTAGGTATGCATGGATGGGCCATCACTGGCAGGATGGGAGGGCGGAGCTGGGCCCAACCCTACTTACACTTGAGTAGGGTGTATCCTGCCTCCACGAAAAGGATGCATACCCCCTGTAGCTAGTCTGGAGCCAGGGCAGGGGAGGCAGGAAACCTGTGTACTTCAAAAGGAAACCTCTAGAACTTCTTCCACTTCAAAGGAGGTACCTGATATAAATATTGGACCTCAGACACCAGCTCTTCAGTACACTTCTGGACCTGTGGAGATTCTGCCAGGAAGAAGGACTGCTGTGCTGCTGAAAGGACTGCCACAATGCTTGACTGCTGCCCTGCTGGACTACTGCCTTGCTGGACTGCTGCTTTGCGGGATTGCTGCCCTGCTGGCCTGCTGCCCTCCTGCCCTCCTGCTTGAGTCAGAGGGATTGGACCTGCACCTGAACCCAGGACTCCCAGAGTAACTACAAAGGCTAGTCTAGTGGGCTCCTGTTCAGAGCCACAGGGTCATAACAGGCTCACTACCACCTGAACCAGCACCCAGATCCAGCTGAAGCAAGCACCTGATACCCAAACGGTGCCTCTCATAATAATAATAATATTATAATTTAGATTTTCTTTAGTTAGCATTGCATGACATTTATATGAGGGAAAATGATGAATGTATACGTTGATTATGTAATAACAACAAAATTCATTTTAAGATAGAAGATACATACTGAATTATAATAGACAATGCATCCTGCCCTAGGAGATGTCTATGGCCTACCCTAGAGATGACTTAACTGAATCTACAGTATATATGAATATACATCTGTTATTCAGCGCCTTGAGACCCTTGGGTGATACGTGCGCTTTACAAATACACATGTTATGTTATGTTATGTTATGTTATGTTAAAAGAAAGCTTTAGGCCTAGCAAAAGAGTATTTTGCCAGGTCAAAATGGCAGTTTAAAAAGGGCTACTTAAGTGGGTGGTACAATAAGTGTTGCAATCCCACTAGTAGCATTTAAATTAAAGGCCTCTAGGTACATAGAATATACACTTTACTAGACTTATAAGTAAATTAAATGTACCAATTTGGTGTAAGCCAATTTTACCATGTTTAAAGGAGAGCAGCACAAGCGCTTCAGCACTGGTCAGCAGTGTCAAAGAGCACGGAGTCCTAAAAGCCAACAAAAACGGGTTCAGATAACAGGACGGGTGAAGCCAAAACGTTTGGGGTGTGACCCTGCCGAGAGGGCCAAGTCCAACAACAGGTATAAACCTTTTTCTGTTTACCTAGAGAGCCCACAGCCAGTCAGTGCTCAGTTTTAAATCTAATGATGTAGGTCAAGAACTGAATTCTGAATTGTGCAGCGTTTCTGTCAGTGACAGCCATCTCTGATTCATGTATCCTCTTTGTTTGTTTGGTCACGAGCCCCAGTGCAAGGTATTGCTTCCATTACATTGCGATACAATTGTATGCATATATCATCCGCAATCCACCCACTGTTGTGGTTTCAGCACGCGCACAGCATACTTCTCCACATGTTTTGGGCCTTAATTGAGAATTCACTGGCGTGAACGTGGAGTTTGATTATCTGTCTCAGTAGGATTTTTAAAAAATGCCCCTACTGCCACCTCGGTACCTAGTGACGTGGAGATGTATTCATGATACAGCTTTCGAATGATTCGGAGCTAATAACAGCCAATACAAGCTGAGATTCTACACCGGGGCAGGCCAGCACCATCCAATCAAACATTATATCTCGACAATGCATGGAATAAAAGGAGAGAAAAAGAGAACTAAAAAACATTTCAGTTACTTTTGTTATAAGCAAGCAGTCCTTAAGCATAGGTAGTTCCTGAATTAATTTAGATGTAAAGCATCAGTGACTTTAGTCAGGCCATAATGGGTGAACACAGGGCAGAGAGCAGCTCCAGTGGGAAACAAAAATCAATCCAGGCTGCTCATTAAAAGGCAAAGCGTCAATAATCTTTGTCAGGCTTTTTATCTCGGGCTTTAGCACACAGTGATCCCCAAGGCAGCATTTGGTATTGAGATTTAAAATGGCTTCTGATTTTCACATCTCCATGGCGAGAGTAACCCTTTCAGAACTGTCCGGAAGGATGCCAAAACCACACTGTCCTAAGATGCGCAAGGATTCAAAACCTAAATAATCATTTATTTCACTTCTGCCTGCTATGAAAACACACAGCAGTTTATCTCCAAGAGCTATTTCCGTTTTAGTAAAACAACGAGAACCAACACAGCTTCAATTTCTGTTTTACTCGGTGACTTTTTTCTATAACTTATTCATTGTCATGCATGTTAGTATATGACTCGTGCTATTCAGTACTCTTAAAAAACAGTGACTAAAACGAGACCCAATACAGCTTCCATTGTACATTTTTTTATAATATTATTGATAACCAGGGTGCATTCCAGCTTGCAGAAAGCTGCATTTTCGTACCAGCAAAACATAGGTATTATAAATATTGCAACATTACCACCTCATGGGCCTTCCCCACCAAGGTATGGTGGAGTCCCACCCTTCGTGCGAACAAGGGGGCAGATTTACAAGCCCCTTGCGTCATTTTTGCACCGCCGTTCACAGATGCGTCACTTTCTTGTAAATCTGCCCCAAGGTGTTTTTTACGCCTCTCAATCTGTCATGGAGAATCTGGTTACCCCCCTGAGCCCGTAGCTTCTGCTATCCAGCTGTTTGCCTACCTCTACATGTTTATTGCCCTTTCACAGTGTCAACAAACACTAAGAAATGCTTCTAGGTTTGGAATGCTTGAGCTCTGATTCAGCAAGGGGATGACTGGACTGGTGATTTATCTCATTGGCTATTTTTTTCAGGGAACATTGGTGTAATGAGCAGTTGTGATGGGTATACAGAAACACACACACACATTGGTGTCCAATCAGATTGAGTCACAGTTTGCCACCTACCTGATGAATATAATTTGCAACCGTGTCATAAATTTAACCTCACTTATGATATCCATTGCCTGAAAAAACTACTCAACACCTTTGGCAAAATCAATTTTGCTGGAGTCCATTTTTGGATGAACATTTGTAAACTGCTCCTATATTTTACAGTTAGGTCTAAAAACACAAACTCAGCTCATGTGATTTTACACAGACAGAGCACTTAGGAATTGACTGCAAGCAGGAAAGCTTGTTTAATTACCAATGATAGGGAAACAGTTCTCTACTACAATACTGGATAGAAATAGGTTTGGCTATAAATCATAAAATGTATCTCAAATTATACTACATGAACTATAGATACAGCAATAAATCAATTCATTATTTACTATCCTCCACACTTAACGCTTCCACTTTTTATTAGCTTAAAGATGTGACATTTGCTTTCAGGGAAGACACATATCACAAATAGCTGCTAGATAATATAAAAACGACACAGGGCACCCTTTCTGGAAAATAGATCTCCAGGCTCTCAACCCACAGGTCCCAAACCAGCACTCTAAAAGAAGGAAGTTTTTCCATATCTAATATGAAGTACACATTTTCGCTTCCAACAGAGTCCTGAATATACTGTCTAGGAAAGCTTTCGCACTTAGGGCCCGATTCCGATGCCGTTCGGAAGGCCTCCGAATAGGATTCGGCTTTCCCAGATCCGATTCGAAGCCCTTGTGTCCGACCAATCGTACATAAGTAAGAAAGACCAAGTACGATGCGAAGATCGCGTACTCGCCGACCAAATCGTTTTCGGGACCCGTGCCTATCCGTACAACTCGTTTGTAGCCGAGTCGTGCCGCGCTATGGAGCCGAATTCCGATCGAGCAAATACAATGCACGATTCGGACAGCTGCTTCGCCTCGGTCTCAGCGAGACGAAACGGCAGTCAGAAGCGTACTTCGGGGTGGGGGCCGTAGTAGGCTCTCCTTCTCCCGGGGCACTCCGAATCTGTCACTGGGGTGTGGCCATGGGTCCCCCCGATCCAGGGGGTGCCCGCTACAGGGTGTACGCCTTTCCCCACCCCTTCTTGCTATGGGAGCCTGTGTACGCATCTGTACACAGGCTCCCATAGAGTTCAATGGGAGTCCGAGCGAAACGAGTCCGTAAGCATACGGCTGCATCGTACTCGCTCATTCGGACCCCCGCAGCATGTTTCGCTCGGAAAGCCCTCCAGATCCGAATCGCGCAGAGGGCTTTCCTTGCGAGATCGGAATCGGGCCCTTAGAAGGATCTTGAACGAAAGGCCCAATTTTATGTTCATGTCAGAATCAGTTAACCTGGAATAACTCCTTTCCTAAGCCTTGTCGAGCTAAACCTTGAAGTCTTGAATTGGCAGACCTCACAACAGGGCTAAGTGGCTCATTTAGTTATAGTTTATTCAGTCTAGGGGAGACAATTATATCTCTAATTTGGATGTGGCTAAACAATATTGAATCTCCAAACTCCTGGTACACCTATGCAATGATTTATGTGCCTGACAACCCATTGGGCTCATTCAGCAATGCCATTTGAGTCACACATATTATTTTATGCCCTCATGTAAGGCTTCTGGTGCCTCCAATGAAAGTACTGAAGGAGAAAATTCCAACACAGGTACACTGGGACTAAGCTTATAGAAATATTTTAAAGAAATCTGCCTTTAAATAGATTTCTGACACTATGTCAGTGAAAGATGAATTATTTAAAATGCATTAGAAATGGGTGTTTGTTTTATTTATATTTCGCTGATCACCTCCAGGAAAACTGAAACTTGTTAGAGATTGAAAGGTATCTTAAACATTGCAAGAACATGAGATTACTTCAATTCAGCTTTACGTGGTAACATATTTATGAAACATTAAAATGCTGAAGTAGCACAAACATGTTGAAAGTGAATGAACGTTTTGACACTACCAAGATCACTATGGGTTACCAGATAAAAATAGATAGTGGCCACCAAATTTCTTTTCACATTAGATGCATATATTCTTTCAAACTGCGACATTAATGCAATCGGGAGAGAATGATAAGTGACTATTACAACCCAGTCAGACTAGAGGCACACGCTTTAAATTCCTTGGAGCATGGTCTTTGAACATGTGCAGGTGCTTAAAATGGTTTTAATTAGGGAGACTGAAGTACATGGTTCACAGAAGCACTGGTTCTTAACATTGTCTGAATGTCACATAGAATCAGAAATTTAATTTCTTAGAAAGATTTCCTATTAATGCTGACCATCTAAATGAATATTTGGTACTAAAATAAGCCTCCGCAATCACTATGAGCCTCCTTCAGAAACCTGAATCAGCCATCATTGATCACTTCATAGTTGTCTGCAAACATCATGCCAAAGACATCAGTAAGCACAAGTGCACTTTCCATACTGGAGCCTTAAACAAACAGAACAAACCAAACGTCACTCTATTTTCCTTTCCTTGAACGATACTAGCAACTTAATACTGTTCCCTGAAGGCAGTGAAACTGTTCGGGAGACATGCATTCATCAGAATGCTTTCCAGCTTTCCAGATTAATAAAACACAAGTCTCCAAGGTACTTTTCTTACTCGCCTGTAATTTGTCATTGGGTACCAATGCAGTGCTGATTTATTTTGCCTGTTCCAGCACAGAAAAGCGTATGTAGGTATATAACTTAAAACTAGCTTGCCCTCTTTTTTGTATTTTGTTGTTTTGTACAATACAAATCCATTGGAGAGTCCGAGCTCCTAAAGTTCCTAAACATGTAAGTCTATTCTAAGAGAAAAATGGGTGTTTTGTTGTTTGTACTTGAATTTATTTCACGTCCTCCACAATAGACAGGCTGAGGGATATATTGTTCACAAATTCAATTTGGTATCATTAAAAAGAGAAGATTCAGGTAAAAGCCTGCTTAACTGGAATACCATTGCAGTTAACAAACCTCTTTAAAGTACAATTGTGCTTTTTAAGCATTTCTGAAGAGCCATTTATGGATCATACATAAAGATACTAAAGAACCTTTTCTAAGACTCTGGCCATCAATTAAAGATGTGAGACATCCTCCAACAATTAGAGTGCGGACAAATTAATACACTGTGACCAAATGTTACAATTATTAAAAATGGTGACCATTGTAAAGCATAAGATGCAAATCAGATTGGCTGTCAATAGCTAATAGAAAAGAGACACATGTAAAGCTCTATTCTGTGTCTCAAGGAGTACTCAAATTTGAAAGTAGATAGTCCAAACTCTAAATAAAGTTGATGTTTCAACTAAAAGTGATTAAGGGATGGTCACCGTTAAGACCGACTCTAAGACATTTTAAATGTAGCACTCCTTTAACTGTAAGAGAGAAGTAAGGGGCAAGAGAATGTTTTTACCAGTATTTCTACATGAGGACTCATTTGAAGCGGTAATGGATCCAAGTGGCATGGGTGGTTACCTTTACCACTAATGTACAGAAAGCATACAGACTGAATATGTTTGGGGAAGATGCATAACGTCATAGTGAGGAAATGACCATTTGTGGGTAAGTGAGAAGCATACCTGAAAGAAAGTTGATAACCAATGATCTTAAGTTAAAAAGGTCCAGAAATGTATGGAAAATTGCAATGCTCTACCTCTGCTTGATTAGGAAATGTAGCAACCTGAAATAGATTAGCGGGTGTATCTTCTGACAAAATACACCTAAAAACAGTAGGAAAATCAAAGTAAAATATAAAGTAAAACACAAGGGTAGAGGAAGAATAAGCCCTCCGTAAATTAGTAAAGCTTTCCTGGATAGAGTGCAAGGCCTGCAGTGCACTTCACTGTCAGACAAGGCACTGTGAACAAAGAATGGAGACCTTAAAGCATACAAAATCTCGACATCTGTGGAAAAGCCCACCAAAAAAAAGCAACCCAACACAGAAATGGAAATAATTCTAGTGAAAAAATTGCACTGAAAAAAATCTAAACAAAGAAGTTTAATACACATGCATATTAGGCTTTTATTATGTCTTTTATATTGGAATATAGGCTGAATAAATCCTCATTAGTATAAGAAGATTGTGAAAAAGTACTCCTTTTGTGTGGTCACCCCCATTTTTTGCTGAATTGTATTGCTGATTTTCAGAATCTGCACATTAGGGCAAAGCTGTCTAGTGCCCATTATATGTGCTCTGACCACTAAAACATGTAGAAATTGACTAATCCCTGATTGGTTTATCTAACCTTTCTATAAGGCCATAGTACATAGTGTGAAAATACACCCATGGCACAAAAAGTTAAATGTCCTCTGTAGATTACAGCACTTATTGTGCCATCCACAAGTTTGACAAAGGAAAACATGGATTTAAGCCTGTCATTGTAGCTTGACTGCTGCATTGTAAAACCTGCAGTGTGACCTGTTTAAATAACTCTTTTTAACAGAAGAAAACCTACCTGATAGATATTTGTGATTCAGCCCTATGTAAGCCTTGTAGCCCACAAGATAGGATACATCGTATTTAAAAGAGGGACATGTAGAAAAATAATGTTACAAAGTCCCTGCAGTGACATGGTCCTAAAAGCTATTTTCACTGCAGCAGGCCTAGCTATGCAGAATACCAGAGTACAGATTAAAATACTAACACTGCTATCTCTTGAATGGGACAAGCTATACAAATAATTAAACCACAAATGTAATGGTTATTAAATCTATTGAAATGGTAAAGTGAGATTTTAATAAATGTTCAAGAAAAGTAACTTTGAGAAGGTTTGCCTTTACCTGCCTGAACCGTCAGAAGGCTAATTAGCATATGCCTCTACCAGCTCCTAATCTGTGCTTAAATCATGGAATTGGTGTGAAAGCGATGTGAAATACCTCCCGGGAACAAACAATAGGCTGGGCATTTCTCCGAATATTCAAAGTGGGAGCTGGGGCCATTCTGTTGATACCACAGTACCAAATCCTGCTTGACAGTTCACTGAACCACATGTAACACTTGGGGTCTGTGGCAGCTCGCAGAGGGAGTGCTGCAGGGCGGTGGAGCGGCACAGGGGAGGGACAGGGTGGGGGGTAGTGGAGTCGAACATACGACGGCCAGGAGCAAAGTAAGTAAATAAATAAATAAAACTATTTCCCTTGCGCTCGCTGCATCGCCGAGTTGGCGATGCAGCGAGCGCAAGGTAAATAGTTTTATTTATTTATTTACTTACTTTACTCCTTGCCGTCTTATGTCTGACTCCACTAGCCCCCACCCTGCCCCTCCCCCGCCTCGCCCCACCACCCGCAGCACTCCCTCTGCGAGCCACCACTGCTTGGGGTGCACTTGAAAGGAAGATAATATGATGCAAAGACAATTCTTTTCTAATCCCTGTCTGGTTGCTGACGGACACTGCTTTTGTCTGTCCTACCAGACCACGGTCTCTAGGTTTGTTGTAGGTAGAGTACCTGCTTCAAACTGGATTTAAGTATTAGATGTGATTTAAGTATTAGATGTGGTAGGAGATTGCTGATTTTCCTATCACACTCACACAGATACTCCCAGCCCCCAGAGCCCAAACTGAGTGTGGCCTAAAACGTCTGCCATCTTGAAAATGCTCTGGCACATGGCATTTTGGGCGATTTTGCAGTAAGGCAAACAGGAACTGCTGAAAAGGTGGGTAGGGTTGACCCTTAGAACTTCTATCCCATTGATTAGAGAGTGCCAAGAGTTATCCCCACCCACTAGTGGGTGCCAAGCATGAATGTGGCACCCCAAGGACCCTTCATCAGAACACTGTTGGATGTCCTAAAGGATACCAGGTGGACTGAACCTGCTGCACTTTGTATATGTGACTTATGAGAAGGACCTGAGAAGGTTGGACCCTCTTCCATTTGTAGTCTAAGGACTGAGAGATATCCCATGATCATAAGTCTGATCCCCTTGGTAGAAAGAGAGAGAGGGAGAGAGAGAGAGAGCGAGAGAGAGAGAAAGAGAGGGAGAGAGAGAGAGAGAGAGAGAGAGAGAGAGAGAGAGGCTTTTAGACAATGCCTGCATTAAAAAAATGTGTTCCTCCATACCAAAACAACGGCCACCAACGCCAGATCTATTGGCTTTGGTAATGGTTGTTTGTTTGTGCTATTTGTGAGGCTTTCAGGCATAAATGAAGGCGTTCAGTATTCAGATTATGACCAATTATAAAAGGGACACAAAATATTGAACATCCTCATCCTTGTACTTTGCTTTTGTGCATATTGTGTATCAAAGGTTCCTGTAATTCGTAATATTATATCTACTTTAAAGGTGTGTACTTTACAAGTATGTGAAATGAAACGGGTATTGTTGTGAAGACCGAATGCTAACAATAGCCGTGATATATACCAAGGATATATACAATGCACAGCCCAGGGTTTATGCCCACACAGAAGAAATGTCCCCAGCACACGTAAACAGTAATGCAATAGTTAAAATGTACGTTGTGAGCATAAATATACACAAGTGAGTGGATTCTTGTAATTTTCTTTCTTTTATTCTCTGGTTCCTCAGACAGCCGACACGTGTTTCGTCGCAAACAGGATAATACTCCCGCGACTTTATCAAGGCTGTACAGAAAACAAACAAGAGCAAGCAATGTACCACCTTACAGAATAACAGGTGTACAACAAATCCACAGTATCAATCAATGGTATGCTCGAGTATCCTTACGATAGATTTGTGCAAACATGCACAAGGTGGAAATCAGGTGAAACTCCCCGATGAGTTCCGAATAATAAAGAGGGTAACAACGTACCCAAAGTACCAAAGGATGGAAAAGAAAGGTGTATGTCACTATTCAAAAGCAACTACTAAGTAGGTGCTGTGCAACCAGTGCATTCAAACAGAACTGAAAATCGTGAACAAGAAATCACTAAGCCAAATGAGATAGGGTGTCGAAACGGCGTGATGGAAAGTGAAAATGACACCGCCTTGTATAGCCCAAGTGGTAGTAAGAATGAATGAACCACGATAAATACCTATGATCTCCTTGTAGTCACTCTGTGAAATAAATAACAAAACGGCTAGAATGATAAATCCATCCTCTAGTAAGTAGATCATATATAGGTAGCCAAAAGCTCCTTAATTAGAAATCAACACCTACTTATTTTGTGGTGATAATTCCAACCCACAAAAGGGGGTTCCGTAGCTTGCGACGTCTCACTCTGTAGTTCATCCGTCGAAGGGATCCAATTACGTCCCAAGCTCCCAAAGTCTCAAATTCTACAACAGAGGATACCAAGAATGTATCTTGCAATACCCAAGGGGTGAATACCATATTTACGTATGTTGACCTCAAGCGTGGCTAACTACAGGTAACGCGTTCCGACAGTACTTTATGCATATATGTCCCAAATATCCATGACGTTAACAGACCCCTTTATCTAAAAGGTGCATTCCGCATTACCCATAAAACCAACACACCCCCTGTGTCAAACGCAAAATGTGAAATATGCCGTAATCTTATCTAGAGTCGGTATTCCAGAAATCGAACATGCTGTGTGCCTGCAGACTTCTATTTTCCTATTCCATATCCCAGCGGTGTAGCATAAACAGTCTGCTATCCCCCTAAGGTCCACGGACAGTGGAGAGCCTGATAACTTTCTCGCAGAACTCCACCCCTCCTTACCGGTATGTCGTGTATATAATTTTTCAAGACGTCGCTCAGCGTGCCATTCCGAGTACAGGACACGAGTCAAATGCCGGGTGAGGCCGTAGATATAAAGGCTACCATCCGAATGCCGTAAACATAAACGAAGGACTCCAAATCTGTCAGCCTCCAATACGGTCAACAAAACAGAAAGCAGACTCACCACGTAACCTCTTATGTGGCGGCCATCTTAGAATTGCTAAAGTGTATTATAAACATAGGTAACGATTCACCTAATTAGCACAGGCCCCTCATCAAATATGAAAGAGTGCCTATAGAGAATGACAAAAGTTAAAATCATAGAGACCATCGTGGTTCCGGCTAGGGGACCGAGGTTGCGTATAGGCACGGGCCTCTAACAAGCTGAAAACTAGAGATGAAAAAAACCTCACTACTTGATATTTACAGTAGTACATCGGAGAATGCATGTGAAGGCATTAGTGCACATATCCGTTACAATCTCAATGTTATTTAATCTCGTGAATATCAGATGTGTTTGTGTAACTTCCAGTAGACTACATTCAAACTCATCCATCTCTCATGGTAAAAATTAATAATAATAATGGTAATAGATTTTGCGGTGTACAAAACGTACCCGATTATAGTTTGGCACCGGAGAAAACACTTCATTTAAGACAATTTATACAGAATGCCATATATGATAGGAATACAAGTATAGTATCCTATAAACGTTACTAAGTATGTAAACAGTAAACATCAATTTCTGTACATCGTAATTATGACAGTAGTAGTCGTGCACACAGTGTGGCAACTCTGTGCACTTATTTACCCAAGAAGTAATGCAGCTCATGGTCCACATTGAGCCCTAGTTCCGTACTGCGCAATCTAAGGATCCAAAGTGCTTCCCGTCTACGAAGGGCCAGCTCTCTGTTGCCCCCCTTGGGTGTCTGTAAGTCTGTTCGATACCGAAAAACTCAAATTGTTTGTGTGTCGTCTGGGCAGGGCATTGTGTTATATGTGCGGCAATGGGATATTTGACGTCACCTTGCTTCACTGCTCTTATATGCTCACCCATTCTTTCACGTAGTGTCCTGATCGTGCTGCCGACATATCTTCTTTTGCACCTACACTCTATTATGTAGACAACAAATTTGGTCAAGCAATTGATATTAGACTCTATCCTGTATGTTTCGTTATCAGGGCCCTGGAATTCTGTTTTGTGGTTACATGCCCATTTGCAGGCACTGGAGTTGCTACATCCATGGAAGCCCTTTGTCCGTTGTGTCAACCAAGTCTCCTTTCTCTCTAACCTCGGGTAGCTAGGGCTCAGCATATTCCTCAGAGACACCCCTCGTCTGTACGTGATGGTCGGTCTGTCCGTGATGTGGTCATTGAGAGATCTGTCTACCCTGAGCAAATGCCAGTGTCTCTTAAGACTACGCATCAGTATGCCTGACCAGTTGTTATATCCAGTTATCACCCGTACTCTGTCCCCCTTGTTTGCGTGCTCTGTGCGTTCTCTGAGAGTGTCCTGTCTCTTGATCCTGTGTATCCTTTGTTCAGCTTTCTTAAGTATGTCCCTATTGTAGCCCCTGTTCTGGAAGCGGGCCATCATACTCTTTTTGCATTCTTCAAATTCTGGGTCGAAACTGCAGTTGCGTCTTACCCTAACAAGTTCACCATAGGGAATCGACCTGATCTGGTGGAAAGGATGGGCACTAGACGCATGTAATACCGCGTTGCAAGCTGTTTTTTTGCGAAAAAGTCTACTATGTATTGCATTATCTCTGATGTATAGTTCAACATCCAAGAATGAAATCCTGCTCGTGCTATGCTCAAATGTGAATTTAATGTTGTAATCATTACCATTCAGGTAATCGAAGAATTCCGTCAGTTTGTGTGTAGTGCCAGTCCAGATCATCAAGCAATCGTCAATATACCTGCCCCAATACAAGATGGAATCGTTCCATTGTGACCCCATGTGACCCCAGATCCTCATCTCCTCGAACCAACCCATAAAAGGTTCGCGTACGAGGAGAAAATCTGGAGCCCATGGCCACTCCTTGCTTCTGTCGGTACCATTTTTCTTTGAAAAGGAAAACATTGTTGTCAAGTATTAGCTCAATCATTTCCATCAGCATTTCAGTATGACTCCATGCACTCGCTGATCTAGTATTCAGAATCTTCCTGATTGCCCCCAGGCCAGAGTCTCGCCTGATGCTAGTGTAGAGGGCAGTCACGTCAAGGGTCACCAAAGTCATGTTTTCATCCCAATTAAGATCTGCCATGATACCTAGGACATGTTTCGTGTTGCGTATATATGAAGGCAAGTTCTTGACCATGGGTTGCAAGAAAGTGTCTACATATTCTGAGATTCTCTCAGTCGGTCCTTCATTCCCTGAGATTATGGGTCTGCCTGGTGGGAAAGGCAAGTCTTTGTGTATTTTCGGTAGTGTATATATGCAGGGGTACCTCGGTCTATCAACTCTCATGTACGTTAGTTCATTATCATCAAGTAACCCCTGCCCATGCCACTGTCTAAGATGTCTGTTAATATGGTCTGTAAGTGCCCAAATCGGATTATTTGGGAGAGGCTCATAACATTGTCGGTCGCTGAGTTGTGATAGGATGTCATTATCATAGTCGCTACTGCGCATCACAACAAAGACTTGCCTTTCCCACCAGGCAGACCCATAATCTCAGGGAATGAAGGACCGACTGAGAGAATCTCAGAATATGTAGACACTTTCTTGCACCCATGGTCAAGAACTTGCCTTCATATATACGCAACACGAAACATGTCCTAGGTATCATGGCAGATCTTAATTGGGATGAAAACATGACTTTGGTGACCCTTGACGTGACTGCCCTCTACACTAGCATCAGGCGAGACTCTGGCCTGGGGGCAATCAGGAAGATTCTGAATACTAGATCAGCGAGTGCATGGAGTCATACTGAAATGCTGATGGAAATGATTGAGCTAATACTTGACAACAATGTTTTCCTTTTCAAAGAAAAATGGTACCGACAGAAGCAAGGAGTGGCCATGGGCTCCAGATTTTCTCCTCGTACGCGAACCTTTTATGGGTTGGTTCGAGGAGATGAGGATCTGGGGTCACATGGGGTCACAATGGAACGATTCCATCTTGTATTGGGGCAGGTATATTGACGATTGCTTGATGATCTGGACTGGCACTACACACAAACTGACGGAATTCTTCGATTACCTGAATGGTAATGATTACAACATTAAATTCACATTTGAGCATAGCACGAGCAGGATTTCATTCTTGGATGTTGAACTATACATCAGAGATAATGCAATACATAGTAGACTTTTTCGCAAAAAAACAGCTTGCAACGCGGTATTACATGCGTCTAGTGCCCATCCTTTCCACCAGATCAGGTCGATTCCCTATGGTGAACTTGTTAGGGTAAAACGCAACTGCAGTTTCGACCCAGAATTTGAAGAATGCAAAAGAGTATGATGGCCCGCTTCCAGAACAGGGGCTACAAAGGGACATACTTAAGAAAGCTGAACAAAGGATACACAGGATCAAGAGACAGGACACTCTCAGAGAACGCACAGAGCACGCAAACAAGGGGGACAGAGTACGGGTGATAACTGGATATAACAACTGGTCAGGCATACTGATGCGTAGTCTTAAGAGACACTGGCATTTGCTCAGGGCAGACAGATCTCTCAATGACCACATCACGGACAGACCGACCATCACGTACAGACGAGGGGTGTCTCTGAGGAATATGCTGAGCCCTAGCTACCCGAGGTTAGAGAGTAAGGAGACTTGGTTGACACAACGGACAAAGGGCTTCCATGGATGTAGCAACTGCAGTGCCTGCAAATGGGCATGTAACCACAAAACAGAATTCCAGGGCCCTGATAACGAAACATACAGGATAGAGTCTAATATCAATTGCTTGACCAAATTTGTTGTCTACATAATAGAGTGTAGGTGCAAAAGAAGATATGTCGGCAGCACGATCAGGACACTACGTGAAAGAATGGGTGAGCATATAAGAGCAGTGAAGCAAGGTGACGTCAAATATCCCATTGCCGCACATATAACACAATGCCCTGCCCAGACGACACACAAACAATTTGAGTTTTTCGGTATCGAACAGACTTACAGACACCCAAGGGGGGGCAACAGAGAGCTGGCCCTTCGTAGACGGGAAGCACTTTGGATCCTTAGATTGCGCAGTACGGAACTAGGGCTCAATGTGGACCATGAGCTGCATTACTTCTTGGGTAATAAGTGCACAGAGTTGCCACACTGTGTGCACGACTACTACTGTCATAATTACGATGTACAGAAATTGATGTTTACTGTTTACATACTTAGTAACGTTTATAGGATACTATACTTGTATTCCTATCATATATGGCATTCTGTATAAATTGTCTTAAATGAAGTGTTTTCTCCGGTGCCAAACTATAATCGGGTACGTTTTGTACACCGCAAAATCTATTACTATTATTATTATTAATTTTTTCCATGAGCGATGGATGAGTTTGAATGTAGTCTTCTGGGAGTTACACAAACACATCTGATATTCACGAGATTAAATAACACTGAGATTGTAACGGATATGTGCACTAATGTGCACTAATGCCTTCACATGCATTCTCCGGGGATCGTCCCTCAGCCCAACACTGTTCAACATCTACATGGCCCCGCTCGCACGCATCGCCAGACAGCACGACCTCAACATTATCTCCTACGCCGACGACACTCAACTGATCCTCTCCCTCACCAAGGACCCCCTCGCCGCCAAATCCAATCTCCATGAAGGAATGAAGGCCATCGCCGATTGGATGAAGATCAGCCGACTAAAGCTGAACACGGACAAAACGGAGGTCCTCATCCCCGGCTCCAACCCCTCAGCCTGGGACGACTCCTGGTGGCCAACGATGCTGGGAGCAGCCCCGACACCCACCGACCACGCACGCAACCTGGGAGTCATCCTCGACTCAACGCTCTCCATGGCCAAGCAAGTCAACGCAGTCTCCTCCTCCTGCTTCAACACCCTCCGCATGCTTCGCAAGATCTACAGGTGGATCCCGACAGACACAAGAAGAACAGTCACCCAGGCCCTCGTCAGTAGCAGACTTGACTATGGGAACGCCCTCTACGCGGGAGCCCCGGCCAAGCTCATCAAGCGACTGCAACGCATACAAAATGCCTCCGCACGCCTGATCCTCGACGTACCACGCCACAGCCACATCACCCCCCACTTGAGGAACCTGCACTGGCTCCCCGTCGACAGGAGGATCACCTTCAAACTCCTCATCCACTGGGAGTGCACACAAGGCACTCCACAAAACTGGCCCAGCCTACCTCAACAGACGACTCTTCTTCTACGTCCCCAACCGCCAGCTCCGCCCTCTCCCTCGCCACCGTCCCTCGCATTCGAAGAACAACCACCGGTGGCAGATCCTTCTCACACCTCGCCGCCAAGACCTGGAACACCCTTCCACTAAGCCTACGACAGACCCAAGACCTGCTGACCTTCAGGAGGCTACTCAAGACCTGGCTGTTCGACCAGTAGCAGCACCCACCCCCCCATCCCTTTCCCCAGCGCCTTGAGACCCTCGCGGGTAAGTAGTGCGCTCTACAAATTCTGTGATTGATTGATTGATTGATTGATCCGATGTACTACTATAAATGTCAAGTAGTGAGGTTTTTTTCATCTCTAGTTTTCAGCTTGTTAGAGGACCGTGCCTATACGCAACCTCGGTCCCCTAGCCGGAACCACGATGGTCTCTATGATTTTAACTTTTGTCATTCTCTATAGGCACTCTTTCATATTTGATGAGGGGCCTGTGCTCATTAGGTGAATCGTTACCTATGTTTATAATACACTTTAGCAATTCTAAGATGGCCGCCACATAAGAGGTTACGTGGTGAGTCTGCTTTCTGTTTTGTTGACCGTATTGGAGGCTGACAGATTTGGAGTCCTTCATTTATGTTTACGGCGTTCGGATGGTAGCCTTTATATCTACGGCCTCACCCGGCATTTGACTCGTGTCCTGTACTCGGAATGGCACGCTGAGCGACGTCTTGAAAAATTATATACACGACATACCGGTAAGGAGGGGTGGAGTTCTGCGAGAAAGTTATCAGGCTCTCCACTGTCCGTGGACCTTAGGGGGATAGCAGACTGTTTATGCTACACCGCTGGGATATGGAATAGGAAAATAGAAGTCTGCAGGCACACAGCATGTTCGATTTCTGGAATACCGACTCTAGATAAGATTACGGCATATTTCACATTTTGCGTTTGACACAGGGAGGTGTGTTGGTTTTATGGGTAATGCGGAATGCACCTTTTAGATAAAGGGGTCTGTTAACGTCATGGATATTTGGGACATATATGCATAAAGTACTGTCGGAACGCGTTACCTGTAGTTAGCCACGCTTGAGGTCAACATACGTAAATATGGTATTCACCCCTTGGGTATTGCAAGATACATTCTTGGTATCCTCTGTTGTAGAATTTTAGACTTTGGGAGCTTGGGACGTAATTGGATCCCTTCGACGGATGAACTACAGAGTGAGACGTCGCAAGCTACGGAACCCCCTTTTGTGGGTTGGATTTATCACCACAAAATAAGTAGGTGTTGATTTCTAATTAAGGAGCTTTTGGCTACCTATATATGATCTACTTACTAGAGGATGGATTTATCATTCTAGCCGTTTTGTTATTTATTTCACAGAGTTGACTACAAGGAGATCATAGGTATTTATCGTGGTTCATTCATTCTTACTACCACTTGGGCTATACAAGGCGGTGTCATTTTCACTTTCCATCACGCCGTTTCGACACCCTATCTCATTTGGCTTAGTGATTTCTTGTTCACGATTTTCAGTTCTGTTTGAATGCACTGGTTGCACAGCACCTACTTAGTAGTTGCTTTTGAATAGTGACATACACCTTTCTTTTCCATCCTTTGGTACTTTGGGTACGTTGTTACCCTCTTTATTATTCGGAACTCATCGGGAGTTTCACCTGATTTCCACCTTGTGCATGTTTGCACAAATCTATCGTAAGGATACTCGAGCATACCATTGATTGATACTGTGGATTTGTTGTACACCTGTTATTCTGTAAGGTGGTACATTGCTTGCTCTTGTTTGTTTTCTGTACAGCCTTGATAAAGTCGCGGGAGTATTACACTGTTTGCGACGAAACACGTGTCGGCTGTCTGAGGAACCAGAGAATAAAAGAAAGAAAATTACAAGAATCCACTCACTTGTGTATATTTATGCTCACAACGTGCATTTTAACTATTGCATTACTGTTTACGTGTGCCGGGGACATTTCTTCTGTATACCCAATTGGCACAGGCCGATAGCTTGGGGAGACTAGTGGTGCTCCTCACCTTTCAGCACCGTCACCGATATAGACAACCCTATACTGATTTGGATGGTATTCTCCTGAGTGGCGCCATTATTCCTATACTCTAAACCACTGCCCTTTATTTCGCTTTATGCCCACACAGATGGATGGACCAGTGAGCCAATAAACAATTTTAATATTTATTTTCTGAACTGTATCTGTTGTCAGATTTGTGTATTTAGTGGTACAGAGAAGAACTAGAAACAGAAAGATAAAAATGTCTTTAGCTAATTGTTAGATCTGGGGGTCTCTAGTTGCCAGAGGTAAGTACCTTTGTCCAAATAGGGACCCTTGCTTCTAGTCAGGGTAAGGGGGATACACACTGTTGATAACCCCTGCTCACCCCCTTGGTAGCTTGGCACAAGCAGACAGGCTTATCCCCAAGGCAATGTGTAAAGTATTTGTACCAACACTCACAGTAATATAGTGAAACACCACAAATGGACGCTACACAAGTTATTTATAAAAATATAAATCACTTTATCTTGATTAGACAGAGTCAAAACGACATAAATCCAACATACAAAAATAGACTCTCTTCCAATAATGGTTCTTCAGTAAAAGGTTCACTGTAGCAATGTTCTTTTGCAAAAAGTTCACTTTGGCAATGTTTCTTTGTAAAAAAAAAAAAACGTACTTGTAAAAATAACGGCACTTGTAGGCTCAGTATGGCTGTGAGCCCTTGTTGCTAGTGTGTGGAAGTCACAAAAAATGGTGCCCTTATTGGTAAATGCCCCCGCCGTAGCACGGAATGTGTCACACTTATGTGCTCCGCTTTAATTCAGAAAATCTCCCCCTTCACAATGCGCGAGTGCGCGCCAGTCAATTGCTGCGTGGATCGCCCCAAGACACGGCCTGCCGGTAATGCGTTCTGGAACACCGGCTTCGGGTGCAGGCTCTGATTGTGGATCAGAGCTGTGTTACCTGAAGGCAGGACGGGACTGGGCGGTCTGCGCTGCGATCCTCCTGGCGGCGACTCCTTCGGTGACGCTCCCCGGCCTCGGCCACAGCTTCGTTCTATTTGCGGAGCATGGGGGCCTGGTTGCTAGGAGACGCCTCGCGCTTCCTCCAATCACAGTGCGGCTCCATTAGGACGAGCCTCCTTGTTGCTGGGAGACCTGCACCGCTGGGACCAATCCCAGTGCGGCTCAGTGATGACGCTACGGACTCCGGGCCAGCGGTGCTGAATGCCGGCAAGGGAATCTCGCGGCTCCTCTCCCTGGCGGACCCAGCCTCGGGCACACAGCTCGAGGTGCGGCGGTGAACCCCAGATTAAAGGGCAGCAATGTTGGCAATCGGGGGCCGGTGGGAAAGAGATACCGGCCCTCAGTGCGCTGTCTTGATCACGTGCCGGCGGCGGTGATGTACACGGCGCTCTCAGTACTGGTGGAGAGCAGCCAAGCGTGCCAGCAAGCCGGGTGGCACAAACGATGTCCTGGGGACACGTAGACAGCCCCAGAGACAGCAGGGACAGCGGAGCACGATGTAGGGCGAGTTGTAGAGGTCCTTGGCAACTTTTATATCCCTGAGTTGCAACAGGAGGCCAGCTCTTCTCAGGCCCTTGGAGACAGGTATACTTCAGAGGGGGGCAAAGCACACAGCACAGCTCCTCTTCAAGCAAGGGGGTCACAGCACACAGCAGACAGTCCCTTGGTCCTCTTCCTCAGCAATCACAGCAACTGCAGGTCAGCTCCCAGACACTCAGCATGGGCAGCACTTTCCTCAGTCTTCTTGGCTGTTCTTCTTTGGCATGGATTCCTTCTTGATCACGAAGTTTTTCCTAATCTAATTCTACAGGGGTCTCAGCTCTACTTTTATACCCCAAAAGTCTTTGTTCTTCCTGTGTGAGGGGTCCTGGACCCAGTCCAAACCAGTTATGGGTGCACTCTGCCAGTGCAAGTCTTCTTCCTTTGTGAGGGGAGGCCAGGGTCATCAGACACACCGCAGGAGGTGGAGCCAGCATTGTGGAAGGCAGGCACAGCCCTATTCAGACCCAGGTCCTACTCCTCCCACCACTCTATGTGCAGATAGGTCTATTCAGCCACCCCCAGCCCCTGTCACTCACAAACCAGACAGTCAATTCACAAACAGGCAGAGGCACATAAAAAGGTTGAACAAGAAAATAGCCACTTTCTAAAAGTGCTATTTCCAAACTTAGAATTTAAAAACCATCTTCACTAAAAGATGTGTAATTAAATTCTGAGTTCAGGGGTACCAGATTCCAACTTTCTATCTTGCTGCTATGGGAAGATATGCAGGTAACCATGTTACACAGCATTCCCCATGTTATCCTATGGGCAAGATAGCCTTTCAATAGTAAAAAACGAAATTGGCAGTATTTCACTATCAGGACGTTACCCACACTAGTACATGTCCTACCTTTCACATACACTCCACCCTGCCCAGGGGGGTACCTTGGGCCTACCGTAGGGGTGTCCAATGTGTAAGAAAAGGGAAGGGTTAGGCCTGGCAAGTGTGTACACTGGCCAGGACAAGTTCACAAACTGCGCACAGGCACTGCAGTGGCAGGCCTGAGACACCATCTTAGGGCTACTCCTGTGGGTGGCACAATCAGTGCTGCAGGCCCGCTAGTAGCATTTGAATCACCAGCCCTGGCACACTCAGTGCACTTTACTAGTGACTTATTGGTAAAGCAAATATACCAATCATGGATAGCCAATCACAATAATAATTTAACCAGGGAGCACTTGCACTTTGGCACTGATCAGCAGTGGCAAGTGCCCAAAGCATCTAAACCAGCAAAAACGAATTCCAGCACAGTGTCAAAAATACAGGAGGTAGAGGCAAAAAGTCAGGGGAAACCACACCAAGGATGCCAGGTCTAACACTAATCCATCCTACTTTCATCGATCTGGTATGACTGAAGAGAGAGTAATAATATTATAATTTAGATTTTCATTAGTTAACATTGCACGACCTTTATGCGAGGGAAAATGATGAATGTATACTTTGATTACGCCATAACATTAAAATTAGTTTTAAGTTAGAAAATACACACTGAATTGTAATAGCAAATGTGAAGATTACAATGTAGCTCCTATACATGTCATAGGAAAAGAAACTAACGTATAAATTCAAAACTGCAGCGAGATAATTGAATGAAGAAATAAAAATTAAAAGAAGGTTAGCTAGCCTTTCTGGTTATTGTGCCTGGTCCCCGATATGCAATAAAAGACGACAGACTGTACATTTATTGGTTGCAGACTGTGATATTTCTTCGGTTAACCTCAATTTCCATTCAAGCAGATGCCAATAAAGCAATACGCTAAATTTAATAAATACATCTTTAAGTGAAAGATGAGCGCATGATTGGGGAAATGGCAGCCATTCAGCCACATGCACAGCCTTGGATTGCCTCAGTTGGCAGATCAGCAGTGCCACCAGCAGCATTAACAGTGACGGCACCCAAGAGAGGAGGAGAAAAGCAAGTCAAGGCACCAGCCCTAGTCCCATATGCCACCATCCAATAAGGGAAGCATCCGAGGATGTGGCATCTGGGTTTTATGGCTGCCAAACTAATTGGAGTAATTTGAACACTTCAGTTCACAGCCAAATTAATATGACAAGTAGATGCATGTGTCTTTCAGATTTTTCACTTGTTTAAAGCTTATAATTGAAAAAATGCCTGTAGAGTGAACGAATGAAATGCATGGTTGTAAATTTTTAGATCCTGATTACATTTGGAGCAGTAATCCCATTTCGGGTCTGAACTTCACACTCGAGACAGGATTACAAGTAGGATGAAACTGAATCTGATATGAGTGTTTGCCATTTGATTTCAGTTTGAGGCCTCTTCATGTGACTCTTTCATGGAAATATACCGTCCCAGCACAATATGTTTATAATTCCCCATTGTGGAGTAGAAATAGAAATTGTGCATCTGCCCATTAAGACATTTGGAGTAGTATTCATTTGTGGGTGCACCAATTTCATGCATGATTTGCACAGTTAAACCATCCCTCATTGATCAGAAAATGCTAACTGCATCAGGAAAACATGTCAATTTAACCATTCCTGTTGTCTGCAAAAAGAGGTGCTGTTTCACCATATTTGAAAATGTGTTAGAAAGTCTGCTAGAATCCACCTGATAGTCTAGTAGGAAGAGAATGACCAAAGGCAGACATGATTAGGGCCTGTAAAAAATGGGGTTATAAATTGAGTGAAGTGTGTTCCCAACTCAATTGATATTCACAATCCTTGTCAGGGTGAAGTAGAAAAGTCATAAAATAAACCTGTGCTTAACCCTCTGGTAGCTTGGCGTACAAGCAGTCAGGCTTCAATTAGTGGCAATGTGTAAAGTATTTATGTAGCACTCAAACTCTAATAATGTGAAAACATAACACAAGTGAACTCAAACCTATGTTTTAAATATAGAGTACATTTTAATAAACAAAATGAGACCAAAATGACAAATATCCAATATGTAGAACCGGAGTTATGAATTTGTACATTTTCAGGTGAAAATAGTGCCAAAAAACACAAAGCACCACTTACATCAAAGTTAAAATTTTGGCCGACTGCGATGGAGAGTGGGTCATGAACGGGGGCCAGGTTCACCCTGGTAAAGAGTTTCACTTCTCACAGTCCAAGTCTATGTGAGGAGCCTTAGCCAGAGCATTGCTTGGGCAGGAGTTGCAAGGGGATTGATATCGGCACAAAGAGCAGGTCGCTGCTGGAGCTTCGTGTTGGCAGGAGACCTGGATAGTCATTGATGCACAGAGCCCAAAACGTCTGGATTTTCACCTGTAGCTCAGTCTTTGCCGTTTGGAAGTAAGAGATAAACACTCTGATGCCAGTCAAGTATCCAGGACCTGGTGAGGCACATCTTGGGGATCACAACTCATTTTTGCAGAGGCCAGCAGCTTCAGGCAGGACCAGTTGGTGCTGGTCAGCTGGACAGTTGCAAACCTGAGGCATGTTTTACAGGGCTACTATCTCATCCTTAAAATGGTGCAATGAGGCACAATACTACCCCTCAGGAGATGCTAAAAGTAAATAAACAAAACAGTTAAGTGTTAACTCAAAACCAATGCCACAAAAACATTTCTTAGCTAATATCCACTAATAATTGGAGGAAAAACAATGTGGGTAAAATTTAGAAAATGGCTTTAACAAGATCCAAAGAATGTCTTTAGAAACAATCATTAGCATTCGCTGCTATGAAACTCAAGCTAAATCTATGGAAACAATTCGAAACAAGACAATAACAAGATGACTCTAAGAGGGGGCTTATAATGATTCTCAGTGCAGCAACTAAAGTTCCTGTGCTGTGTTGTGCTAAGGGGAGAGAGCAGGACATTGTCATATCTACAAAGATGTGGAGTTGCACTGATTTCCTACGCTGGCACTCTTCGAGCGTGCCTTGTCCTTGCATCATGCACACACCAGTGCAAACGTGTGGGTGTAATGTCTAGCATAGGTTTTGAACTTGAAGCATATCCTTCCAGTGCAAAAAACTAGGCTTAGATACACTTTACATTGTTTCAAACACTGGGTGAGTGCTGTAGGGTCTCCTTTGGGTAGAATGCACCACTGGTAAAATCCCGTCATGGTGTATATTAAAAAGAGTCTCCAATGAGATGTCAGGAGGAGATGTATTCTTTTTGTTTGTATTATTTTGCTGTGTTTGAGAATCTGCAAAGTTTCACACATATTGAAGCTAGACAAGGATCTATAGATGGTTGACTGAGATGACCCCAGCTGTTCTCTTGAAACTCATTCATTGTCAACCTCTCACCTACCTTTTTCCATCAAAAGTCAGATCCTTTATTTGCTCTTCTAAACAAAAATGGGTGAATACATATGGAACTTGCAGTGATTCTTGTCTTTCATTTCCCTCCCCTACCCTTTTTTAATTCTCTTTGAAGTCAAATGGCGTTTTAGTACAAAAAGTTCTCTATACTTCTAGCTGTCTTGTAGGGTATACAATTATGGATCCATGCTTACATTTCACAGCAATTTTTTAAAGGAGCTTTTCTGCCTTTCCTGTCAGGGAAAGGAATGAAAGTGCTGAATGCTGCAGATGCCACTTTAGTCACCAATACATTGGCCTTAGGATGTAAAACATCTTTAATTAACTATTCATGTTATGGCACAATTTTAGGTATTGAAGTTATAGGTGCTCGCTGAGGATAATGTCTTTTTTCATCCTGTATTGTCATATTTATTAGCCAAGATGAATTCAAGATGAGTTGATATAATTGGGTACCTGATCGCTCTTTCTAATATGTCCCCTTCCTCTCTGGTACTGCAGAATGCAATAAGCAGAAGCCTGCGGGAGAGAGCTTAATTCCACAATAGATGGACTGTGTGGGTCCATCGCTGTTGCTTCTCGCATTTCTGTTGGAGACCAGAAAAGAGAATGATAATATTGAAGTAGCAGGTTTCAGATTCAGGCTCACAATTACACGGAAGTGGCAAAGATATTGAGTTGTTCTTGGAACCTGCTGATTGCCTGTGACAGTAACTGATACAAAAAAGAGGGAGAGAGAGAGTGAGCATATGGGAGTACACTTGTCATGACATGGCACTTGTCCTCTCCCCATGGTTATAGAGTCTGTGGTTAGCCCTTTCACCCTTATGTTCATTGTTTTAGTGGTGATGGACATGGTGAGTGGGTCAAAGACATAAGGCTGAGGACAAAGTGAGTGGCAAGAGCAAAATGTAGAGAAGGAGGCAGGGATGAAGGAAGCAATCTAAGGACGTCAGGGACATCACAGTACTCAATCAACAGGACATGGAGAGGGAACATCAATGTCCATCCAAAGCTGAACAGTGCTGGTGTCCAGCATCTGTGTGTAACTCCACACCTGTTGCAGCTCACTTATGTCCACTGTAATGCACACATTTTCGGGGTTAAACAATGGCCGTCTCCCTTTACACACCAACACACTGAACGGACCCTTCCCTGCTCATGGTAAGCAACTAAAGCACTGATAATGTAAGAATATGTGATGGTATCTGTTAGACCTGGCATCATTGGTGTGGGTTTCTCCTGTATTTTGCCTTTTGCCTCCTGTGTTGTGCTGTGTGTTGGACTTCGTTTTGCGGTATGGATGCTTTGGGCACTTTGCCACTGCTTTTCAGTGCAAAAGTGCAAGTGCTCCTTCTGTAAATTGTTTTTATGGATTGGCATATTTGGTTTATTATCACATCCTTAGTACAGTGCACTGTGTGTGCCCAGGGCCTGTAAACCAAAGGTTGCTAGTGGGCTTGCAGCACTGATTGTGCCACCCACACAGCCTTTCAAAGGTAACTCAGATCTGCCATTGCAGTGTCTGTAGGCAGTCTGGTACTGCCATGTCGACGTGGCAAGTGCACCCACTTGCCAGGCCCTAACCTCCCCTTTTCTTACATGTGACTCACCCCTAAGGAAGGCCCAAGGTACCCCTGTGGGCAGGGTGCAGTGTATGTGAAAGGTAGGACATGTTTTGATGTGTGTAACATGTCCTGATAGTGAAATACTGCCAATTTCGTTTTTCACTATTGAAAGGCTATCTGTCCCATAGGATAGAATGGGAGTTCAATTATAACATCTTATAAATATAACTTCCCATTGGGACAAGATAGGAAGGTAAAGTTTAGTATGCCTGAACTCAGAATATAAAGATGCATCTTTTAGTAAGGATGATTTTTACATTCTGTTTGAAAATGCCCCTTTTAGAAAGTAGGTACTTTCTTGCTTAGCCATCCTGTGTGCCTCTGCTAGGTTTGTGTATTGACTGTCTAGCTTTGGAGTGACAGGGGCTGGGGATGTGCATTCTGTTCAGACAGCCACTTGGGGGGTTGAGGTGTGTGCTGCCTTTCCAGGGTGAGTCAGGGCTGGGCTGAATAGACCTGGGCTGCATTTAGAGTAGGGAGAGGAGATTCCGTTCACACCTGAGTGGGCCTGGTCTGCTTTGGACAATGCTGTCTCCACCTCCTGCCAGGAAGCTGCACTGGAGAGGAGAGAACTGGTTTTGGCCGGGCAAAGGGCTTCTCTGCCACCAGAGAACAAAGGATTTTGTACTATAAAAAGTGGGGCCCAGACCCCTGAACTTTAGATCACTTTTGGACTTCAAGAGGAACCTCTGTCAAGGAGAAGTGCTGGAAGAAACTGGAGGAGGAGTACTGCCCCTTTGCTGTGTGCTGTCTGGGGTTGGCCTGCAGCAGCTGTTTCTGCCAAGGAGGGGAACTGTGTGTGTATCCTGCTTGAGAAGGTATCCCCAAGGGCTTGTAAGTGGAGCTTGCCCCCTGTTCAAGAGGTCTCAGGAACAGCAAAGACCTCACCATCCTTCTGGGCACCGTCTCTGGAACTGCTGGGTTTAGTCGCCACAGAAGAAAAAGGCAACCGACTCTGTCACCGTGTCCATCACAGGATTCCGTGTCCTGAAGGCCCCGCAGAAGGCACAGCCGCACCGCTGCACTTCACACCGCGTCCTTGGTCTCACCGATGCCATCTTGATGATCGTCACCGAGCCGTTGCTTGCACCGCGTCCTATGGGCACCGCATTCCGCACCGCCTCACTTCACCCTGCCTGGACGTCACCGACACCGTTGCTGCTCAACTGAAACATCAACCGGCTCCGTCACCTGCACCGCAACCTGCCAGCACTGCATCGAGCACCGACTCACCCTGCACCGTCAGCCTTGGCCTCACCGACGCCTTCTGGATGATCGTCTCCGAGCCGCTGCCTGCACCGCATCGTGAGGGCACCACACCCTGCACAGCTTCCATTTTTTGCAACGCAAGCGCGAGGGTTGCCTCGACCGGCTCGTACCATCGTGTCGGCCACAACGAGAAAGGTACTGTCTTTGAGTTTGTCTACGCTTTAGCTGAACCCGCACCGACGTGGTCAGCTGGAATTGTTACAGTATTGTATGTTGGATTTTTGACGTTTTTGGTCTTGTTGGTTCAGATAAAGTCTTGCTTATTTTTCTAAACTTGGGTGTCTATTTGTAGTGCTTTCACTGTATTCATGTATGTGTGCACAAATGCTTTACACGCTGCATCTGAGATAAGCCTGTCTGCTCATGCCAAGCTACAAAGGGGGTGAGCAGGGGTTATTCTAGAAGTGTATCCTCCTTACCCTGACTAGGAAGAAGGGTCCATACTTGGAAAAAAGGTGCAAACCATTGTCAACTAGAGACCCCCATTTCTAACAGTATAAGGAATTTGTAATGATTCCAGAGCCTACATCCTGTATGAAACAGTCAATACATTTCATCTACTGAGGCTGAAGTGCCTCTATATCAAAACATAAAAGTTACTTCAGGAAGTGCTTAAATCATACTATTGATAGTCTAGCCAGACCGCTGGCATTTATTTAGGCAAAATAACCTTTCAAAATGTCAATTGATCTCTAAACTTTAAAGCAGCTTTGAGTGTTTTATAAAACTGTAAATAAATAAATAATGAAATTTTGGATTGCTACTTACATTTATTATACTGATTATTTAGCATGTTTACATGTTTTTTTTGCAGGTATTCAACATGTCACCTTGAGAGATGGATTCTTACTGCAGCTTACCTGATTTCCCTTCACGACTATGGGCCTCATTCCCAGTGACCCAGTGATTTGCAATCTCTGCGCAAGTCTATGGTATTTCACTCAGAGATTTCACTTGTTGCATTCAGGCGAAGACTTTGGGTGAAGTACGAGGGGAAAACATGCAAAAATTGGTATTGAAAACACGATTACTGCATATCATTCCCTCAAAACTTGTAATCCCTATTATTTTCCCCTCCTGAAATTACTGGGGCCCCGGTCACAGTAATTCCTGTGAGGGAACTACTGGCTACTAGTCCAGGATACACATAATGATGGCCTAAATCTAGAACTGGTATGCACTCAGACTTAAAACCATAGCAATAGCCATAAGTACTACGAAGTGATTTTGCTTCCTGTTTCTTTGCTCAGCCATGCATACTGAATTACACCATGGTCAGCAAGAACGAGGCAGGTGCTGCCAAAAAAGCAACATCAATTTGTAAGGTTGCTGGAGGGAATAGACAGAGTAATAATAATGTCATATTAACTCAGATGAATGATTTGGCGCCCCAGTTAATTACTTTCACAGCACATGGCGCACATGGCCATGCTAATATTGGTCCTTACTGCCACATTGGGATTAATATTTTAACTGGAGGGGCTTGGGAAGCATTCAGCCAAACACAATGATCTAAGCTCTGTGCACTTAAACTCGGTTGGTCAATTGCTGTTTACATTTTGGATAGCTTTTCCTTCTGGCACCCCTTCCTTGTCCTGATCTTTAATCTCTCACACACACAAACGCAAATACACAACACTGACTTTGGAGACAGACTGCAAAACACCTAGAAATAACATCTCAAATTAAGTACCTTTAGCAATTTTTGTAGTTGAAGGTGACCCCTATAATATATCTAGTAGTTTTGCCACAGTGGAAATGCACACGTTCGTTTCTTTGTTGTTGTTGTTGTTTATTTAAGGTGTTAAATGAAAGACTTCAAAAAATTTTTTCACATACTACCGTATGTATTGACTTAAAGATAACAGTGACTGTCTTTAGTAAGTAGCAAATACACGTGCACAAGCGGGATTTGCGAATTTTGGCAATAGATATTAGGATGAATTCGAAGATACGACTATGAAGGTGAGGCCCAACCTGGTAAAAAACACATATAAACAAATCCCTGTCTTCAACAGTGGCAGCTGCCAGCAGGGAAAAGTGATGTGTCAGCGCGGGAGACAATAATAAATTAACTAAAATGAAAACTTCCCTACCGCCTCGCCATGTCGGTGCTCTTCTGCTCCTGATCACAGGCTCCCAGACTCCACTGCGCCAATCCAGACACTGCTCTCATGCAGGTAATACTATTACCAAGCATGAGAGAAGCGATGGGATTGGGTGGAGCAGGCTGATTTTATGCTCCCAGTGGGACTGGGAGCCTGTGCCTGCTGTTCTCCACGCAATAGCCTGGAGATATCTAAGTGCGCATGATGGTTTGGCCGTCCTAAGACAGACGGTCAAACCATCATGCGCACTTGCTGTGCCCACCACTCCATGCTGCTGTCAGAGGATGGCCCTGCCCTCAAGACTCGGCTACGGCTCTGCTCCATCATGAAAAATAAAATAATAATAAAACAGGACACGGCCTTTAGAGCTCGGGCTGAGCCACGCATGCTGTTTACACGCAAGCGGAACAATGCTTGCCTAAACCACGCTTCTGCCATAACCACGCATATGCATGGTTAAAGCAGTCAGCGGTCTAGATGTGCAGATGGGTGGGGAGAGGAACAGGAACGTTCAGGATAGGAAGCTTCGGGACGCCTGGTAAGTGGGGGTGGCTGGATTTGGGGGAGGTTTTAGGGGTTGAGGGTCGGTTTTAGGGCTCAGGGAGGGGGGTGGGGTATTTTATTGGCAGGGGGAAGGGTTTCAGGGCTCAGGGAGGGGGAAGGGTCAGTTTTCAGGGGTGGGGGTCGGTTTTAGGGCTCAGGGCCAGGGTCTGGGGTCCGGGTAGTTTTTTTGACAGAGGGTAGGATTTTAGGCCTAGGGCAGGAGAAGGGGAAGGGGCAGTTTTCAGGGCTGGGGATCAGTTTTACGGCTCAGGGCAGGGGGGCTGGTTTAAGGGCAGTTTTTTGGGCAGGGGTGAGTGTTAGGGCTCAGGGTGAGGAAACAGGGGTAGTTTTAAGGGCAGGGCGGGGCGAATTGGAGGGCTGGGTATCAGGTGTTATGGCAGGGCAGAGGGATTGGGGTGTGCAATTTACCACGCATATCCCTTTAGCAATCATGCCTTTACAATGAAAATCGTAAAGGCATGCGGGGCAAAGTCATGCGTGGTAAAGACGTGGTCGTTTTTCAGACCACTTTGTTTAGGCATGCGTTGTTTAGGCATGTGTGGTTATATCATACTACCTAAGAAAACTGTTTTATTATAATTTTATTTTACATGTTTTTATCTGCTGGCTGAGGCAGTGGGGTGCAGCCAGCTCAAGGAGCAAGCAAACAAAAAAGTATACACCACTTGCAAGTTTGGAAGTACCTATCAAATTATTGGAAATGGGCAGGCCATTTAAATTATGCCTTGATGATGTATAAACAATTGCATTATTGGTGGTTGATGCTGCCATAAAAAGGCCCAATGATATTTAGATTGGCAAAAATCCTGACATCTGTTGTTCCAGTAGAAAATTGATCAAGCCCCTAAAGACAGCCACTCTCCATACATGGCGTTTCATTCCAAGCAACTATAGGCTGCATCAGTCGTATATATTTAAGCCCAGATTTCAAAAATATGTTTCCGCTGACATAGAAGATAACTCATATAAATTCAGGTCAGGTATAAATGCATATTCTATTGAAAGGGAGCAGTCTTCAATAAGTGTTTGCTTATCCATAAAATACACATATAATTATATCAAATGCCAAATTCTGTTTTAATGTACACTCAAATGAATTGTAATTTAAACTTCTCTTTAATGGTAACGTCAGATTTTACGTCACAATTCTGAAATTGTCACTTTTAGAAATGTGGTATTTTCTTTGCCCAACCAATTGTGCCTTCTGCCAGTGTCCTGGGTCACATGAATGTGAATGGCTCTGCTGTTGGGACTTCCAGACAGTGGCACAAAGGGGGCTTAGGTGTGGACAGGATGGGCCAACCTGACAGATTAACTGCGGAGGAGCTCTACCCAGCCTCACTCTTCAAAGGGCCTTGCCTACAACACACACAAAGGAACCTTACACCAGGTCTGCCTTGCCTTTTGTCATGCCAAACAGTTTGTAGCCTCGACTAGACAAAGGGGAAGAACCTTCCAGATCCAGTGCTGGGGTAGGTCCGGGAATACGCCACACAAAGGCTGGTATCAGGTTTTAATTGTGGACCTCCAGAGCCACTCATCAGAACACTCCTGGACCTATGAAAGATTCAGAAGAAGGACTGCCCTGCTGCTGGAAGACTGCCCTGCTGCTAAAAGACGGCCCTACTGCTTAAAGGCCTGACTTGCTATCAGAGAAAGGAAAACTGCACCTGCTTGCCTTAATCCCAGGCTACCTAGATTGATTCAAAGTCATTTGATGTCCTTTGTGAGTTATAGGGGCACAACAAGCTTCAGATGCCTCACTGCAACTGCCCAGCTGACTAGCTGCAACTGCACCTGGTTGGACCTTCCTGAGACCTGCTGGCCTCTGCTTGAGTGAGTCCTGATCCCAAGAGGTGCCTGACCAATGGCTTTCATGGCTGGCATCAGTGGAAGTACCTCTAAAGAAAATGAAGAAATCCTGAAGTTTGGGCTCCTCGTTACCACAAGCGGACTTATTTGCACCAAAAAACTGCCGCCTGTGAACGTCAGCAAGATGAAGCTCCAGTGACACCTGCTCTTCACACCAACAACAGCCAACTGGTATCGTGAGACCTATATTTCACAGTACAGCAATGACAGCCCCTGACAACCACCAACGTGCAGCTTCAGCAATTACCGGATCTTCGAGCTACAGCAATGACCGTCTGCGACACTCGACCTACTCTTAACACCGAAAGCCTCCTCCTCGCAGCCTACTCTAACGCAAACAGAATTCTCCATGCCAGACTTGAGAAGGCAACTTTTCTGGCTCCTTTATCCGACCCGCACTCCATTGTGGTTGGCCTGAACTTGTGACTTTTCCCTGGTCTAGTGTGACCCGTTGACCACAAGTGGGCTCTTTGTGCTTTTAGGTGCTATTTTCACTTCAAACTTTAAAATTCAATATCTCTGGTTCTACTTATTTAATTTTGTCATTCTGGTATCATTTTATTTATTACAATTTACTCTAAGTTGTTTTGGGATTTTACTTCTATTGTGTTTTTACTTAATTACTGTTTGTGTACTGCATAACTACTTTTACACATTGTCTTTAGGTTAAGCCAGGCTGTGTGCTTCAAGTTCCCAGAGGGTTAACAACAGGTTAATTTAGTGACTTTAGTGGTTCACCCTGACAAGGATTATGGTTGTTGCCAAAGTGGATCTTCCATCTACCCTCAACCAATAGCCCAATTCTTCACAATATGGTACAGTTTTTCTCTCTCCAGTTGATGCAACTCAGCACAACAACTTTCAATGTCATGCTATGTTGAGTTACAAAGTAGTATATTTTGCCACAAGTCTCATCATTTCATGATGCTTGTAAAGTTGTTCCTAGTCTCACTGAATGTTTCCAGGTGTGCAGCACTAGTTTCTAGGGTCCAGGTTTTTCTCCAATCATTTCCCCACTTGGCACTTTGAGAACCCTCCCAGATCCAGCCCTAGGGAAATTATTAGACACTCTTTTTCTTTTTCCGGAAATAGCTTCCACTGCTGTTGTGGCTAGAGTTTAATGTTTGAGAGATATCTATAGATGAAAGATTCCTGTCATTTCAGTCTCCTTATGGTATAGTCCTGTGAAAAGGGAGGCTGCTGCCCTGATTCTTTGTGAAGGTGTGAGCTCTTTTCCACTCCCAAATGGCTCTTCCAAGCTAAGAGGGTCAATTTTGACACTAACACAGTCTTTGTACCTTTAGAAGCTTGTGTGTTGTTTTCGGACAGCACACCGCTATTCTACAAAATGGTATTGCTAATTGGTGCCACTGTATGTCAACAAAGCAAGCAACGCTAGTTTAACACTGCATGGCTTCTAGGCAGTAGAAAGTATAATTTTAAAAAGCTATGTTCCTGGCCTTTATGTCCTGCTTGCAGTTTCCCTTGCTAGTTGGAGAAGTTTGAGGAAGGGATGGTGGTCTAGTGTCTAACAATGCCCCTACCAATGAAGAGAACTTTGCTCTAATGTGGAACTCACTCAATCCCATTGGTAAGTTAGGAAGGGGAGATAGCAGAACACATTTATCATTCCAAATATGACATTTTATCTTATAGCAGCTCCTAAAGCATCTGTGTGCCATAATTTCTGGGAACTCTGCTACTTTCCCATCTCACTTGACGCTGCTCTCCATTTCCAGAGTTTTGCAGCACCTTAGAGGGGCCACACTCAAAGATATTTTTGTAGAGCACTCATAAACATTACGCCTTCATTCTGACCTTTGCGGGACTCCCACATCAATAGTCAGTCAACCAGAAGTACTCATAAGATTGGTATTGATACTTCCGGTAAGTAGGAACACAGGGCCTTTACGAGTTGTTCGCTTGCAAAGGGGGAATAATTGTGTGAATTTGTGTTAGTGCTATAATCCCGGCATGCTTACCCCATGACCCAGCCTGCCGCTCCAGAAATAATAAACCTCATTTTACCACTTATAAAATCAGGGTAATAGAAAAATTAAAATCAAGGTCTGCCTTCAAATTTAGAAATTCCCAGTCTGGCTTGTAAATTCTACAAACAGCCAAATTGGGAAGTACTCAGCCCTCTCAAAGAGAACTGATGTGAAACTGCTCTAAAAGCCAATTAAATACTTTGAAAAAACACATGGGCACAGAAATGTCAAAATGTGCAATCATTCAAACAGAAGGGAAACCCACAGAGGTCAGGCAACGAGCATACAAATGGAAATGGTCTTTTAGTCACGGATCTGAAGCCTAAGTAGAGCTGACATGCTCTGAATTCAGTGCTAATATGCAGACTTTGACCCAGAGTGAGAGAGGAGAAAGAAATAACAGGAAGCCAAGACAAAGGGAGGAAGCATGGATAAGTAAAAGAAAAGAGGGAACAAGAGTGTGGTGAAAGAAAGAGGCATGATGTGCAATCTGCCTTGGTATTCAGCAACCACAACATTCTGCAATTCCGATGTTAGGCTTTAGGTGTACATGCCATGTGCATTTTAGACTCCTGGTGATCTTGTGTGAGACCCACACATTTGGAATGTATAAGCTAATACACATATACCATAACATTAGCCTTCTGTGTTTTGATAGTATATTTGGATGGTGTGTAATGCAATGTCCATGCCTTTAACTACATCACAAAAGCATGCACATTTCATGGCACTCCTCTTCTGTCAAATGGAAGCACACTGAATTGCAAGTGTTATATGTATGTATTGTTTTATTTATACATATATCATATATATATATATCTGTATATATATATATAATATATATATTTTATTTTTTCCACTAAAAAAACAAAGATTACAGGGACGTTATAGTTAGGTGGACATTTTACCCACACAAAACCATAGAAATTCAGCAGTTATAGTTATACTTATGTTAAGTAACTATAACTTGTGGCCTAAAGTTACTTAACAGTAGGCCTGGGTGGCGAAATCCGCTCCGTTTGAGGAGTTTTCTGCACTCCGGTGCTCCGCAGCGCTCGCAAAGTGCAGAAAACTCCACTCCGCATAGTGCAGAGGAATTTTTTCCCCGCTCGCGCTCGCGATTGATAAGTTCGCGAGCACGAGCTGCCGCTCGGGTGGAATTTCTACCCGAGCGGCAGGAAGACCAGTGCGAATGGCAGTTCGCATTGCACTCCGCCACTTGCGGAACTCCACGGAATTTTTTGTCACTTCGCGGAGTTCTGCGTAGCGAAACTCCACAAACTACACCCAGGCCTGCTTAACAGCACGAGTTATAGTTTCTTCAGGTAAGTATATCTATAACTGCTACATTTCTAGGTTTTGTGTGAATAAAACGTCAACCTAACTATTACGTCCCTATAACCTTTGTTTTTTTTCAGTAAATTTCTATCGTTTTTTTAACGTAAAGTAATATATCATTACCCTTTGTTAATGCTTTTGGCTGTGCATGCGGGGGTTGCGGGGGGCTGCGGACAGCACCCCCCGAATGCATCCAACCCAATGCTGTGCACGGCCTTTGGCTGTGCACAGCAGCGGTATGGAGTGTGAGGTTTATTTCCCAATGGGCTTTGGCTCCACGGGTACCCATGAGGTGATCCTCGATTTGTGCTAGAAAAAAGTTTGGGCCAAATAATTGTCCAAGATGGATCCCTTAGAGACCCCTCCATGTGTCCTATGGGGTCACTATACCTGCATCCTCACCCCTTATGTGTTTTAACACTTTATTTTTCCCTCACCCCAGGCCAAGCAACAAACAAAATGGCAACCGCAACTTTCCTTTCCCAATGCGACCAGACAAGCAGGGCTTTGCTTTTCCCCCGGGTGGATCCTCAAAGGATTAGCATCCCTAGATAGCTATAAATTTCTTTCTTTAATAACTCCCAAACTACTGTACAGATTTACACCAAATTACAACATGCTCGCTCTTAAAGGTGGGCGAAGCTTGCGGAGTTGCACTACGTGGGATTCTGCGGAGTTGCAAAAAAATTCAGTGGAATTCCGCGGAGGTCTGTGATCGGGCGGTGTATTGCTTGCCCACCACTATTGGTTGTGCCAAGGTGCTTTAAACAGCAGATACTACTGCTATTATAATTTCAACAAAGGAAGTACTTCGTGTCCAGTAGACTGAGTGGAATTATATAGCAGTATGAAACTTTTCTCAAAGCTTGACTGCACGCCACTGCATGGTGCCACGTTTCTGATTTGTTACAGCTATTTATCATCCTAAATGAAGCTGCATCCCTGAAAACTAACTGGCTGCTTGCAAGCTGTCAGAATCTGCTTGTTCATCCATACAACGTCCTCCCTGAGTATTTGATCAGCTGCTGTAGTAAACACAAGCCACCGATACAGTGAAGTAAAAACAGTAACTGGCAACACACATTTTCCTTTCACAGAGTAATGTGCTGTGAGGTTTGAGAGCTGTTCTTAGCACGCAAGTATTCCTCATTACCTCATGGTACGTTCAGAGTTAGAAACTTCAATTGTATTCCACTCTTACTCCCATGTGCATGTGGGGAGCTCTGAGGTCACTGGGGAGTCATGGCATTGAGGCAGCATGGGAAAAGTATGAGACTAGTCATTGTGCCAGGTAGAGAAGAGAGTGCACAGGAGGCTAAACAATAAACAGTTTTTTTGTGGAATCATATGCTGGCTACAGTACACCCAAAACCCCCCTAACCTGTTCTCCAGATCCCAACCAGGAGACGTTGTCCTCAGTGTGGGGCAGGAGCTCCACTGTGATGCTCTCGTCAGAGGGCACTGGCCCTGTGCCTCAGTTAGCAGTGCACCTGATGGGGGATGGCATGGTTCCATCATTTGTATTGCCTCCCAGTGCCCAGGGGCTGCAGACAAGCAGAGGGTGTCCATAGAGCACTGCCTGGTGCCCAGGGGCTGTGACAGGGACTGGAAGAGGGTCTTCTCCGAGCATTGTTCCATTGCCGAAGCAGCCACAGGCAAGCCACTCGAGAAAGCAGCAGTTCGCATTGGAGCGGAGCTTTGGGTAGGACGTCACCACCCCACAGCCATTGGAGAAAACTGGTAGGTTTTGCGGCCAATTAAACTGGTCGGCTTTCATTTTCAAAGAAGGACGTCGCTGATGAGTGCTAAATAGTGCGCACCAGTGAACTCTGCTCCGCTAGCGGTTCGAGGACTTTTTGTTGCCGAATTTTGCACTCAAAGCGGAGCACAGAGTATGAAAAACTCTGTGAAAACCTCCGGTGGAGCGTAGTTCACCGTCCACCCTTCCTCGCTTTCTGGACCAAGATCTAGCTTCCTGACAATTTTGGTGGAATTGCGTTCCGAGGTTCAGGCTGTAGTCATGTTAGAAAAATGCAAGAGAGAGCATGCAAGAGAGACCTCATTCCTCTGATTCCCATTAGTTGCAAAATTCTAGCTGTGGTTGAGCATCATCCCTTATGTTACCAAACCATATAGACCCCTATGGTGCGTGAATATTGTGTCTTCACGGTCTAAAGCAATGTTCTGCATAAATTAAAATTAATGCAAACATGACCCTATTTGTACAGAATTGTTGAACCAATGTTTTACTTTATTTCTAACTTTTTGGGTTGGTGCCTGTAGGTATTATCTGCAAGGGCATGCACTGTAACCACCACTTGAGGTAACACCTTTCTTGACGTATTGCTGTTAGGGAAAACAATCCACTACAGGCCAGTAATAAACACACACACAAAAACAACCCACAAAACATATAAAGGTCAGAATGTGAAACTGGCATGGACATCTGTAGATTACTTTCACTGATATGCTGTGCAATTGTTGGACGCGGCCCTCTCTGCAGGGTCATCCCCAAATATTTTGCCTTCACCCCTCCAATTTTCTGAACCTGTTTCTTTTGCCTTCAGGACTCTGTGCACTTTACCACTGCTAATTAGTGCTAAGGGGCTTGTGCTCTCTCCCTAAAACATGGTCCTATCTGTGCCCAGGGACAGTAAATTGAACACTGCTAGTGGGCCTGCAGCACAGATTGTGCCACCCATTTAAGTAGCTTTTTAATACATATAAATCACCCCTAGGGTAGGCCCTAAACAGCCCATAGGTCAGTGTACATTGTATAGAAATGTTGGACATGGACTTTTAACTTTTACATGTCCTGGTAGTGAAAATCTCTTAAATCCGTTATTCACCACTGCACGGCCCACAGTTCCCATAGGATAACTTTGGGTTACCCTATGGTATTTAAAAAGTGATAACTTTCAATTGGAACCAAGTAGAAAAGTTGAATTTGGTCTATAAAGAATTGTGATTTAAAACCCCCTCTTCAATTGTACAGTTGTATTTAAGTTACAATTCTGAAAATACGACTTTTAGACAGTTGGCATTTTCCTGTCCTAACCATTTGGTGCCTACAGCCTGCATCCGGGGTCACATGACTATGTGTAGCTGGTAGTTGGTCTTTTTGTATTACTCCCAGACAGTGAGACAAATGGGGAATAGATGTTGGCAGAATGGGCCATCTCTGACTTGATGGATGGGCGGAGCAGTCACCTACCAAACTTGCACATCAGAAAGGCTCTGCCTCAGCATACTCACAAAGGGTTTCATGCTAGTCTTTTGTGCCCCAGACAAGCTGGGGCCAGGGAAGGGAGGCAGGAAATTCCAGATACCTCTGTAGGGGTGTAGGGGGAGGACTCTAGGAACCTCTCTTACTTCAAAACTGGCACGAAGGAAAAATAGTTAACCCTCAGACCAAACTCTTCAGTACACATCTGGACCTGTGGAAGACTCAGGAGAAGGACTGCTATGCTGCTCTGCTGCAAGAAGGACTGCTACTCTTCTGTCTGCGTGAAAAGGACTGGCCCTGCATTTTGAACCCAGGACCAACAGAGTGACTCCAAGGGCTAGTTGACTGGCCTTCTGATCAGAGCCTCAGGGACAGAAAAGGCTCTAGCCACCTTGAACCCTACACCTGGACCCTGCCTGCTGTTAGACTTGTCCCAACTTGGTGCCTTCCCAACCCTGGACCCCTGGAAGTAGGCTTAAAGGTACTCTGCCAAACCAGCTGTGGTGTTTTGGGTAGAACTGATGCAGTGTGATGCAACTCCTAGCAACCCTGCATCTGAACCCCCACTGCATGACACAAGACCTCACAGCACCCCGGAATTGCCACCGTGCAATGCATTCTCGATGCAGGACCTTGCATCACAGCCCGTAGTTTATCGGAACCGCTGCTGCACGATGCATCCTCGATGCAGGATTTCGCAACACTCCACAACCAGGACTTAAGGTACTTGGCTCAACAGGCCTAACTTGGTCCCATTATCCGGCCCACGCTCCATCGTGGTCAGCCTGAACTTGTGAGTTTGACCTGGTCTGACATGACCAGCTAACCACAGTTGGCGCATTTTACTTTTAAGCACTATTTTGGCCTAAACCTTTAAAACTGCATCTCTCTGTTTTGGTGTCAAATAATTTATTAAAATGTACTCTATTGTTTCTAAATTGGTGTGGGATTTCACGAGTGTTGTTTTCACTTTATTCCTTTTTGTGTGATGCATAAATACTTTACACATTGCCTTTAAGTTAAGCATGACTGGGTTTGTGCCAAGCTGCCAAAGGGTTGATCACAGGTTAATTTGGGGTTTGCTTGTCACCCTGGCAAGAATTGTTGTTGCTACTTAAATGGGTATTTACCCCCTCAACCAGTAGCCCAATTTCCTATACCAGTGTTTATGGCTTTTCCCACCACTTGCACATTGATGAAGTGCCAGTGTTTCTAATTTCTAAACATTCTCTGTATGGATGCCCGTGAGTGTAGATCTATGTATGATTATTCCAAGACAACCAACAGTTGACAAATTGATTCATTTCATAGTAGTTTAGTCTTACCTTCTCTTCTGATTGCACATTATGTGGACATGTCACTTTAAGCATGCACAGAAATGTGTGCCATCTTTTGCGAGTAACAACTTTCAATTAGCTATACTACTGAAAACGCCAACTGTCCAACAGAAAGATTTTATGGTGTGTAATTAAAAGTAAGGACTTAAAAATTCCTATATACATCATTAACATGCAAAATGCACTGTGATTTTGCGGAACCTGAGTTTCCGTCTTTTTCTGAATCAGGTTTGATGCCTCCCAAGAAAGGAGAGTATCTATTCCTGCTTCCCTCAATTATGTCTGGTAAAGCCTGACTGTGTACACAGAATACTAATATCTACTTTTTTCGAAACAGCACAAACTTGTCCAAAAATAAACAGGGCAAAAAGTTGCACACCGCATAATTATATACAACATGGTATGATCTAAAACAGCGCAGATCACAAACATAACTCTACCCAGGTCAGTTTCTGTCAGCTTCCCCCTAGGGATTATGCATAGTGACATCAATGACACTGTCCTTTTTATAGGGTCTAGTTCAGTCCCCCCGAGTCAGGGCTTTATTTACTATGGCCAAGATTCTCCTTTACTTCTCTGTTGAAGGCGTTAGATCGCTTTTTGCAGTAGCTACCTGATTAAGGTATGGCCAAAGTGGGCAATTGTCCAGGTTCCCCACCTTCCAAGGAGCCCCATAGTAAAGTGAACTTTCTCTCTACTTGAAGTCTGTCTATTTCTATATCTCAACCTTTCTTCCAGTCCTATACCTCTTTATCTGACTCGGTCTCTCTCTACTCAGTGTCATCTGAAGGATTTTTTGACTCCAGGGGAAGACATATTTCAGCTGCTTTTATGTGACTCTGTTTCTCAAAGTTTAAATAATTCAGAATTGTTTGTCATCATTCTGGCCTGAGTTAGCAGAAAATGAATAATAAAATTAAAAATTATTCGGAACAAGGCCCCCCACAATCCTTAAGATTACACTATTTCAGTGGCGGCTGGCATGGATCGGGGTGGCGAGGCGGGAGTGAAAGGGGGACGGGGACAGGGGAAGCAGGCGTAAAAAAAAAAAGGAAAAACGTACCTTCTCGCTGCTTTCTCGCCATGTCTCTCTTCCGTAGTCCCTCACTACGGCTTGGAACAGGAAACACACCCAGGCTCCCCATAGCCAATCACAACGCTGCAATTCAGCATTGTGATTGGTCTAAGCGCTGTGTTTCAGCTCTCAGACAGGCAGTGGGAGCTGGGCATGTTCTCCATCGAGGCTGAAGTACAGCCTGGGTGGAGAACATGCAAAGAGTGCATGAATGTTTGGCCGGCCCGAGACGGCCGGCCACACATTCATGCGCACTTACAAAGTGTGCTCACCACTCCCCCTGCTCCTGTCGTCAGAGCAGCCCTGCTAGCCCTGTAAAGCTGCCACAGCAGGAACAAATAAAATGATAATAACGTTAAGTTATTATCATTTTATTTTTCCTTTATTTCACTGCTAAAAAGCAGTGAGGCGACGCTCCTCCGCCTTAGCGGAGGAGCCGCCACTGCACTATTTCTACAGGACTGCATGCAAACTATCTTCCTGTTCTTCCATGACCTCAGTATGCTATGTTCCAGCTTACCAAATTCATGAAGCACAATTTCCCAATTCCAGGCAACTCAAGTTGCCAATTCGTGCCAGTGAATGGTAACACAGGGTGGCCATTTGCATAGTTCTACCTTACAAATTACCAGTAATGATAAAATATCATTCCGCAGGCACATTCTCTGAGCCCGAGGTAAACTGAATGCTGTTACAATTGGGGAAAGAAAGTCTGACTTGGAAACGATCAAGGAGAAGTGTAATACTGAAAGAAAATCCCATCTCTCTAAGCCATGGCTCATTATGCATACACAACAGTCTTTCTCCCTGCTGGGGGCCTCATAGCTTTACAAACAAGATAGCATTTTCATGATGACTGAATAACAATGGGTAATCATTTTAAACACCTTACAAAGATGAAAGATACATGGAAATTGCTCAAATTTGAATATGCAAATCTCCAGACTTTTACAGGTCTTTCATGACTGAGAAATTGTAGCTACCTCTTTAGCATACACTGAATGAATAATGATCGCAGGAAATGCAGTTTTTCTCTCAGTCGCTGGACAGCACATAGCTGTAAAGAGCTGAAAGAGAAAATGCATTACCAGAAAATCTGCATTAATAATGATAAATTGAGTAAAAAATTAAAGATTATGGTGCCTATCAAATGCTTGTTTTAATTAAAACAACACTCTCCAAATGTAAGGTGAATGTTGATGACCTACACAAAAAACCACCATACATTTGGATTTTATCACATCAATGGCTATTTATACCATTCTAAGTTTCAATTTTAAGAATCCCTGCTACTAAGGCGCTCCCATCACGTCAGAGCTTTACAAAACAATCATATATAATATTAAATATTGAACCAATTTAGATGTGATTCATCAATTGATATTGGTTATGGATTTTAGCATTAGCACCTATTTCAAGATTGTGTGCATGCATTGATTAAACCAGCTCGATGTTAGGTGGACAGGACGTCACTACCTTTCAAAATATTACAGTACCTTAAGTATATAAGGAAACTTCATCACATCATTGAAGTATATACAACTAATACTGAAAAATATTACATCAGTCTTTGGCAAATGACTTTCAGATGATGACGACTGGAAACTTGCAGATCGTTTTTAAAACGTATTTAAAGAAATACACATCAAAGCTGCAGACACAATAAAACAAACAAAAAATGCAGCCCATCATAAAAATATATTTATTATTGTACTTTGTGTGTCAGAATGTGCAGGATTATTACCTATATCGCATTTTTTATACTTTGATTAAAAATGAAAACACTTTCCTAAATGCACTTCTATATAGAGGTAGGTGGGTTGTCTATTTTCCATTAAAAGGAATATACATTCTTATTCCACAAGTATAAGAGTCTATGTTCACCCCAACAGTTGAACAATAAATGTTCCAAAACAGGTCTAATAATTACAACAGAATACCTCTAAAAATTGCCCTAAGTCTTCACCCATGTCACCAGCCTCACAGCACTCCAGGCCAAACCACACTGCTGCTACCACCACCATCAACACACTCCACCATTCTATGTACAAAGTTCCAACACCCAAATCCAACAATTCAGTCCCACAAATTCTAGACCTCATACACTCAATAGGTCCAGCTCCTAATCTCTCCGAACTCTATATTTCCTATGCCCGAAACCTAAACTCAGAAAATGCAGCGAGCGTGACTCCCCCAAATCTGCAAGTGACAGAATCACGAACAGTTATGTGGAGAACAAAAGTCCCTTCCTTCCTGGTCTCCTTTGCAGCTACTGCTGTGGTCCTCAAACCAGAAATAATATGTTGCTACTTGAACCAGTCTACCTGTAGGAGAATCTGGAATATGGATCCTCCAGCAAACTCTGTTAGAATAACCTCTCTCCCAAGTGATGGACATATGTGGCCCTTTTGTTACTGGAACATATGGCAACAAATACACAGTGCAGCAACATATGAGCCAGGTGCCAGGCATGCATGCTGTTTGGAAGAAGTTATAGTTGGAAGGCACAGAAGGATGGAATTTCAACTAGATATTTCCTTATTGTACTAGCATGATATCTGGTGGAGTGATAAGGTGATTTGCTTACCAGGGCCCAATTGGCCTGAAAAGCCCCTTCCTGGTGTTTGCTCACTCTTGAAATATGAAGTGTCTGCTACTTACCACTATCATTAAATACTTTCAATCCTTGTTACATCTTGGGACATCTGGTTGGACAACATGATGCCTTTTTTCTATAGTGCACTTATGGCTGCTAATTTTAGTTAGGTCGGCATTGGTGCATGGCACTATGTAGCAATCTAGATTGCATGCCACTATTCACCAACAATCCATGATGGCTCCCTTTGCTATCAAACGCAGTCTTCAAGAACAGCTGTATCATTTACAAAATCCTCATGAATGACATCCTTGCCTAACTGGCTGACAAGTTCATCATGTCTGTGGGCTCTTGCAACACCCACAGCCAGAACACCATCAGACTGAAGACAAACATGGACAAACAAAACAAAGCATACATTCTTTACTATCAATGCACCTAAGATTTGAAAGAACATCCCTGTATCCACCAGGACTGTTCAAACCCTGCTACAATTTGGGGAAAATGTGAAGGCTCACTTCTTTGAAGAACTCTATTTCATGATGCATTAACAGTCCACAAACTAGTCATCCCTCCTATCACATGTTAATCACAACCTCTCAGCTAGATTCACACTATATAAATTTCACATATACACTGTTCAAATCCAGAAACATGTGACAGATGTTCTACTGTTGCTAGTCAGCAATTGCCTTATGGACAGCCGTCTAATGATTGTACATCCTGCAGAGAATTACTCAGATGCATGTACTGACATCCATGTATAACAAGAATGCAGTGCAAGATTTGTGGCAAAGGTAACTTTGCTAAAGGAATTTTACTTGTGTTGAGGCCACTGGGAGAACAAGTGGGTCCTGTTGACTGCACATTATGGAATTAGTATCTTTTTGACTTAAAAAACATGAAAGATCACTTCTCCATCATTAATATTTCATGACAAGTAATGAAGGCAATGGTATTTCCACCCTTCACTTCAATGAGAATGTTATTCCCAAACTTAAATTACCGTCCCTCCAAATAATTCATACAATATTGCTACTAGATGTGGGTAGAGTCACCAGTACTGAACAAGATATCTTTGCTGGAGTTTTTCACTGGCATCCTGTTTGTGTGTACAACTGTTTATTATCATGGACCCAAAGGACTAAGATTTATCAGCTCTACCTTGAGAGTAAGCCTGCAGTTTTTTGCTATAACATAACATCACTCTGACACTGCTATGCTGTCTCGCATAGTTAAAGGGGCAGAGTCTAATATAGTCTGGAAGACATTTTCATTTAAAACTCACTGTGAGATTTTGAAGCAATGTATTTCTTGTTTTTGTTTTATATTTTGAAAACACATTAAATTACTCATTACTACATGCAATATTAATCTGATGGAATGTTTTATTAATAGGGAAACCTTTTACCTTTTGTGGTAGCATCCTAGGCAGTCTAGTCGTATCTTCCCCCTTATAGGGTTGCCACCTTTCCCAGAGAAAATACCGCCCATATCCTCCCCTTTTAAGTTTCTGCAAAGGCGAGACATAATACTTAAATATAAATTTCATAAAATCATCTTTGTTCATTTTTTACATGGCCTTTCAGTCTTTATTTACTTTAATTATCAGTTAAGGGTCAGTAAGGCAACTCTGGAATACACTTTAAAGTGCTTTATTCTAAAATGTACTGTTTGAAGTATGTACTAATAATGGGGAAAATGCAAGCTTTTGGATTTTACTAATTGTTGTACCAGATTTATTAACACATTGGTCATGACAGAAAAAAAAGGAGAGATGGCAACCCTAGAAAGCACTGAGCACAGCAGAACATTCTTTATTCCATACAGCAGATAAGTAAAAAGGCTAAGAACCCTCATTAAAAAGGGCCTCCACACACCGTGCAAATGCATGCAGTAACAGAGCAACCAGTAATAGTCATATGCAGTATTGAAAATACTGGGTTGAGGTACCCTTGATCACTATTTGATCCGGTTAGATGTGGTATCCTTGGTGTGGTTCTCCCCTAACATTTTGCCTTCAACCCTCCTGTTTTGCTGATTTTGTCTTTGCTAACTAATACAGATATACTACATGTATTCAGGACCCGTAAAATAAAGGCTACTAGTGGGCCTGCATCACTGGTTATGCCACCAATTTAAGTACCCTTTTAAACATGTCTCAGGCCTGCCATTGCAGCCTGTGTGTGCAGCTTATGACCTGGCAAAATAAACCTTTTGCCTGGCCCAAACCTTTCTTTTTGCAACATAAAAGTCACCCCTCGAGTAGGCCCGAGGGCAGGGTGCAGTGTATTTAAAAAGTAGGACATGTACTTTTAAGCTACACATGTCCTGGTAGTCAAAAACACCTACATTTGTTTTTCACTGCTGCAAGATCTACCTCCCATATAGAATAACATTGTGTTACCTTATTACATTTAATAAGTAATAACTTTCAATTGGTAGCAGGTAGACAGGCTGAGTTTGGTGTCCAAAGAATTGTAATTAAAAGCCCTATTTAATGGTGAAGTCAGATTTTTAGTCAAAATTCTGAAACTGGCAATTTTAGAAAGTTGCCATTTTCTTGTCCTAACCATTGGTGCCTGCAGCCTTATCCTGGGCCACATGACTAGGTGTAGCTGGCAGTTGGTCTTTGTGTATTGCTCCCAGACAGTGAGACAAAGGGAAGATAAGTGTTGGCAGGATGGCCCACTCTGGGTTTGACGTGAGGGAGGAGCTGTCAAATTCCACACTTGCACATCACAAAGGTTCTGCCTGAGCACTCTCACAACGGGCTTGTCACTAGTCTTTTGTGACTCCAGAATGGCTGGGGCCAGGAAAGGTAGAAAGGGGATTACTGATACCTCAGAAGGGTTGAATCTCTAGAAGCTTCCTCCACTCCAAAGTGTGCACCAGGTATAATTATTGGACCCTTAGACCCAACTCTTAAGTAAACATCTAGACCTGATGAACTTCTGCTGCTCAAAGAATCACCCTAAGAGCTGAAGCATCACCTCTGCTGCACGGACTTCCCCAATGCAAGGACTATGCCTTACCCAATGCAGACCACTAGAACCACCATGATGCAACCCATCTCCACCCAAGGGCATCAAACCGCACTTCATAACTCCCCAGAACCATCGCTGCATGACAAATCTCCTCACCGGGACTTCACATTGACTCTTGTGCATGATGCATACTCACGGTGGGACTCAACATCTCTTCACAACCAGGATTAAAGTAGTTTGTTCAGTGGACCTAAGTTGGTCCCTGTAGCTGGCCCGCTCTCCACTAAGGTCTGCCTGAACTTGTGACTTTGTCCCGGTCCAACAAGACCAGATAACCACAGTTGGTGCTTTGTGCTACTTGGTGCTATTTTCACTTAAATCTTTAAAATTGCATATCTCCGTTTCTACTGATTGGATTTGTGTAATTTTATTACTGTTTGAAGTGCTGCATAAATATTTTACACACTGCCTCTAAGTTAACCCTGACTGCTCTATGGAAAGCTAAAATATGGTTGAGCACAGGTTAATTTAGGGTTTGCTTGTGATTTCAACCTGACAAGAATTATGGTTCCTGCTTGAGTAGGGGTTCAGATCCCTCAACCAGTAACCCAAATTCCCGCAGCTCCCCTATAGACCCATAGGGAATGGGTCATAACATGAGAAAATCAGTGCTACCAGTTCTCATATGAAAACCTGTAATTATTGCCTTTTTCTGATGACAAAGTCCTCCAGGTTTGACCTGGAGGATTTATTAATGCATTACTGCATGCAATATGACCGAATGAGGTAATACCATTTGCGCTGTAATACTATTTTGGGCTTAAACTTGTTTTATCACCCAAAACAGTACTCATTATGAGAACTTCAATGTTTTACATGATCAATTTATAATATTATGGCGTATACTAAAAATATGTTGTTAGTATGAATGTGTCTTCTTCAAATGGGTGATCATTTTCAATTAATGGTTCAACAATACATGCAACATTTCCTATTCGTATGTTGACATTACGGTGTGTGGGAGGTAATTAATTTACTAATTTGGAAACAATGTAGAAGAACTAACAAGTCAGTCATGTTTTAAGAGAGGCTTTCTCACTATCCATCAAAAGTGATTGAAGTAATACATTTCTTTTGCATCAAAACCTCCATCACCACAGCCACCGTTCCCGACACCTGGAAGCATGCGGAGGCCAAGCCCTTCCTGAAGAAACCCTCCACAAACCCGCCCCATCTCGCTTCTCCCTTTTCCTGCCAAGGTCCTGGAAAAAGCCATCAACAGCCAGCTCACAGAGTACCTCGAAGAAAACAGCGTGCTCAACAACTCCCAATCAGGCTTCGGTCTGACCAGACAACCGAGACCAACCTGATTGCAGAAACGGAAGACATCAGACACCTCCTCGCCCTAGGTGAAACAGCAGCCCTTATCCTCCTGGACCTCTCGGCAGCCTTCGCCCTCAACCACATTGGCATCCAAGGCAAAGCTGTCCACTGGATCTCCTCCTTCCTCTTCAGCCAAACAAAGAGGATCCATCTGCCACCCGTCTCCTCAGCACCCAAAACGATCATTTGCGGCAGGCCCCAGGGCTCCTCCCTTAGCTGCACACTCTTCAACTTCACAAGACACCACTTGCTGACATTGCCCGCACCCACGGAACCAACATCATATCATACGCTGACGACACACAGCTCATCCTATCCCTCACAGAAGACACCAACACCACTAGAGCTAACTTCTGAAACACTATGTCCAACATCGCCACATGGATGAAGTCCAACTGCCTAAAGTTCAATTCGGACTAAACGGAAGAACTCATCTTCAGAAACAAGTCTTCTTCCTGGGACGACACCTAGTGGCCCACAGAACTCAGCCCCTCACCAACCCCCACCGACTATGCACACAATCTCAGAATCATCCTGGACAGCCAACTAACCATGCAACAGATCAACATCATCACCTCTGCCTGTCTCCACACCCTCCACATGCTCCGCAAAATCTTCCATTGGATCCCCATCTCCACCAGGAAAACGGTCACCCAAGCCCTCGTCTCCAGCCACCTTGACTATGGCAACGTACTCTACGCCAGAACCACCAAACAGCTCCTGAACCACCTCCAGACCATCCAGAATACAGCAGCAAGTCTCACCCTCAACCTCCGAAGAAAAACCAGCATCACCCCTCACCGCAGAGCTCTCCACTGGCTCCCAGTCCAGGAAAGATGTCTCTTGAAACTCCTCACACACGCCTATAAGTCCCTCCACAAAACAGGACCCGCCTACAACAACCACCGCCAGACATTCCACCGACCGCCCAGGGAGCTTTGCTACTCTTCCCTCACCCAGGCCAACATTCCCCACATCCGTCAGATCTGCCGTGGAAGTCATTCCTTCTCCTACTTCACCGCCAAGTCCTGGGATGACCTACCCCTCTACCTACACACCTCCCCATCATTTGAGGATTTCATGAATAAGCTCAAGACATGGTTCTTCATCCGAGGCTCGCAGAGCCCAGTGTCTGGAGACCCCCGGGGTGACAAGTGATGCTCTACAAGACTTACTTGATTAATTGATTGATCTGCGATGGGTTCTATATCATCTACGTTATACACACATTCACAAACCCCAAATATAAAAATGCTTCCATTGTACACTGTGAAATCCACGTATGTGGTGAGCACACAAATTTAGATTTAACTTCCTGAATCGCTGCTCATTTCACCTGTCTACTCAAAATGGGCAATTTGAATGACTGGAGGGGAATCAGAGTACAAAAAAGTGCATACTTAGATGTTTCTAGATGTTTTCATTCAGCACATATACAATTATACATAAGTATGCAGAGAATTGTTTGGAACATCTGTATGTATGCTACTGTGGGTATTCTGCAGAAGATGTTTTTCACTAAGCTCCAGCTTTATTTAAAACATATTTTCCCTTTTCTAGCTGTATATTTTTCAAACTTCTTTAGGCATCATCTGAAATTCACTAAAGCAATGGCTGTGTTAGATTAAATTAACCATAAGAATAGGATCCCCCCCAATAGTCCACATCACCGCTTTGCTTCTTCCTATTCCCTCTCCACATATCATTCAGGTTAAGAGTAGCCTAGTCCCCTTTCCTTGGCATAGTTTGCCACCCAAAGGGACAGTACCACATGCACTTATGCCCTGATTTCCAAAGTTGCCCTTTTTTGGTTCAGGCATACAGGAGGACTAGTGGCAAATATCTACACAGACACGAAAATAATGGGATTTTAAGATGAAATTACCCCTGAAACTTTTGACCTACTCTCTGTAGATGGAAAGTGTCAGTGGGATGGCCAGTGAGGAATTGGAGGGTGGAGGGTCAGGAAAGGCTTCAGGCTAACTGGGGGAGCATTGTTTGCTCCCTTTCACGTTGCTCCGGGGGTTGGGCAAGGCCAGTCTGTGCTCCAGCCTGCATTCATTGCCACTGCAGCATGCAACATGGTCCATTATCAGGTGCAGTCTTTGTGGACTCGATAATTCTGAGCTAGAGACGTGACATGGTGTGATGTGATGCTAGGATAGAGGTGGTGGGTCTGATGTGTAACAGCAGATTATTCCATGATTTGGGACCCGGGCAAGAAAAGGCGAGACCTCCTGCTGTGGATGTCTGAATGCAGGGGACATGGGTGAGCAGAAGGTTGGCAGAGCACACAGGACGCTGGTTGGGTATGGAATGGGATGCGAGTGTTGAGGTATGCGAGGCCATGCTTGCGTAATGCTCTGTAGGTGTGAGGATTTTGAAGTTTGTATATGGGGAGTCAGTCATTGAGATGTTTGGAAATCTGTGCATGTGTGTGGAATGGGAAATTAAGAGTGAGTCTGGCTGCTGTGTTCTGGATGACCTGGAGTCTTTTGGTGAGTTGTGAGGTAATTCTGAAGTAGAGGGTGTTTCAACAATACAGTCGGATGATGATCAATGCTTGAATGACAGATCTCCAGGTGCTTAGTTTGAGCCTTCTGAAGGCTTTTTCGATGAGTTTAAGGGTATGGAAGCAGATGGAGGCAACTTTGCTAACCTGCTTTAACACTGAGAAATGATTGTCAATCAAGATCCTTAGGTTCCTTTCTGAGTTTGATGGGTTGGGTGTTTGTCCTAGTTCTGAGGGCCAAAATGCTGCAAACCAGAGGAAGGTGTCTTTCCCGAAGAGGAACAATTCCATCTGAGGAGGCAGAATCCCACCAGGAGTTATCACTCTGGGTGAAATTCTGCCACTCATAATCAAGGTCTTAAATGCTCTTTTGATACTAAACGGAACCACAACCTGTGCTCAGGTTTTCATAGGAATACAGAAAATGTGGTTGGCTTTTATACATGTATTTTCACCTGGCTCATAAACGATGTGCTGTGACCCGCACATGACATGGCTTAAAGGGCTCATCCAGTGTAGAGAAATAAACAATTATCTTTACCTCGTGCTGCATTGCTAACAATCATAAGAAATAGGAATTCTAGGATGTTCCTTTCTTTGATGTTCTCAGCTTGGATGGACCCTTTAAAGGGAAAGTACTAGGAAGTTGTACTAGTTTAAATGTGTAGATCAGAAGAGTACACTTCTTACTCCTAAGTAAAAGTTAATGCCTCTTACGCTCCGCTTATTGTGCTTATCTATTGTTTTTTCGCCCTGTGAATGGTTCGTCGTACTCTGGTTAAGTCTATGGCATCTCACCTTTTCTTGCCTTCACTGCCATTACTTTATCCACAATCCAACCTTTTTTGTGCAACGTACATCTTGCATAAAATCTTGCGCTCTTTTATGAAATATCAATTATTTCCTAAGTATTTTAGACATGCATAAATTATGAGATGGCCATTCAAGAAGCATAAGTGCTGTTAGTGATTATATCAAGTTGTACAGTAATTTTGATGTGCGTTAGGAATGCAAATTGCATCTCATTTTATGGTGTTGAAATCTTAAATGTGCTGTAATGGCCGTGCAGAAAATGGGTTCATGTGGGGTAATGGATTTTTTCTTGATTAAACGAAGATTGATTTCGACTTGTTATAGTCATTTAACATATTTTAGTGCCTTTAGTCCAAGTGCCTTTCAAAGAGGGGTTAAATAAATGTGGCTGGTGAAACACGCATAAACCAGTACTTTGTAAACATTTGAATAAGGAATTGTGATTTATAGCATAAAATAGATGAGTCTGAAAGGAGGCAAAATAAATGGTAAATGGTGAGGTTTTTTGCTGGGAGTAGAACAAGAGTGACACATTTGGAAGTATTTCTGGAATGTAACATTAAGCAAAACAAGCATTTGCAATGCAATAGGTCTCGCATTTACGCAAGTTTAAGCTATTGGCATTGTAAATGACACTGCCTTTTATTTATGTATTAAAAACAAAAACAAAAATAAAAGGCATTGTTATTTGCAATGTTAATAGCTCAAACGTGCGTAAATGCGAGACCTATTGCATTGCAAATGCTTGTTTTATTCTGCTGAAGAACATGGACGGATTCAGTGGTACTGTAGCACTCACAGAGAAATCACTGAAAAACTAAACCATCAGCCCTGGGTTCCTAGAGACTGCTGTAGTTTTATAAGTGCTACTGTACTCTAAACCTTCTATCAACCTCGGTGTGGAAAGAAGGTGTGTGAGCCGACTGTTTATGTCACCAGAATCACAGTGCAATTTTATCACACTATTCTGAATCACTGTAGTTTTTGACAAGCACTACAAGAACTAAACACACACAAAACATGTAGTATGTAAAATGATAAATTCAGTTGTTACTATTTTCTGTCAGTGTGTGAAGCCCTCAGATACCGAACGACAATAATAATAAATAATCTGTATTTTCCTTTTAAAAACAAATATCAGGCATGTGCAGAAATAAGTTGTGCAATCCTTGACTCCAACCCTCACACATAAAAGAATAAATGTTACTATTGACATACAATCCACAACGTCACAACAGAGTCTATTCACCTCTGACTCACATACACAACAAGTCAACTGACCCCTCTGTGAAGCAGCCAACGCCCATACACATACAACTCTTCAACCACAAGGCAAGGGCATGCCCACCGACCTATTAATGTGTAATTAATCGGTAAAGCTGTCTGGCCTCCGACTCAAACTTCTTATACCCACAGCTGTGTGATTAAGGCAGTCTTCTAACCTAAAAACTGGGCAAAGCAATAAGAGGCCAAAGCAGACGCTAGTTTCAGATGTAAACCTCAGAACCACGTTGAGTGGTCTAAAGGACTTATGAAAGTGCTTCAAGGCCAAACCAAAGGCTAACGTGCACGATTCAAACATAAGCAGCACAACACACCATTCTAAAGTCCTACCACAAAACATTTGTGTAGCGCGAGAGATCTGTCCATGGTTACCCAGCGGCAGGGCCTGCTTCCTCCCACCCGTGCAATGCGGGGGCGTAACATAGTGCCCCGCAGTGAGGAGGTAGGGGCAGGCTTTCCGACCATGGAAGGGGTCCCTCACTCACCTATGCAGAAGCAGTACACCACACCAAACAATGAACAGTAGCGGCTGTGGCCTGCTCTGTGGAACCTCGTAGGCGGTAGGCGAGCAAAGTTGCAGCAATTATGAGTAACTGTTGAGATATATGAAGGCCCCGTGAAAAGGTGCCCTTGTGAGTCTTTTTCAATCCATGAGCAAATGAGGGTGGGGGAGGGGGTGGAGAGAAGAGTGGAATAGAGGGAAGAAACAAGCAGAGAAAGAGAAATGGGAGAGAACAATGCAGAGAGGAGGTAAGAGACAGCTCAGTGAGAGATTGGAGAGAGAAGAAAACAGACCAAAGAAGAGAGACACAGAAAGAGAGTGACAGGAGAAAGAGAGAAGTTATGGATAAACAGGTGAAAAAATCAGCTGGGAGAGGAGAAAAGCGAGAAAGGTTAACGAATCCACACTCTTCAAAAGTACTGCGTGACCGTGTAAACAGAAATGCTAGAAAGAAATGCTGGTAACAAAAATGGTATAGCCCTGCATCAGCGCTTCGTGAATATTATAGTGCACGTTCCCTGTGGATAACTCTTTCATGGTACTGGAATCTCCAACTTTCAACAGTCACATATTAAAAAAATATAGCAGCTGTGGTGATGGGGCACAAGGAGGCCAGCTGTGAAAACCTTGCTCTTTCGAATGCCCCTTGCACATTCCTTGAAGCGTGAAACTCTATCTCAGCGCAGCCAACTCCTGCTTTCCCCACGTTTAAAAAAAAGTTCAAAGTCTCCTTTCCACCAAACGTCAAGGCAGAATGCGCATTCCTCTTGTCTGCTTCACAGCCCTCTGAAGACTTTTCTTATCTGCTTGTTAAATAAACAATCGGATAAGAAAAGCCTTCTGGGCTGAGTTAAAACAGATGCGCTTGTCGCGATGGGGCATTCCAAAACTGCAAGGGCGGTAACAAAAATGACGTCCAGCAAATTGAAAGCCAGATTTAAACATAAATCAGGACGCGAGCGAATCATAAACGATTCGGACACAGGGGCGTGGATTTAAGTCCCCTTCTTTCTAGTGTTTACTATAGCTCTCACAGGCGAGGAGCGCATGCGTGCTCCAAACGCCAGGCCGAGACCTAAAAACGTAGAAAAAGTGTAGGTGCAAGGGTGGAATAACAGACGTAAATCTCTGCCAACAATGCCCCTTTTCTCTCCATGGCCCCTCTCTCACATGCATTGCATTTGTATTATATAAAACAAACCCAGTGTATGGTGTCAGAGCACTTTACATTACAAACACATTATACAGAGACAATAAATCATGCATGTGTAAGTCATTCTATAGGAAATGTTACATAAAACAATGAGGATTACAAGGTGCAGTAATCACGTCATCTATACCAGTAGGCAGTATATTTTAAGAGTGTTTGGAGTGAAGAAGCACAAATTCCGGATTTAAAACGTACCACAGGGTTTGAGTTTGGCTTTACTGACAGGACTGTATTTCTACCCAAACGAACCATTTTTAGCAACATTAAGATAAAGAAAGACTGGGGGGGAAAACACATTACAAACATAATGTTCTAACCCAAACAAGGCAGTTTGCGTACAGCACTTTGATGACAGTTCATCGGTCACTCTGTTATACTTGGATTGTAATTTATGAACGGCAAGCAACAAAAGGATCTCTCTAACAAAAACAGTAACCCACTATGGAATCCGCACAAAACACAGATCTGCAATCTGCATGGTACACGTTCTTTCTAGCAGGCATACTAACCCTCTGGCCACTAACGGCAACAAGGCAAAACACTGACCTATCTCCAGCAAGAACATTAATCACCAGAGTTATCTTAAAGTTTTTATTGTTGCCAGAAAACTGCTGGACACCCAAGGAACTCTGCAGCAAGTGCTTTTAAAACTATAAGTATTTCTAAAGAAAGCCCCCCCACGCCCAGCTCAGTGCCAGGTGCGGCTGCACCGGTAGCACTGCCCTAAAGCCGGCATTGCATGTAAAAATGGACTTAATGCTGTACTCAGAATCAGACTGGCCTATAGAGCAATCAGGCAGTGCCGAGGGGCTGTTCTGATATGTGAGTGGGTGCGCCGTTTTTAGGTCTCGCCTACGCAGCGCGCATGCGCTGCATAGGAAAAAGACCTTTTGAAATCGATTCGCTTTTCGCCCTAAAAACGTGCACGCGTTGTATTGCTTTCAATGGCAATGCGTGCACGTTTGGCGATTCCCTTGCGGGAGCGAGCTTTGACACCATATGTTTGTAATTAACTTGCAAACATATGGTGTCCCTGCTCGCTCCCGCAAGGGAGAAAACCGGCGCAGGCCCCCTCCTCTCTCCCCTCCCCCTGCTGCCTCCTTTCAGCGTGAGGCGTGTGCGCTTGTTAACGCGTGGACTTGCCCCTGGAGCCCTCAAAGTTGAAGGCAGCTGTGACTGGCTACAGGCGCCGCTCGGGATCCGGGGGATACCGCCCACATGTCAAGGACTGATCCAAATCAAAAGGTGGACGGGGAAGGCGGGGTTACATCACCGAGGTATTGTTTAAACTTATGCTTGGGGAGGGGAGGCGGTTCAATTGTGGTGTACAGCTCGTTGTTTATGTTCACCTTTTGGAGGGGGGAAGCCGAGCAGTAAAGCATGGGCTTGTATTTTGAGGATAGCAGCTTGTTGAGAAGAACAGCTCCCTCCCCACTCGGGTCATCCATTGTCCCGGCTCATAGATTCCTGGCATTCCCGGGCTGCGGAGAGCCGCACCAAGACTGGAAGAGAACGGCTTCTTGTGACAGAACTGCCTTTCCTTCTGTTTATAGTAGGGCTGCATCCCCATAGTGGGCTGGGCCTGGAGCTTTACGAGCTGTTCCCTCTCTGGATAGACGCCCCATCCCCTCTGTCCGTCCCTGTGCACGGGTGCGCGTCCATGCTGTAGCACCCGAGGTCGCCCCCTCCCATACCATACAGACGTCAGCCAGCCGTTAACCCTCTCTCTTCCCTGCACAAACTGGCCTATTATGCCCCTACCTCCCTAACACACCGGCCCTCCATGTACACCGCTCCCCAGCGTGCGCTCTACACACCGCACCCCTCTTCACTCCCTGCGCAGCACAACTCTCACTCAGTCACACCTGCACAATGAGTGGACCCGCACTCGCACCCCACCCTGACCCAGGCGTCTTTTTTTCCATACACACTCCACCCACCCTTCCGCTGCACACTATGTGCCCTCCTTTTACAGTTCTCCACCTCAGTCTTCATACACTGTAAACTCTACGTGCCTTTTAAAATATTAACCATACGTTTCTCTACACGCTGCACCCCAACATTTCCTCGATCCTTCACTGCACCCCGTAACCTACTCTCCCCTGCATTTTCAAACCATATTTCCTCCTTATCCACTACACCCGGTTGTTTCCTTTCTCGGTACACTGCTTCCAACTTTCTCCCTGTCCCCGACCTCCCCACCCCTCTACACATAGCTGCGCAGTGCTCTTGTCCTGCCCCCATCTGTGCCACTGCCATCCCCTCCCTAAGCCCCTCTGTCCAAATTTCACCCAATCATTTTCTTCACAGTGCCTGTTTCCATGCCCCTTAGTCTGCCTGTCCTCCTCGCGCACTGCTCCCCTCCCGTTTATTTTACGTCTATGTGTCTAGTTCTATATTTTCTTACTGTCCACCCTCAGCTTCAAATTGTTTTCTCGCACTGTCTGCTTCCTTCCAGATTATATTTTCGTATTCTATCCTTTCCCTTTCAATCATCTATTTGTCTCTTTCCTTCTCTTCTCCTCATTTTCATCAATTTCTCTGTAATCTGCTTTTCACTTTTCTCCTACACTCTCCCATACATACCCTTCTATTACCTCCTCTCTCCACCCCTTTCTGCATTCTTTCTCCTCACCCCTTTCCCCACAACCGTTCTTAAGTTCACACCTTTTCTTATTTCTATCCATATCATCCCCAAGCGACCTCTTTCTCCCCCCCCCAAGCTCGTCTCTTCCATCCTACCACACATTTGGCAAATACAAAAAGCTCAGTGGGTTAATGTCTTCCCCTGCAGATACTTTTGGATAGCATGCCAGCCACAGGATCACTTTTTAGGTAGGCCACTTTGCCTCCAATCCTTTTGAGGTCGGCAAACCGAGCCCCGTGACATGGGGTGATAATAACACCCGCTATTTACAGTGCACACCATACATCATTGGGGCAAATAGTCAGCCCACTTCAGCCACTGGCGCTGTTCACTATAAGTGATGGCATTTTGCTTCTCCATATGCGCACATTCACTTAAAATGTAGTGCACTTCACTGTCGGCATCTGTACACTTATCTCTGCCTTGGTTTCGTCTAATTTCATAATTGTTACATTTATTTTTGTAAAAGGTCATTTTTACATATTGTTTTATTTCAAACAAGGTAAAACCATTTTACATGGCACAATTTGGACTTTTATTACATTTAATGTTGTAATGCCTAATGCATATATTTGCCCAAAAATATCACAAACCTATTGCCCATGCTAATACTTGTTTTTAATTAAGGTGACCTGTACTCGTCAAAAGAAGCATGTGTACTGTGATACCCTCAGGTTGTTCTGGAGCAAGCTATAGTCATTGAACTTGTCACAAAGATATTACAAAAAAACAGTACAACTAGTGACACTTCCCCACACCCCTTTTGATCAGCATACATGTAAGGGCTACAATGTCACCATACTATAGCATCTAAGCCGGTGTTATAACCATCCAAGCTCCCCTTTCTCTCTGTGGAGAGGATGATTTACCATTTTAACTCTAATTCAGAAATATTTGGGGACAGTGTTGTAAGCCTTGCCATACTTCCAAAGTAAAGGGGGGGGGGGAATACACACTGGCACACCTTAAGGGCATCCTGCATGCAATAGCATTTCTCAAACAGCTTTATGATAGCAGCAGAAAGAATGTTATAGCTCTGTTAACTTGCATCGAGGCACTTGTCTGTGTGCTTTAAAGTGCCTTACAATGTGTCCATAAATGTTTACTAATGCAAGCATATATTTCTAAATCAGAGTACTTGAACTAGTATGTAGCAGTTGTATAGCTCTTCAATTCCTGGCTCCACAACACCCAGAAAAATGTGCTGCGTGGCTAAACACTTATAAGGGCCCAAAGGCGAGACCTATTGGCTATGCCAATGCTTGTTTTGTCTGTTTGTGGTGGGCTGGTTTTATGGGCTGCTGGGCAGGTTTTTGCTGTCAATTTCCCTAATATTAACACAAACATTGTCTGCAGCAAGTGCAAATGCATGCAGGGTTTCATTCTGCACAGTACACCTATAAATGTCTTTACAAGCTGAAAACTGCCCCACTTTGCAAATGCGGGCCATGTTTTTATCTAGTTGCTTCACTAATGGAGGCCATTTTTATTTTGGTGCCCGGGCCTATTTTCTGTCTCAGTCTGACCTTGAAGTTCCCAGTGGGTTGTAACAATATTTTTATCTTGGATCAAAATCAGTATTACCTTTCAAGGATTAGGTGAGTATGTCCACTAAGGATCTACTGTCACTGCTTATGTATCAGAACCCTAATTCACTACTGCAGTTGAAATAGAGTAAATTGTGTTTGATGCAACTTTTGTCACATGAATAATGCACAAAAACTGTTATTCTCAATGACCCAGTAAGCACGTCAATAACCAATTCACAGTCATTATTAGCTGCAGAAAGTGTTGGAGAAATTGTGTGTCGAAAGGTATACAAATATATATATTGGTAGACACACAAAGATTGTCTTTGCAAAACAAGGCTAAAATGGTTCACATTGTGCATGCCCACGTTATGATGTTTAAGTATGCGTTACACTCCTGGACCCTCTTAATACATTGCAACTTGCCTCTGATGGGACCGGTAACAGCTGTTTCAGTTATTCAAAACACTGTGGGCCCATACAGTCTCCTTCTGGGATTTCGGCTGCTCAAAGCAGCCGCAAACAGCCAGGAATCAGTGGCGTAACATTAGCCCTGCAGCCCCAGTGGTGTGGGGGTGCCCCTGAGCTCTAGGGCCCCCCTCAGCACAGTACACACTCTGGGCCTAGGACCAAAGTGGTAGGTGGTGGGTAGGGGAGTCCATGTAAATGGTCCATGTACTTTGCAGGGGGGGCCCCCTCAAGTTTTGTTACGCCACTGCCAGGAATTGTTACGCCACTGCCAGGAAGGATGAAATAAATTCAATTCACAGTGTATTCCCTATTTCCAAGTGGACCTTCAGGATATAACTCATAACGCACCAATTTTCCCAATACCTGAAGATACAGTTCTGATCAAATATGGAATTACCAGGGCCACAATTGCCAGACCCATATGGGGGCCTTTATAATGATGTCCTAGATACGCTGAATGGGCTTCTCATAGTGCATTTATCAGCACCTCCTAATGATAATGAAACATGTTTAAATGGCACTTCATCCCACAGTTTTACGCCATATAAAATGGGTGTAGATAACATTTGCTACTATTACCTGACATACAAAGGATAAAGGAACCCCTACCAGACAATATAAGGATATTGCAAGTCACCGAGGAGTTTCACGACCATATAGAGGAAAGAGGCTAAAAGCTGAGTTCCTCTATCAAGTAATAGAACTAGAGGTGACAATGGGATGGCATACATTAAGTACAACATAAATCAGGAGTTCACTATGTATGCTATGGAACACTTGCCTACTCTGAGTGTCAGGTTGTAATTAGCAGAACTTTGTCAGCTACTGATATCAATTTTATAAAATGAGAAATAAAAATGCATTCAAATGCTTTGATCCGTCATACATCCGACTGGTCACCGTGGAGAGGTTTACATCAATGTTATAGTTACTTCCGGCTCAGTAAACATCTGTCTGTAATGTTTCAATCAAAGCAAAATATGGTGTGCTGTGAGGCACACACGTAAGCATGCTGCTAATATGTGGCCTTGACGAAGTATAACATATTTCCTAATAAACAAATACATCAGTCAATGAACGCGATGCAACAGGATTTGCAATGCAAATTGTGTTGACACGTGAGCTTAGTCACACTAACTCCATCAGAAGTTGATGATTATAGCAGATGAGTGACTCTGTCATGTCTGCAGATTGTAAAATACACACTGAATTCTGAGACCTGCAGCCATGTAATCAACGTTAGATGAATTGACCTCGAGCTTCCTGTCTGCAAGCAGCATTAAACTGAAAAGACAACTCTGGCTGATGCTGTCACAAATGCCATGTGGCCATTTGCCTGATGCACAATGTGTAATCACTTCAACGCTACTCAACATGACACCAGATGCCTTTACAGCAATCACAGCTGGAAATAGAATGGTGCCAGCCAAGTGTGACAGCTACAAAAAAGGAACACAGACCTCCACACGGGTTTAAAAGAACTTCCTCAGCCAACAACAAATCATAGAGAACGAAGACACTGCCTATAAGTCCACGGCCACACAACTCAAAACGATTCGTCCCCAGTATTTAAAGAAGTTAAAGCACATATGTGCTATTAGTGCTGCCAAAGAGGGCCCAGCATAGTACTTCTCATGGCAAAAGGATACCAGTTCAAGCCCTGAGATAGGGATGGGGTAACAAACAGGACCGGTTAGGAATTTTACTTTCAAACATAAGACCAGATATGCGAAACCTTTTAGCAGTCGCAGATCCCTTTAATTTGCTTAATTCCCGTGTTCACAAAAGGTAAAACGTTTTTGCTATGTATTATACCCACTTTATGAGTCATTAATGTTTTACCGGCTAATAAAATGGGTTTAGAAATGGTTTACAAAATGCTATTTGGAAGGGGCATATGTTGTTCATTCGTTTCATCTAGTGATTCGCTACTTTAGCTATCACTGATTTGTGGCCAGAATTCTGGTTGCAAACCATTGATAAGTTACCGGTTTCCAAGTTGAGCTGGTAATTTATTAGCAAAAGCAAAGGGGTCCCCTGTGGGCCCTTTGTGAATTGGGGCACTAGTTTCAGGGGGATGTAATGTAATGTAATCCAGATTTATATAGCGCACTTTCACCCAACGGGTATCCTGGCACTGAGAGAGTTACCTTGTTGTTAAAGTGTGTGATTAATCACCAACCCCAAGGTAGGGCAGACAGTTAGGGGAGGGAGGAGAGCAGAATAAGACATTATGATAGGTCAATGACAATAAATCTGTGTATTACTCCTCCCTCGGAAACAGCCAGGTTTTCAGCTTCTTCCTGAACTGCATCAAATTCTCAGTTTGCCTAATGTCGATTGGGAGTTCATTCCACAGCTGTGAGGCCGTGGAGCTAAAGGCTCTCCCTCCTGTCCTGGATCTTTTAAATTTTGTTGTGTTCACCAAGTTTGCTGTTGACGAACGGAGATTTCTCGGGGGAGTATACCACGTGAATTTTCTCTGCAGTGGTTTAGAACCCAGACCATGAACTGCCTTAAAAACAATGCAGAGAGATTTAAAATGTATTCTCTGCCGAATCGGCAACAAATGAAGATCTCTTAGGGCCAGAGATGTGGAAGACCTGCGCTGCCGATTCAGAGCTAATTTTGCTGCTATTATTTGGATTCTTTGCAGTTTCAGTATCAGGGAATTTGGTGCTCCGAGATACAGGGAGTTACACTAATCCAACCTGCTCAGAATAACGCTCCTCACTACTTGTGTTCTGGCAGAGATTGGCAATAGTGGGAGAATCTTTCGTAGAGCTCTAATCAGGGAAAACAGGTACCAACTGTTTTATTTACTTGTGAGTCCAGCTGAAGATTGTTATCCATCATTACCCCCAGATTACGTACTGTTTTAGCTGGAATTAACGGAGTATTTGTGGAGGTGAGCCGGAAATCAACAGGAAGGGGGCGAGCTATTTTACTCGTGGTGCAGTATACAACTTCTGTTTTTTCTCCTTTAAATTGGAGGAAGTTATCTCTAAGCCAATTTGTGGTACTTTGCATGCACTTGTGAAATTTATCCATGGAGATTGTTTGATTCCCTTCCAGCGAAAACACAAGCTGTGTATAGTCAGCATAGTTGACTAATTCTACTCCAAAAGATTTAATAATAGGAATAAGTGGACGCAGGTATATATTGAATAAGATCGGACTAATTGTCGATCCCTGCGGGACCCCATGTTGGACGGATGTCTTCATGGATGTGAAAGGTTGAATACTCACTGCCTGTGTCCTGTCCGATAGATAGGACTGAAGCCATTTTAATGCCTGACCCTTAACTCCAATGTTCCTAAGTCCTTTCAGCAGAATGTTGTGGTTTACCGTGTCAAATGCGGCTGACATGTCCAGCAGCACTAATACAACCGATTGACCATTGTCAGCTCGCATTCTCAAATCGTCAAGCACAGTCACTAGGGCTGTTTCAGTTCCGTGCTCAGGACGGAAACCGAATTGCAGCTCATCCAGTAGATGATTACCCTCTAAATAATGAGACAAGGATTTACTAACTACTCATTCAAGGATTTTTACCGGGTAGGGTAACAGGGAGATAGGTCTATAGTTAGACGGGCACGAAGAATCGAGTGTTGGTTTCTTGAGTAACAGGGTCACCATTGCCTGTTTCCAGCATTCTGGGACCTGTCCATTATTCAATGATTGGCAGCAGATTTGATGCAGCCAAGGAAAGAGTTCTGACTTGAATTCCTTCCAAATCCTCTGCGGGAGAGGGTCCAATGGTGACCCGGAGGAAACAGTCAAGGCTACTTTAGTGAACATTTCCTCAGTGGGAATCTGAAAACACTCTAGAGTAGCCTGACGGTATTTATCTGTACCTTCATCCTGTTTCTGTAACATAATTGGCCCTGATAGATCAATCTCCTCATTCGTATGCAAGTCATTTTCATCATCCGCCCCAATCGGAATATTTAGATTAAGGCCGCTAATGATTTTGTTGATCTTCTCATCAAAATAAATTGCCAGATCGTCACATAGCTTTTGCGTAGCTGTGATCTTATTACTTACACATGCCGGCTTGGATAGATCCTTTACTATATTAAAAATGGTTCTATCCCTATTCGGTGCTTGGAAGATGATTTTAGCATAATATTCGGCTTTTGATCTAGCAATTTCTTCTTTATATATGCCCAATTGAGTTTTGAAGGTTCTTTTATCTGTTTCATCATAAAGCCTCCTCAATTTTCTTTCTGCCTGTTTACATTCCTTCCGCTGTGATCTCAGATCCTCACTATACCAGGGGGCCGAAGGTTTATCTCTATTTTTCAGCCTCTTTACTGGTATTCTCTGATCCAGAGTTTCATTTATCTGAACACAGAGGGTTTGATAGTTTTCTTCCACTGACTTGCCAAAATCAAATAGATTTTTCTCTGTTAATAGTGGGAGTTGTTTGTTTTTTAGTAGTCTGGTCCATTCCCTTCCCTGTCGGAGGTTCACAGGGTGAGTCGTTTTATTGTTCGCTCTGGGTAGTGCTAGCAAAAAATGGATTAAAGAGTGGTCAGTCCAGCATAAAGGCAGTACTTCAACCACTTTAACCTCGGTGGAATTAGCAAATATTATATCTAGGACATGGCCTCTTTGGTGTTTAGGTTGTAGCACTAATTGTTGCATGTTGAGACTCTCACATGCTTGTACTAGTTCTCTCAGAGCCGTGCCAAGATCCCCGTTATCCCAGAGGTTAAAGTCAGCCAGTAGGATCAACCTGGAGTGGGTCAGTGACATATTATACAAGGTGTCAATCAATGCCTGACATTGGGGGCTCTGTCCTCAGGGGGGCCTATAGCACACAATACCTGTGGCATGTAGGCATTGGTCCACAGGATTACTGCAACTCTTACCCAAACATTTAAAAAAGAAAACTTTTCCTTTTTAAAAGCTGTCCCGTTTTTATAGGGAAATCAGGTTGCTTTTAAGAATTGTTTTTATTAAGCAGTCACAGGAATGGTAGTCTCCTGATCTTTTCAGGCCACCACCTATGTGATTGTTACTGTTGGAGAGTGGGTTATTGGTAGGGGTGAGTATGCACCTACCACTAGTAATAAGTCCACTAACACGTTGTGGCTCCAGTAAAGGTCTCAGTAAATTAGCTTCTTGCTCAGTTCCTGGTAGCTGACAATGAGCAGTCAGGCCTAACTTAGGTGACAGGAGTGTAAAGCATTTAAAAACACCAATACATCAAATAAGTAAGACACAACACACCATATAAATCCCACACTAATTGATAAAAGTAGTAAATATGTTTATGGATAAATAGACACCAAAACGATTTAAATCCAATGTACGGAACCGTAGATATGAATTTTGAAAGATTAACCACTTTATAGTGCTTGAACACATATAGCGCCACTCTGGGACATCCGGTCACACTTGACTGGGACAAAGTCAAAGTTTCAGGCTGACCGTGATGGAGCCCTGGTCGGATACACTAAGTAGGAGCCCTGGTCAAAATTTTACCTTCACACTTCGAAACTTTTTTTTAGCTTTTTCTTCCGATGACACTCAACCTTTCTCAGCAGGCCGGATTTGGAGCAGGTTCGCCGGCTTGAATTTCTTCGAGGCCAGAGTTCTGGTCAAATCCTGGAAGTCTGGATCCCGGAGGCAAGCACACACAAGCCCTTGGAGAATCTCTCAAACAGGATACAAACAGCAAAGTCCAGTCTTTGTCCTCTCCAAGACAGAAGCAGCTACTGCTGGCCAACCTAGCAAAGCAACACAGCAGAGGGGCAGTTCTCCTCCTGACAGCACTCCAACTCCACTTCTTGGCAGAGTCTCCTCTTGATCCAGAAGTATTCTAAAGATGTGGGGTTATAGGTCCAATACATATACCCCTCTTGGCCTTTGAAGTAGGCATATTTCAAAGGGAAGCCTTTGTTGTCCACAAGATTCTGGCTTGCCCTGCCTTGGCTCCAGACACACTGCAGGGGGCGGAGACAGCATTATGAGAGACAAGGCACAGCCCTATTGAGGTGTCAGTGGCAACTCATCCCACCACTCTAGCTCAGGAAGGCTATGCAGGGCACACTTCAGCTCCCTTTGTGTGTCTTTCTAGAGTGAATGCACAAACAACCCAGCTGTCATTCTAAACCAGACATTGATTCCATAGGCAGGCAGAGGCACAGGATGGTAAATCATGAAAAGGCCCATTTTCTAAAAATGCCATTTTCAAACACACAATTTAAAAACCAACTTCAAAGAAAGGTGTGTTTTTAAGTTCTGAGTTTAGGGAATCCAAACTCCAAATCTCTATCTCTTCCCAATTGAAAGTTACACTTGTAAGATGTTACAAGTAGGGGTGGGTGAAGAATTCCGCTCTGCCGGCGGAGTTCGCAGAGTTTTGCGCACTTCTGCAAGATTCCTCGAAGTGACTCGGAGAAGAGTTTTTTCTATTACGCGGCTTGCTAACGTTAAGTTGGCGAGCGCAAACAAGAAAAATCCTTTGCTAGCCCTCCTCCCAGCGAGATTTCTCAACGCTGGTGGTCACGGCAGGTCACAACCACTCAGATTGAGAAATCTACCGCTCACATTGAGGAAGTTGCTGCTCGAGTAGAATATCTACTCGAGAGGCAGAAAGAAGCAGCACCATCTGGTTGGACGCATAGTGCAGCTCTCTGTGATTTTACAAACTCCCAGCACATAAAATCAGGGCGAACTGCACGGCTTACCACACTGCACCGCTCGCAGAACTTCGTGGATCGCAGCTAAGTGTTTTTCAGCACTTTGTGCTGAACTCCGCGAACTCCGCCCACGCCTATCTACAAGGCAGCTCCAATGATAACCAATGGGAGAGATAGTCGTTACTATAGTGAAAAATGAAATTGACAGTATTTCACTAACAAGGCATGTAAAACCCACCAGTACATGTCCTACCTTTCACATACCTGCACCCTGCCCATATGGCTACCTTGGGCCTACATTAAGGGTGCCTTACATGTAAGAAAAAGGGTAGGTTCAGTCCTGGCAAGTGGTTGTTTTTTTCAGGTCGACGTGGCAGTTAAAAACTGCACTTGCAGACACTACAGTGGCAGGACTGAGACATGTTTTTAGGGCTACTCATGTGGGTTACACAATCAGTGCTGTAAGCCCAGTAGTAGCATTTCATTTGCAGGCTCTGGGCACACACAGTGAACTTTACTAGGGGCTTACCAGTAAATCACATATGCCAATCGTGGAGGACCAATTACCAATACAATTTAGACAGAGAGAATATCCATTTTAGCACTGCTCTCCAGTGATAAAGTGCCCAAAGTCCTAGAGCCAACAAAAACAGGTCAGAAAAAATAAGAGGAAGAAGGTAAAAAGTGTGGGGATAACCCTGCAAAAAGAGCCAGGTCCAATAGTTATTTAAAAAATTAGGACTTGTGGGTTTAGGTTTTAAATGTTTACAGTCAAATTGCAATTTAAAATAATTTTTACATGGTACAGTCGTATTTTAAACTACAATTCTGAGTGCACCACTTTTGGAAAGTTGGCCTTTTGTGCCCCAACCAACTGTACCTTTCCACCAGTAAACAGGGTCCCATTTCTGTGGCTATCTCTGCTGTGATGGGTTGTTGATTCTTTCTAGACAGGATAGGCCATCTTGGCAGAAAGGCTGGGAATGGGCTGGTGCCAGCCCCACTCATGCTGTAAAGGGCTTTGCCCGCAGCACACACAAGGAAACCTGACACTAGGCCAGCCCTAACTTTTGTCACAGTAGAAAGATGGGAGCCAAACCCATGAAGGACAAGGTACTGGACATTACACGTTTGGGTGGAGGTTAGTGATTGCCCCCACATAAAGACAGGACCGGAGATAAAAGTTGGCACTCTGAGACCCCACATCAGATCACTCCTGGACATGTGAAAGATTCAGATGAAGAGCAGCACTACTGCCCTGCTGTCTGAGGAAGAAAGACTGGACCTGCTCCTAACCCAGGACCACAGAGTGCCTTCAAGGGCTAGCTGGTTAGCCTCCTGTGTAGGCTTCAGGGACACAATACGTCTCCCCGCAACTGCTCAGATGCCCAGATGCACATGTACTTGCCTGAGCCCTGCTGGAGTGACTCCTGATCCCCAAGAGGTGCCCCCCAGGTCCTTAACCCTTGGTTGGTATAAGTTATACTTCCTCCACAAGAAAAAGGGTAAAAATCCCGAACCTTGGGCTCCTTGCAACTGCGAAAGGGCCAGTTTGTGCCAAAACCCAGCTGCCCTCAACAGCCATCAACGCAAAATTCCAGTGAGACCTGCTCTTTGCACTGACAGTGATCATCCATAACTACCTGCAATGCGCTAACTGCACTTCGTGCCAACAGCAACCGTCCTTGAAAAACCACCACGTGAAGCTCCAGTAACAACAGGATTTTTGTCCTACATTGACAACCATTCGTGATGCTTGACCTGCTCTTTAGGCCGAAAGCCCCCTCCTCGCGGTCTCCTCCAACGCAAACGTATCTCTATGTGCTGGACTTGAGAAGGAAACCCTTCAGTGGAACTAACCAGGTCCCTGTACCCGACCCATGCTCCATCGCGGCTGGCCTGAACTCTTATTCTTTCCCCTGGTCGACAGCGAACAGATAACCGTGAGTGGTGCTTTCTGCTTCTATGCATTATTTTTACTAGAAAACTAAGACATACATTTCTATGGTTCAGCTGATTGGATTGTTGTCACTCTGGTATCATTTTATTTCTTAAAATTGACTTTATTTTTCTAAATTGACTTTGGATTTTTTTGTGTTGTTTTTTCACTTCATTATGTTTGTGTGCTGCATAAATACTTTACACACAACCTCTCAGTTAAGCCTGTCTGCCAAAGGGGTAAGCACAGGTTAATTTAGTGACTTTTGTGGTTCACACTGACAAGGATTATGTTTAATATTTGAGGAGGGTTTACAGCTTGCTCCAATAATAACCCAATGTCTTACAAGTATGATGTCCATATAAGCCTATATTGTGACACAGAGCTGTATGTGAAAACATCATGCCTGAAGATCATTTTCACATTGAACTACTGACTATTGGAATTAAAGCTTTTGATGTCAAGCAATGTCCTACTTCTTAGCTTTCATAACACTGTGTTCTTACTCATCACCCCCCCCCAATAAATGACTGCACACAATCCTTCTGAATCAACTCTCTTCTGACAGGTTTCTTCAAACTTTCTCACCATCTTTAAAATCATTAAGCTTCACTATCGACAGAACTCTAACTTTGATACCTTACATCAAAATATGGCCCATTCTGCAAATTTCTTTCTCTGTATGCTTAAAAAAATAAAATATCTCCTGACCACTAACCTACTGAGACCAGCAGCCCAAGTTCTAATCACCGCCTTCCTGGAATACAGAAGTGCAGTTCTTGTAGGAAATAGTGAGTTCTCCCTCTCTCCCATCAAGATGGTTTTTTCACACCATGACCCAACTGATCTCTTTGAAGAGGATATTCTTTTATATGTCACTGATGCTGAAGGCACTCCATTGCTATCCTTTCATGCCAGAATTTCATTCAAATTCATTGTGTGACTCACAAGGCCGTTCATAAGGGAAGGTCTCCCTATGTACCTTTACTTTTTATATCTCTAGAGGAAAGCAAGGGCTTCAGTGTAAGGACTCACTCCTCCTGCTAACACCACCCCTAAGCACTTCATTGGATCAGAAACAGCCTTTCAGTAGTGTCATAGTGCGCCTCTGGACTTTCTTCCAGCTTATTTTAGTACTCAATAGGATTTGATCACTGAGAGGAAGCTACTGAAAATGTACCTGCTTCGGCTCCATGCTTACTGACTCTGACCCTTGCCCCATTGCTCCTATTTTTTACATGTTGTTTCTCTCTCCCAATTTCTCACATTGAATTGAATATATCCAGTTCTTGGACGAGGCACTTGCTGCAAGGTCTCCCCCAAACTTTTTGCCTTCCCCTTCCTGGTTTCTGAACCCATTTTTGTTGACTTTTAGGACTCTGCACTTTCCCTCTGCTAACCAGTTCTAAGGTGCTTGTGCTCTCTCCTTTAAACATGGAAAAATTGGCTTACAGCCAATTGGCAATTGGCACATTTAATTTACTTGTAAGTCCCTAGTAAATGGGTATCAAAGGTACCCAGGGCCTGTAAATTAAATGCTAATAGTCGGCCTGCAGCACTCCTTGTGTCACCGACTTATGTAGCCTCCTTAAGCATGTCTCAGGTCTACTATTGCAGACTCTGTGTGTGCATTTTTTAAACTGCTATGTCAGCCTGTCAAAATAAACCTTTTGTCAGGTCTAAACCTTCCACAGGGCAGGGTGCAGTGTATTTAAAAAGTTGGATATGTATTTTTACCTTTTACATTTCATGGTAGTGAAAACCCTTGCATTCTTTTTCACTACTGCAAGGGCTACCTCTCCTGTAGGATAACTTTGGCTTACTGTATTACATTTAATAAGTGATAACTTTCAATTGGGAGCAGGTAGGAATGTCGAGGTTTGTCTCTAAAGAATTGTAATTTTAACCCCTTTTTAATGGTAAAGTTGGAATTTAAGTCACAACTCTGAAAATGCCACTTTTAGAAAATTGGCCTTTTCCCGTCCCAAGGCCTGCAGCCTGTATCCTGTGTCACATGACTAGGAGTAGCTGGCAGTTGGTCCTTGTGGATTGCTCCCAGACAGTGAGACAAAGAGGAAATAGGTGTTGGCAGGATCGGCCATCTCTGACTTAATAGGGGCGGAGCTGTCACCTCCCACACTTGCACATTCCAAAAACTCTGCCTCAGCACACTCACAAAGGGTTTCACACCTCTGTTGGGGGATGTTGGACCTAGCCCTTTTTGCCTTCCTGTGCCAATTTTTCTGACCATCTTTTTGTTTGCTTTAACACTCTGGGCACTTTATCACTGCTAATCAGTGCAAAAGTGCATGTGCTCTCTCTTATAAACAAGGTATGATTGGTTTACACCTGTTTTGCATATCTGAATTATTTATAAGTCCCTTGTAAAGTGGTATCCCATATACTCAGTGCATGTAAATTAAACGCTACTAGTGGTCCTGCAGCACTGCTTGTGCCACCAACAGAAGTTGCCTTTCAAACATGTCTTAGGCCTGCCACTGCAGGGGCTGTGTGCGGAGTTTACTGACTTGGAATTTAAAACTGTTTGTGAAGCCTTAGTCTCCCTTGTTTCTACACATAGGTCACCTCTAAGGTAGGCCCTAGGTAGCCCTATGGGCAGGGTGCTGTGTAGGAAAAGGGTAGGACATGTGCCTTTATGAGTGACATTTCCTGGTAATGGCAAACAGCCTATTTCACTGCTGTGAGATCTACTACTCTTATAGGCTAGCATTGGAAATTCCCTTATATATTTTTAAGTGGTAATTCCTGATCAGAAAGGAGAGAGTTGCCATGTTTGGTATGTGTAGAATAACGGTGATAATTCCTGCTTGCTGGTGTAGTTGGATTTCACATTACCATTTTAGAAATGCCACTTTTAGAAAATGAGCATTTCTCTGTGCTTATGACTCTTTGTGCTTTGCAACCTGACTTCAAGACACGTCTGAGCTAGGTGCCAGGTACAATGTTGCATACTTTCCAGGCAACCACCACACAGGAAGGGCTGGGTGTGACAGAGGATAAATCTGCATATTGATAGTCTTCCTAGGCTGGGAGAGTGAGACGTGGTTCACATTTCACATTTGTATAGGTTGTGACCTGCCCTCACACAAAGGGCTGATTTACCCCCTATTGATCGTCTGGAGCCAGGGCTGGATTGAAAGGGATTGTTGCACACTTTTTATGGTTCCTTTGAAGTCACACCTTCATCAAACACATTTTTGAGTATAAGTATTAGGGCTCTGACCGCATGTTTTGAGACACTGCGTGGGACTTGTCACCAGATGCTGTTGGCTCTGCAATTTGGACATTGCCAGAGGACTGCTGTGCTGCCAGGAGGGACTGCCTTTGGACTAACTGCTTTGTGGTGTTGGCCTGCTGATTGCTGGGCTGCAGGAGAGACTACCACTTTGCAAATACGCCTTAATGTGCTGGCCTGCTGCCCACTTCCTGCTTGTGCCCTGAGTGTTCTCCAAGGGCTTGTTGGCTTGCCTCCTTGTTTCTGCAATCTCAGGGCCATAATGAATTGCACCCTGAACCCCTCTGCCATGGGACTCTGCCACCTGCGAGTCCAGCAGGAGGGTGTGTTAATGAGGAGCTGTAATTGTCTGCTTTTTTGCTTTCAAGCATAGCGCATGTATATCGCTTTATCCTGCTCCAAACCAGAAGGGTGGACTGTTTGGCTGAAGTTCTTCTAATCAGTGCATGCACAGTACTCTATCAATAACCAGAGCAGCGCTGCATTCCTGGACGACGCAGTACCACCACTCACCTCTTGGGACTGGCGATACCCGAGGGAGGGGCCCACGCTGAAATAGCAGTGCTTGTCGAGTCCGTGGTGCTCTAGCTGAGGTCAGCGAGTTGCACTCTGGCCAAAGGGCTTTGCCTGGGCAATGGAGAAGACACTGGTCAGCGTTTTCACTGTTTTATTTCTCTCATTAGCCCGCCCCCCTGAGGAAACTTTGTGCTCCATACGAGACCTTGGAAAGCCAGTGTTGGAAGCCAAAAACCACCGAACCCTGCTCAAATCCAGAGGAGTTCTCTTCTGACAGGGCACTTGGCTGAGATGCCGCCAAAAGGTATTGAGCTCCCACAGCTGCACCTCCCGATGGCAGTCAGCTGGTTCTACAAGGTGGGAGCAAGGTCTCCCATGCCTACAGGCTTCATGCCCCTCCCCCTGTGGACCAACCTCGGGGAAATAACACTGTTCAGCTCCACCATTGAAGGGGGAAAAAACTCTGATGAAGACCCTTAGAGCAGCTGGGAATCATCACCAGGGATCATTGCAGAATTACTGTAAAACCCAAAGTAGAAGGGGATGTTCTTGTCCTGCATTTTACCATAAGGGGCTCTTCATTTTCAGGGATTCCGCAGTATGTTTAGTAGGCGTGCAGGTGTCCTGTGCACCATGGTTGGAATCTAAAAACACTGGTTTCACTAAGAGCTTGCAAAATTATCATAAGGTACCAAACAGAAGCGCAGGTACTTCTGTGCCCTGTACGTACGGGGTTGAGTTGATGCAATAGGTCTACAGTTTGGAAATGTGTCATGCTAATCTTGTTTACTACAGGTCAACAAGTGATATATTTAAAAGTACATTCACTGTGGTAATTGACAAATTGCCTAGCTCATGCCGTATTTATGATTCATGTCATTTTTGTCTGGTTTTATGTACAATATACTATATATTTTGAAATAATCCTGTGTGGAGTCTCTTTTGTGATATATTCATTGTGATCCTGTGTGAGTGTGTTGCGCAAATGCGTTACACATTACCTCTGATGATAAGCCTGCCTGCTCTGGGCCAGGCTACCAGAGGGTGAGCACAGGTTGTCTTTTGTGTGTAACTTACTTGCCCTGACTAGAGTGGTGGTTCTGCCTGGCTTAGGTGCATACTCTAGTCAACCAGAAACCCCATTTAAACAGGGAAGGACTCTAGAAGCATGTCTGACTTCAAAGTGGGTGCCAGGTATAAATAGTGGACCCTCCAACCCAACTCTCGGTACAGTTCTGGACCTGTAGAAGACTCAGAAGAAGGACTCCCCTACTTCTCTGCTGATCTGCTACTCCGTTGCCCTTCTGCCTGCTACCTTGCTGTTTGAGTGAGAAGGACAGGACCTGCATATTGAACCCAGGACCACCAGAGTGACTCCAAGGGCTGGTGGCTGGCCTCCTGATGAGAACCTCATGGACAGACAATGTCCCTATCATCTTGGCCCCCTGCACCTGGGATCTACATGTTGTGAGTCCTAACCCCCAAGTGGTACCTCTCCAGGCCTGGAGCCTTGGAAGCGGGACTAAAGGTGCTCTGCCAGCCCAGCTGTGGCCTCTCCCAGAACCAACGCAAAATCGAAGCAGCTCTTTGCAGCGCTGTATCAGAACTGACACAGTACCGACGCAAGCCCACATCGCAGCCCTCACAGCCCATCAGGGCCGCTGCTGCAGGGCACATCCTCAACATGGACCTCGCAGCTTTCCATCAGAACCAATGCAGTGCAAAGCAGCCTCAATGCAAGTCCGCATCACAGCCCTTGCAGCTCATTGGAACTGCTGCTGCTAGGTGCATTCTCGACGCAGGACCTTGCTTCACTCCTCGGGCCTACTGCTGTGCAGTGCAAATCCCTACAACCAGGATTTAATGTATATTTCTCAGCTGGACTATATTGATCCCTGTAACCAGTCCCTGCTCCATCACGGTGGGCCAGAACTTGTGACTTTATCCCTGTCTGGCGTGACCAGATAGCCACAGTTAACGCCTTGTGCATTTAATCACTATTTTCACCCAAAACTTTTAAAACTGCATGTATCTAATTCTACTGATTGGATTTTTTCATTCTGGTGTCAAATAATTTATAAAATTCTACTCTATTTTTCTACGTTGGTGTGGGACTTTTCTATTGTTGTGTTGCCAGTTTTTTACTGTTTGTGTGCTGCATAAATGTGTTACACATTGCCTCTAAGTTAAGCCTGACTGCTTTTGTGCCAGGCTACCGAAAGGTTAAGCACAGGTTAATTTGGGGTTTGCTTGTGTTTCCCCCTGACAAGATTTGTGGTTGCTGCTTGAGTAGGGTTTCACCGACCTCCTCAACCACTTACCCAATTTCCTACACCAGTTAATTGTAAAGCATACAAACACCTTATTAGGTATGGGAGTTCTATAGAAAATCTCAAATAAATAAATAGTGTGCCCAGGATGTCCACAGAAATTTAAAATGATGGTGCATCAGAGCAGCCCACACCTCCATGCCATCTTCTGTTAAGCTACTTGGAAGATGCTACCTTATTTGTACGCTCCTGCGGGAATGATATTGAGAACAGGAAAACAGAGTTCTCCACAAGAGGAGTAGCTCCATTTTTTGTAATCAGTTTAGCTTCTTAAACTGACATAATTAGATTATATCATTGAATAAAAAAGAGAGTAAAATATATATCCTCCTAAAACAATTTTTGAATTGAAATAATTCTGTTTTCGTTTTTTTTTTCACATCTTTACAAATGTTCTCATAAAATGCATTGTGTAGCTGCCACTCTTAACAATGTTTGAAAACAATGGGATTAGTATATAGAAGAGGTGTAGCTGGAACCAGTAGATGCAGCATCACTGCAACTGGTACATGTCTAATTGGAGCAAGCACTAATCTAAAATAAGAAACAGTGTCTCAAATCCTTCATTACAAAAAATATGCTGATATCTTTTATTCTGTCAACGTAATGAAAGCACCAAAGATATATTTGGAATGTGTATAAGATCTTCAACTACTTGTTCTTCAGCAGCAAACTATATGTACATTATAATTTGTATAATGCACACAAATAGGTACTGCACATCATCAAAAAATGCGATATCACGTCACAAATGCTTCCCACACTTTTTAGAATCACAATATAATTTTCAACAGCAAGCTTTCACAACCCACCTACTTTTAATGGACGAGGTGGGGTAATTTTTAAATGTAACTAAAGCATCATGTGCTGGTTCATTGCCATTTACAAACAGCCCATTTACTATTGAAATGACCACTAAATTTGCACAGACATACAGTTTTATTGATATTGTTTTGATCCTATAAGAATGTCTGTTTACAGCAAACTTCAGAATTACAAAGAAAGTTTTTGCATTTTTTATGGATTTTTATGGAGTGAGCACAAGCACTTTATCACTGGTTAGGAGTGGTAAAGTGCATGGAGTTCTATGGCAAACACAAATAAATTCAGCAAAATAGGAGAGGTATGGCAAACAGTTTGGGGGTGACCCTGCAGAGAGGGCCAAGTCCAACAGTGAATTTTATGCAGCATTACATGTTCTAGAAGAACTGACAATAGATACTGAGATGATGAGACAAGGTGGAAGTCCAATAAAAAGGATGATGCCCATAACCAATGCTTTACAATTATGACTCTTGATCAGTGAGGAGTTCCATTAGAAAGCAAGATTGGGAGTTTACTTAAGTGCAAACAATAGGGTATGTATCTCACAAGGAGTTGAGACTAGTCCAAAGTCTAGGGCCCTGCTCTACAAGGGATCTGCCTCTTTGATCCAACTTCTTGCATTATCATGTGGATGTTGATTAAAGGTTACTGGCTCCGCTGCATTGACAGGTCAGTTAGTTTCTGCAGATATTCTGAGTTGTTGCCTCAGGAAGTCTTTTATGGTTTAAATCTTTTATTGGCATTTTCAAACATATCAAGTGAGTACAACAGCTAATGTAAGTCTTTGAGGCATACAAACATCTGAAAGAGAGACGGACTACATGCCTTGCTGCGATTGGTACATAAACAACTCCAAAAAAGGAAGAAAGAAAAACAAGAGAAAAAAACCCCACGAGAGAATCCCCCCAACTCCCCTAACCGCCCCCACTCACCCATATGCGATGTCTGCACCCATGTGTGTGCCTAAATGCGATCATTTCTCGGTGGGTCGCTCCGGTTCGGGGACCTCCGAGAGGCGTAAGAGTCTGAGGTATTTGGGGCATGTTAACTCATGAAATTCCTGTGACAGTAGCAACACATAAGGGTCCCATACCTCCTGGAATTCGTCTCCCTTCCCTGCTAATGTCATGGAAATCTTCTCCATTCCCAAAATGTGCCAGATTCTGTGTAGCCAAGTTGTGTGTGTAGGGATATTCGCTGTGCCCCAAGGGGCTAAGATGGCCTGGGCTGCCGCTCCCAGCGCCATACCAATCTGCCGGCCGCAAATGGATCTCAGAGGGTATGTTAATGGGTTTGGGAGGCCTAGCAGTACGTAAGTTGGAAATCGGGGAAGCTGTGTGTCCAAGTGTTTATCAATATCATCAATAACCTGTGTCCAATATTTCTGAATCTGCAGACAATCCCATAGTATGTGTATTGGGGTCCCCTTGTTTCCGCAGCCCCGCCAGCAGCTGTCACTATGTGAAGGTTTGATTTTATTTATTCTGACTGCTGTGTAATACCACTGTGATGTGATCTTAGTGAGTGTCTCTGTAAGGGCCATACTACGTGTTGTGTGGCGAGCCCTGTAGGCTATGCCCTCCCATTCCTTCGCGCTCAGGGATCGCTCAGGTTCCTCCTCCCAACGCGCCCTCCCAGCGTGCAAGTTGTGAGTCTGTGTTTGAAGCAAGATTGTGTATAACTCTGAGATCATGCCTTTATCAGACGATTTGACCAAGAGCCATCTTTCATACTGAGTCAAGCGACGTTGTGCCTTGGCACGGTTGGAGGGATGCAAGATCCAATGTCTCAGTTGAAGATAGTGATATCGCTCCGATTCCGGGAGCCCAAAGTCCTCCCGTAGTTGGGGGAATGAGAGTAGGCCCTCTGAGTCGAAGACATGGCCCATGGAGCGGCATTCCGATGCCCTCCAGGTTGTGAAATCCGCTGCTATAGATCCTGGGGTTAAGTCCGGGTTCTCGAATAGGGGAGTCATCGGGGAAGGATAGGTAGTCAGACCCATTCTGATGCTAACACTGTCCCAGACTGACATCGTTATTCGGGTTATTGAGGACAGGTACAGGCTTCGTGGCCTGTGTGCTTTGGGGAGAAATGGAATCTTCCAGAGAGCCGTACCCGCCACCGCTCTATCCTGGAAGAGCCAGTGCTTCTCTGACTCAGGACGACTCCACTCCACCAAATAACGCAGTTGTGCCGCCTTAAAATAGAGTTGCAGATCTGGGATTCCCAGCCCTCCGGCCTCTGGGGGAAGATAGCTCAAGGAGAGCTTCATACACGGCTTCCGTCCCTGCCAGATGAACTGCGCAAGTTCTGATTGGAGTTTAGCGATCGTACCCTGTGGGGGAGCGAGGGGCATGGTCTGGAAGACATACAATATCTTGGGGAGGGCCGTCATCTTGCAGGCCGCTATCCGTCCCAACCAAGAGATTGGAAGGTGTTTCCACCTCCTCAGGTCATTTCGTATTTGTTGGAGAAGCGCCCTGTAATTGTTGTCTATTGTCGCTTGAATTGTGCTGGCCAGGTGTACCCCCAGATATGGAATAGTCTCTGAGGTCCACATCACCGGCAATTGGGCCGCGAGGAGGTCCACTGAACCCCGAGGCACCGAGAGGTTGAGTGCTTGAGATTTACTGATGTTGATTTGAAACCCCGAGACCGCCCCGAAAGCCCTCAGTTCCCCCATAAAGGCCGGTAGAGAAGTAATCGGGTTCGCCAGGGATGCCAGGACATCGTCTGCATAAAGACTGATGGAATGCCTATCTCCACCGAATGGAGCTCCGACAATGTCTGGGTGATCTCTGATCCTCTGGGCCATGGGCTCCATATACAAAGCGAATAATAAGTGCGAAAGCGGGCAGCCCTGACGGGTGCCTCTGTGTATGGAGAAGGGGGTTGAGGAGAAGTCATTAATCCGGACTGACGCGGAAGGGGCTAGGTAGCAATTTAGGATGCGAGTTCTGCATTTTTCCCGGAACCCGAAGTGTGTCAGTACCTGATCGAGGTACGGCCAGTGGACCCGGTCGAACGCCTTCTCTGCGTCGACCACTAAGAGCATGTATTCCCCCTGAAACCTGTTCGCCTTGTCAATAATATGCAAGGCTCTCCTAGTATTATCGCTGGCCTGTCTATGGGGAACGAAACCTGCTTGGTCAGGGTCCACTAGGTAGGGGAGGCAATCGTTGATTCTGTGGGCTATGATACTCGTGTATAGTTTGAGGTCAATGTTTAGGAGGGAAATCGGCCGATAAGAACTGCAGTGTTGTATGTCCTTACCGGGCTTAGGGAGGACTATTATAGAGGCTTGAAGCATGTCTGGTGGGATCGCCCCAGGCTCTGGGAAGGAATTATAGAGTTTTGTAAGAACAGGGGCTAAAGTGGAGCAAAAGGCTTTATAAAAGGCCACTGAGATCCCGTCTGGACCCGGCGACTTCGGAAGGTTTAAGGCGCGCTATCGCCGAAATAACCTCCTCGATGCGAATATCCTCGTTGAGGGACTCTGCCTGCTCTGGGGTGAGAGTCGAGGTCTTGGCCCCCTTCAGGTATTGGGATCTGGCCTCACTGTCTAGGCATTGGGAGTCATATAGCTGCTCATAAAAGTCCTTGAAAGCTTTCGCTATATCTGGACTTTCAGTGACCAGGTTTCCTGCTGAGGAATAAATCTCAGTGATTCCCTGTTCTTGTCTTTTAGCCCAGAGGGTATTAGCCAGGCATTGGCCACACTTATCTCCCCCGATACAATATCAGTGTCATAGGCGGAGGGCTGAGTATTCTGCCCTATCTGTGTCTAGAGCTGCTAATTGTGCGCGGATGTTGGACAGCTGGCACCAGACCTGTGGAGCTCCTGTGCGCTGATGTATGCTTTCAAGTTCCCTGGTTTGCCTGGTGAGGTCCTCCCTTTTTTCCCTGCGCATCTTATTGTCTGCTGAGGAAATAGCAATGAATTCCCCTCTGATGACAGCCTTAAGTGCTCCCCATAGTGTCGCTGGTGATGTTTCAGGGGTATCATTATGTGTGAAATAGTCTTCAAGTGCGTGCTGGATTTGGTTCTTGACCGCCTTGCGGAGTAGCATTGAGTCTCGCAACCGCCAGGACCTGGGGGGAGGGCAATCGGGGGGAGAGAAAGTGAGAGTGTGACCACTCCATGGTCGGACAGCGCCGCTGTGTGTATGTCAGCGTCTTGTGTGAGTGGTAGAATTTCCCTGGTGCCCAAAAAATAGTCCAGCCTGGCATATGTTTTATGTGCATTAGAATAGTACGAGTAGTCTCTGGACAGCGGGTGCTTAGCCCTCCATAAGTCCACAACCTCCATCCGCCCAAGTCGTGCTAGGCCTTCCGTAGACAACGCCCCGGACTGGCCGTACCTCTGAGCTGACCTGTCCATTGCGTTATCGAATACCATATTTAGGTCCCCTCCCAGAAGTACTAGTTGGTCCCCAGAACCCAGTGCTCTCTACAGTGCCCCATGTAGGAACCCCTCTGGTCTCTCGCTGGGAGCATATATTTGTGCCTGTCGCGAGGGACCTCCCTGCAATGGAGAACCTATAGATCAAGATGCGCCTCATGATTTCTTCTATCTTCTGCTCTATCACCCCACGGAAGGGCTTGGCCACCAGAATTGCCACTCCCGCCGACTTGGAAGGAGCGGACGAAAAAAATTGCTGCGGGAAGGCCCTCGATTTCAGTCTGTGACAGTCCCCATATAGGAGGTGGGTTTCTTGCAGTAGGCAGGTATCTGCTCGGGAGGACTCAAGGTGGTTAAGTATCGCCCGTCTTTTGATTGGGTTTTGGAGCCCGCGCACATTGAGTGTTAAAATACTAAGAGTACTTCCTGTCATGTGGGCAACGACCTGGTGCCTGCTCCATCCAACCCCGACTCTCTACCTACCCTCCCGGGAACCCGAGAACCCAGGAAACTATACTGTGCATGGTGTCAGTACGGTGCATACAGGTAGCGCTACCCCTGTATGGGTGAGTTTGGGTCCCAACAAATTCCCTTTTCAAATTAACAAACAACAACAATAAGAAAAAATAGATATACATTCTGTCTTCTTATCCTGTGGAATAACGAAACCACATGGTAGATCCAAGGGGGTGGTGTAGTGTGGCCAGTGGCTCGACTCCCCCCGCCCGCCGCCCCCCTCTTATCTGTGGATTATGCAAAAGTTGGGTCCAGGTTCAAGGGGCAGTGGTTTTAGCCAACATGGAAGGGACTGCGTCCAGACCTGCCTGCCGGCCCATAGCGATCTCCTCCGAGTTTGGCTTTGCTAATGCGCGGCGTCGTCCCATTCTCTGCCAGCCGCTTTTCATCACTCTTTGTGTGGAGGGTGGTGTGTCCCCTGGGCGCTGCTCCTCCGGAGGATCTATTCCCAGTACGTGGCTTGTCTCTGCAAGTGAGCGAAGTTGGAGGAGTTTTCCCTCCCAGCGGAAAATTAAGCGAAAGGGATGGCCCCAGGAGTGGGATATGCGCAGGCTGCGGAGCTGTGCCGTCGCTGGGTGGAACGATCGGTGTTTCTGCAAAGTAAGAGCTGCAAGATCTTGAAAAAGGGTAGGGGACTGGCCTTGGAAAACAACAGGGTGCGAACTGTGTGCCTTCTTCAGAATCTCCTCTTTAACTTGAAAGTCATGCACGCAGACAAGTATGTCCGGGGGGTTAGAAATGTTCTGCCTGGGGAGGCCCACCCGGTGTGCTCTGTCCAGTTGAATTGGTGTTTGTGGAGGGCCCCCCAAAATATGGTGGGAAAGGTCATGGACAAAACCGAAAATGTCATCTCCCTCTGCCCTGGACGCCACTCCCCTGATGGGCACGTTGTTCCTCCGTGAGCGATTTTCCAAATCTTCTAGATGTGCCTGCATGTCGATGTGCTGCTCCCGGAGTCGGATGACCTGTTGTTGAAGGGACTATGTCTCCTCCTCGTGGCCCGCTTCCTTTTCCTCTAGATCTGCCACACGCTCTCCCAGGGCGTCCACATCTCTCCGGGTCTCCTTGATCTCCTGGGCGAATTCACTTTTTAGAGAGTGGAGTTCGTCTCGGAGGGAAGTAAACAGTGCTTCCATAAATGACAGTGTCACTGGCTCTTCTGTGGTGTTTTCTGGATGGGAACCCAACCCACCTGGCGGCGCAGCTGCGTCTTCTGATGTGGCCCCTCCAGCACGGGAGAGGAGGTCTTTAATCGAGCGGTCCTTTTTGGGACGCCCAGTCGCCATTGTGAGTGAAACAGCTTTACCAGACGTCCGGGGCCTTATGGTTCGGCGGGCCTCTCCATGTGCTGTCTGGCTGACGACCCCAGACTCTCCCTGTTAATCAAGCCGCACCCAGAAGACCGCTCTCAAATCGATCATCCATGTGCTGCGTGTTCACGTCCCCAATGTGGTGGCCCCGGGTTTGGCAAGTTCGTGAGGAGGGACCTACGCGGCCGCACCCCAGGCCGCGGCCCGCCGCCTCCCCTGGCGCCTCTGGACCTCCAGCACGCAGTATCTGTAGAGGTCCTCAAGCTTTGCGGTGCACTCCCCGCCAAGTGTGACGCTCCCTTCCTGCTGCCTTCAGCGGCGCCTGTCCACCACTGGCCAAACCGCCCACCGAGAAGCAGGGCGGAGGATCACTCACAAAGGGCAAGGCACCCCAACACGTCTTCCCGCAGCTTCTTTTGGCCCCAGGCCCTCCCCTCCACGTCCGCCACTGTGGCTGAACCAAGCTCTCCACGAGCCTGCCGGACCGTGGGAGGGTGCGTGTCTTGACCCAAGCTGTGGTGCCCTCTGGTCAGTGCGGGTTGTAGGGGAGACGCAGTATAGCGTTGTCTGCAGCCTACCTCCTGTGTCTCCTGAGGGCCAAGGCTACAATGCCAGCCGCCAGTACGCCGGGGCCCGAGCTAACCCCACCTCATTGATGCCTCGGGGTCGTCGCTCAGCTCTCTGTATGCCGCTTATGGGGGCCGACTGTCACTGGCCGGTCCACCCGCCAAGAAGGAGTCACAGCAGGCAGGCCAAACCCGGGGCGCCATCTCACATGCGCAGCCTCGGCTCTCTGTCTCACCTCGAGGCTCTTGACCAGTTGCGCCTGCAGCCCTTGTCCATGTGCAGCCGCACCCTCGGTCCGATAGCGGTGTGTTCAGCCCAGGCTCTTCATGAAGAATGTAGGAAAGTAAAGGGGGGGGCGCGGCGCAGCAGGCGCCTGCACCCGCGGCCTGCCCCTCTTGGTCCAGGAGTGGAAGCCTCGGCATTCGCGTAGCCCAATCCCAGCTGAGGGCACGGGCGCTGCGGCAGCACACCTCCCGCGCCGCCTCTGGCTGACCTCGTTATCTGCTTTCGGCGAGGTCACTCGGGGTTGCATTACCACCAGCCTGCTCCTCTGGTGATAGCAGCCCTTCCAGTGCTGTATATGCCCTGAGCCGAACCCGCGAAGCGCTAATTAGGGCGGCGGTGGGCAGGAGAGTCGTTAAGGCTCGACTTGCCTCGGCGCCATCTTGGCCACGCCCTCTCAGGAAGTCTTTTAGATGATGCAAATAACTAGGGGTGGGTGCAACTTGTGGATTTTCACTCCACGGAATTGCGCGGAGTTACATGAAAACTCTGTGAGATTCTGTGGAGTTACACGAACAGGCAGAAATTGGCACGTTGCACTGCTCATGATGAATTTTAGTGCCGGGAGCTTATTCTACGCTGAAAAGTCAGCGCGAATGGCACCACGAGATGCAGCAGAGGGCCTTGCTTCTCAAGTTGGTTTTACTGCTGCTCAAGTACATGTTCTACTTGAGTGGCAGCTTTCTCACTGGGAACAGTTGCAACCACCTGTGTTGGGAAAATCCCACAGGGTACGCCAATTCTCACTCACACTCATCAACTTACCATTGGCGAGCCACGTGCAAGAAAAAACTCCACCAGGCAGCAGTTGGCAGAGTTTGGCCAGAGCTCCACTTTACATTCATAACGCGGATCGGCCAATATTCCGCCAACTTTGCCAGCAGAGCAGAATTTATCACCCACCCCTACAAATAACCTCACATTTGAACCTACCTTCTGATGGAAGCCAGTGGAGAGGCTGCATAGTGGGGTGCAGAGCTTTAGACACAGTTTTGCTGTCTGGGTCTGTAGTCTATCTTGCAGAGGCTCAAGTACGTGATGATTCAGTAGTCCAGCCATGTCATGAGAATGCGTCTTGTAAGCTCCACCAGTCTGGAGGACTGGTAGGATTTTGCAGGAAAAGGAGAGTGTCATATTGATACCTTTGTCTTTTCATTTATTTCGGTGGGAGCGAGTTTATAGAGTCAGAAAGTAATCACGGGTTCCTGACTGTTTGGGAGGTTGATTTGTGGGTTCTTCTGTGGCCAATCAAAGGTAGAAAACCTTGCTAAGCTCATTCCAATAGAAAGAAATCAATTTTGTCACTGTTCATGTAAAAGAGGCTTATCATGAGATGTTGCAAGTTTATTTGCCTGAATAGTTGTCTGGCCTTAATTGAATTTGCATATGATCAACATACATTTGGAAGTTGACATGGTGTTGGTTGAGTAGCTTGACTAATGTATGAATATAAATGTTGAGCAACAAGAAAGAACGAGATGATCTTGGGGGAGAACGCAGCAGCAGCACACCGGGGATGTGGAAGACTCAACTGCCCCAATCCTAATTTTTAGGCTATAATTAGTAACAGTAATAATGTTATTGGTATACTATTGGTTCCACACTATGTTTCCATGATTTCTTTTTGCATCCATTGAGCCATGCTAATTTGAATGGCTCCCTGTTGTTGATTTGGATACATTTTTAAACTGTGGTTATACTTTAATGTGCTGTATTATGAACTTTGTTTATGATGCTCAGGGCCAGATGTAGGTAAACTCAAATTTGCGAGTCCTTAATAGCGAATTTTACCGATTCGCTATTAAGGACACGCAAAATTGAATGTAGGTAGGAATCGCTAAAATATTAGCGATTCCTTAATATTCCTTAATAACGAATCGCAAATTGAGATTCGTTAAAAAGGAATACCTACCCATTCCTTCCTATGGGCTAGGAGGCCCATAGGAATGAATGGGAAGATATTCACTATTTGCGATTCGCTATTAAAGAATCGCAAATAGCGGGAGCTATTTCAAGGGTGCCAGGGTGTCAAAAGGACACCCTGTTGCACCCCTGAAATGTGCATGTGTGCACATGTGGCGCACATACATGCCCTAAGGGCATGAATGTGTGCCACGTGGCACTTTAAAAAAAGCAAAAAAGTGCTTTTTTAAAGGAAATCGCTAATTACCACCAACTTGAAGTTGGTGGTAATTAGCGATTCCTTAAGGCTAAAGTGCACTTTCTTTTGTGCTACTTACATTGCATTTAAGGAATCGCAATTTGCGATTCCTTAAATGCAAGAGCAAAATAAGGAATCGCAATTTTGCGATTCCTTATATTGCTAGTAGGTTTAAACTCACCTACATTGCTCGCAGCCAAATAGCGATCGGAAACGCTGAAATTCGCAGAATTTCAGCATTAGCGCTCGCTATTTGGCCACCTACATCTGGCCCTCAGTGTTTATATGTTGTGTGCAATTCAAAATGCAAAAATATAAATATAATTTTTTCCTACTGAATAAAAAGTCCGCAGATATGTTGGTATGGATATGTATTTTATGTGCTTTGTACATTACAAAACTATCTTTGCTGCTTTAAATAGCTTGACAGGGTGAAATGTACAAAAGTAATGCTTAATAACCAAGAAAATCGACTGATGAATGAGGTGCTCACTTCCTCACCAGAATCACATTATGCAAAATGCTGAAAAACTCCACAAACCTACTTCTGTGGGAAGGCAAATAATGCACATTACGTCCTCCGTGCTAGAGAAAGTAAAACAGCGAGTTAGTGTCGTAAAAAATGTCGGGTGTAAGCAGAGGTTAAACAATGCACAATCAGTACAGTAACAATTTTCAGTTCATGCGCCATCTTCAATTTGCAGCATCTTAACTGAAATTTAGGAAACTTAAGGCACAAAATCAATTATGATTGATCTCATTACCAATGGACAGATCCAGGGTCAGAAAATACAATGCAGAGATTAAACAATATATTCGGCTGTCTGGCCTAAGCAATGCCTGTGACCTAAAAGAAAATGCAAATAAATATACATTATTCCATTCCTCGGAAGGATGCACCAATGTTCACATGATTTTCATGCTTTCTTCATATTTCCCTTTTTTTGTTTCACTGGGTTGTTTGGCGATTCTCAAAGATTATCATCAAGTGCCCTTCCATACACTCTAAACTTCCATTTTATTTTACCTACATGGAAGGGGCAAGCGCTAGTTCACCAAATTCACAAATCTATTTTTTCGTAATTTTGTTAAGTGCAGATGAGGACAATCCGAGCACATAAGTACTGCTCGTATTTTGTATTGTCACTCTGCAAGTCTTACAAATGTAAACATTCAAAATTGCACACGCTGCAATGTAAACCAAGACAAAACTGTTAGAAATGTATTACTACTCTTAACAAACTGGCGTAAGGAAACGTGAGAGGGCCCCCCTGCAAGGTACGGGGAGGGGCCCCCTCCGGACTCGATCAGGAGCTCTCCTGCAACAGTATTGTGCTGAGGGGGCCCCCTGGAGCTTGCCCCCTCCCCCCGCACAGCTGGAGCTGCGAGGGCCTGTGTTACGCCAGCCTGGGACTAATATATGGTCATTGGTTACGTGGATCAACTGGGAACATTAGCTGCAAGGCTTGCTATTTAAACATCTTGGTTAACATCTACTGTAATAATATATCTGAAGTCTGGTAACAGGCCTTTTGGTTTCACACAGAGGCCAAAATTACAAGTTGAACAGAGTGCTGACCCCCGATTGAATGTGTTGGACTTGGCCCTTTTTGCAGGGTCATCCCTGAACTTTTTGCCTTTCTCCTAGCCTTTTTTAGGTCGAGCCTAGAGTAGCGCGCAAGCGCTTCTTCTGGCGAAGACTTTATGTAGTGGGGTTTTCAAAGCTGACCACCCGCTCGTGCACAATGGCCTTTTCTGTGCGGTTACGCGCACGTTTCAGGCACGATGCACGAGCGTGTGGTCAGCTCTGCACTCTGCCGCGCTCGCTCGCCCCCGCTCCTCTCGTCCCCGCTCCTCTCTTGTTCTTCTCACCGCCGTAGCCCTTGGCTTGGGTTTCGGCTGCCTCTGCTGCCAGCATTCATCAAGGTCCCCTGCTTCTCCGAGAAACATCTATTAGCGCCTGGAAACGTGCCACGCGGCTTCTGCTGTCGATGGCCGGATGGCGGCAACATGTAGATGAGCTTTTAATCTTTTTGAGATGATGTAGCACGAGCAGTACAATTGCAAAACATATATTTCCACTCGTTCACCTGTAGAGGTCAGTGTTCACCCGCTAGAATTCCAAATTGCCTAAGCTGGAGGGCAAGTGTAAGCAATGTGGTGATGTGAGGGAGGTCAGCCATCGTGATGTGAGGGAGGTCAGCCATCTTAGCAGAACATTGCTGTTTCATCTCACTAATGTAGTGCTAGCGGTTGAGAAACATCTTAGGCGCTGTGGCCAATTCAGGGCACTTAAGCTACATTTTCCTAAAAGATGTGTCACTCTGAAATAATGTTTTGTATACTAAACCTATCCAAAAACGGCTACAGAGCTGGACTGGCTTTACGGCAGGGAAGTAGCACAACTGGCAAGACATTTAGGGCCACGTATTTTGGCTCTAAAAACATTTAATATTTCTTGAAACCCTTACTTACTATACTTGAAGGTAAAAATTGTCTCTTTCAGCATACAGTGAGGTGAGAGATAAATACAATAAACAGAGACCCATAAGCATCTAATCAAATAACTTAATTGAAAACCACGACGTGTCCTATATACATGTTAAGCATAAAATACCACATGTGATGAGGCGCTTGTCGGCAGACCGCGAAAAGTAGTAGTGGCGTTTTGTCAAGCATCCGTTCGGCCCACGGACCTGGTATTGGGGCACGACAGTGGAATGAGGCTGGAGGTGTCTGTTACAGCTGCGAGAGGACAACAAACTCGTCAGGGTGAAATGCAGGCTTCTCTGATTTAATAGCCCGTCACAGCCTGCCTAATCTCCTCAGGATTCCGGAGCAGGGCACTGCCTTCAGGCGGTGGAGAGGAGGGACAGCAGCAACTTTGAAACAAGCATTTGCAATGCAATAGGTCTCGCATTTACGCGAGTTTGAGCTATTGACATTGCAAATAACAATGCCTTTTATATTTGTTTTCATTTTAAAAAACATAAATAAAAGGCATTGTCATCTACAATACCAATAGCTTTAACTCGTGTAACTGCGAGACCTATTGCATTGCAAATGCTTGTTCTGACATGGTGTTGGTGGTTTTAGGACTCTGGGCACTTTAGCACTGCTCTTCAGTGTAAAGTGTGTGTGCTATCTGTGATAAACATGGCAAGATTGGTCTACACCTGTTTGGCATATTTAATTTACCTGTCAGTCCCTTGTAAAGTGGTATCTCATATAACCGCGGCTGGTAAATTAAATGCTACTGGTGGACTTGCAGCGCTGATTGTCCCACCCACCAAAGTAGCCTTTCAAACCTATCCCAGGCCTCTGTCATTGCAGGGCCTGTGCGAGCAGTGTTACTGCCGCTGTGATGTGGCACCTAAAGTGTGTGCCATGTCTGTGACCCCACTTTTACTGCATGTCAGTCACCCCTAAGGTAGGCCCTAACTAGCCCTATGGGCAGGGTGCATTGTAGTTAAAAGGTAGGACATGTACTTAAGTGTGTGACATGTCCTGGTAGTGACAAACAGCCATTTTGGTTTCTCACTGCTGTGAGGCTGCCCTCTCATAGGAATGCATTGGGGATTCCCTGATCAGTGTTTCAGTGGTAATTCCTGATATGAGAGGAGCAGCGTGGTCAAGCTTGGTATGTTTGGAATAGTAATAATAAATGCTATGCAATGGTGTGCGCAGATTTATTATCACGATTTTAGAAATGCCACTTTTAGAAGTTGGCATTTCTGTGTGCTATGTGTCTGCCTGCCTGATGTGGATTGCATGTCGGGCTTTGGCGTGGCAGGGGCTAGTGAGGTGTGTGTGGCTCCAGGAGGGGCAGGGTGAGTCAGCGCTAGGCTGAATAGGGCATCTGCATTTGGAGTAGTGGGTGGAGTAGTCCCCTGACCCTGAATAGGTCTGTGCCTGCCTAGGTGAATGCTGGCTCCGCCCCCCTGTGGTGTGTCTGATGGCAGAGCCCCCATCTCACAAAGGAGGGTGTGAGCACTGTACACAAAGTGCTTCTACACCCCCCAGAAGCAGTTGAGACTGGTTCCCCCAAGCCCTGTGCCAGGGTGCTTTGCTGTTCTTGTGACGTGGGGCTTGCTGCTGCTGGGCCCCAGGAGGAGCCGCCACGAGGGACTGCCTTCCTGCTGGAGGGCCCTGTGTGCTGGCCTGCCTGGGCCCAGCTGTGCCCCTTGAACCTTTTAAAGACTCTAGCGCCTCGTGAGAGCTACAACTTTATACCACAAGAGAGGAGCGTTTTGTTTTAATCTGCAGTGCTGTGCTGCGTGGAGAGAGGGAATCCCTGGCGTAAGGATTCCCCCGAGTTGCTGCTGGGAAGCGGGAGCCCACCCCGCGTTTTGCCAGAGAGGCGGGAGCCCACCCCGCGATTTTTGTGCATAACTGCGGGAGCCTACCCCGCACTGTGGTGAGCTCAGAAGAGGAGCGGGAGCCCACCCCGCGGTCTTTTGCATTTTTAATAGCGGGAGCCCATCCCGCATTTGCCGGTGAAATCACCGCTGAGGCCCGGGCACTTGTTTTGATACGTAACTCCAGATTTAATACTGGCTTTGTATATCATTTTTGTAGAACAATATGATTAAATAATATTGTAAGGAATATTCTTATGTGTTATTGAATTAATGCCTGTCGCTCCTTTGAAGTATACAACTGGGACCGATCCTATTTTGTACGGGCCGGAAGTCAGGCAAAGCTGCCTGGTTGGGGGCGGAGTTGCGGCAGAGAGGAAGTGCCCGCCGGAAGTGAGGCGAGAGGAAGCCTCGTGGTGGGCGGGCCGACGGAGACTTCGCTCCGTGCCCTGTGACTCTTGCGGTCAATGCCAGGAGCCGGGCAGGAAGCCCCGGCTCACCCGTGTCGGGCCGTTGCCCTGCCAAAGAGATTCCGTGCTCTCCAGCGAAGGAAGCGGAGAACGGAGACGCGAGTCGTGTCCTGCCCAGAGAGACGCCGCCAAAGCTTCCCCAGCGTGGGAGGAGCCCCGAGAGCAGGGGCCCGACCGGAGCCTTGAGGGCTCCCAGTGCCGAGCTTCCCCCGTGTTGTAGGAGACGGAGCAGCCAGGAAGAGCCCCGGTGAGTGGAGCTCAAGTTGGGCACAGTTGGTGCCAGTGTGGAGTTCTGTTTGGGCCGAGTTGAGGCCCAGCGCAGACGCCCCATTGCGAGGGGGCTAAGGAGGCACTGTTGGTGCCGATTTTTGGGAAGAGCAGAGCTGCGCCGCCAGGGTGCGGGCAGCCACAATGAAGGGGCATTGTTGTAGGAGTCTCCAAGTGGGGCTCCAGAGGCACGAGTGGTGCCAGTGCTTCTTTCTACATCAGCTGAACCGCAAGAGCGCGGGCAGCTGCAACGTTGGGGGCAATTGTAGTTTCCTGATAAGGAAGGGGTTAGACGCACCCTACGCCCACCATTAGAGCACAGGCTGGTGGAGGCCACGTGTTCAGTTAGCGCCCTGACTTTGGAGGACAGGGGGCATTTTTGAGCCCCAGTGAAAGGCCAGTTGGCCTGGGGGTCATTTTTGATGGTGATGCCTAATATGATTGTGGCATACCGTGTTTTAGGCTAATGTGATATTGCATAATGTTTTATGCCGATGATTGCCTAATGTTATTGCCAAATGTGATTTGTGCACCCTGATTTGCGCATAATGTGTTTATGCTTGTGAGGCCTATTGCATAATGTGTTTATGCTTAAGAGGTTTGGGCCTAATGTATTTTATGCCTACTGTGATGCAGACATAATGTGTTTATGTTGCAAGTGATAATGCTATGGTCATTATTCTACCAGTAGTTACTGGTTGCGTTAAGTACTACTTGTGACTTGTGTAATTCTGATGGTTCTGACAGTGGCCCGATTGGCCCTGTCATGTGTATATAATCCCCTGTGAATATTGCCCAGTGCCAGTTGGCACAGTGTACATTGCGTGGTTATGATCTAATGTGTTTATGATAATACAAAGGCTATTTTTTATATAACCTTGTGTGGAGTTTCTTTTGTAGTGTGCCTAGTGTGTTGCTGCTGTGTGTGCGTGTTGCGCAAACGCTTTACACATTGCCTCTGGGATAAGCCTGACTGCTCGTGCCAAGCTACCAAGGGGGTGAGCAGGGGTTATCTTCGGCGTGTAACTCCCTTGCCCTGACTAGAGTGGTGGTTTCTGCCTGGCTTAGGCGCAAGCCCTAGCCAACCAGAAATCCCATTTCTAACAGAATGCCACTCCTAATTATATCTGTTCTGGTCTTCATCCAGCCAGATCCGACAACCGACTTGAGTTTAGAGGCCAGAATTGCCAGCCAGTAAAATCGCTTGGGGTTTGGACAGTATATGCAGCCACGCCCATCAGCCCATATCATTCACTTCCTTCAGACACCATCCACACGCCTCTCCATCCACCGCCCACTATTGATGGCCGAATTTCCCTCAGAAAACACAGAATCTACAGTTATTCTCCATTCTCCTGGAATTAACGAGTACTAGCTGAATTTAGGTGTAGGGATACCTGCCGGAAACCTTGGGGCATATTAGCAAGACCCACGTTAAAATTATCGCCATTTTAGCGGCAGGAAACTGCCGCTAAAACGGCGATAATGGGCTTGCTAATATGCGTTATAGAATTCCAATAGAAGCCCAGGTTAGATGTCCTGCACATCTAACCTGGGCTTCTATTGGAATTCAGTAACGCATATTAGCAAGCCCATTATCGCCGTTTTAGCGGCAGTTTCCTGCCGCTAAAACGGCGATAATTTTAACGTGGGTCCTGCTAATATGCCCCCTTATTTCCAGAAAAGAATCCCTACACATAAAGCTACATTACTTGTTTGAGAAGTTAGGTCCTTGGTTAAGGGGGTTAAAACCGTACTCAAGCAACAGCCACAATCCTTGCCAGGGTGAACCACAAAAAGTAACTAAGTTAACCTGTGCTTAACCCTCTGGCAGCTTTGCCCAAAAACTGTCAGACTTAACTTAGAGGCAATGTGTAAAATATTTCTGCGGCACTCAAACAGTAATAAAGTGAAAAAACAACTCAAGAAAAATCCAGCACTAATCTAGAAGAATAAAAGTAAAATGTAATCAATTGTTTGAGACCAAAACAACAAAAATAGGTTTGGATCAAATTCCTAATTTTCATGGAATTCATCACTGAACCGTGGAGCCTACAAGGGGGTCCAAGGGAGGTGTAGAGTTCCTTGAGTACTTAAGTGTGTAAAATGCTTACAAGCTAATTTTCCACAAGGTGTAACATTTAGCATGTGCAAATTTGACTCGTGTACATTTGCACATTTTATGGGTTTTTTGGGTGATCCATGGGAAATGTATTGATATCTATTGAGTTCCATCACGACTCCACTGGATATGAATGTGTTTGTTCACTATTTTTACTCTAATAAGCATTTTAGAGAAAGGCAATTTTGCTTATATTCGAAAATGAGAAACTACCTGCAATGATATGTGAATATATACAAATTTAGTGGAAATGCCAGCAATTCCACCCAAATCCGCACAAATATCAGCATTTAAATTACACTTCATGTTAGTGAAATCCCACAAATCTTAACTCTGTGAGGCAGAGTAGAAAATTGATATGAGAAAATGGACTTTTGCACACGTAATTTGTGAATCTCTCCCCGCGTAAATATTAGCAGGATTTCTACAGAGAAATCTAACTACATAGGTAGTCTCAGGGCAGAACATACATAAGCCAAACTGGGGTGAAATCCCTTGTTAATGACCATGATAGCCGGTGCATGGTAAACAACTCAGTGGCAATATACTTTCAGATTATGTGCATTATAGAAGAGCAGTTGTTTTGGCATGGTAGATCAATAGAGAGCTAAATGCATGGGAAATGGCCTTGATTTTATCATGTTGACAGGAACCCATCCAATAATCAGTGATGTCACGGTCATAAATTTAAAATGTAAATTCATTATAAAGGACCCTTTGCACAAACCTTTTTGTCCAACTAAGTTCAATTTAGTTGGCCAAACACTTCATTTTGTAGTAGTAGATCAACCTCATTGATTTAGACTTACTATTAGTAGAGTTCGACATTTGTAAAATGTATTTAAAAATCTGCAAGCACGTTGCCAATTCCTTAATCATTAATGGAAGAGAAAGGGCAGAACTTAAGATATTTCTGGAAAAGGTACCTGCATTTGTATGGGAATACACACAAAATATAGCATTTGTTCGAATTTACACACCCTTTACAGCTGGTTTCCCAAGTCTGAACTACATGCAAATGTGCTTCTTCAAAGACTAGTGCTGATGTGCTCCCAGGTTCAAAATGGGGAAGAAACATCCTCTTATTTATCCAGTGATGGGGAAGGATTTGCTTTACATTGAAAACCTTTTCCACATGGAGGGAAACACAGAGTTGTAACTACCCTTCTGCATCACAGTAACACATGCATTATTTTAACCTGGAGGAAAGTTTGTATTTCATGTATTATTTATGTGACTGCTCCTGGAGAAATATGGCTGTCACAGAATTTCAAGGTTCCTTGTGATATTCCTTGTAAATCCTTTGAAAGTCAGACATTTATTCAAAATAAAGAAATGCTAATCTAGGAGCAAATTTCTGACATGCTGTTTACCCTTCATGCATAAGGCCCTATGACGTTTGTAGCAGTAAGCTCCTTTTGCATAATAATAATAATAATAATGACACTTATAAAGCGCACGGTTACACCAACTGGTGTGTCTCGTGCTGAGGCTGCTATTTAGACCAAACCAAGGGTAAACAGCGCAAAGAAGGGGGTCAAAGAGGAAACAGGAAATGTGGAGGAGAAAGTGGCAGATCTTATAGTTGAAAAATCCAAGGGGCATATTAGCAAGACCGGCGATACAATTATCGGCGTTTTAGCGGCAGGAAACTGCCGCTAAAACGGCGATAATGGGCTTGCTAATATGCGTTATAGAATTCCAATAGAAGCCCAGGTTAGATGTCCTGCACATCTAACCTGGGCTTCTATTGGAATTCTATAACGCATATTAGCAAGCCCATTATCGCCGTTTTAGCGGCAGTTTCCTGCCGCTAAAACGCCGATAATTGTATCGCCGGTCTTGCTAATATGCCCCCAAGATTTTAGTCTTTTCTGAAAAAGGTTCTCGGACGGTTCAGCACGGAGAGCCAAAGGAAGCGCATTCCATTTTTTCGCTGCCAGAAAACTAAAAGATCGAGTGCCCATACGTGCTTTTTTAATCTTGGGAACTCTAACCAGGTGAGTCCTGGTGGATCTGAGATGTCAGCCTGGGCTGTAAGGAGTGAGGAGGTCCCGCAGGTAGAGGGGGCCTTTATTCTGTAAGGTGCGGTGGCAAACACACAGGGCCTTAAAGAGAATCCTCTTAGCTATAGGTAGCCAGTGTAAGGACTCAAGTGCTTTCTTAGAGGAAGCTTTCCTGGGTGGATTCAGAACCAGGAGTGCTGCTGCATTCTGTATGCACTGTAATCTGTGGAGACATTTTATTGTTGTGCCTAGATATAGCACATTACCATAATCCAGTTGAGATGTTACAAGGGCATGGACCAGGGTTTTCCTAGTGGAATGAGACAAAATGTCCAAGGTTTTCCTCAGCATTTTTAGGATTCTGCATGGAATGCAAAAACTAGATCCATTTGTTAACAAAATCAAATTTTTAATTTCACCAAGTATGCATGATCACAAATACTGATTCTGTCAAGAAGGTAGTTAGTAGACTAGTCAGTGTGAAAGAAAAATTAGCTTCCCGGCATAAAACCGAAGAATATTGATTTTATTTAGACTATTATGCCTTATGGGAAGAGTGAAAGCATATACAACTTGTTAAATGACAATAAAGTTTACATTTCCACCTTGGTAGACATTGGTTCCTGGGCAGCAGATGAATGCAAGCAAGAACCACAACCCTACTCAGGGTAAGTCAGAAACACACTTTAAATTAACCTGTGCTCACCCTCTGGTAACTTGGCACAGAGCAGTCAGGCTAAACTTAAGAGGCAATCTGTAAAGTATTTGTGCACACAACACATAGTAAACCAGTGAAAACACCCCAAAAAGACTCCACACCAGTTTAGAAAAATAGAGAATATTGTTATAAATAAAACAAGACCAAAATGGCAAACATCCAATCAGTAGAAATGGAAATATACATTTTTAAAAGTTAAATGCAAAAATAGTACTTATAACCAAATAGTGCTCGAAGAGTTAATTGGTTGCGCTGGGCCGGGACAAAGTCAAGTGTTCAGGCCTCCTGCGATGGAGTGCAGGCCAGCTACAGGACCCACGCAGAGCGTCGAAGCACAGGTTCTGCCAGATGCAGCACTTTAAACTCATTTCCAAGGGCCCTGAACTGGATTCACACCACTCGGCAGAGCAAGTCCTACAGCAAGTAAAGTCCAGGTGCTGAGGTGAAGTCTTTGATATCCCTGAGACTTCAGAAACAGGAGGCAAGCCAACAGGCCCTTGGAGAGTACTTAGTTTCTGGGATGTAGAGATGCAGGTCCAGTCCTTCTCACTCCTAGGCAATAAGCAGCAGGCAGCAGGCCAACACAGCAAAGCAGTTCAGCAAAGTTGCAGTCCCTCCTAGTAGCACAGCAGTCCTTCATCCTGCTAGAATGTCTTCAGATCCAGAAGTGTTCTGATTTTGTGGTGTTGGAGGCCCAATACTGATACCGAGCTGGGCCTTTGAAGTAGGGAGACTTCAAAGAGATGCTTTGAAGTGCACAAGATTCTGCCTTTCATGCCCTGTCTCCGGACTCACTCCAGGAGTTTATGCAATCCTTTGTGGGGGGTGGGGTGGGGGGGCAGGACACAGACCTTTCAGTTGTAGAGCGTCAGCTCTCCGCTCCCATCCTGCTCAGGATAACCCATCAGCATGCAGATGGCTACTCAGTCACACATACCCTTTCTTTGTGTGTGGCTGTCTAGAGGGAATGCAGGAAGTCAGCTGTCACCCAACCAAGAGGTGCATTCCAGAGACAGGCAGAAAACCCCTAATGGTTTAAGCAAGACAATGCCATCTTTCTAAACGTGACATTTTCAAACTGCAATTTAAAAACCGACTTCATCATCAGTTGTGTTTTTAAATTGTAAGTCCAGGGGCACCACATGTGGGTTTCCTATCTCTTCCCAATTAGAAATTACACTTATAAAATGTAATAAGGCAACTCCATGCTATCCTATGGGAGAGATAGGCCTTGTAGTAGTGAAAACTTTATTTGTGTATTCCATTACCAGGACATGTATAACTTAAAAGTGCATGTCCTACTTTTTAAATATACTGCACCCTGCCCATAGGCTATCCAGGGCCTACCTTAGGTGTGACCTATATGTAATAAAAAGGAAAGTTAAGGCATGGAAAGTAGGTTAACTTGCTAGGTTGAAATGCCAGTTTAAAACTGCACACACAGGCTCTGCAGTGGCAGGCCAGATCCATGTTTAAAGGGCTACTTAAGTGGGTGGCACAAACAGTGCTGTAAGTCCATTGGTAGTATTTGATTTACAGGCCCTGGGCACATGTAGTGCACTTTACTAGGGACTTATAAGTAAACCAAATATGCTAATTGGTCACAAAATCGATGTTACAATGTTTAAAGTAAAGAGCACATGCACTTTAGCACTGGTTAGCATTAGTAAAGTGCTCAGATCTTAAGGCCAGCAAAAATAAAGTCAGCAAAAACAGTAGCAACATCACAAAATAAAATGATGGACGGAGTATTCAATCTTTTCAAACACTCACCCCCAGGAACAGATCTGGGTTTAATCCATCATTAATTTGCTCACCACGTCACCTATGGGAACAGTCCAGCCAGAACTGCCAAGCCAAGTCCTCACTGGACGTCTGGGCATACCTTTAAGCACTTAGGGGCTTATTTACAAGCCCCTTGCGCCACCCATATGTCACTTTTCCCATGTTAAAAATGACGCAAAAGTGGCGCAAGGGGCTTGTAAATAAGCCCCTTAGGGTTCACATAGCAACATCACAAAATAAAATGTTGGACGGATTGATGAGCTGATAAGGGGTTATACCCCGACACCGGTTCCAGGATGCTTGTTTATGGTCCAGGAAGGACCTAGCCTAACAGTTTGAGCTGGGCTGTTCCCATAAGGAGCAGGGCCAAGACTCACATGCATATAGCTGAGTCCAAATTGGGGTGGCATTGTGAGAAAAAGATCGATAGATCAAAACCAGATATCTTGACTGGGGGTGAGTGGTTGAAAAGTTTCAGCACTCCGTCCATTATCTTGTTGTGTTTAGCAAAAACAGGAGATCAGAAGGCAAAAAGTCAGGAGAAACCAAGCCAAGGATACCAGGTCTATCACACCTTATTACTTCTTGTCACACTATTTATCAGTGCATATGCTTTACTTTATTAGAATTGGATTACTAAGGAGAAGCGAGTACCAATTTTGAATTTCAAGTATTCTCCCCTATTTAATAATGGTTTTTATGCACATCTCAATTTGTAGCATGAGTTTGACATTTGAGCCAAAGAATGAAACGTCATGGTTAAGATATAGTGAAAATTAACCTTTAAGGCAAATCTAATCATAGTACCGTGATAAATAACTTTCCCAAAAATGTAATGCTACAAAAAGCCAGTCAGCATAGATCAGAGGACGACCTTGAATGACTACAATCCACAAGTATTTGAAGAGGCATAGAACAGAGTTGCACATTAGAATATTACAAGATATGATATAAATAAGGAATCATTCACCTTAACAAAATTAGAGGTGTATGAAGGTGTTTTCTAGAAAGGATATAGCTAATCTGAAAATGTGGTCAACAATATATCTAACATATGGAGCACAACAATCTCTTGCTAGAAGCTGCTTGGTCCTAGAATGCCTACATTTCTTATACAATTGGTGACATACCAAAACAATGAAGGAAATATTCTGCAATAGGATCATTAACCAACTGTGCTTTTCCCCGAACTGTAGACACTGCTTCACTCTGATCACTGAGAGCTTTTCATCCAATGTATTGCTAGCTCCATACACACACCATAGCATAAGAATGAGATTATATATTATCAGAAAGACAGGCATATCAAGTATTTCACTTTCTCATTGATACAGGTTACCAAGCTGACAATATAATTGCAATTTGTACACACACACCACTGATTTCACTCAAATGCACGTTTATTTGAGAGCCCAGCCCTGCACATTACCTCCTCCACTTAAAATAACATAGCTGGCCATAGCAATTATTAATCCCCCCCACCGATTTCACTAAAATACAAGTTTATTTGAGAGCCCAGCACTGTACATCTTTTCCTCCCCATAAAATATCATAGCTGATAGAAGCTATTCATGGCCTGATGGGTTACTGGCTGCAAATCAGTACAAGGAAGAAACAATGCTACTTAACTGGCTTAAACCAAATGACATCTGCAGAATGAACTCAATTCTCACTAAATCCATAGCATTGCTACAGATAGGTAAAATAAAGTATAAATAAAAACTAAAGCCTCCTCACAAATGTTTGGGGGAAAAGTGAGACGCTTGCTTATATACTGCTAATCCTATTTTTGAGGCAAATCACCAACTCTTTGAAAGTCAATTACAGTTTCAGATTTCCAGTAATACTCAAAATCATACATATTTCTGCACATGAAATACAGAGATGCAATTAAACATGCAGAATACAAAAAATGCCCAAATGTGTATTTAACTATTTTCTAGGTTTTTGTAAGTCTTTAGCAAGTTTGATAGGTTTCTGCACAGAGCAATTTCTCATACACCACCTGACTTTACTACTGGACTTGCATTTGTAGAAATGCTTGCAAATTATTAGTATTTATGGCAATTCAAATACCTTGTTTCTGTACCTACTTTGAACTTAGGTGCATAAAATTGTTTCTGAAATGGACCATACAGCCATAGCAATGCTCTCTATATCCTAAGGAGTTGATGAATCCTTGTTTGGCTTATTGCCTTTCTACCACGTGCAGTCCCAGTGACCACTTCTTAATATGACCCCTCCTACAATAAATTTAACAATTGCACAACAGAAATGTTGCATGCCGCTTGCATCTTATTTCTTCACTGAGAACACACTTGCCCATCAGAATCAGAAACATGTTGGTCACGACCATCAGGAATTGGAACTTGGAGTGCAGCTAGCTCTGTTTTCCCAGCTGCCTTGCCCCCAAGGAAAATATGGCCAAGGGTCATCCTGCCTGTCCATCCTCATGATCATGCCCGGCCCTGGCTTCGGCTCCTTCTTTCGCCCGGCCTGCACAGCCCGCTTCCCAACTACCGCTGCTCCTGCTACCGCTGACATTGCTTCAGAGCGAGGAGAGCCATCTTTGCTAGTCCAGTAAGCCCGTGGGGGAGTGAGGCAGAAGCCTTCAAATGCCCTAACGCCATATGGAGCTCGGAGTACTCTGTGATGATAGAGCAGTGCGGGCGACACTCATTTCACTGCTCCGCTTGCATCACATACATCCCCCCAATATCTCCCAGCACCGCTTGCCCCTAACTGCACCTGTCCTGTGAGAGAGCACAGACACGGCAGGACAGCCGAGCAGGCAGAGCAGCCTGAGCAGGAGGGCAACAGTGGGATAAACGATGTCTGCTGCAGTTGGCGGGGCAGGGACCCTGAAAGTTTAGCACACAGTGGCATGTGGTCAGGGTGGCCAGTGCCGACCCCCACTACTGTATTTCACATGCTGTTTGGACGGCTCGAGCTGATTGGTGCCGCAAGTAAGCAAGAAGCGGCAAGCAGTGCACTGAGGTGACTTGACGATACTTGTGGCCCCTCAATAATCAGTAGAGGGAGTAGGGCGCTGCACATGATGACCAGCGCATTTAGCGCCCAGACCTCGCTTTTTACTAATCTGATCGCCACATTGATTCATCATTGACTCAGTATTCGCCATCAGTTAATGGAAAGCGGCACAACTAATGGCTTAGTCCAATTGACTGTCTCCCACGTGGCCCTCAGCAGCAGGGGGGACATGGCTGCGAGTGTGAGTTAAGCCACATGGAGTGATCACAGAGGTGACAGCAGTGTCAGCGAGGGGGCAACAAGGTAGGTCTTGTTGCATGGTTGACCCCTGGGTTGCGGAAGCAGCCTAAATAAGTTCATGTGTGGCTTGCAGCCCGGGTTTGCTCCCTCCCCCACACTCATTATCACGCTCTTCATCGTAACCATCAGCTAACATGGCCTCCACACCATCCACAAATATTTCACAAGGGCAGGCAGGAGGGAAAATACTTAACAACCAAAACCAGAGCTGCTAAAGAAAATGAGGAGCCACCGTTCATGTCAGATAGCCTATCCAGCCCCGTCCTCGAAGAGTCAATAATCGCAGAGATGGTGGCAATGGCAGAGGAAAAGAGTAAATGCGCTAAAAAAGTTACATAATTTAAGCATATATTCGGAGGTCAGAGAGATCTCCTCAATGATGGCCACAGGCGACATGAGCTCGAAGGCCCATATACAAATTGAGGCACAGTCTACACAAGAAAGCAACTTAAATGTGCCAATCCACTCATCAATCTCACAGGTACCCATATGGGGCCAATTCTGCAAAGCCTCATAAAAGACAGGGAACTTTAATAGAGCCCATGATCCATCACTCACCCAACTACCAGGTCGCATAACTCATTTTGTAAGGAAACTTAGAGGCTTAACCATGATTGCTCCACCCCCCTGGAAAAATCTAAGAGGGCAAGATGGGCTCTACACAACCCTCCGAATTTCAAACATCAAAACTTTGCACCGTACTTAACTGGAATGGAGCATTTTGTTAGCGAGCCCCCAGGGGACTACCTCTCGCGTCCCATTCCAAATAGCAACGATGTCCCTGAAACCATTATAAATACCATCTACACCTCTCTTCTAGCTGTGGTCAAGGCTCTTCCTGGGCAGTCACACAAGCTAGATATCCAAGTGGAACTTGAATAACAGTTGGGCGTGACTTGTGAGGCTGCAGTGCGAGGCAAAGCAAGGAGCTCGCAGCATAGAGCTGAACTGCCTGGTCAACAAAGCGTCAGGCTGGTGGAGGCTCCTAGGCTCCTGGGTAATCCCTTAGTCAGCTCCCTGGTGAGGGAGTAGTGCTCCAGTGCTTCAGAGGCCTGCAGGCTGCTGCTGTCCCTCCCCTCCCCCGTGTGATAACCAGCGAAGGGCAACAGGAGGTGGAGGTGGCGGTAGAGTGGGTAGTGGCTCCCGGCCACAGGTGAGCCATGTCAGGCCAAGTTGGGGGGAACTGTGAGAGGGCAGCAGTGTGAGGGCAGACTTTAGGCTGCGGTCCCCCTGAAGGCGGTGAGGAAGCGGCTGGCAATAGGCCGGTGCGGCTTGCACCACACCAAGGGGCCACACGCCCTTCATTGCCATTGCACCCCTCTCGATCCTCTCTATTTCAGCTTAAAAATGTTATAAATGTAATCTCTAGTGAGCTCTGCGGGCCTGCCTGAATGGGCCACCTATTACCATGCTAGCTGGAGCACATAGCGGAAAGCAATCCATAGGTTTGCAGCCAGGCTAGGCAGCCCCAACACTGGGAAAAGGCACACTTGGCCAATGATAACTATAAAAGTAACACCAGGAAACTGGTGGAGGCACAAAACTGCATCAAGCCCTTCAAAGGTGCTGGCACATGGATATTGACTCATCTTCCAATCTACTTCGCTGCAAGTCGACTGCACCATCCACTCGCGCAGTCCAATGCGTAAATACAAGCAGGCACAGGGCTGTCACCTGCCCAAGAGGCACTCATGTCAGTCAAACTACTTGGTTACTCACCTCTGCCCTTGGCGCATACAAGACAAACAAGGCAACCAAGGACTTTAATTCAGCTCTGCAAAATATGACAGAAGCTCTCAGCCTTTTGCGCCAGTTGGAAACTTTCACACAGAGGGGCATATTTACAAGCCCCTTGCGCCACTTTTGCGCCGCCGTTGCGTCACGCATGTGATGCAGCGGCGACGCAAACCATGCGCTGCGTTGCGCTATATTTACAACGTGACGCATCTAGGGAGATGTGTCACGTAGTAAACCCCTGCGCCACATGAAACCTGCGTCAGGTTTCATGTGGGCGTACCGGCGCAGGGGGGGGCGTTCCGGTGCAGGAACGCCTCGGAAAAGTGACGTAGTGAAATCTACAAGATTTCACGCAGTCACTTTTCCGACGCTGGTGCGTCAAATCCTTACGCCTGCTAAGGATTGATGCACCATGTTAGGGATAGGGAAGGTTGGAACAGTGCTAGAGTTGCGTCGCGCTTGCGACACAACTTCAGCACTGCGCCAACCTTCCGCCGGCAGATGCGTCACGCATCTGCTTATCCTTGCACCACGATGCGCCGCATTGAAAATGCGGCGCATCGGACGTGGCGCAAGGGTAACTTGCGTGACGCATTTTCCCTGGCGCATCCCTGCTGAAATGCAGGGATGCGCCAGGGAACGTAAATATGCCCCAGAGTTTTTGAGATGCACTGGTGCATTGCAAGGTCAAGAAGGGCAAAAAGGTAAACAGAATTGAGATCCATAGCAAGGGCCGCAGTGAGACACACAGCTAAAGAAATCGTAGCAGGTGGACTGAAGCAACAAAGGGTGCAGAGAAGCATGCTGGGCCAACGCAAGACCGAGTTTCTCAGCACACCAGAGAAAGGTCCGTTTCCGGTGGGGAATGCAGGCGAGACATGCTCTAAGGGAACACCGGCCCTAGTACTTGGATCGGTGACAGCTAAAAACCCCACACAAAAGGACTTCACAAGGACACGTGCAGGCATGGGAGAAACTACAGGGACAGCCATGCTGAAGTTGGTCTCAGAAGGGACAGAAGGGGCGAAGCAACTTGAACCATCACCTCAAAATTTAGACAGTGTAGCTAGCTCCAGCTTAGATGCATCAATCATTACGGAGATGGCAGATCTGGCAGATCTGGCAGAGGCTACACTGGAAAAAAATCAAATACACGATGAACTTTCACACCCAAAGTATGCCTGTGGGAGAGACAGAGGTCATACAGATCTCATCAACTACTAGCATTGGAGATACAAGTGCAAGGATGGACATACAAGATCAGCCACAGACCAATCAGGAACAAGGGCCAAATGAACCTATCTATGTGCCCAATACAGAGAGAGATGGCCAGCATCTGGTTAATTTGTCAATACCACAAAAGAGGCACGAAATTACAATAGAAGCTATAGTCCACCAGCCAAGGAATCATCAGTATGAAACATAAAATGACAAAGCAAAATTTCCCATTTTACAGTATGAGGATGATCTGGTGCTACTGGATCAAACTCGTATTAGGATGAAGAGCGCCCCAGGTATACTTCACTTATACAGCACAAAGAATGCTCTACATGCAAATGCCGCAAAACCAAAGTCCTGATTTTTGGCCAAAGATCCAAGAAGCATCAATTGGAATGGCAACTTGGCACTCTAAAGATAAGCACAACTGGCAAATATAATTACCTTGGTGTCTGGTTGTCCAACACTGGTAAACCCTCTTTGCAGGCCAATGCACTGGCAGAAAAAGCAGCCGAGACCACGTATGCTCTTTTTAAATTACACCCTAAGCTACAAAGTCATTCAGTAGAGGTGATTCGAAGAGCAATGTGGACGAAATTACTACCCACAATAAGCTACGGACATCTTGCTTTCCCTGGCAGGCTCACTGAACCATTAGAGCGCTGCCATACAGCAGCGTATAGGAAAATATTTAACCTCTTCCATGCGTTGGACGGCTCCCGGCCGTCCGACGTCACGGTGGGCGTGTGCGCAGGACGGCCGGGGGCCGTCCGTTCCGCGCACGCGTGGAATTCTCCCGCACAGCGGGGGAATTCCAGTCACGTCGAAGCGGTTAACATCCCTAAAAAACACTCAGCACACATTGATTTGCCTCGAGTTTGACCTTGTGAGCATGGACATTGAATGCGAAAAGGATGTAATTAAGTATCACCACCGAGTGGCCAGGGCGAATCCAGAATCCTTGAGAGGTGCCCTCAATGTGATATTTTAGGATAAAAAAGCCACTGGTAAAAAGTGCCTTGGTAGTGCCAAGGTTCAATTAAACCTGTACTCTGAGAGTATACAACAGACTCACTATTAACAACAGAACATCTAAAGAAAACCTTAAAAGAGCAAGGCAAGTGGGCATCAAGGGAACATGACATAAAACAGACCAGAAATATCACAGGAGCAGTGGGGATTGATGCAACAAATGAAGCCACCTCTTGTCAACCACATCTGAAAGCAGCTTTGAGAAGACAAGCGTTAAAGAACATGTTGCTGACCAGGCTTTTAACAATGCCTATGTGGGAATACAGGTCCCACTGGAAGAAACTTGTCCCTGGCCACGGGCAATGCAGGCTCTGCCAAGATCACTCTGAACTGGCAGGGCATATTGTATGCTGTTGCCCAGCACTTCTACCTCACAGGTGAGTCTGCCTAAGACCCATTTTCCTGCAAAACGGGATAAGAACGTGCAAAGAGGCGTTGACATATATTTTCACTGCAGTTGTTCCAATGGAAATAGCATGGATTGGCAAGTTCTTTGGGAAGCCGGAAGCCTCCTGCGTGATGCTCACCGACAAACGGGGCTTGCTACTCGAGAACAGAGAGTATGACCCTGGGCATGACCTTTTAGGATAAGGCCTCACAATTTGGCATCTGCACTTGGTCCGTAAAAGTCTGGTTACGAGTCATTATCTTGTCATGTTTTAATAGTCATTGCTTATTCGTATAAATCTCAAATAAGCACATGATCAGAATTCTCAAGAATCGTTTGACTAGATTTAGACATTAGGACACTTCACACTTTTGAACGCTATGCACATTTTCAGAGAGCTTTTGCACCAGCATGTGGCACTTTATAGAACAGTTTTAGATACCTGTCCCCGTGCACATGGCTTTACGATCAGAAAGATTGCCTCCAATTTAGAATATACTTGAAATGTTTATCCTACTGTGCTATCCTTCGAGATGCTTAATTCTATAATAGTAGGGTGGTTAATTGTGAAAATTGCATGTCTTCTAAAGTTTTTTTGTACTTACTAGTGATATTTTTGTGGAGGAATTTTTAATTTAGAGTATTTTAGCATCTTCCATTTAGAATCAACATCCACCTGCTATTTAGAATATATCAAATACATTTCTCGTTCCTGTACTTTTGTTGTGCACTTTCCAAGTTGGACGTTATAACGGTCCTCTAAGAACGTATTAGGAAACCTCTAGTAATATACTTTCGATCTCTATGAAGAATCACATTTTAATTTGTGGCCAGATTTTATTTTTAACTTTATATTTATAACGGTGTATTCCACTTTGAATGTGATTGTAAAGATTGTAAGTAATCATAAAGCTTCTTTTATTGCTAAAAAAAAACAAGCATTTGCAATGCAATCGGTCTCGCCTTTTGGACCTTATATGTATTTAGCTATGCAGCACATTAGCCTGGGTACTGAAACATCTACTGTTCTTTAACATGGAGGGAAAGTAAGCACCAAACTGATTGACACGCCAGGTATGGGAACACATGGAGAGAAATATTGCCTTTCAGCGCGAAATGGTATAGTCCAAAGCTCCTTTTTTAATATAAAATCAGGGCCTTCGGTGGTCATATCACTGAAAATACAAGATTTGAAAAAATATTATTGTCTACGGGTGCTCATGGAAGACAATTTCTATGGACTGGAATCTAGAGAATGCTAAAGTGATTCTGGTATTTTACTGACCTCTACTGGTTGTTTTCTATCAAGACCGTTAAATAGAGGCAGTTGAATAAGCAGAAAGCAATTCTGGTATTTTACTGACCTCTACTGGTCGTTTTCTCTTAAGACAGTTAAATAGAGGCAGTTGAACAGAAAAAAAAGTCTCTAAGCGGAAGCAGACAAGTCCTAGGGCTGATCTCCAGAGCCCACAAAGTACATACACATATAAGTATATACTAAAGTATATACAAGAGGTCTCGAATGCTCGACCTAAAAAAGTGGAGCTCTTACAAATGCTTGCCCACAGCGTGTTGACGCTCAATAAGAAACTGACACGTTCAATCAAAAGTTAGACCCCTTGGTAAATGAGCACAAGAGTGACGATGGCGGGGCCGGCTGTGCCATAACTGATAAGTTAGCTACACTGCCGGAAATATTATCCACGCTAGTAAAACACTTAAAAATTACCCAGATGTGCACTGTGCAAGGCGAATCAATTCCTTCCCGAACTGATCATGCATAGAAGGAGAAAGCGGAACATCATGGTAAGGCCATGATGAGAGTCCCTGGTGTGAGCCTGACCGTCACAGACATGGACCTACAACTTGACACCACTATGGTCCTCAAGCAACGGAGTAAGAAGTGGCTCCAGTGTAAAGGTACAACAGGCCTACACAGCTCCTCCCATACACTAAAGCACTGAGGGCATCAAGCGGCAGCAACATGAGGAGGATGCACACAACAATGTGGAGAACACAGCTGACATGCCACAGACAAATAACCTTGTAAGGGAGTATACACCAGAAGCTATATACACAGTTTGCCTACAACTAATGATAAGTACCCATCTACCCCTCTCATGATGGCAAAAGAAAAGACTACGAAAATCCCTGAGAAATAGCACAAGAAAAAATAGGCTTATTCACAATGCACAAACTGGAACACACGCTCAACCACAAGTCCTAAACATCTCAATGAATGGGAGGGGGCAGAATACTAATGATAGCAGGGTGGAGGTGTTGGAGATTTATCTGATCTTCCATCCAAAGTCAGTGACAAACAAGCCATCCAAACAGCCTCTACAAGACAATCAAAGCATACACACTTCGGAAAGCATTCCCACACCATCAAGTACTGGCTTGATCCTACTCTCTGAGGCACAACAAAAAAGGAGAATTACACCCAGACCTCGCATCACATGTGCATAACTTTCAGCCAAAGACTTACTCCCAGGCTATGGACTCTAACAATAGAGGCAGTGCCCTGGTGCAAGTGAGCATCCACTTTACAGAAGCCCTCAAAGAACAGCATGTGAAATCCAGGATAGATGATGCACAAGCAGAAATGACCAGGGTGGCAGAATGGGAACATCAAACTGATAAGGAATGGGGCACTCTAACTAGGATGGTGGAACTGCACCAGGGGTCTAGATGCTCCTAATGAGCAGCATGAGAAATCCCAGGAAAATGATACACAAACAGTAATGATTAGGGAGGTAGAACTGGAACACCAAACTGAAACGTTTGCCTGAATGGCAGAAACTCAACAGGAATCTAGATCATATTACACATGGCCCAATGCTAATAGAGAAAAAGATGACTATCTATCAGGCTCACGCCTCAGTGCTGACAATGACAAGGATGAACATCCCTCTGCATCTACTTTAGCAGCATTGATTTTCACTCTGGAATTTAAGTTGAGAGGGCCTTCGAACTCTAAACAGGACCACTATCCTGCATCTCCTAAATAATATATCCTCGCTAGTATACCTTAAATCGGTAAAGTTTAAAAACTAACCCAGGATTGGTCATAGAGAATCCACTTTGACAGAGTGGTCCGACACCTCAGATGACAAAAGCATCATAGCAGAAAGCAAGCAATTCAAGGAGTGGGGCATTCTCATCAATGAGCCAGTGACAGAAAAATATCTCTGTATTTTGTCAAGAGGAAAAACACTCCGGTGCAGCATACGGTTGCAAGCAATATTCTGAGAGGAACAAAGCAAACCATGCGCCACAAATGGGGAAAAAAGATCACAGTACATCTGGCAAGTGATGTAGGGGACACCTCTCCCACTGGTGCACCAACAGCACATACTGACATCCACCTCTACGAACAGTCTGATTGGGGCTGGCTACCGGTTGCTCTCATAACCAAGGGCCGAACAAATTCCTAGCCTTAGGGGGAATACCGAAAGGGCAATTAGAACCACCATTAAAATAATAAGCTGGAACGTGGAAGGACTAAACTCTCTGATGGTCAATGAAAGTGCTTTGGAATACCTGAACACAGGTGACATCCTTTGCCTGCAAGAAATGTGGTCCACTGCACCCACCTTCATTCCAGGGTACCACACAATCCACATGGTATCCCAGAAAAAAATCTGTTCAGGAAACCAATGGGTGGTCCCTCCACCTTTGTGAAACTGGACTTGCAGTTAAAAGTAAAGACATTCAAGAACTCCACCTGTGATGTGCAGGCCCTCGAACTGAAAGGCATGGTAATGGATAAAATGGATAAAAAAATGACTATAATCATGGTCTGTACCTCAACTCATGTAGGGACGTGAAAAGCGCAGAACACTAGAGGCCTGCATCAGATTATTAGAGCTGGTCTCGACTGACTAAAAGTGCTCCCTGAACGATAAATCAAAACCCACTTTAAAAAACATATCTACATTGGATTACACCTTCTTAAGTAAGACCTTGTTAAACAAATGTGAGAGTTACGAAGTACAAGTCAGAACTGAAAGTGACCATCACCCACTTTCAATTGTGGTCAGCATAAGCTCGAAGATTCACAGGATCCATAATTCGGCTGGCCTATCGCTTCTTGTGTGCCTGTGAGGAAAGCCCTCTCCATATCTAGTGAACAAAGAATTTAAGGGGAGCAAAAGGACGTTCCGCCAAACAGAACTAAAGCATAGAAGAGGGGAGGGCCCAAAAACGGAAAGCATTCTAAGAGATGCAAGGAAAAATGCAAAAAGTTAGTTTGGGCAATACAGCGAATACACACAGAGGAGGAGTGGAAACACATATTCTCCCTGCAAGCACCAAGCAAGTCAAAGGAATTCTGGGGCTATGTTAATTGTTTGGCAAGCAAAACCACAGGCTTGGTTCAGTTGGAACGGGCGATGTCAGCAAGTGGTGTTACGTATGTGTTCTGGAGGGTGGGGCTAAGGGAGGAGCCATGGGGGACGCCACAGATGATCTTTTTGGGTGCGGAGGAGCAGGGTGGCAAATGGATCCTCTGTGTTTGGCCAGAGAGGAAGGACGAGGTCCAGATGAGAGCGTTGCCTTCGATGCCAATGTGGTGGAGTCTGGCGATGAGGGTGTGGGGGGAGACCGTGTCGAAGGCCAGTGAGAGGTTGAGTAGGATAAGGGCTGCTGTTTGATGTCGTCAGTTGCTGCAATCATGGTGATCTCAGTGCTGTGGTTGGACTGGAAGTTTGATTGGGAGGTGTTGAACAGGTTGTTTTGTTTTCTTCGAGATACTCTGAGCTAGCTGTTGGAAGCTTTTCGCAGGACCTTGGTGGGAAAAGGGAGAAGCGAGATGGGGCTGTAGTTCTTGAGTTCACTGGGGTTGGCAGAGGGTTTCCTTCAGGAGGGGCTTGACCTCTGTGTGCTTCCAGGCATCAGGAACGGTGGCTGTGGTGATGGAGGTGTTGAGGATTTCTGTGAGAATGCTGCTGATTTCTTTCCTTCCTCACTTCTAGAAGGGCTTGGGAGGAGTGGGTCGTATTTTCAGTGGCAGCGGGCAGGAGAATTCTCTGACAATGCTGAAGAGTTCCTTGGTGTGGTTTGCACGTGCCTTGATGCGGTTGGTGAGGCATCCTTCCTGGCCTCTCTGAGGTGGTGGTGATAACTATTGATGGTGGATCTGAAGGTGCTGAGGTCGGCAGGATTTTTGCCGGAATGCCAGCGTCTCTCTAATTTCTTGCAGAGGCGTTTGAGGGTCAGTAGTTTGGAAGTGAACCAATTGGCGTGCTTGGTGGGTCTGCTGCTGGTGGTGTTTTTTAAGGGGGCGATGGTGTCGGTGGCTGTGGAGATCCAGTTGGAGAAGTTCTAGATGCTGAGTTCAAGGGTGTTGGAAGGGACTGGCCTGGTTTCTTTGAGGACGGGAATCTGTGACTGTGCTCCAGTTTTGGCAGGGGTGGGTGGGAGATTTGGTCGGGGTTTTGGCGGGCCATTAAGGATGATGGACAAAGCTATGGTCTGTACAGGTCAGCTCGGTTACTTGGGAGAACTTGACTCTGTCCCTGGTGTAGAAGATGGGGTCCATTGTGTGTCCTGCGATGTGCATGGGGCGGTGACCAGCTGTGAGAGGCCGATGTTGCTCATGCTCTCCAGGAGGGTGGCAGAGTTGGTGTCCTTGGGGTCTTCAAGGTGGAAGTTCATGTCTCCCAGGAAAATGTAGTGATTGGAGTCAATTGCCAGGGGGGGTAATGAAGCAAGGGATGTAGTTGCATAAGCTAGGCCGGGCTAGGAGGTCTGCAAAGGAGGGTTCCTCTGATTGTTGTTTTGGCATTTAATCTGATCTGAAAGTTGAGGTGTTTGATGATTGGCATAGTGTCGTCATCCATGGTGGTGAATTTGAGGGTGTCTTTGTGGGTGATGGCAATGCCTCCGCTGTGTCTGCCTGGGCGGTCACAGTGGATCATCTTGTATCTGGCACCTTATATGCATAACCTTTTTAACAAATGTATTCTACTGTTTACTATCTCAGAATCATGGAAAGGCTCCAGTCTTCACCCAATTCATAAAAAAGGGGCCAACACTTCACCTGAAAATTACAGGCTAATAGCCCTATTAGATATAGAAAGAAAGGCCTTTGAAAAGGTGCTCTTGCATGAGCTGGAGAACTTGATTAACGATAACATCATCATCCCATGCTACCAGACTGGGTTCAGGCCAAATTCCTCAACAATGGACAATGTGCTAGTGCTATCCAATTTGGGGGCAGAGGCTATTGAAAAATCCACGAGCCTGCTCTATGCCTGATTCATTGACTATAGTGCTGTGCTCGATGGAATTGACCGGTACATATTTTGGGCCAAACTCACTGATTATGGAGTACCAAGGCAACTCTTCACTGTTATCACAGCATTATACACAGATACCTGGGTGCGGGTCAATATAACTCAAAACCATGCCACTGCAAAAAAAATACACAAACAAGAGCCTGAAGCAGGGATGTGTCATTGCACCAACCTTGTTCAATCTATACACATCTGATTTATGTGTGGAACTCCTGAAAGGAAATACCTTTTCACCAAAGCTAGTCCTCACCAAATTACCTATCATTCAGTACACAGATGACTTGGCGCTATTGGACCATACTCAAATTGGTATGAAGGGGGCCTTGGGTATTCTACACTCCTATAACAGCAAGAACTCCCTGCTTGCAAATCCGTCAAAAACTAAAGTTCTGGTCTTTGGCCAAAGAGCCAAAAAACATCAATTAGAATGACAGTTGTGCCCCTTAAACATAAGTATGACTTACAATTACAACTTTCTTGATGTTTGCTGTCAGGCACAGGCAAATCCTCCTTGCACGTAAAGACTCTGGAAGAAAAAGCAGCGAAAACTGCATTTGCCTTAACCAAACTCCACCACACACTACAGAGTCCTACAGCTGAGGGGATCCAAAAAGTCACACGGGCTAAATTGTTACCAGCCATAAGCTATGGACGTTTCGCGTTTCTTGGTATGCTGATAGAGACATTAGAGCACTTCCATCCAGCTGCATTCAGGATAATATTGGGATTACCCAAAACTACCAGACCAGGGTCGGCTTTAGCGCTGGTGGCGCCTGGTGCCACATTCTTTTTTGGTGCCTCCCCATGATCTCCTCCTCGGATTCACTCACTATCACTGGTTTACCTAATCTCTCCATAGCCCCTCTCTCACATACATTTAATTTGTTTTAAAGCACAGGTAAAGGCTGGCTTTACTAATCCACTCAGCTATCCACATAAAATACAGATCTGTTCTTTGCAGCGGGCATATTAACCCTCTGCGCTACTTTATGGCGAGTCACAACTGTCCCTAGACAAAACTCTGATAATTCTATGTAGCAGGAACATTAATCTCAAGAGTTATCTTGATATTTTTTTATTGCTGTCTCAAAGCTGAATGCACAAGGAACTCTGTAGCAGGTGCTTTTAAACGTAAGTTATTGCTAAACACAGCACCCACCCCTAAGTTTAGTGGCCCCCTTCCAGGTCAGCGTACAGTGCGGCCACACTGGTCGCACTGCCCTAAAGCCGGCCCTGTACCAGACACACAATGATTCGATTGGAGTTTAGATTACTGAAAATTGACATTTTGGGCCTGATTTCGATGTCGGTCAGAGTTGCCTCTGACCGACATCACTGTGGATGTGGAACTGACCGACCTCAGGTCGGCAGTTCTGACACCGCATTTAGGATGATACCGCACATGGTGCAGTCGCAAACTTCCATTCCTCAATGGGAGCTTATCCGGGGGGCCAAAACCATTGAAAAATGTAAGTTTTTGCATATCTCTGCACTGTGTGGAAGGCACCTCATAGTACCTGCCACACGGTGCAGGGATGTGAATGGGAGCACCATAGGTGCCCCCGAGGGCCACAAGTGGAGGGCAAAGGGTGGGAAGGCGGCCACAGACACCTTCCAACAGCAGTTCCATGTCGGAAAGGCTGACATGGAACTACTGGCAGAAAGTGGCATCATAATCCCGATGGCGGAAATGCCGTCTGTTAGGGAATATGAGGCCCTTCCGAGTGGCCGAGCCCGTCGGAACCGAGTCGGATTCCCTGACTGGTTTAAACTTTGACCGCCATCATTGTAATATAGCAGTCAGAGTTTAAACCTACGATGTCGGTCAGAAAGCCTCCGACCAGCGGTCAGAGGCTTTCTGAGCAACATGGAAATCAGGCCCTTGATGTAAAAAGGATTTAATTAAACATTGCTATCAAGTGGCCAGAGCAGACTCTGTCTCAATGAAAGGCGCCTTGTGCATGATATTTCAGGATAAAAAGAGCAACTGGTCAAGGCTTCTTAGTAGTTCAATAGACACACTGAATTTGACCACAGAGTTTTTAACTGAACCAGTCGTAACAACACAGCACTAAAAGAGGTCTTTACAAGAACATAGTAAGCTCATATCAAGGGAACACGATATTAATTATATCAGAAAAATATTGGGAAAAGTTGGGCTCAATAAATCACATAAAGCCACCACTTGCCAGCCATATATAAGAGCAGCCATGGGAAGACAAGCCCTAAAGAACATTCTGCTGACCAGGCTTCTGACACTGTCTATATGGGAATATAATGTTTACTGGAAATCTAACCCACCAGGTAATAGGCATTGCAGGCTGTGCTCATATTCCATAGAATCTGTTGTGCACATTGTTTGTGGCTGTCTGGCATCGCTCCTTCCAAGGCCAGTTTACCTAAGACCAATTTTCCTGCACCACGGCATAAGTACAGGCAATGAGGCAGTGTCACACATCTTTTCCTCAGAGGTCCCGATGGAACTTGCACAGATTGGCAAGTTTTTTGCTATAGCGGGAAGGCTACTGCGAGACATTCCCGGGGACATCCACCAGGAGAGAATCAAGTATGAACATGCTCAAACTTAAGCATGAAGCTGTTATCCAATAAGTTGGATGTAGTTTGCCAATTGGGCAACTTGCACTTTGAAAGACATGCCTGTGTACTAGCCTCATTGGCCTACAGGTATTCAATATTGCACATGGGCCCACTGCCCTGAGTTACTGGACATGGCTTGACAACCTGGCACCTTACATTTTGAAAGACATGCCGGTATACGCTATTTGCCTGAACTGTTTGGGGCAGATTTACAATGCCTGGCGCATCCCTGCAAATCAGCAGAGATGCGCCAGGAAAGATGCGTCACGCAAGTTTACCCTTGCGTCACCACAGGTGCGCCGCATTTACTATGCGGAGCAACGTGGCGCAAAGATAAACAGATGCGTGTCGCATCTCCCGTCGGAAGGGTGGCACATTGCTGGAGTCATGTCGCAAGTGCGACGCAACTCCAGCAATGCTCGTGGGCCGCCCATCTCTAACGTGGTGCGCCACTCCTTACGCCTGCGTGAAGCAGGCGTAAGGATTTGTCGCAGCGGCGTCGGAAAAGTGACTGAGTGGAATCTTGTAGATTTCACTCAGGCACTTTTCCGAGGCTTTACTGCGCCGGAACACCCCCCCCTGCGCCGGAACGCCCACATGAAACCTGACGCAGGTTTCATGTGGCGCAGGGCTTTACAACGTGACGCATCTCCCTAGATGCATCACGTTGTAAATAGGGCGCAACGTGGCGCATGGTTTACGCCGCTGCTGCGTCACAGAAGTGACGCAACGGCGGCGCAAAAGTGGCGCAAGGGGCTCGTAAATCTGCCCCTTTATTTCTGCTGCACCTTGCCTGAACCGTTTATTCCTGATGCGCTGAACCCCACCCCCACCCATGATTCATGGCACATGTCACTTTGGACTATTTGCACCTTTGTTTCTCATGCTGCTTTTTCTTTTTTTGGTGACCACATATTCCAGGAGCTTATTAGTTTACTCTTGTGGCCTCCTTCCAATTCATCAGACACATAAGGTAAATCATTTGTTTTGTCTTTTAATCACTTCATACCGCCCTCGCATTGACATGTTGACTTGGCTTATGGCACAAGGCACTTTAGATTACTTTCCTCTCTCACTTAGAGACCTTACATTCCATACTCTCAATTATTTTATTTTAACTTTAATATTTCAGTGTGATTTTTTTATCATACTGTCTGCTAGCACAAATCTAACACTTTGGCTATTCACCCTCACAGTGATTTTACTACAACATTTTAATGTGCTTTTAATATAATCATTGTTTTTTTGTATTTAGATGACATTGTAAAGATTTTTAGTAATCACACAATAAACTTACTTAAAAAAATATTTGCCCACTGTACTGACATTTAATTAGGCCACCTTCACTGCACAACAGTAACACCACAAAGGAAGTCACGAAGATCTATGAATCAAAATTAGGCAATTCATCAAACACCATACATATACCAACAGCAGGCACACTATTAAAAGCAGGAGCAGCACTGTGTCTCTTGCGTCTTCCGGTGGTCTGTCTAATTAAACTACACCTACTAGTAATTTATCAATGGAGTGGTGCTAAGATACATTAAACTCCGTGTCGATGTGTGTTGGTACCCATCGAAAGTGTAAACGGCTATTTTTGGAGTAACAGTGAAGCAAGAGTTGTGACTTCACGGGTGTAATTAGATTTGGTTTTAACATGAAATGTTTAATGAATGATTCACTATCTAAAAAGTAATAACATAATGATAAGTGTGTGTTATATGTCTGAATTGTGTCACTTTAAGGGCATAAAACGAATTGTCATTGCCTGAGACCAGGTCATAATTTCTTTTCGGAATAGAATACTGGGTTATTTTGCCATTCCAAAATTAACATTTCGGCCTAAACCAGAGCACCCTGAAGAGATGTTAATGCCTTAGAAATTCAAAATACTTTATATAAAAGGGTTTCATTCAATCACCTTTTCGAGTTACTGCCTATGGAGAGGAAATCTTGAGCTTTAAAAAGCATCTTAAATGTAGTTGGGTCAATAATCCTGGACTGAACGTGCGTCATTTGTAGAGGGTAGATGTGAGGTTATTTTTTAAATGCTAGGATTAAAGTCTGCTCCAGGTCTCTCTGTGAGGAAGTGTTATTCCCCCACTTGCCTTATAATTCGTCGACACAAAGGGGCATATCATCAAGACGGCGTAAAACAATTATCGCCGCTTTTGCGTCCGTTTTCGGGTGAAAAGCGGCGATAATTGTAACGCCCTATCAGCATGGACACGCTAACGCGTGAATCCATGCCTTAGCGCCCATTTCCTTTGCGCCTCACCTCACATCGCTAATGAGATGCGAGGTAGGCGTTCCCGTCTATAAGTCAGCGGAAATCATTGCTAACACTGCTACCCCCTATTAACAAGTAATTCCCTAAGCCGCTTAGCGACATAAAAAGCAGCGCTAACCGGGTATATCGCCGGTTTGTTACGCCTGCTATTTTTCATACTTAGCCATATCTATCATGGGAGGTGGATTGTCATGCTGAGTCCACATCTCCCTATCTACGATGTTTTGCCTAACGCGGTTTTATATCGCTGGTATTCCTGCGATATTGCCTCTTTCCGCCGCTATTGCCGGGATTTCTATCGCCTCGGCGATGCGCGTTGGGGATAGTGCGCTAACCGGGCGATAGAATCCGGCGATAGACGGCGTTAGTGATGTGCACGTTAGACGCAGCCAGCGATAATTATCGCTGGCCGTTGATAATATGCCCCAAAGTGAATAATGCTGCCTTCAGTTCAAAGCTACTTTAATCAGCTGTGGGATTTTCCCAAATAATTCCTATTCACTCTCAATTGTTGCGTGCTTTCCCCTTTGGGGAAAAGATAATCAGTATGCAGACTCCAATGAGCCTTTTCTCTTCTACTAGAAATGACTCTTAAATGTGTGGCCCCTCGGTTCCAAAGGGAAATGGTTCTATTAATGTTAACTATTGTACAGTGATCGCCGACATTTACAAAATTAACCATCAACATTTTTTGCCAATCAATCAGTAGCGCAGCAGGGATGCACTGGGCCCTGGTGCAAGCAAGGGAAATGGCTCCTGTGACTAATATTGGGGTAGTAAAATACAGCAATTATCCGGGTTCAATGGGCCAACCACGAATCTGGCAGCCGCGGCCCATGTAGGTAAGATCGGTGGGGCGGTGGGGCTGGGTGGGGGGTGATTTCGAGAAACGACCATGATGGAAAATTAAATAAATAATACATTTTCCCTCATCGTCGTTTGTCGAAATCCCCCCCAACCAGCCCTACCCACCCACCGCTCTTACCTGCACGGGCCGCGGCTGGACTCTGGGCCTGGGTGCTACTGCACCTATGGTGGCTGCACCGCTGCAATTAATTGACACAATATAAGATGTACGGCTGAGTTGATGTAATCTATAGTCAGTTATAAATGTACACTTCTTACTTAGAAGCACATCGACTTTATTAAAAGGGAACTTGATTTCAATTTATCGTGCCTATTTGCCTTAATCAGAGCATCGGTTAACATATAGTTACCACACATGTATCAGGTCATTCCAAGTGTGTAAAATAGGCCGCATAAGTCCCCGACCCTTCTGGGGCCCCCATTAAGCATAAGGCCTTTGCATTTCTGTGGCATGTGCGAGTCTCAGAGGCCCATCCAGGAGTGACTCGTGTCAGGGAGGAGAGGCGGGGGAAAAAATAATAAAAAAGAACTTACCTGCTGCTCTCCAGCAACGTGTTGTGCTCTTGTGCTCCTCTCCTCTTCACTGCAGGAAGGCACAGGCTCCAAGCCTGCCCTGCAGCAAATCCTGAAGCTGCTCTCATGCATGAGAGCAGCTTAAGCATTGGTCCAAGCACCAATGATTTGCACTCCAGGACAGACTGGAAGCCTGTGTTTGCTCTCTCCAACCCCTGCAATGCAGCTCAGGTTAAAGAGAGCTTCACTGCGCATATGGGTTTGGCCAGCGTGAGATGGCTGGCCAAACCCACATGCGCAGTGAGTTACATTTCTGCCCCAAGGACTGTCGCAGAATGTGGGCCCCGGTGGATGGTACCCCAGGGGCCATATTATGGCATGGGGATGGAAGCTCTACAAGCCCCTCCTCAACTTAATTTTCTTTTGGTTCGGGCCTGTGGAATGGGTACCCCAGGGCCCTTTAATGGTTCAGAGAGGGGTTCCCTTTGCCCCTCCCCATATGGGGATGTATGCCTCCTCTCCTTTTCAATTACATTACGGTGACACTCAGGCCCTGACCCACCCAGGGGGGTACCAAATGAAAAGGGATAGAGCCTGCCGTTTTTTTAAATGTACCATGGACCTGCAGATCTGCGGTACTGTTAAAAAAACAAATGTTTTTAGATTCATGCGGTACCCATATTGGACCCCCACCCTAGTCCTAAGGGGTGAGGGTACCCTACCCTGTGCCCCTATATGGCTATTTTACATTTTTTTCCAGGAAACTGGGACTGAGCCCTCAAGTCCTAAAATGGCTGTTGCAACATCTTTGTTATTGTTGATGGCAGCCAATGAGATAATTATCTGTTGATCCACCGCTGTGTCAAATATGCATAAACTTTGAACTTTCATTTCTTAAAAACTATGGATTTAGACCAAATCACAAAATGCACACTTTCTGTGTAAGGGTCTAGCTTTCTGCCAAATTTGGAGTCATTTTCCTGTATCGCTATTCAATTTTCCTATAAAGAATTGCATTGGACCTCCCCCTTTTTCTCTGTCCCCTCTTGACAGATCATCCCAAAGCTTTGCAAGAAGGAGCTAAGGTGGATGATACTTCTTTGGAAAGTTTATGAAGATTTGTCAAATAGCACCAAATTTATCAGCAGACCAAAAGTTCAATTTCCTATGGAAGTGTGGTCCTAAATATAACTACACAGTGCCGACCGACGCTGGGTAATATATATATATTCACTGAAAAAAACAAAGGTTACAGAGACATGATAGTTAGGCTCAGGTTTCACTCGTACAAAACCTGAGAAATTCAGCAGTTATGGTTAGCTGAGCTAACTATAACTCACTCCCCCGCATTGCACTGCTTATGACGTCACATATTACATCACTCATGACATGGTCAGTGACATCACTGATGACATCTCAAATAACATCAGTGATGACATCATCCAGTGACTATGACTGTTTTTCAACAGTTTATGAATGTTAAATATATATACCAAGGTGTACTGGTGAATCAGTGAGCGTATGAGTGCTTGTATGAATGATTTAGTCGTTGCATGACTGACTGTATAAGTGAGTGATTAGGTGTCTCAGTGACTATTTGGGTGAGCCACACGGTCCCCCTCCGAGGCCAATTTTGGCCCCAGGGACCCCATCACCTGGGGCCAGGCCTTAATATATATATTTTTAAATGGGGGCCCGCGTCCTCCTCCCGGGCCCACTTAGGGCCCGAGGACCCCATCACCCTTGGCCTGGCACTTCGTTGGGGACCGCGGGGGGAGCTTGCCAGAGCTGGCACTGCTTTGCATGTTAGCAGCTCCCTGGATCCCAAAGCAATGTGTGTTTCCATGACAAAAGGCAGGGAAACAGACATGCTCTGCTTTCAGCAAGCGAGAGCATTTTGTGCTCTCACTTGCTGAAAGCAGAGCACTTGTTTGCTACGGCTTGGTGGGAGCACTAGCAAACTCCAATGCCCCCCTCCTTTTTTCAAATTTGCCCCGGGGAGGTGGTGGTCCCCGGGAGTACGCAATGGACCTCCTTAATTTTTGTATTTGCACCCAGGGGAGGTGGCAGTCCCCAGGGCTACGGGGAAGGCCATAGGGCCTCCCCCACTTTTTTTTAATAAAGTATGTGCCCTGGGGAGGTGGTGGTCCCCGGGGCTGCGGGGGAGGCCCTATGGCCGCCCCCACATTACTTAAAACAAAAACCAGTGTGCCCTGGGGAGCTGGCTGTCCCCAGGGCAGGGGGGTCTGCAAGGCCCCCCATAATATTTTAATTAGGGAGGTGGCGGTCCCCGGACTGTGGGCGCTCAGACATAAAAAAAGTTCCCCGGGGAGGTGGTGGTCCCCAGGGCTTTGATAAGCCCTAGGAGGGGGAACCCATGTGCCCCCCTCCTCTATTTATTGTTTCCCCCCGGGCGGTTATTCAAAAGCAAGCGCGGGAGGCTGGGTTTGCTTTTTTAAAAAACAAATTACCACAAATTTGCGATTATCATGATATTGCGGCAAAATCGTTTTTTTTTTAAACGGCTTTATGCCATGACAGGTTCCCAGGGGGACCCCAACACCATAGCTTAGGGTTCAGGGTATTCCTACCCTGCCCCCTTTTCTTTATTTTCAGTTTTTTGGGGGGAACTCTGTGAAGCCCAGTCCCAAGATGACTGCCAACACTTCCTGGTTGAAGTGTTGACAGCCATTCAGAGCTGTGCATTTCCCTGAACGAGCTCTTCTTTTTTCGCAACAGCTTTGCAACCAGAGATATCACTATGATTTTCAAATTAAATTTCTAAAAAACTACTGAATGGATTGCACTGAATAATAAAAAGCACAATTTGCATAACAACATCTACCTTTCAAATTGGTTTAATTCCACCCAGTAGTTAGGGCTGTAGGTTCGACAACACGTTTCTATGGGAATTAGGATTACAAATGCACCCTTATTTCACGCCCCTATTTCTAGGATCACCCCCAAAGTTTCCATGGCAGACAGAACCTACTTTGAAACTTTTTCGGAAAATTTCTTGAAGATTGGTCAAACACCACTAAAGTTATAGCCAAGTCAAAAAATGTTTTTTCTATGGAAACTAAGTCCTAACTATAACTTCCTACTGATGACCTCCAGTCGGTAATATATATACTTTCCACAATATTTTGGTTGTCGCTGTTTTGGCCACAATATTGTTTCATACTGATATTATTGTCGATTTTGAATCGGATCCGTACCATTTAAACAAATAGCCGCAAGTTGGAAAATCCTTCCTAAATTATTATTTCATTTATGGTTTCAAGGAGTGTGTGACAATCATAAATTGGATACCACTTCTGCATTTACTGTTCTTGTTAAGAAATATATGTTCTGTCACCTTCTTTACATTTTCTATCAACCTTATCCTTTAATGCAGCAGTGACTTAACAATACATTATATTTTTGATAATATATTTTCTCATTTATTTTTCTCTCAATCTGTTTTAATATTTTATGTCACTCGTTTAATTTACCTCTTGGATTTAACCATTAATTTGCGCACCCACTTGTTGTATTACTTAGTTCTTATTTCTCTAGTCTTCTTTCCATATTATGCTCGCTTTTCTTATAATTCTCCATAACTTTTAAATAGTGATTGTTTCCTTCCTTTATTACATATATATGTTTTAAGTACTGAGTACATGTTTTTTTGCTTCTTCTTCAGAATGTATCCTAAGTAATGTTCCAAATGTTAAATAAATAAACAACATTTGAATTGAAAATGATTTTGAATCAGATGTCTGACTGGAATCGGTCTGCAAACTGCAGTACTTTGGCGTCAGGCTCTTTTTAAGATTGACTTGTTAACAGTTATTTTATTATTACCAACTGTTGAGTTTTCCCTCAAAAAATAGAAGCATATTGTGGTGCTCTTGCAATATGTAATGCACCCTTCTTTTAGTTTTGAAATGCCTTTCATTCAAAAACATTGAGAAACAATTCACTAGTTCAAAGTTTCAAACTTTACTTCTGGCATTTATTTGAACTGCAGCACATAATGTCATAAAAAGGTTATCATTTCACCTGCGTGTTTAAATACAAACTATGGCCCATCATAGCTCCCTGGAATCAAACAAAGGGGTAGCTAACATCTTGGTTGCCATAGAAACTGACCGAAGTGGAACTGAGCTTCCTGTATTCCGATTTGCTTCTCATCTATCTGCCACAGTCTAGTCTTTTGTTTTCCACAAAATTACATTAAAGTATGATTCTAAATTAACCAGTGCTCATTCCAAAGAAAAGAGGATTAAAGATTATTAAGACACATCCTGTGGAGAGTGCAAAGGGATGATAATATTGTTGGGTGACTTATGTACTGTCCAGATAAAAAGAAATGGAAATGCAGTAAATTATCTAACAGTACATATGCAAGTTATCTGAAAAGTGCATATTTATTTTAAATTGAAACAGATAGCAATCTCAGAAAATCTAAATATCTTATAGATTCATCTTTATATTGGGCTTAACAAGACAGACTGTATAAGAGTTAGTTAATCAGTAAATTCAACAACTAATGTAAGTGTGCCCAACTTAAGTGTGGCTTTGGGTGTTAATCAGTACTTATTTGCATAAAAGGCGGGACTCTATCCTGAAGGGCACAGTGCGAAAAAAATGATGGGTTGGAATGCTGCCCTGCGTGATTACCAGTGTTTTAGACTATTTGCAACCATTCCGCCCATCATCTTTTGTGTATACTATGCTTTAATAAAAAACAGAATTCATGTATTTTACATTCTGTTTAAGATGCCAGAGATGTTCACATTCTGACGGAGCCAAAAATAAAACAGAAACCTGTGTATTTTAACTTTAAGGTTGGTCCTGGATAGTCTATGATTGGAGAGATGTTCTATTTGCCAAGAAACTTTGGGCTAGATTCACGAAGAGCCAGGTCGCAGCACAGAGCCTCGCATTGAACTGCAATCAGCAGCAGCCTTTGTGCAGTAGATTCCCTGCTGTGGAATGGAGCAGTGTGCTATTTGCAGGACTTTCAAAACAGAAATGAGAGAGTGTGTGTTTTTGTCAGTGTGTGCTTGCAAAAATCCTAGGTAAGATCTGACAGACCCTCACCATACCTGACTGAAAGCACATGTACCAACTATTCCTCAGAAAATCCCTTTCACCCCCATGAAGCTAGGTCCCTGGCTATTTGAATAGGTCATATTCCTCAATTGAGCCAAATAGCAAATGCTGGGTCTGGGTCAAATGTCCCCTGGCAACAGACTGACATCTCAACCAATCAAATCTGTAATATGGCAGGACTGAATCACTTGCCCTGCCTTCCCTAAGCAGCTGGTAATCATAACATATTTAATGCATGTAGGAGAGGTGCCAAGCAGGAGGGAGAGACTCCAAATCGACAGCTCCTCACCCTTTTTGTCTCACAAGGGTGTTTATTGGTATTCACAAAGGCAACTGCAAATTTGTGCATTGTTTATTGGTACTTTGCATTTGAACAGTCAGCCATATTGGCTTTCTGAGTGCTAAGGATTTTTGAGAATCTGTCCCCTATCTTGTACTTCAGTGTATTAAAACACATTTCCATTTAAGGTGCCAGCAATTTGACAATGGAACTACTTGGCTTGGCTGCAGTTCTGTGAAGACTGTTATCCTTGTAGTGGAGCAGTTCTTGTTTTCTTTCTACATATTATGTGCAAGGGTACTGAAAACCTTTTGTGCAGTGAATGAATCTTACTCAAACAACGAGTAGGTGGTATTTCTCTGTTGCCAGCAACATGCTTGCAGCTGTCAAATGCATTACTGTGATGACACCTAGGTAATGGTTTATACCATCATCATTATTCTTAAAAATAGTACTTGTTTTTCCAAAATGTTCTGATATGCTTTGTAAGAAATTGGGTTTCTGGTTGGGGGGACCCTACTCAAACAGCTATTACAATCCTTGTCACGGTGAAGTCACAAGCAGATCCCAAATCAGCCTGTCCTCAACCCTCCAGTAGCTTGGCACAGAGCAGCCAGGCTTGACTTAGAAACAATGTGTAAAGTATTTATGCAGCACTTTAAACAGTAATAAAGAGGAAACACAACACAAGAAAATCCCACACCAGATTAGAAACATAGAGTAAGTTTTAATAAAATAAAACAAGACCAAAATGATAAAATTCCAATCAGTAGGACCAGATCTATGCAATATTTAAGTTTTCAGAGAATATATCGCCTTTTTGACATGGTCACCCCCACTTTTTGCCTGGTCATTGATATGATTTCGACTGGAAGTGCACTGGATTCCTGCTAACCAGGTCCCCAGAACCAGATCTCTTTCCCAAAAACTGTACAATTGTTCCCCCACTCTCTATAAGTCTTAGGTACTTAGGGCCTGAGGTACTAAAGAGGGTCCCCAAGGGCTGCAGCATGAATTTTGCTACTCTAAGGGATCTCTCACTAAACTCATGCAAGACTGCCATTGCATTCTGTGTGTTTTGGTGCAGACAAAAGTGAAAACACGACATGACACACATCCTTGTGTTATCATACTACAAGAGTTCAGACAAGTGCACTCCCGTGTGTTATATTTCAGCGAATTCATCCATAATTCAAAAGTAGTTGCGTGCAGCCCGACCATGGCCTGCCCTGGAGCCACGTGTTTGCAAAACGTGAAGAAGTTGAAGCGTGAACGCACTCCAAACTCGGACGCACTGCGAACATGCCAGTAGCGTATCACAAATACACCAAATTACTCCAATTTTAATCTAATTTATTCCAGGTAATCCAAGTTTTCATCTTAGTTCATCATGTTACATGGTAGACGATAGTATGATAAGCTTCTAAAATAGCAGCTGTGCCATAGGCTTCTGTCTGTCGCATGCCCCATACATTAATCAAATCCTTAGTGGTTCTTTTCCAAATGCATTTCGGGCTTATCTCATAGCCCTTCTTCAGGGGTTCACTAAAAGTTTAAAAAAACATGACCATTAGATTATATGTCCTGACTAAAGTAAGCATTTCAACAATAGTTTATATCGAATTACCCCAACTTTCTAATTAACGTTTTCCCGCTATGCGCATTGTAATACGCTACGCCCTCTCGTTTAAACAAGACTAAGTAGAGATTGTGGGGGCGCATAAACGGGGTGTTGCAATTGAAATGTGTAACTATTGAAAAGTGGTAAAATAATTCGAGCTTAACTCGAGGTGAGTCTTGTTTAAAAGAGAGGGCATAGCGTATTACAATGCGCATAGCGGGAAAACGTTAATGAGAAAGTTGGGGTAATTCGATATAAACTATTGTTGAAATGCTTACTTTAGTCAGGACATATAATCTAATGGTCATGTTTTTTTAAACTTTTAGTGAACCCCTGAAGAAGGGCTATGAGATAAGCCCGAAATGCATTGGGAAAAGAACCACTAAGGATTTGATTAATGTATGGGGCATGCGACAGACAGAAGCCTATGGCACATCTGCCGTTTTAGAAGCTTATCATACTATCGTCTACCATGTAACATGATGAACTAAGATGAAAACTTGGATTACCTGGAATAAATTGGATTAAAATTGGAGTAATTTGGTGTATTTGTGATACGCTACTGGCATGTTCGCAGTGCGTCCGAGTTTGGAGTGCGTTCACGCTTCAACTTCTTCACACATCCTTGTGTGACATGTCCCCTAACACTGCATGTAATATTTGTAAGTCGCATCTACAGCAGGTCTTACAGCCCTAGGGCAGGGTGCCTTATATTGCATGTGTGGTCATACCTGCATGACTTGATTGATTTTGTGCAGGAGGGTGTCCCTTCCTGCACAAAATCAATCAGCCCTGCAACGCAGGCACCCTTGCACCATGGTGCAAGGGTGCCTGGATTGGGGCATGGCAGCCCATTGTGCACCAGTACAGGGGAAAAGAACAGGAATGTGTTGTATCGTATAGATATTGCGCATTTCTGCCCTTTTGTTTTGACGCAGGTTAGCACAGCAGAATTCCTTGTGGCGCTGCCCTGCGCCAAAACCTCATAAATGAGGCCCTTTATCTTTAGAGTCTTTAAAATGTAAATATTCCTATGTTTGAGTTTATCACCATGAACATTATAGCGTCCCTGTTACTTTGGCCAAGTGCTTTCATAACCTTAAGAAAAATAATTTAGGAGTAGACAGATCTTGGTTTATATAGTGCACAGCTTATTACAGATCAACATAGGTTCATACAGTGGAGGGAGACATTCAATGCAGTGTGAAAGGAATGGGTCGAACTTAATAGGGAGCAGTAAGGAAAGAGAAGTGGAAGTCCCAGGAAGTGGGTGAACATGGGGGGAGGGGGGTTGGACAGGATTATGGATTATGGACGTCATGCTTCCAAACTGTTGTAGTTGGAGGTTACGTGGTCATTGCTTAAAATCTGTTCAATTACCTTGCATCTAAATAGCTCTAAAATGAGTAATCTGTCCACATCAGTTTGATTATTTGCAGATGCAGTAATGATGCGCTCACCAAAATATTGATGCATTACGTCTTGGCAGGTTTCACAGCATATTATAAGAGCAAATATAAGACTATTTATTAAATATTCAGATAGTTGACGCTTCTTGAGCTTCAGCCACTGATGACATCATCCCAAATTAATGGTTTTAGCTTCATTATCTTGGAGTTAGGTTTAAAGCTAGATTAAATTGACAATCTCTGTAGGCAATATTGTATATCATAATTCGCAGCTGTAGACACATTGAGCAGACCATATGTAAAAATTGCAGTTAAATTGTAAGAGTGAGGGATTAACAGTCATCTCAGATTGTGGAGCTTCAACTTTGACTGCATTCAGGTCAGTGGTAGGCAAACTCCTTGATGGGATATCACAGAGACAGGATAGAATTACTGGGAAGGAAGTTATACCTTACAATGTTTATTTAAACATATTATGGTTCACACTTGTTAAAAGAATACATTGAGATGCTGATTGTGGTGAAATCTTACAGAATGTGGTTAAAGGTCAGAGAACCAGAGCACGAAAGCGTTTTAGGAGCCACTAACAGAGAACTATTCTATTTGATAACTTGGTTTGTATCTTGTACTTCCTATTACAGTTCTTGCATTTTATAAGTGTCACAAACCACAGATGTGATAATCACTCAGTTTAATGATACTCAGTTTATCTACATCATAAATATGAAATCCTGAGGCCACAACAAATATCAGCAGGAATAGCTTAACATGCTTAGAGTTGATGGTTTGATGGCTAACAGATAATCTGGTGTGACTACGAAATCCGGGCTACAATATTATTGGGTAATTAATTTAAAGCCAGGGTGTAGACAATATGGAACAAAGGCTTTCACAGGAACTGGCGATATTGTAAAAGAGGCTGAAACTGAGCATATTATCATTCAGCTCATAGACATCTGATTGGGTTGGAAATGGAAACATACAAGGAGTCTCTACCAACAGTGGCTTTTAAGACACAGTATGCACTTTTTATTATGTAGGCCATTCTACAGCCTATAGGGATTGTTAGACTTGGCACCATTGGCGTGGGTCTCCCTTCCATTTCTTGCTATTGCCTCTTATGTTTTTGCTGGTTTTAGATGCTTTTGGGCACTGTGCCACTGCTGTTCAGTGCCACAGTGCAAGTGCTCCCTACTGTAAATTGATGTGTTGATTAGTGACTCCAGGATCGGGTTATTTGATTTACCTGTCAGAACCTAGTACCGTGCACCATGGGTGCCCAGGGCTTGTAAATCAAATGCTGCTGGTGGGCTTGCAGCACTGGTTGTGCCACCCACAGAAGCAGCTTGTAAAGTGTGTCTCAGGCCTGCCATAGCAGAGCCTGTGTGCAGTCTGTGACTGCCAGGTAGACTTGGCAAGTGCACCCACTTGCCAGTCCCTAAACCTTCCCTTATCTTCATATCAGACACCCCTAAGGTAGGCCCAAGGGCAGGGTGCATTGTAAGTATAAGGTAGGACATGCCCTGGTGTGGGTGGCCTGTCCTAATAGTGAATTACAGCCATTTTCGTTTTTCACTATTGCAAGGCTACCTGTTACCCATAGGCCAGAATGGGCAGTTTGATTATTACACCTTATAATCCTAACTGACCCAGGGAACATGGTAGAAAAACGAATTTAGTATGCCTGAACTCAGAATGATAAAATACATCTTTTAGTGAAGTTGGTTTTAACATTCTGTGTTTGAAAATACCACTTTTAGAAAGTAGGTATTTTCTTGCCTAACCATCCAGCTGCCTCTGCTCAGGTTGTGTATTGTATGTCTGGGTTTGTGAGTGACAGGGACTGGGGATTCCAGGAGGCAGGGTGAGTCAGCACTAGGCTGAATAGGTCTGCCTGAAGGAGGATGGGTGGGAGGAGTTGCACCTGGGTCTGAATAGGGCTGTGCCTGCCTTCCACAATGCTGGCTCCACCTCCTGCCGGGCGTCTGATGGCTCTGCCCCTCACTCTCAAAGGAAAGAAGGAGTCATGTACACAAAGTGCTCCAGGACTGACCAGAACTGGTTTGGACAAGGCAAAGGCCTCTCTGCCTTCAGAGAACAAAGGATTTCTGTGTATAAATACTGGGGCCCAGACCCCATGAAATTAGATCACTTCTGGGAAATCAAGAAACCTGTTGCCAAGGAGAAGAACCGGAGAAGCTGAAGGAGGAGTACTGCCCCTGTGCTGTTTTGCTGATTGGGGTTGGCCTGCAGTGGTTGCTTTCTGCCAAGGACAGGAGAAAAGACTTTGCTGTGCTTATCCTCTTGAAGAAGAGAATCTCCAAGGGCTTGAACTGAGCTTGCCTCCTGCCTGAAGTCACAGGGACACAAAGACTTCACCCCTTCTGTTTGCCTGCATCTAGAACTGCTTTTTTAGCTGCTAACAGAGGAAAATTGCAACACCGACGCCGGCGAGTGACGCCGTAACCTGCACCGAAGCCGTGGGCACCGCTCGTGAAGAGCACGACGCACCGCCCCGACTTGCACCGTAGGCCCGACGCCTGCCAACGCCGTATGACATCGACTCCGAAGCCGTCACCGAGGCCGCTGCCTGCACCGGAGCCGAGGACACCGCTCGTGACGCTCACGACGCACCGTCCCGACTCGCACCGCAGCCCCGACTTCACCGACGCCAGGGCTTCATCACCGCGGAGCCGACCCTCGATGTGGGTGACCTCCGAATCCATCCACACCGCACCATCGTAAGGAACCGACGCCTCGCCGCCATCCGTGACGTCACCTCCCCGACACAGTAAGGAACCAACGCTCACCTCCCTGCGCTGCAGTAAGGAACCGAGACATCACCTCCCTGGGGTCGTAAGGAACTGACGCCGCCGGCGCCAACGAAGCCTCACCTCCCGACGCCGTGCACCGTCTTTGTTTTCATCGAATTCCAGGTACTGTTCTTTGTGGGTCTGCTCGACTCCGGGCCCGACGCCGCGCACCTCGTGGTCGGCGCTGTACTTTGGGATTTCCACCGGTCACGACGTCGTGATAACTCCAAGTGGAGTTATTTGTTGCTACAAGCTTTATTTTGATTGACTATCCTATTTTTGAAGATAACGTGTACTGTCTCTATCATTTTAAATCTATTTTTAGGTTACAGTATTGTGGATTTTTGCTATTGGGTCTTGTGTTAAGTCTATATAAAGATTACTTATTTTTACATACAACCTGTGTGGTGTTCATCTGTAGTGTTTTCACTGTATTACTGTATGTGTTCACAAATGCTTTACACACTGCCTCTGAGATAAGCCTGTCTGCTCGTGCCAAGCTACCAGGGGGTGAGCTGGGGTTATTTTAGGAGTGTATCCCCCTAATCCTGACTAGAAGCAAGGGTCACTATTTGGACAAAGGTGCAAACCATTGCCAACTAGAGACTCCCAGTTCTAACATTGGTGGTCAGCGGTGAGGATTTGGACTTGCATTTGTGATTCATATACAGTGATTGGTGTACACTACTAGTGAGTGCAGACCAATACGCGACCACATACATTTTGATAGGACTTTTTTTTCCTTGGAACCTTTATTTTTGTTGAGAACTGCCAATTTTCACAATGAGCAAAAGAGGAAGAATTTGAAGAAGATAGGGTTGATACCTACACTGTGCCAGAGCTCAAAGCCGTTTGTAAAAAGTTTAAAATCTCTATGGGAGGCCTCACCAGGAAGGAGGAGCTTCAAAAGGCGCTGAGGGCCTGGTTGGAAGCACGGAATGCCGGTGGGCAGCCCGAGGAGCCTGTGGAGGAGGCAGAGAATTTAGATGAGCAGCTTGGGGGGCCATTGGGCTTACCTGGGAGGAGAGTGCCTTCCAGGGAGGGCAGCAGTGTTTCTCAAAAGGGCCTGTCTCCAGAGGAGCTGGAGGACAGGGAGAAAAGCAGGATGCATGAAATGGCGATTGCCAAACTGAAACAGGGAAGCCATGATAGCATTGAGCACAAGAAATTGGAGTTGGAAAGTAAGAGGTTGGCCATGGAAGAAAAGAAGATGCTTTTAGAGCATGAGAGAGTGGTGAGGGAGCTAGAGCTAAAGGCTAGGAGCCTAGAAATCACTCCCTCTGGTGGCAGCACACCTCCAGTGCCTGTAGAAGGAAGAGTGTACATCCCCAAGGAGGTTATTAAAGATTTCATGAAGGGGGAGGACATTGGGCAATGGTTTAAAGCATATGAGATTGCCATGACATCACACCGGGTCCCTGAGAAGGATTGGGGAGCGGGGTTGTGGGGCCGCTTTACAGGTGAGGGAAGGGAAACCTTGCTAGCCTTGCCCACAGAGGATCAGATGTCCTATGCCCACCTGAAGGAAGCTTTAGTGGCAAGGTATGGGTTAACTCCAGAGCTTTATAGGCAGAAGTTTAGGAACTGCAAAAAGCTGGAGTCTAGTACCTGGGTGTAGTATGTGTCTTATTTTTGCAGAGCATTGGATGGATGGGTGAAGGGTAGCAAAGTAAATGACTTGCAGGGGTTCTATGATTTAATTGCATGGGAGCACTTGTCCAGTAGTTGTTTTCCAGAGCTACGCCAGCACCTTGTTGACAGTAAGCTGACTAATCCTAGAAAGCTTGCTGAGGAGGCGGACCGCTGGGTCAGTACCCGGGTCCACAAGGGTCTTGTGGGAGACTCCGCCAAAGGTGGGCAGGGTCCCCAGCAGAAGAGTGGGGGGACAAGGGTAAACAGAAGGAGTTCCAAAAGAGCCCCAAAGTAAACCCCAAGGGAACCAAGGTAAGGGTTCCCAGCCTCCCACTGAGAAAAGACCATGGGTCCCAACAGATAAGTCTGTTCAGAAGGGGCCCAAGGCATGTTTTAGTTGTGGTCAGGTGGGTCACTTTGTAGGAAGTCCCAAGTGCCCCAATACCGTGACCACTGCACCCACTGGTGCACCACCCCGGCAGATGGCTAGTGTAGCCCTGAGAGAGGAGTTGGGTGCCCAAGGTGGGTGGGGTCCCGCAGAGATGTCCCTGGTCTCTTTAGGAGACAGTGAGATGGTCCCTAGGACCCAGCTGCCTGATAACACTAAGAAATACAGGAAGTGGGTGACCATCAATGGCCATAGGGTGGAGGCTCTAAGAGACACCGGGGCCAGTGTGACAGCTGTCAGTTGTTGGCTGGTGTCTGAGGAGCAGGTGGTCCCCAATATATTCTACCCCGTAGTTGCCGCTGACAACTCAGAGAGCCACTGTAAGGTGGCCCAGGTTCCCTTTGAGTGGGGGGGGTCTCAGGTATCCTTCAAGTAGCTTTGAGGCCAGCCATGCCTGTTGACTGTCTGCTAGGCAATGATTTGGAGAGCTCCCCTTGGGAGAAGGCGGAGCGGATGTCTCATTTGGAGATGTTGGGTCTGCCAGAGTGGGCGTGTGTGACCACTCGGTCAATGGCAGCCGTTAAGGGTATTCAAGAGGACCTGGAGCCTGGAAGAATGGCCCAGGTGCCTGCCTTAAAGAGAGGAGGCAGGGGGCACGGGAAACCGGCCCCCGAAGTTCCCACGGTCCAGGAGGAGGCAGACCTTGAGGGGGATGCCCTGGAACCTACAGGGGAACAAGTGGCTGAACTGGGGGACCTGCCTGAGCTGACCCATTGGCAGCAGGAAGGAGGCCCCTCCAGGGAAGAGTTCTGCGAGGAGCAGAAGAAGTGCCCTTCTCTTGAGGGGTTGCGGCAACAGGCTGCAAGCCAGGCAGCGAGTGATCAGTCTGGATCACACTGGATCTACTGGGAGAATGGCCTCCTGTATAGTGAGCCTAAGGTTGCTGAGCCTGGGTCAGCCCGTGTGCTGGTGGTACCCCAGCGCTTCAGAGCCTTCCTACTGGGTCTGGTTCATGATGTGCCTTTAGCAGGACATTTGGGGCAAGACAAGACCTTTCAAAGGCTTGTCACCCACTTTCATTGGCCCCAAATGCGCAAGAGTTCAGATACTCATTGCAGGACCTGTCAGACTTGCCAGGCAAGTGGTAAGAGTGGGAGGAAGCACAAGGCTCCTCTCCAACCTTTCCCTGTTGTCAGCACCCCTTTGAGAGGGTGGGTATTGACATTGTGGGGCCTCTGGATCCCAAGACAGCCATGGGCAACAGGTTCATCCTGGTCTTGGTGGACCATGCCACCCGGTACCCGGAAGCCATCCCTCTTCGGACAGTGACGGCCCCGTGGTGGGACGTGCACTGATGGGGATTTTCTCCCGTGTGGGGTTCCCCAAGGAGGTGGTGTCTGACCGTGGTACCAACTTCATTTCCAATTATATGAAGTCCCTGTGGCAGGAGTGTGGTGTAACCTATAAGTTCACCACTCCTTACCACCCCCAAGGTAATGGGCTGGTTGAGAGATTCAACCGGACCCTTAAAGGCATGATTATGGGTCTTGAAGAACCCATGAGGCGTAAGTGGGACGTCCTCTTGCCATGCCTGCTCTTTGCTTACAGAGAGGTGCCCCAGAAGTCCTTAGGGTTCAGTCCCTTTGAACTGCTGTACGGCCATCCTGTAAGAGGACCTCTGAGTCTGGTCAAGGGAGGCTGGGAGAAAGCTCCCAGGAAAACTCCCCAGGATGTATTTAGTTATATTCTGGCCTTCAGGAACCAGACTCGGCGTTACAGACAACTCGCTGAGGCGAATCTGGAAGCCAGCCAGGAAGAGATGAAACGTTGGCATGATCAGAATGCCACTCTGATCGAGTTTCAGCCTGGACAAAAGGTTTGGGTCATGGCCCCAGTGGAGCCCTGTGCACTCCAAGATAAGTGGACCGGACCATTTGAGGTGGTGGAGCACAAGAGTGATGTCACCTACTTGGTGGACTTGCAGTCTCCCAGGAACCCCTTGCGGGTCCTGCATGTGAACCGCTTGAAGCCCCACTTTGAGAGGTCTGAAGTGGGCATGCTCTTAGCAACAGATGCTGGAATGGAAGAAGAGACTGAACCTCTTCCTGACCTCCTGTATGCAAAAGAGCAAGATGGGTCAGTGGATGGTGTGAACCTCTCTCCCACCCTGACCCCTGAGCAGCAGAATGACTGTCGCCAACTGTTGGGACAGTTTTCTGATCTGTTCTCCCTGACTCCCAGTATCACTGAATGGTGCGTCCATGATGTGGACACTGGGGACAGTCCTCCTGTGAAGCACAAAACTTACAGAGTGACTGACAGGGTGAGAGCTTGCATCAAGGAGGAGGTCTCCAAGATGTTTGCCTTAGGGGTGATTGAGTCCTCTAACAGCCCTTGGGCCAGCCCAGTGGTCTTGGTCCCAAAGACTGCCGCGCCTGGTGCCACACCCGAACTCCGGTTCTGTGTGGACTTCCGAGGACTCAATTCAGTCCCCAGGACTGACGCGCACCCCATCCCCAGAGCTGATGAGCTCATTGATCGGTTGGGGGCTGCCCGGTACCTCAGCACGTTTGATCTAACGTCTGGATACTGGCAGATCACCTTAACTGATGGGGCCAAAGAGAGGTCAGCATTCTCCACACCAGATGGGCACTACCAATTCCGGGTGATGCCCTTTGGGATGAAGAATGCCCCTGCCACCTTTCAGAGGTTGGTCAACCAGGTGTTGGCTGGGCTGGAGGTTTTCAGTGCCGCCTACCTGGATGACATTGCAGTGTTCAGTGCCACTTGGGAGGAACATCTGCACCACCTCTGGGAAGTGTTGAAGGTGCTGCGGAGGGCAGGCCTCACGATCAAGGCGAGTAAGTGCCAGATCGGACAGGGTTCTGTGGTGTACTTGGGACACCAGGTTGGGAGCGGCCAGGTGGCGCCCCTACAGCCCAAGTTAGATACCATCCTGGCTTGGGAACCCCCAAAACCCAGACAGAGGTGAGAGCCTTCTTAGGACTCACCGGGTATTACAGGAGCTTTGTCAAGGGGTATGGCAACATTGTTGCACCCTTGACTGAGCTGACTTCCAGGAAGCAGCCCAGGAAAGTGAACTGGACTGATGCCTGCCAGAAGGCTTTTGATGCCCTGAAATCTGCCATGTGCACGGCGCCCGTGCTTCAGGCGCCCAACTTCTCAAGGGAATTCATTGTGCAGACAGATGTTTCAGAGCATGGTGTTGGGGCTGTGCTTTCACAGATGAATGAGGAGGGCCTAGACCAACCTGTAGCCTTTATTAGTAGGAGGTTACTTCCACGGGAACAGAGGTGGAGTGCGATTGAGCGTGAGGCATTTGCTGTGTTCTGGGCACTGAAGAAGTTGAGACCATACTTGTTTGGGACTCACTTCCGGGTTCAGACAGACCACAGGCCCCTCAGATGGTTAATGCAGATGAGGGGTGAAAATCCAAAACTGTTGAGGTGGTCCATTTCCCTACAGGGGATGGACTTCACGGTGGAACACCGCCCTGGTACAGAACACGCCAATGCTGATGGTCTGTCCAGATTTTTCCGCCTTAGTGATGAGAACTCCCAGGAGGGAGGGTAGTTCTCCCCACATTTCAGCTGGAGGGGACACGTGTTAGACTTGGCACCGTTGGCGTGGGTCTCCCTTCCATTTTCTGCTGTTGCCTCTTATGTTTTTGCTGGTTTTAGATGCTTTTGGGCACTGTGCCACTGCTGTTCAGTGCCACAGTGCAAGTGCTCCCTACTGTAAATTGATGTGTTGATTAGTGACTCCAGGATTGGGTTATTTGATTTACCTGTCAGACCCTAGTACCGTGCACCATGGGTGCCCAGGGCTTGTAAATCAAATGCTGCTGGTGGGCTTGCAGCACTGGTTGTGCCACCCACAGATGCAGCTTGAAAAGTGTGTCTCAGGCCTGCCATTGCAGAGCCTGTGTGCAGTCTGTGACTGCCATGTCGACTTGGCAAGTGCACCCACTTGCCAGTCCCTAAACCTTCCCTTATCTTCATATCAGACACCCCTAAGGTAGGCCCAAGGGCAGGGTGCATTGTAAGTATAAGGTAGGACATGCCCTGGTGTGGGTGGCCTGTCCTAATAGTGAATTACAGCCATTTTCGTTTTCCACTATTGTAAGGCTACCTGTTCCCCAAAGGCCAGAATGGGCAGTTTGATTATTACACCTTATAATCCTAACTGACCCAGGGAACATGGTAGAAAAACGAATTTAGTATGCCTGAACTCAGAATGATAAAATACATCTTTTAGTGAAGTTGGTTTTAACATTCTGTGTTTGAAAATACCACTTTTAGAAAGTAGGTATTTTCTTGCCTAACCATCCAGCTGCCTCTGCTCAGGTTGTGTATTGTATGTCTGGGTTTATGAGTGACAGGGGCTGGGGCTGGGAGATTCCAGGAGGCAGGGTGAGTCAGCACTAGGCTGAATAGGTCTGCCTGAAGGAGGATGGGTGGGAGGAGTTGCACCTGGGTCTGAATAGGGCTGTGCCTGCCTTCCACAATGCTGGCTCCACCTCCTGCCGGGCGTCTGATGGCTCTGCCCCTCACTCTCGAAGGAAAGAAGGAGTCATGTACACAAAGTGCTCCAGGACTGACCAGAACTGCTTTGGACTAGGCAAAGGCCTCTCTGCCTTCAGAGAACAAAGGATTTCTGTGTATAAATACTGGGGCCCAGACCCCATGAAATTAGATCACTTCTGGGAAATCAAGAAACCTGTTGCCAAGGAGAAGAACCGGAGAAGCTGAAGGAGGAGTACTGCCCCTGTGCTGTTTTGCTGATTGGGGTTGGCCTGCAGTGGTTGCTTTCTGCCAAGGACAGGAGAAAAGACTTTGCTGTGCTTATCATCTTGAAGAAGAAAATCTCCAAGGGCTTGAACTGAGCTTGCCTCCTGCCTGAAGTCACAGGGACACAAAGACTTCACCCCTTCTGTTTGCCTGCATCTAGAACTGCTGTTTTAGCTGCTAACAGAGGGAAATTGCAACACCGACGCCGGCAAGCGACGCCGTAACCTGCACCGAAGCCGTGGGCACCGCTCGTGAAGAGCACGACATACCGCCCCGACTTGCACCGTAGGCCCGACGCCTGCCGACGCCGTGCGACATCGACTCCGAAGCCGTCACCGAGGCCGCTGCCTGCACCGGAGCCGAGGACACCGCTCGTGACGCTCACGACGCACCGTCCCGACTCGCACCGCAGCCCCGACTTCACGACGCCAGGGCTTCATCACCGCGGAGCCGACCCTCGATGTGGGTGACCTCCGAATCCATCGACACCGCACCATCATAAGGAACCGATGCCTCGCCGCCATCCGTGACGTCACCTCCCCGACACAGTAAGGAACCGACGCCTCACCTCCCCTGCGCTGCAGTAAGGAACCGAGACATCACCTCCCCTGGGGTCGTAAGGAACCGACGCCGCCGGCGCCAACGAAGCCTCACCTCCCCGACGCCGTGCACCGTCTTTGTTTTCATCGAATTCCAGGTACTGTTCTTTGTGGGTCTGCTCGACTCCGGGCCCGACGCCGCGCACCTCGCGGTCGGCGCCGTACTTTGGGATTTCCACCGGTCACGACGTCGTGATAACTCCAAGTGGAGTTATTTGTTGCTACAAGCTTTATTTTGATTGACTATCCTATTTTTGAAGATAACGTGTACTGTCTCTATCATTTTAAATCTATTTTTAGGTTACAGTATTGTGGATTTTTGCTATTGGGTCTTGTGTTAAGTCTATATAAAGATTACTTATTTTTACATCAACCTGTGCGGTGTCCATCTGTAGTGTTTTCACTGTATTACTGTATGTGTTCACAAATGCTTTACACACTGCCTCTGAGATAAGCCTGTCTGCTCGTGCCAAGCTACCAGGGGGTGAGCAGGGGTTATTTTAGGAGTGTATCCCCCTTATCCTGACTAGAAGCAAGGGTCCCTATTTGGACAAAGGTGCAAACCATTGCCAACTAGAGACCCCCAGTTCTAACAGGGATAAATATAGTTAATAATTTTTTATTTTTTTTACATTTTGTTTTATTGTCAACAAGAGAGCTACATTTACAAATTATACTTAGAGTATCTTATATTGTCCATAAAAGAAAAAAAACATCTTAAAGATACATACCCGCACATAAACAAGCATTCTTAACATAATGATACGGTTAAGAGAGAAAAGAAATGATAATTATAAACTTGAGACTAACGACCAATTACTGCTTACGGGAGGAGCCTCTTCAACATGCATATTATACATTCCCCATTCTAGTCTTTTAATCTTATGTGTCTAGTGCCAAATACCCCCATATAGCCTTTAGTTTCATCAGAGAGCGAATTCCCCTTGCCCTAACCAGGGCTTTTTCTATTTCATACGTTTCCTTACTATAGCCCACCATTCACTTATAGAAGGGGGTTTAGGAGAGACCCAAACCCTAGCAATTGTAAGCCAGGCAGCAACTAATAGGATTGACATAAGCCGCGTTAGTCCCTGGCTCTCCACTTTGTATCCCATCATAATCTCCATAACTGTAGGGGGTGGATCTATCCCTAGTTTCTGCCTCATCACCTGACCTATCTTTTGCCAAAAAATTCCCAGTTCCGGGCAAGTTACAAACATGTGTACTATGCTTGCAGCATACATGCCACATTTAGGGCATTTCTTCCTGTCTCCTCCCTGATCCCCCTGGGCCCAGCTTACAATTTTCTCTGGCGTATAGTAAAGCATACAGATTGTACGACATTGTTGTAGTCTCAAACTAACAGAATGAACTGAACTGTCTATAGTTCCGAGTGCTTGTTTAATAATTGTGGGCGTGACATCGGACCCCAATGCCTTGCTCCATCGTGGAGCAAGCCTTTCACAGTCATTCTGTCTATAATTGCTGAGACATTGGTACATAGCACTAATTCTGATTTCGTCTTCTCCCCATGCAAGCAATCCCATATCTCTGAGCTAGATACTGTCGTTAGGGCTATGTGTTTCACAAAGTAATCCCTGATCTGAAGATACTTAAAAAACATTTCACCAGGTAGTTTGAAGTGAAGCTGCAAGTTCTCGAATGCAATAAAACCATTGTAATCATGCAGATCCCCGAGGCATTGAATCCCATATCTGGCCCAGCGCTGCTTACTGACGGTATCTTGAAATACGTCTGGTAACATGGGATTGCCCCATAGAGGAAGCTTATCATAGAAAAACGACAATGGACATCTAGCAGCCATTGCTCGCCATATATATATGCTATCTCTGATGGTCTTGAACCTAACCCTTTTGAAGTAATTCGGATCATTAGTTTCATATAAAAACATTCGGCTGTCGTTTCCCAAGACCAAGCGATGGCAAAAATTTAGATATTCGGGATTTAAAAGGCTACGAAAACGCCCTGCAAATGCTAGTTAATTAAAATGTTTAACAAAATCAATGTTCCAATTTATGTTTGTGGCACTTTTCACCGATGACATAATCTATGATAACGCTTTTGACATTATACTATAAACCATAATTTAAAAAAAAATAGAAAAAAGAGGGCCTTGGCCATATGTAGTAGATTGAAGTTTGACTAATAAATTCCTAAGGACGAAGATACTTGTTTTGAAATAACTGTTTTTAACTATGGTACTGTAGTTACTGTCATTTTTAACTGTAACTTTTATAATTTTTATTTACTTTCTAGTGACAACTTTAAATTTTGGAGCTAATGTCTGCTGGGCACTTTGCTGGAACAAAGGTCTAAGAAAAATAAAAAATAAATCTAAATTACCGGTTCGTGTTTACAAAAAAAGCCTCTTGGTATGTCTTAAAATGATCGATTTTATACCTTCAAAACGTCCATTGATAGCTTGAATATTCGCCAATAGATCTTGCCACGTGCCTGCCTGGATCCTGGTGGCATTCCCCACATTCCGTGCGCGCGGCAGTCGGATGCAGTAATGCTTCTTCGTGACAATGCGGGAAGGGATGCTCATGAATTCTAGGCTTATCACAGTACACAAGAGGCTCGTGTAGTGTGCGCAGCTCAGATGTTCGTCCGTCCACAAACTGGGCACCGTGCCACAATTATCGCAATTATTAGCTGCCATTTAACAGAGGTTAAGTGCGCCAACACTGACATCCTATTGTGTTTGAAGGTGTTAAAAATAGCATCTGCTGTTGATTTGTCTGATTCCTGCAAGAGAACGGGTGCTGCATCCAGAGAAATGTGGGGGCATAAAGCATATGTGTTAATCAGAATAAATAATATTGCTTGATTAACAGACCGGAAAAGCGCTCCCCTTTACAATCACAGCAGAGCGAAATGAAGACGAAGTAATTAAAACATATCAAAAGCAGCAAAATGTTTAAGAGCACAACAATAAAAATGAAAAGATTAAAACGCTGCTGATGTTAATCTCCGAGGGGGGATGCATTAATGCAATTCCAGTCACCTATTTTACTTCCACATTCCCCAATTTGTGCCAGGCCAGTACCCCGGTGCCCAATGAAACATGTTTACTTGGGTGAGTGCACATTCTTTCTGCTGTGTGGAACGTTGGAGTAGAAAAGCTGAATTATATGAAATATGTCCTCTTATGTCTAGCAAGTCACAGAAAAAACAATGATTTACCTCCAAAATTAAAACTATGCAGGAAAACTACTTTTTTTTGTTACATGACATCTTTCGTGTAGTAAAGTCTGACCAGCAAAGAAAAATTCAATGTTCTCTTCTTTGAGCCTTACAACGGAGATGTATGTTTGAATAAGCAATGAAAAAGCCCATAGGTGTTCACTTTGTATAGTGCATGCATGCACAGCACATGGAGGCACCTGCACACACTAGCTATGCACAAAGACTAGCAGACCCACAGACACCTATTTTCTCACACTCCAGCAGCCCGAAATTCATTTATGTAAATAGACAAAGCTACAAGCATCAATGCACAGAGCTAGTTGTGCATAGTCTAGAACTGCAAGGTGCAGTTTGGGGAACACGTGGGACCAAGGAGGACAGAGTAGAGTACCGCGTTGAAGCGCAGAGTAACATGCATCAGGGAAGCAAAGAGTGATGTTCACTGGTGAGTACTATTAATGGACACCATTGGAGTCCTTGGAACTCTGCATCAGCAGAGCACTGGTTGAAGAGTCTCGTGGTAAAACCTGGCATTGTGCATCAGAAGAACAGTGACAGAAGCACCAGTCAAGTGCACTGGGATATATGCATCCTTGGGCCATAGAATTATATTCTGCAGGAACCACAGGGAGATGTAAAATGGAGCAACATGAAGACAGAAAATAGCGGGTGCGGGTCCATATGCTGCTGGAGAGCACAAGCCTTTGTCAAGAGTATGCAAACTGTCCCATGTCAGATGTCAGGAGCTCGTCTAGTCCGTTTTTTCCTTTGAATTTGATGTGCACATGATAACTCCTAAAAATAAATTAAAGGTTCTATGATGAAAGTCAGTCAATGGCAAATGTGATGTTGCAGAACTTTAGTTGCTTCTTTATTGAACTTCTTCTTCTGGTAACAGAAAAGGCTATTAGAAGAAACATCATCTGCCGAGTGTGATTTCCAAAATTATTGTTTAGATGGAACTCACATTTTGAAATCCACTGAGGACTGGTTCCTGTATTGTTGTGCTTAGTTTTTGTGCTTATCATGTTTCAAAGGATTAAGGTGTCATCTTGGCTGTAGATACACTAGTAACACAAGTGTTGTGTGGATTAGTCATATATGGTAATACACAATGGCAACCATTTTCATAATAAATGAACAGCGAGAAAGAGACACAATGTATATGCAGGTATTGCTCCTAAAACATTGCCATCATCGCAAAAACCCACCAAGTGAGAGCAACCACTCTTCTGTGTGAGCAAATCCCTTTGGCCTCAGCCATTTCCCAATGAAGTGAACCGAGATCTGCAACAACCTGAACTATTAGACTATACAAAGGTACCCACTGTTGAAATCCGGCAAGAGTGTGCAGACTGGATGAATCCTTCCAGTTTTCAGAGTAAGAGCCTTATCTTGATTGTGAAGGAAATGGGATATCCGCTGTTAACCACAAGATATCCTGCTCTGCTAGACTACAGGCGGCAGATTTACAATGAAAGTGACTCAGTGCATTCCGCAAGTCATTTGGCTGCGCCGCACTGAGTCACTTTCAAAAGCACAGGGATGCAACATATTTACAACAATATGTCGCATCTCTGTGCTTCCCCCTGCGCTGGCGCACAAACTGCAGCCATGCGCCGGCGCAGGCACCCTTGCACCATGGTGCAAGGATGCCTGCGTCGTGGGGAGATTGTTTTTATGCAGGAAGGGGCTCCTTCCTACACAAAAACAATCACTACAGGCATTTTCCTCTTTCAATGCGTGCTGCAGAATGCAGCACGCATTGAAAGAAGAAAAACGAGGAAAATGAAAAAATGTCTCCTCGTTGCGCCTCCCTACGCCTCCCCTGGGGAGGCGTAGGATTCACACGCATTTCGAGATTTATGATTCCTCGTAAATCTGGAAATGTGTGCGTTTCCATGGGTGTTGCGTGGGAACACCCACAGCAACACCCATGGAACGCCCCTTTCAAGCAAAGTGCTGCGTTTAAGGGGCTTATTTACAAGGACAGGAAAAGCCACGCAGGGTGGCTTTTCCTGTCCTTGTAAATATGGAGCAGTAAGATACGCCACCAGTACGTCACAAAAAGTGACGTACTGGTGGCGCAGGGGGCTTGTTAATCTGCCCCCTGGTTCTCACCATCTCCCTTAGAGACGAAGGAACCACTTGGTTTCTGATGGTGAAGCTCTGCCTCTGCCATCAGAACCCCTTATTTGACAGAACACCTGCGGTGCAGACAGTTTTACAGTGATGGAAAGGCCGCCCTCTTTAGACTCACCAAGTGAGAGCAACCACTCTTCTGTGTGAGCAAATCCCTTTGGCCTCAGCCATTTCCCAATGAAGTGAACTGAGTTCTCCAAAAACCTGCACTATTAGACTATACAAAGGTAACCACTGTTGGAATCCGGCAACAGTGTGCAGACTGGATGAATCCTTCCAATTTTCAGATTTTTCTAGTTGACTAAAGCTTGGCTGCCTGTGGTTCAACATATCTGACTTCTAAGTGCAAAGGTAACTCCCAGGGCAAGCCCAAGCAGACCCACTGATGCCTGGCCTAAAGTATCATTACAGCCTGAGTAAAACTACTCATGATTACCATTAGTGCTGTGTTAACCAATTCTATTTCTTTCTTTTTCACTATAATGAAAATGGTAACTCCTATTTTTAGCTGATTTTCTCCATTATATTTTTTTCCTCATGAGACTTTCAATCTAGTTTTAGAATTTGAGTGGCTAAGATTTGGGCCAAAGCATGTTTATTCTCTTAAGTATGTTGGTTTTTTAAATGTTGATCATTTTACCCAAATCACCTTCCTAAGAGTAAGAGCCTTATTTTGATTGTGAAGGAAATAGTCCCTTGAGATGAAGGAACCACTTGGTTTCTGATGGTGAAGCTCTGCCTCTGCCATCAGAACCCCCTATTTGACAGCCCACCTGCGGGGCGGACAGTTTTACAGTGATGGAAAGGCCGCCCTCTTTAGGGAGGTAAAGGAGGCTTTCATCTTCCTTGCTTCTTCCTGACCACCATGTGAACCATGGAAGATGTGAACCAAAAAAATCCATGACCCCCAAGCACTGAAAGAGTACGCCCAGTGCATCAGGGTTATTCCTTTTTTTTAATTTCAGAGGAAAAGTCCTAATTGGGGTGGTTAGTTCTTGAAATAAAAAAGTGCCACCTGGCCGCCACAAAGGACATTAAAGTGCCAATGCTGAAAAATAGCTACCAAACCAGGAGGGGGAGGTGGGGGGATACTGATGGTTCACTGCCCCCAAGTGGATAAGCGGCTGATCGTCAGGGTCTAAAGAGCCTCTTTAACCTTGAGCATATGTGCTTTACTACACTGGGAAAGGAGGATAATTAAAGTAGAGAGGGGATGATAATATAAAGTGTTCCTGGCTAGGATGTTGGGAAAGCTCAGCAAAAGTACAAAATAAATGTATCTAGCCTTGCCCCTCGCCCCACCATACTAGTGAGATCTTCATTCAAAACATATATATATATATATATATATATATATATATATATATATATATATATATATATAATTTATACACACAGAATGTTGACCTAAAACTGAAATGAAAATATGCATGAGAAACAATGTGTTACATTGACTACAGAGTTTCACACAATTTTTAAAACAGTTATTTAATGGCACAACATATTATTCTATAGACCAACAACTTAAAGTCTCCTATCACAGTGCCTTTTTGCACAAGAAAAATAATGTGTCACGTAGACTGCACTTCCAACAAATACAATACCATGTTATTCAAGATTATCTAATAAAGACTAGCTTGCTCTGTTTTGTTAATGCAAATGTTGTTACTTCCCATGCTTATTGCGTCTTGATTTTCGCCCATTCAACATACAAAGTGACAGAAAATTTAATTTTGTGTTGTGCACCTCTTCTGTCCACCCTTCTTGTAGAGCTTGTACGCGAATAAATGCATTAGGGGGGTTTAAACTGAATTACAGCAGAGACTCTGACTCTTGACTAGGAATCGTGTTAAAGCAGGGCTCCAGGGGAGGATTTCTAATGCAGCATACATTATTAGTGCAGTTTCTCTTTGTGCCATGAACGCCGCTCCTCGCGCATCCCACCCCCCGCAGGCACACACACCTTCTCTTTTCTGTTGTTTTCCTCTTTTAGAGATCATTTCAGGCTGAGCTACACAGAATTTGTTTCTCAGTCCAAGGTGAAGCTAAGATTTACAAAACAGCTCGTTTAAGCAGCTATTGATGCGCGGCACCTGCTGAAAGTGACATTGGAAAAATTGCTTCTACCTTCAATTATCATTTCTTTCTATCAGAGTCATGCTGTTACCAGAATAATGGGACAGGTAGTTCTATTCAATGTATTGAATGGAGCACACATTTTTAGAAGTAAATTGGGAATGAAGTCCTGGCAACTGTCCATTACAGGGCTCTTCAGGGCATCTGCTAACATCATAAACTACAAGAGCTGAGGTCAAGTAGGATTCTGTCTCCTACAGCCAGTGATGGAATTAGAAGCCTAATTTGATGTTGCCCTGCCAACGTCACATGTATGCTGCTCTCATCCTTACCCTACTGCTATGAAGCGACTTGGCACTTACAGTGATCTGCTGTGCACTACGTGTTATTGCATTAGCAGCTTTCCAGCCTCCTCAAATCTCTTCTTTTAATCAATTAGAATAGAATTTGATTTACACTATCGATTATTGGACCTCGTTTATAAATAAACAATGACCGTTGTGACATGGTTCTCATTCGGATGCGTCTTACTCTTCACTTGTGTCAAGGCTGATGTTTAAATGCAGAATTTCCACAGTGTTGAATTGGGAATGATGCTAGATTTTTCTAAAGGCCGCTCTTGTTGCAAATTTGCACATTCTTCATGCTCGTGCAACTAGTTCTTAGGAGAAATAGGCCAGAAAAGTGATTCGCTTTGGAATTACGAATGCTATATTATGGGCGCGTTGTCAATTGCAAATTACCAAACCCAATGAGTCAGGGAGTGAATTTGTGATTTATTCAGTGAATATAGACTAAAAACCAGCTTTAAGCACTGTTCAGCGGCACCCTGAGAGATATCTGATTGGGTAACTGAGTGAGGCTTACAGACGCTTCTCAAAAATGGCTAAAAGAATCTTAGAACTTCAAAGCCACGTAGTCAGAAGAAAACTATGGGGCATATTAGCAAGGGCAATATCGCCGCTTTAGCGGCACTTTTTGCCGCTATAGCGGCGATATTATTATCGCCCTATCAGCAAGCTGTCGCTAACAGTTGTTAGCGACAGCTTTCCCAGCGAAAGCGTAGTTGGAGTGCCACTTTGCATGTCAGCGATATTTATCGCTAATGACATGCAAAGTAGGCGTTCCCGACCACAAGACCAGGAAAACAGCCGCTAACAGGCCTATCGCCTATTAGCAATGAGGCCCTGGCCCCGGTTAGCGACGTTAAAAGTCGCGCTAACCGGGGTCATCGCTGGATTTTTAACACCTGCCCAAAACCTGACTTGTGCATACTTAACATGGGGGGGTGGATTCTGCTGATACGACCACAGGGTCGTATCAGCAAGGTTTCCCCCGTTCCCCATGCAACATCGCTGGTTTTGTAGCGAAGTTGGCCCATTTCTCCCGCTATCGCTGGATTATATATCGCCATGGTGCTAACTGTTGCTAATACAGCGTTAGCGTGGCGATATATACCAGCTATAGCAGGCAATAATTATTTTCGCGCTATGCGCGCTCTGCGATGTTTATCGCAGTTTCTTGCTAATATGGCCCATATTTCTTGCCCGCTCGGATTAATTTGATTGGAGGAAAATTAAGTAGACATTGATCTATGTCATGTTCACCCCAATATTATTAGGGATACACCCAGTGCATCCTCTTAGCCCCAGAAAATATGTACCCTTATCAGAGAAAAGGTGAACTGGTAGGTGTCTCTCACCCCTCTGGTCAGTTTTGCTCTGCCTGATGATTCGTGTTAGGAGTCGGACAAACATGTCACAAAATCTCCTACCAGTAGGTAATGATTACATGGAGTCCCGCACTGGTCCCCTCCGAATCAATAAGCATACACAATGATTTGTATTTCACCCATAGTAAGCTTGTCAGGGTGCTCATGAATATTATAAACAACACAAGAGAACATATGCAAATTGGGGTGAAGGTTAAGAAAGACCCCAATCATATTTCATCATCATCCTATTAGTCTGTTCTTTACTTAATATTTCTATAGTCATTTCAGCCATCCAACCAAAATGGCTGATCAGTTATTTAAGCTTCATTATGCCAAGCCATGAATAGTTTCCCCTCATACCTTATGCTGTCATTGGGTCAGCAGTCGGAATTCAGCCCATTAACATCTCTTCTCAGCATCAGGTCCAGGTGTTTAGTCACACCTCTCTATATCATATATAGTTATTGCAAATAGTGCCTTATGGAGCGTGGAGGCGTCACTCATGCTCAGCTATTGCTTTGCTACAAAGATGTGTAAACAATGCTCTTTGGCCAAAGTTACAGACGTTAATGCAATTTTTACTCTTTCTTCCAAGACAGATCTCTGCAAGATCATCCTACCCTGCATCTGTGATTATAACGTGCGAACCAGAGACAGTGTACAGTGTGTAAACTTTCCGTCTCTGTCCTCTCTGTCCTCTTAGTTTGAATGCTGATAGAAAATATGGAGCTTCTACACTGAAAACATGGCATCAAGCACACAGTTTTTAGGTTTAACATTCAGGTTGATCGTTTTCCAAGGCCCTGTCTATACAGACATTCTCCAATGTTAACACAGCTATGTGTATATACAGTCAGGGCTGTCTTGCATGGAGCATGGATCATTATTTTACAAATACTTTGCCACATTTGACACCAGTTGATCAAAGAATACTTGCCTAACAGTGAATTAGGTTCTGGCTGTTAGATGTGCTGCACTTCCCGAACCGACATACTTTCAACCCATCACAACATTTTGGTTTCCTTGTAGGAGTTTTGGAGGTGCCTCATGGGCTCCTGAAATCTGAGTCCACCATGAATTTCCATTTCATTTATGTTTGAAATTTCTCACTTTTTATTTACTATTGCATGTATTTCACAGTAGTGTTTAACGAGTAAGGGAACGTACTCGTGTACAGGAGAAGTGGGGCCCAAATTAAACGTTTTCATTCACCCACCATTGTTTCAAACTACCTCGCTGCTGTGACATGATCTAGCTCTCATTCCTTGGCTATGTCTGCAGGCATGGCAGCCTTTATTAGAGGTGCTGCTGTGCATCCTCTTCAGGTTTCTGGCTGTTAGATGGCTGTGCTTCACAAACACACCCACCCTCAAGCCACCACAACAATTTTGTTTCCATGTAAGTACTTTGGAGCTTCCTGCCTCTAATCTGGTGAGGTCTCCTGGAATCTAAGGGGCCGATTACGATGGCCGATTACGATGGCGGGCGGATCGCCCCGCCCGGGCTGGCGGTGGTCACCGCCGGCCCGGCGGGGGCGATCCGCCCGCCATCCAGACCGCAAAGACCCCCCACCATATCATGATGGCTGGGGGGTCCGCGGCGGACGGGAAGACACCTGGAAGACACCGCCATCCATATTGCGATGCAGGGTGGGAGCAGCCTTTCCATGGCTGCATTGCCACCATGTAAAGGCTGGTGGTTCCTGCTGTTGGGGGCCCGTAGCGGGCCCCCATATAGTTGGGGGGGTGGTGGGTGCACATGGGGGGTACCTATGGTACCCCCCTGCATTTGCATGTACAATGTGGCAGGCACCGCGCGGTGCCTGTCACGTTGTGCATGTAAAGGCACGACATGTCTATTTTACATTGCGGCTGGTGCTGCTTGCAGCACCGCCGCCGCAATGTGAAATATACGGGATGCGCCCGCCAGTGTGGCGGGCGCATCCTAATGTGTATTGCGGGACCGCCGCACCTATGGCGGGCGGTCCCTTTTGCAAATGAGATGGCGGGCGGAGTTTGTCCGCCCGCCATCGTAATCGACCCCTTAGTCTTATGTCAATTTGTATTATGCTTATGTTTTAAATTTCCCACATTTTATTTGCCCTGATTTTATTCCCCAGCAGTGTTTCACGAGTCAGGGTGCTTACTCAAGCACACAGGAGCATCTGGCCTCAATTTAAGTTTTTTTTTTTTGGGCCGTCCATTGTTTCAACATGGCTTGTTGTAGTGATGAGTTCCAGCACTCCTTTCTTGGCAATGTCCACTGACATGTCAGTCTTTATTAGAGACACTGCTACATAACTGCGAAAGCCCATCTGTGCTGTCTGCATCTGTACCATGCCCAGGACCCTTGGGCCCCTGACTTCTGTCATTCCCGATATAAGAGCTAACTTAGCATATACTCTTCTTGCATTATGCATTATGCAAGCAAAATAAAGTTGACTGTTGCATCCCTTTTCATATGCTCTTGTTACCATCCCCTGTATCTTGCATGATATGTGGCTTTACTACCAATTCAAGATTCACTAGTAGTTCATACGTTGAGTCCTGCAAGTGAGCCTTCACCATCACATTGCACAAAGGAGATGTCCACTTTATTCTACTCAACACTAAATCATTGGCCAAACATAGCCTGAATATCTTTGACCTCATATAGGTACATAGTCTTGAGACCCTTTTTAACCGAAACATATCTTAAATACTTCTCTGCCCCATATATCTCCCACGCTATCCTGGAGGCTACACTATAGTCCACCAGGACTGCATCTAAAGACCTGGTGATTGGTTAGCAATCATAAATTGTTCTAAATTCACTCGCTTACTAAATAACATGCTAAAAATAGCTTAGCAAAGGAGGTATGGTCTTCGCCCTCAAACTCAACACTACCTTTTCCTTTTCAGGAGTGTTACTATACCACTTAGCTGGCCCAATAGAGAACTTCCCAAAATCAGCACTAGACATAATGGCTCTATTTCCACTGACATTTTAACATCTATATCGACTGTATCTCGCACCCTGATTCTGAAGCCTTAACTCTAACGGGCTGAGATATTCACATAAATTGTGCTCTCCGAAACATATATCTGGTCACATATTAGATATCATTTTCACAAATCTCAATCATCTACTGGTAGAAGACACAATTCCTATGATTTGGACTAATAACCTGGCAGTTTCTTTTGCAATTATGCTTAGTCAGTTACAAGAGTATATCACCTTTTTGCCTAAGATTTCCAGAACATGGGCAAAGGTTAACACTTACAATATCTCCAAAGCCCTCATCGATATTGAAACAATCCAATCAACCAACACTGACATTGCTACTGACAACATCAGTAGCTGGATCACAGTCACCTTAAATTACACTGTAAATGTTCCCACTCGCTTACAAAAAAATCCTACCGCTCATGGTTGACAGATCCTTTGAGATCAGCAAAATATTTCGCAAAGACCTTGAATGAAAATGGAGGCATACCTATGATATGAATGCCAAATTACTTCACAAAGCAGCCATAAAAGTCTATCAAAAGCAATCCTCCCTGCTTGTACCACTTACTTTCCTGAAAAGAATTAAGCCTTTAATATTTCTACATGAGAAGTGTTTGAATACTGAGGAACCTTCTGAATCCAAATTCACAGTTAAAAAGTGTTGGAGTGGAAAATCACGTTTACCGTTAATGACAAGAGAAACCGGGCATGGCACTTTTTGAGAGAAAAATTTATAAACGTGCGTCACATACACGTTATAGAAAAGATGAATAAAACAAAGAGTTTTAGTTACTACAGCATAAAAGAATGCAGAAAAAGAGAAGTTTAGATGATATCATAAGTATAAATAACATAGGTTGTAGTTTACTAAAGAAAAAGAGCTATGTTTTATTAACAAGTGTTAGGAAAAACATGCAAATGATGAACTCTTACTTTATAAAGTTTACTTCTATTCGTTTCTGAACATCATTTATATGAAAGAATAACTAATGGGATTTATCAAATTGTATGATTAATCCTGATTATGGTAGGGAATTTGACTAAAATATACTTCTTTGTGTGTGTAACCGTGTTCACCGAAAGTGACAAAAGAAAAGTAGGTGGTACACATTTCTATTTGATGATGCTTCCATAAAACTTATAGAGAATGTCTTTCACCTATATAACAATTGTATTACTTTGAAACAACATTAAAAATATACGATTTGAAATGTATTTACATGTTGGTTCACACAAAAAGTTACAAGTACCCTATATTGACACATATTATTTGCAGTCCTACTAGATGTTCCTAAGTGCATCAGAAGTTATACTAAAACATGACACCTTCATATTTTCTTATGACTGTATGCTTATAATTCTATATAGTGCATTATATTAGCCATAAATTAATGAGAGCCTGAATATATTCACACCGTTTTCTGCCTTGCTAAGCTCACTGTCTGTGAGAATGTTCCCCAGTGTGACAAATTATATGCAGCAGTGTATTTCCTTTTTGAGTTCACATGTATTAAAAAACAGATTTTGCTACAGTTATGTTACCATCTCAGGACATGTGCATGGGAAACTGTCCTCTTGAACTTCCTCCTATGCTCTAGCTAAAGGAGCATTGTCTTAATGTTTCACATACTGGATGGCTTAGGGAATGCGTAACTGTGCCACCTATCTCTCTGCATTTTTTGTCTTCTTCATGTCGCCTGACACACACTCTATATGAACTGACCAATGGACAGAGTGGTCTGACCAGATGAGTTGACTCCAGGAGGTGTCACCCCTGGAAACACTAAGAATATAATATTGTCTGACTTGATGGATCATTGGCTCACTCTCTAGAACATGTTATGGCAATGTGTTGGTGACGGCCGATTTGCTGTTCTGTTTTGTCTGCTGATTACGCACTTCTAACGGAGATTTGCAGAACGTACCTGGCAAACTAACTTGCTGGTTGCTGACAGGGGTTGGATATAAAGGGTTCCAACAGTCTTCCAATGAGGACCAGGAATTAGACAACTGAATCACAAAGTTGATATCAAACTCATGTAGATTACCCTCAAGACAATACAATAAAGATAAAGAATTAATACTGCAAGCCCACATCTCCTAAAGAAATGCTGGCGAGCCGGAATTATACATACCAAGAGTTCAGCTAAAGCTATACAGGATAATAACATTAGGCCATTTTTGATGTATAAACCTAGCTCATTGTGGCTATCTCAAATAATTGCACCTCCGCAAAAGACAATTTCTGTCCTTGCCTTTTTTCAGTGGTTAAATGGATGATTAATAATTGCTGCAAATTAAATTGTGAAAATACAAAGATTTGTGTGTGTGCGATATGACCTTCTGTTTGGTCACAGCATTGGTGGCTGGCTATCCTTGGTCAGCCAATTAACCCTTGATACCCACCAGGAATTTCGATGTTTGTTTGGATCAACACCTTTACTTTGATGCCTAATTCTTTGCAGTTGCAGAGATCTCTTTGCTAGGGACCCTTAAGAAGGTTCTTGCCATCATCCAACCTGCAACCAGGAAAACAGTGGTACATGTCCTTAGCAGCATAAAATTGGACTAGAGTAATGTGCTCTATATAAATCCTCTGCGATACTTGCTACATAAATTGCAGTTAGTCAAAAAATCAATAGCCCAACTAATTCACAACCTTCTTCCCCAGCAATTGATCTCAAAATACTTTGAAGAGATACACTGGCTTCCCATCCACAATAGAGGAATGCGGTGACAGAGACGAAACACCCCCTACATTTAAACTAGTGCTAGAGGGATGCTTAAAGAAAAGCAATCTGCCTAGTCTTCAGAGCTTTGACAAACAAAGGTCCAACATATATTCAGAATCAAGTCCTATTACCCTTTTATAACTTTGGGATCCTCAAATTCCAAGCTGATTTGTCTCCCAAAATTAAATATTAGTCGCATGGGACACTCCTTTGCTTTCTTAACTCCTAAACTGTGGAGTTCTTCACATCTGGACCTTTGGCTAACGTAATCAGAGGCTATCTTTGGGAAAAAATGAAAACCTGAATTTTTAGTTGTTAATTCTTCTCTAAAAACATAGGTGGCAGTCAAATCTTACTTTCAGGACACTCCATTAGGTAGCAGTCGTGCTCTGTAAAACTCGCATTCATTCATTCATTCAACATTTTTCCTGCAATGGGCCCTAGATGCAGGAAAAAGCTTTAGTCCTGTTTGGACACCTTGAGGTTGATCCATTTTATAGGGAGCCAACCTAATGGGCTATACACATCTGGGAAATTATATTGTCTCCTCATATTTGCAGACATGTGAACAAGGGCTACTTTTTTTTTCTCAGAGTTTTATATAGCACGAACTAGACCGAGACATCGGGTATCAGAGCGCTTTACATGAGCAGCAGTTTCGTTACAGAAGGACACATTCATTTTTGGTAGGCACGGGGAGATTAAGTGATTTGCCCAGATTCACAGGATGTTGAGCGTCGTTGCCGAGACTCGAACCTGGTTCCCCAGCTTCAAGGTCGACCGCTCAACCCGTAAGGCTACATCCTCTCCCCACTCCCCACTTGAACGTGATAAACGAGGAATGCTGGAAGGCAGTGTAGCTCATACTACAAATATGTCACTTTGCATTTCCTGGCTCCTGTATCATTGGCCCCCCATTGTATCTTTTAGGGAAGGAGTTAGGCTTTTCTGGAGCATGAGTTAGCAGCAGTGTCTCTTTGCATTCTCCGTCTGGTACATGAAGGTCATCTTGCAGTTCATTAGCCCCTTCAAAGTCCTAAACCTTTGTGGCACTGAATCTGTTACTGGTATTTGTAAAGCACACTAGCACCTTTCAGGTAAAAAAGCATTATAGAAAAAAATGAAATTAAACAGATAAAGTTCTGACTTTGGAGTGGAGCATAAAAGTCATTTGCAATTCATTTCACAGTTCTCTGCAAGCTTCTTTATAATACAATTAGGCCTCGGATGCATTAAGTAGGTAATCTCTGTCTTCCACTCATATGTTTGGGCTCTCAAGATATTTCAGAAGCTGAAATTTGAAGCCAATAGTAGTAGTAAATGAACTTTATTCGGTAACCAAGAACCATCAAAGTGCACATATGCAAAAACATTACAAGAGACATATCATAAAACCAGTATTAAAGATGCTACAGCACATTTCATTAGGAAGAAAGCAGCACTATTCAAAATTTCATTTTCTTTAGTCATTATTTATGTGCAAAATGAGAGCAGAAATCAAGCAGAACTGTGTGCAAATTGAGCAATAGATACTTAAAAAATACTTAAAAACTCTCTTCCAGCTATATATATATATAATCAGTATAGGTAAAAATAAAACCACATCAAAAAAGTTAGGCCTAGTCACTTAGGGGCACAGCCAATAGTCTACCACGTTTGTGCCATACCGCCTGTAAAAATTTGCTCGTAGCAATGGCTATTACTGGAGTTGTGTCGCTCCTGAGTAGTCTAAGGGCCACTATATATTTTGTTAACTTCAGATTCTTGCATACGGGAATAATCCATTTTCGGCGCGGGCCATGGTAGCTCGGACAGAAGAATAATATGTATGCCTCATCTTCATCTTCCTAGCCACATGCCGGGCAAGTACTAATGCCGAGGGCCTTACGCCATTGATTCTTTACAGATCTTAAGGGCAAGGTGCCAAGACGAAAACGGATATGAAGACTCTTGGCTAAAGGGGAGGAAATGAAATTTAAAAATTCCTCGTAACGAGGAAACGGCTTAATATCTAGAAATCTGTTTGTTAGTTTGCCAATTGAATGGCTATTTAAATGAATATCTCGGATATGGATCCAATAACTAGATTTTAAAAAGTTAAAATCGGTCTTACACATTCTTTCCAGGTTGATCCATAGCCTTGTCAATCCCAGCTTATTAAACCAATCTGAGACAAACTTGACCCAAGGTATTAATTTGGCACCCCTTATACTCAACAATTCAACAAGGCAATCTCTGAATTCCTTCAGCTCGGGAGTGACCCATAATCGAATGCAGTAGACAAGTGGTCTAAGGGCAGCCAAATCTGCGATTCTTTTAAGCCCCAAATCGTAAAACAAAGGAATTAAAGGTGTGCTCCTGGGGACAGAGACCAGCCTTATAGCAAATCTATTTTCTGCAACGGTAAGTTGAGAAACATCAGTGCATCCCCAAGTCTCGGCTCCATATAGGGCTGCCCCTTGAGCTTTGCCACAATAGACTTCAAGGGCTGGCGATACTGTACGGGAACTTGTTTGCCTATGCAGCCTACTGATAGCATTTGCTCTATGCTCTAGTAGTAGTGAACTTTTCTTTAGCTGGTCATTCCACTTCATACTCCCCATTACCTTAACTCCTAAGTAATCGAAGCTCCTAACCCTCTCAAGTTCTTCACCCCCAGCCCGTATGATTGAATTTTTGGCCGCTCCCTTGCCGATTACCATGTACTTGGTTTTAATAGCATTGAGTTCCAAGCCCCTTGACACACAGAAATCAGTAAATTTATTGACAAGGACCTGGAGCCCCATTGGGGTTTTGGAAATGAGAAGGGAGTCGTCTGCAAATAAAAGAATCAGTACCTTACTACCGTTTTGCAGGGGGAGTCATTTCTACAATTTTTCAAGACAACTACCACATCATTTATGTAGAGGGTAAAGAGCATAGGAGCGAGGACACATCCCTGGTGTACACCCTGCTGTATGGGGATATGCCTGGTTAACTCTCCTGCATGCCCACACCGTACCTGAGCAAAGTTGTTGCTATGTAACTGGGACATGAGATGGATTAAATTCCCTGGGACCCGCATCAAATTTAAAACAGACCACTAATTTGTACAGGGGATGAGATCAAAGGCGGCTCTAAGATCAATGAATGCCACATAAAGATTCTGCTGTTGTAGTAGAGTATATTTCCAGTGTAGTACGGTAAGTCTGAAAATTTGATCTACAGTGCTCACCTTAGAGCGAAACCCTGCTTGGAGATCTGACATGATATTATTGGTGTCTATCCAGTGATGTAATTTATCTAGGATTTGTTTGGCAAAAATCTTTTGGGCATTATCGATTAGGCTAATTGGCCTATAACTTGATGGTACACATGCATCACCCTTCTTGTATATGGTAACAATCTCGGCCCCTTTCCAGGAATCAGGTATCTCCCCACTCTCGCTATAGCATTAGAAAGGAGATTAAAATAAAGTGACCAAATCTGGGGTTCTGACTTATAGAGGTCCCCTGGAATTTTATCAGGTTCTGGTGCCTTAGCTGTTTTTAGCACAGAGATGGCATTCATGGTATCTTCTAGGCTAAAAGTAACAGCTGGGCCATCAAGTTGTAAAATATCGTGGGAGGACGAGCCCCTAGATGGTATTGTAATACTATAAGAGCCCTGTGGGATGCCTACCTTAAGCTCTAAGATCAGAAAAATGAGACACCCACCTATCAGCTGAAATAAAATGTTGGTGGCTCTTAGTATTCTCCGCTCTGGTTTGTGTCACTCTGAGCCAGAATAGGTTGCTATCATTTGTTTTTACCGCGCGCAACATATCCTCCCAGATTCTTCAATCCCATCGCTTTTTTGCCATATTTTTGTAGGTTTCATACGTGCGCCTTGCTTGAGCTATTTGGTCCCTATCACCTTCTAGGACAGCACACCTTAATTGATATTTAGCTTGCTTGCAAGGGGAATCGAACCAGGTAGTTTTTTCCCCAAAAACTGGTATCTTACTGGCCATATCTTTATAAAAAAACGTTGAAGCTCTTTAAAGAAAAAATTGTGTATGCTTAAAATTGGAATTTCTTGCTCATTCACATCTTCGTAATTATCGAGTGAGCTAACAATAGAGTAGGATGCATGCAAATGTAAAACAGACAGTTGTGCATCCAAGCAAGTCAAATTTTGATCAGCTGGCTAACCATTTGCTGTCTGCTAGGGAAAATTATGCCCAAAACCTAAAACTAGCCTGATCACAGAGAAAACAAACACATTAATGTCAGCTTTCACTGCACCTAAAATGTTGAATTAAGGAACCACAATCCTAACACTTTAGATGACAGAATAAAACAGTGATTTCTGTGTACACAATGCTGGTGGGGTATGAGTGATAGAAGCATTTTTTTGTTGTTAACTGCAGAAATCCAATTGCTATGAATGGCACTAACTGAAATCCCCGAGAGTGAATGCCAGATCTAAATCTGGCTAGTAACTGTTAGGACAGAACAAAAACAGGAAACATATTGTTTAACACTGTTGCTACATAATAAAGTAATTCCAGACTGCTGTGATGGGGCCATTAGAGAGACCTTCATTATGGTGCTGGCTCTCCAATCCCATTGAGAGCAGAGAGCACTGCTTTGGGCGGGACGAGGGAGAGAAGGAACAAAGTGTTCCAGGGTGGGTGGCAGATCACCAGGGCAGTATTATGAGTCAGGCACACTGTTCATGTTTGCGCCACGGCACACCCATAAACAGGTGCTGGGCCCAAACATGAATAGTGCACCTGATTACAATGAATGTTCTGTGGTAAGGGTAGCAGTGAGCTCATGGCTGCCCTCAGGGTAGCGCATTCAAGTGAAATACGGAGCGGCTGCTTTAATCAGTGAATCCATGTTTCACTGTGTGTGTGAAGAAAAAAGAGTCCCTACACATTTGATAATAAACACTAAAAAATCACCACAATGCTGAAAATCAAAATAACAATTAAAATTTGTACATATAGCTATGCCAAAAGTATATAAAAAAGTTTTACTAATATACTAAAATACTAAAAAGCAGTGGGTCAAGGGCAACAAATGACAAAAAAGATTCAAAAATATTAATATTTATTTGCAAAAATATACACAGTCAATATTAAAAACCATACATCATTAAAATTTACAAATTCATGTAAGCTTATGATTACAATCACAGTTATAAGAAAACAAAGTTGTCGACGCTGCGTTTCGGTGACTAGACAAATGTACACCTTCTTCAGGACAGTTTTCTAAACAAAAAAACATTACAGAAAACAGTATATTATTATAAAAACATTTGTTGCTGACCTATTATACACTGCTAACAACATCAAACAAAATTTATTATATAATGGCAGTATTCAACAATTGATCAAAATTACAACCAGTAATTAAAATTACAACCAGTAATTAAAATTATGCTCCACTAGCCATAGAGGAAAAGTGTTATATTATTGTTACTTCATATACTCAAAATTCATGCACCCTCTTAATAAATCCTAAAGGTAGTGGTGTTAGAAAAAGTACCACATACCTTAAAACACTGTAGACCAATTCTAACGTTCAGTGCTACAGCACATTTCAATGAACCAGATTTGTAGGGGTGATGGGTTTAAAATATTCACCTCGTCAAAACACCTTGGATTTATAAAAGAGAAACACAAGCAAAAATGATGTGTTATATAAGTGTTTCCACTACTGAACGGTATATCCAAGTTATAAATATATTAGTGGAATATACTCTAGATGGCCAAAAAGTCTACACGTACCTTATTGTTAATAAGACTTATAAGTAAAGGGTGTTCGTTGATGCCACCGTTCTAATCTGAAACACCAATTGTGCCAGAAACCTATGGGGAAAATTTATGCAAAGGGTATTATACCAAAGGCACCCGATTCATATTATCCACTGCCCGGATACAATAAACGAGCTTACCAGTAAAACTGGAACATCAATAAGAAGGGATACGCCGTGATCGGAGGTATCAAATCACCAAAAGGGTTCTTCACCAGTATTGTGCTCGATATCTATGATGAATAATGTAGATTAGTCCCTCAATCACTAAGAGGGTCAATAGTTTCAAATCTATAAAGAGACATTCTATAATCTGATTCTAATGTAATCACGAATCTCTATCATAACTTAGAGCCGTTTGTCTTTAGTTTAAGCTTTTAATGTGTTTTTAGCAACAACGCACCTAAAGGTCTCATCAGTATGCCACCAATCGCGTCACTCAAGCAAAACAAAGCTTTGCATAACCAGGTTAACCTAAAACGAGTGAACCATGTATGCGGATAAATTCATAGTATATAATCGTATAAGAGTCTGAACATGCCCACTGGTTTAAGCGAAATATCGACATGTAATACTCTTTGTCTTGACCCTGTGTGTCTCGACAAAATGCGAGTGTTTATCAGAAGCCATAAATAGCACACATTATTATGTCCCCCTAATCATTTACGAAGGGTTTAATGTAATTCAATTTTGGAAAACAGAAGGGAAGAGCATCCAGCTCCAAATATTTGGTGTACAATATATATACACCAAGGAACTTACAAAATGTAACTACTGCCCTGTTTCCGTACTATTATACCGCTCTTGCTTCTAGAGTAGTTATTTATGAACAAGTATTGGATCCCCGCGTCTCCCCGCTTACCGTATCCAATTAGAACGGCCTCCTTGCGATCAACATAAACGGCTTCCGGGTCAGGATACACATTCGTGTTTGACCCGGAGCTCCTATTTGTACTGAGTAGCGGGCAGGTCACATGATCTACACACTTTGCCATCATCGAAATCATCGACGAATATTCGCGGTGTAAATAACAAAAGAAAGATTAAAACGTAATTACAGACTCATATCCTATTGTCTATCTAATAATAAAGAGTCATATTCTATGTCCTAGCCAAAGGCAAACCAAAGAAACGTAAACACGGCGGCCATTTTATACTAGTATCACTCTATTAAGGCGCCTCCCTAGAGACCCTGCCTACTACCCTAATATTTTAGGGGGATAAATCGAAACCCAATACCTATGATCCTCCATACCATATAACCACCAACCTATGGTTTAACAGACGCCCACATGCATAAACATGCCATCAATTGCATATATTAGTACCACGTAGATATTGCAGCCATGTTCAAAAATCAATATACCAAAATACCAAAAAAATATTCTACTCTGTTATATATCTACACGGGACAAAATCCCACGACCATACTCAAACCAACTAGAGTCATCTCTCGTTGGATCCTTTGTATTGTTTTATTAAATGTAAAAGACAAAAAATGTCAACAGTACTTGACCATACTATAAAACAATATCGGAACGGATTGCTGAAATACAGGATCTAATATCCCAATATGAACAGGGTGAGAAGGATCAAATCAACTTCTCCCAATCTTCCTTACTGTTTAATCCCTTCCTAAAGGTATTAAAGCGGGACATAAAGAATTGTTCACGTTTCTTTCTTTTCAGAGTTGAGTCCCCACCCCTAAAACTCATATGAATAACTTCTAAACCACACCATTTTAAGTCTTCAATTTTATGCTGTTTTTCAACCCAATGTTCTACCAAAGGGGCAGTTTTTTTTAAAGTTCTTATCGCTGACTTATGTTCATTTATTCTTATCCTAATCTCTCTTGAGGTCTCCCCCACATATCCCAAAAGACATGGGCACATGATGAGATATATTAAATTTTTGGTGTGGCAATTAATGAAGTTATTAAAAATGTGAGTTACACCATTATGGACAATCGATGCACCCTTCAAGATGTTAGGGCAATTATTGCACCCACTACACGCAAATGTGCCCGTTGGTAGTGGGGCATTCATTATGCGCGGTTGACTATTGTCATTAATCTCTCTATAGGTATGTACCAGACAATTTCTAATGGTACGATTCCGCCTAAATGAAAACATGGGTTTGGGTAATGAGTCTTTATTTTGATTGGTGATCAGATGCCAATTTCTATTGACGATATTTTTAATTTGATTGCTAATATTACTATGATTAGTGACAAAAATCAAAGATGGATTATCCGCTGCTATTTTCTTAGATTTACTCACAAGAAGAGAATCCCTATTAAAGTATCTGGCTCTCTTGTATGCATGTCTAATTAACCTTTTGGGATAACCCCTTGCCACAAATTTATTAGTCAGTTTTTGAGCATGTTTGTCGTAGTCTTTGATGTTTGTGCAATTCCGCCTTAAGCGTAAGAATTGACCAAAAGGAATATTATCCTTTTGGCACATAGGGTGATTACTATTGTAATGAAGCATCGTGTTTCTGTCAGTGGGTTTAGTAAATAATTCTACCGCAAGTAGTCCATCCACATGTTTAATTTTAATATCCAGGAATTCGCATTCATCCTTATTTACATTAGAAGTGAATTTAAGATTGTCATCTCCCAGATTGATCCACTGTATAAACTCTGCCAATAATTCTGCAGAGCCGGTCCAAATGAAGAACACATCGTCTATGTAACGGCACCACTCGGAGATATTTTCAAAGAATGGTGCCGCCACATTAAAGACATGCTTCTCCTCAAACTTTGCCACATATAGACCGGCCAGACTAGGAGCACAGGTGGCTCCCATGCTAGTTCCCTTGATTTGTTTAAAAAACTCCTTTTCAAATAAAAAGATATTATTTTTTAATATAATAGTGACACATTCAACAATGAAAGTCGCATGTGGAGACAAATCTTCATCCTCGATACTGAGGAGGTCCTCAATCATACTAATTGTATTGTCCTGAGGAATGTTTGTATACAAAGCCTCGATGTCCAAGGTCACGAGGCTCTGTATTTCAGGATTAAATTCTAAACGTTCTATCCTCTGTATCATAGCCGCAGTATCCTTTATGTAAGCTTTTTGTCGTATTACTAGTGGCTGCAAAAAAACATCAACATATTTGCTGAGAGGCTCTGTCAGAGAGTTAATGCTAGAGACAATGGGTCTCATGGGGGGGTCCTCAATATTCTTATGCACTTTCGGAAGACCATATAATGCTGGAATGATCGGGTTGTTATTGTTCAAGAAATTAAATTCATCAATGCAGATGATCCCATCTTCCTTAGCAAAATTTAAAAGATTAATAATATTCTTAGTCAGAGTGTTCCACTCTTCCCTATTTGATCTTTGGTAATGTAAATTATTATATAGTAACATGTGCATTCGTTTGTTGTAATCCTCAGTCTCCATCACAACGATGGGAAGAGTGGAACACTCTGACTAAGAATATTATTAATCTTTTGATGTTTTTTGCAGCCACTAGTAATACGACAAAAAGCTTACATAAAGGATACTGCGGCTATGATACAGAGGATAGAACGTTTAGAATTTAATCCTGAAATACAGAGCCTCGTGACCTTGGACATCGAGGCTCTGCAGAATTATTGGCAGAGTTTATACAGTGGATCAATCTGGGAGATGACAATCTTAAATTCACTTCTAATGTAAATAAGGATGAATGCGAATTCCTGGATATTAAAATTAAACATGTGGATGGACTACTTGCGGTAGAATTATTTACTAAACCCACTGACAGAAACACGATGCTTCATTACAATAGTAATCACCCTATGTGCCAAAAGGATAATATTCCTTTTGGTCAATTCTTACGCTTAAGGCGGAATTGCACAAACATCAAAGACTACGACAAACATGCTCAAAAACTGACTAATAAATTTGTGGCAAGGGGTTATCCCAAAAGGTTAATTAGACATGCATACAAGAGAGCCAGATACTTTAATAGGGATTCTCTTCTTGTGAGTAAATCTAAGAAAATAGCAACGGATAATCCATCTTTGATTTTTGTCACTAATCATAGTAATATTAGCAATCAAATTAAAAATATCGTCAATAGAAATTGGCATCTGATCACCAATCAAAATAAAGACTCATTACCCAAACCCATGTTTTCATTTAGGCGGAATCGTACCATTAGAAATTGTCTGGTACATACCTATAGAGAGATTAATGACAATAGTCAACCGCGCATAATGAATGCCCCACTACCAACGGGCACATTTGCGTGTAGTGGGTGCAATAATTGCCCTAACATCTTGAAGGGTGCATCGATTGTCCATAATGGTGTAACTCACATTTTTAATAACTTCATTAATTGCCACACCAAAAATTTAATATATCTCATCATGTGCCCATGTCTTTTGGGATATGTGGGGGAGACCTCAAGAGAGATTAGGATAAGAATAAATGAACATAAGTCAGCGATAAGAACTTTAAAAAAAACTGCCCCTTTGGTAGAACATTGGGTTGAAAAACAGCATAAAATTGAAGACTTAAAATGGTGTGGTTTAGAAGTTATTCATATGAGTTTTAGGGGTGGGGACTCAACTCTGAAAAGAAAGAAACGTGAACAATTCTTTATGTCCCGCTTTAATACCTTTAGGAAGGGATTAAACAGTAAGGAAGATTGGGAGAAGTTGATTTGATCCTTCTCACCCTGTTCATATTGGGATATTAGATCCTGTATTTCAGCAATCCGTTCCGATATTGTTTTATAGTATGGTCAAGTACTGTTGACATTTTTTGTCTTTTACATTTAATAAAACAATACAAAGGATCCAACGAGAGATGACTCTAGTTGGTTTGAGTATGGTCGTGGGATTTTGTCCCGTGTAGATATATAACAGAGTAGAATATTTTTTTGGTATTTTGGTATATTGATTTTTGAACATGGCTGCAATATCTACGTGGTACTAATATATGCAATTGATGGCATGTTTATGCATGTGGGCGTCTGTTAAACCATAGGTTGGTGGTTATATGGTATGGAGGATCATAGGTATTGGGTTTCGATTTATCCCCCTAAAATATTAGGGTAGTAGGCAGGGTCTCTAGGGAGGCGCCTTAATAGAGTGATACTAGTATAAAATGGCCGCCGTGTTTACGTTTCTTTGGTTTGCCTTTGGCTAGGACATAGAATATGACTCTTTATTATTAGATAGACAATAGGATATGAGTCTGTAATTACGTTTTAATCTTTCTTTTGTTATTTACACCGCGAATATTCGTCGATGATTTCGATGATGGCAAAGTGTGTAGATCATGTGACCTGCCCGCTACTCAGTACAAATAGGAGCTCCGGGTCAAACACGAATGTGTATCCTGACCCGGAAGCCGTTTATGTTGATCGCAAGGAGGCCGTTCTAATTGGATACGGTAAGCGGGGAGACGCGGGATCCAATACTTGTTCATAAATAACTACTCTAGAAGCAAGAGCGGTATAATAGTACGGAAACAGGGCAGTAGTTACATTTTGTAAGTTCCTTGGTGTATATATATTGTACACCAAATATTTGGAGCTGGATGCTCTTCCCTTCTGTTTTCCAAAATTGAATTACATTAAACCCTTCGTAAATGATTAGGGGACATAATAATGTGTGCTATTTATGGCTTCTGATAAACACTCGCATTTTGTCGAGACACACAGGGTCAAGACAAAGAGTATTACATGTCGATATTTCGCTTAAACCAGTGGGCATGTTCAGACTCTTATACGATTATATACTATGAATTTATCCGCATACATGGTTCACTCGTTTTAGGTTAACCTGGTTATGCAAAGCTTTGTTTTGCTTGAGTGACGCGATTGGTGGCATACTGATGAGACCTTTAGGTGCGTTGTTGCTAAAAACACATTAAAAGCTTAAACTAAAGACAAACGGCTCTAAGTTATGATAGAGATTCGTGATTACATTAGAATCAGATTATAGAATGTCTCTTTATAGATTTGAAACTATTGACCCTCTTAGTGATTGAGGGACTAATCTACATTATTCATCATAGATATCGAGCACAATACTGGTGAAGAACCCTTTTGGTGATTTGATACCTCCGATCACGGCGTATCCCTTCTTATTGATGTTCCAGTTTTACTGGTAAGCTCGTTTATTGTATCCGGGCAGTGGATAATATGAATCGGGTGCCTTTGGTATAATACCCTTTGCATAAATTTTCCCCATAGGTTTCTGGCACAATTGGTGTTTCAGATTAGAACGGTGGCATCAACGAACACCCTTTACTTATAAGTCTTATTAACAATAAGGTACGTGTAGACTTTTTGGCCATCTACAGTATATTCCACTAATATATTTATAACTTGGATATACCGTTCGTAGTGGAAACACTTATATAACACATAATTTTTGCTTGTGTTTCTCTTTTATAAATCCAAGGTGTTTTGACGAGGTGAATATTTTAAACCCATCACCCCTACAAATCTGGTTCATTGAAATGTGCTGTAGCACTGAACGTTAGAATTGGTCTACAGTGTTTTAAGGTATGTGGTACTTTTTCTAACACCACTACCTTTAGGATTTATTAAGAGGGTGCATGAATTTTGAGTATATGAAGTAACAATAATATAACACTTTTCCTCTATGGCTAGTGGAGCATAATTTTAATTACTGGTTGTAATTTTAATTACTGGTTGTAATTTTGATCAATTGTTGAATACTGCCATTATATAATAAATTTTGTTTGATGTTGTTAGCAGTGTATAATAGGTCAGCAACAAATGTTTTTATAATAATATACTGTTTTCTGTAATGTTTTTTTGTTTAGAAAACTGTCCTGAAGAAGGTGTACATTTGTCTAGTCACCGAAACGCAGCGTCGACAACTTTGTTTTCTTCTAACTGTGATTGTAATCATAAGCGACATGAATTTGTAAATTTTAATGATGTATGGTTTTTAATATTGACTGTGTATATTTTTGCAAATAAATATTAATATTTTTGAATCTTTTTTGTCATTTGTTGCCCTTGACCCACTGCTTTTTAGTATTTTAGTATATTAGTAAAACTTTTTTATATACTTTTGGCATAGCTATATGTACAAATTTTAATTGTTATTTTGATTTTCAGCATTGTGGTGATTTTTTAGTGTTTATTATCAAATGTGTAGGGACTCTTTTTTCTTGACTGTATCTACCCTGTCCCTTATTTAAATTGAAGGGTACCTCCCGTTTTTGATTTCTCACTGTGTGTGTGAGACACCCGGCTGCACTTTAGTGTGGGGTCAGAGATCCCAATGAAGGAGGGTGCAGCGAGTGACTGTACCCACCTGCAGTGGGTTGTCTGATGGATCAATGGGACCCCCTTTGTCCCCTCCAGAGGGCTGCCCTCAGGCGGCACACTAACAGTGTGCCACCTTTTTGTGACGCACTTTCAGTGCGCCTCCTGACGGCTTCTTTGCCTTTGTTCCCATGTCCATAATACGGCGCGGGCTCAGAGGCAAAGAAGCTCCCTCATTTCAATGGGGCTACGCCACCTATGCAAATGAGATAGCACTGGGGCTGCATGTGCGCCAGCGCTATCAGTATTACATAAGGGGCTGCACAGGAGTGTGCAGCTTCTTCTGTAATACCAAAGTGCCATGGGTGCGCACAAAGTGGGTGCACACACCCATTGTGCCACCCAGGGCACTTTGTGTAATATGGCTCCAGGTGTTCAGTAATGCCGTGAGGCCTTGTGTGTTGCTGCACCATGGCTCCATGGCCCCGGCATAGTTGTTGAAAGCAGTGGCAGATGATTCGAGTGCGCCATATATCAAATAAAATTGTGGGTGGAAAGCTGTTTTTAATGGGGTTTATATTGCCTCAGGGTTCTGATTGATAACATAGAGAACGCATGCTTTGCTGTCATTGTTCTCTCAGAACACCTCAGTGAAAACCATCCCCATTATTCTCTGTTACCACTGGATAAGTCTATATGTTTTTCATTAATAAAGCATATTTGAAATCAGCAGTTTAGATAGAGGGACACATGTTATGGGCCAAAAGTACTAAGAGATTTTGGGATCGTAAACCCTGCGATTCACAAAATCACAGGACTTGCAATCACAAAATCTAATTTTCCAATGTACAAACCATATTTATTTTGCAATTCTGAAATGTTCTTTCATCGCTGATTAATTCATTTGGGTACTTACATTTGCACATCTATACATACATGCGCACCTGCTGAAAATCTATTTTACTATACAGGACACGTAATGTAGTGTATATTTTATTAGTTGCAGGTCATTTTTTCCAAATCCGTTAAGATAGCTATGGGGTTTATGTGCCCGCAGCACCAACTTAAGTAACAGCTTTCAATGATTCATTTTCTGTTTTTTAGAGGAGTGTAATCTGCGAGTCATGCATACGCATTGCATCCTTTTATTCCTTTACCACATTTTATGCATGGCTCATCCAAATCATCTGCCACTGCTTTCAAAAGCTATTTAATACCAAAACTGTGATTTAAAAAAAAAAGAAACATCAAGGGGGATATAAACACTAATACGATGGAAACATCTCTCTTAACGCGTATTTCTAAACATAACAAAGAAAATGTTATGATCTAGCTAATCAAATTAAAATAATGATTACAAATAAAACATATTAATGAAAATCCCACCTTCCATAGATTAGAAATTGCTGTTCTTAATTTAGCACAGCTAGACAGAGTTCAGAAAGAATATGGGGCATATTTACAAGCCCCTTGCGCCACTTTTGCGCCGCCGTTGCGTCACTCATGTGACGCAGCGGCGACGCAAACCATGCGCCACGTTGCGCAATATTTACAACGTGACGCATCTAGGGAGATGCGTCACGATGTAAACCCCTGCGCCACATGAAACCTGCGTCAAGTTTCAAGTGGGCGTTCCAGCGCAGGTTGGGTGTTCCCTCGCAGGTACGCCACGTAAAAGTGACGCAGTGAAATCTACAAGATTTCACTGAGTCACTTTTACGCCCATGCTGCGTCAAAACCCTGCGCCTGCTTGAAGCAGGCGTAAGGATTGACGCACCATGTTAGGGATAGGGCACCCCCGAGCATTGCTGGAGCTGCGTCGCGCTTGCGGCGCGACTCCAGCAATGCGCCGCCTTCCGTCGGGGGATGCGACACGCATCTGCCATTCTGTGCGCCACGGCGCGCCGCATTGTAAATGCGGCGCATCGGCGGTGGCGCAAGGGCAAACTTGCGTGTCGCATCTTCCCTGGCGCATCCCTGCTGATTTGCAGGGATGCGCCAGGGAACGTAAATATGCCCCTGAGTATAGAAAATATAGCATTTTGCTTGTTATTTTGAATGGTAACTGAAAATCTGCAGTCTCTATGGCAGCTGCAAGTTAGATGGGGAGAGGTACTTGAAATGAAATACCAGCATTTGTAAAGCGCACAGCTACCTCCGGAGAGGTGTTCCGGTGCTGGGGGCCGTCGGGAAGATTAAGCGAGCTATTGCCCAGAGTCACAAGGTGCTGGGCTAACCTGCTGCCAGCACCGGGGATCGAACCATGAGCCCCTGTGTTCCGGAGTCAGCAGCCCTGGCCACTGCACCACACCTCTTCACATGTTTACTGGCATAATTAAAGGCAGTTGATTCTCCAGAAGCATTGGGACCACTTATAGAAAATTTGTAGAAACCTGAGAGCCATGGTTCAAACAAAAAGTGTGACCATTTTTCGGTCCCTTTTTCCATTCTCTCCCCGTCCCAGAGCTGGGTGCAAATGCCAGTCAGTAAAACATCCAGACCCTGGCATAAAATCTCTGAAGCACCACTTTTGTGAAGACACTACAGTCCACTTCCTATTTTTGTAGCGGAGCACTGGAATCAGACACTGCCAGCTTCAATAACTGGCTGATCTCTGCACTGGACACTATTGCTCCCTTAAAAACACACATCTCTAATAGATCAAAACCTTCTGCGCCAAGGTTTTCTGATGCACTTAACGTGGAAAAATCTTGTTGCAAAAGACTTGAATGGAGATGGAGGATGGCTTATGATAATGATGGGAAAATAACTTACTTAGCTGTGCTGAAATGCTATCATCCACCATCCGGAAACGCTCAGAAATCCTTCATTGTTTCATCCATTTCTGAGGCAGACAATAAACCTCCCGAACTTTTTAAAATTGCTAATATTCTCCTCTCCCCCACTACTAAAGAAAATGTTCTCTCCACTTTGCTGCAACTTTGTCATTATCTTTCCGCTGAATGCTGCAACTTGGTCAAGATCTTTCAGATCTCTTTTAGAAAAAAATCCAAAATCTCTATGACAAATTCACAATGCAGACCCCTCCTGCGCCTCTGTCTTCACTCAGACAGGTCCTCTTCCTACTAGGTTTGACCCTATTTTCTTAGAAGACTCAGCATCTGAACTGGCTAGGTGTAAATCGAGATCCACTCTGGATCCCTGCCCACCGGCTATTTTTAATCTGGCCTTTGGTGTGGTTAACCTCGTCCTCAGCATGTTGAGGAATAACTCACTAGAATTTAGATTGGTTCCTGCTAGCTGGAAACATGTGCTACTGCTCCCTCTGCGGAAACAAATGCTGGCCGATCCAAAAGTCCTCAGCAACTTTAGACCTATTTCTCTTCTCCCCACAGTTGCTAAACTTTTGGAGAAAAGGGTCAACAAGCAATTATCACACTTCTTAGAGTCCAACCTTCTTCTGCATGACTCCCAATCGGGATTTTGTGCGGGTTACAATAATCAGTCTGCCCTACTGGAGGTATCAGAATTCATTAAGGAAAACCTTGAGCCAAGCTCTCCAGTGATGGCCATGTGCTTGGATCTGTCCTCGACTTTCAATACTGTTTCCCATGCTATTCTACTAGATGGAATTGAGATAATTGGTATCAGAAACCAGGCTCTGCTTTGGTTTAAATCCTTCCTGCCTGATCACTCTCAAGTAGTCTTCCTTCCACTTTTCACCCCTTCATCCAAACCACTGTATTGCAGCATGCCTCAGGGTTCAAAGCTCAGCCCCACCCATTTTAATATAATCCATGAGCCACTGGCGAAACTGGTGGGATTACTGGGGGGTGCGGGTGGTCTTCTGTGCGGATGACACCCAGCTCTTCTTGTTCTTCCATGAAAATGTGCCAGCAACCCTGAGCTCCTTCAAGCTCTGCTTGAAGGCAGAGGTCGAATGGATGGAGGGAAGCTGCTTCAAACTGAACTCAGAAAAAACTGAGATCCTCTTCTTTGGCACCAAGTCCTTCCCGGAGGCTTGCTTATGGTGGCAACCTGAAGCTGGTGCTGCTCCCCCCCCCCCACAGCACTGATGGCTACGATCCTTGGGGTCAAATTTGTTTTGAATCTCACTTTTGAGGCCCAAATCAAGTCCTTATCTATTATTTACTTTGCTACCCGTAGATCTCTCAGAAGGATGCCCCACCTTACTCCTGAGAACTTGTGGAAAACAGTTGTCCATGCCCTGGTTACAGCTAAACTGGATTACGCTAAATGTTTATATTTGGGTTGGCCAGTTTTTCTAACCAAATGGCTTCAAATTATCCAGAACTCAGCTGCACGCCTTATCTTAAAGATTCCCCCTCGTTTGCCCCTCTCTCATCATCTTCAGCATCTCCAATGGCTCCCTGTCATCAAGAGGATCCAATTTAAGACACTCACCTTTGCCTTCAAGGCCTTCATTCATAAAGGTCCTCTTTACGTTGGAAGATTCAAGCCCAACCTTCAATCCAGTGCTCTGAGATCTAATAATCTCAAACTGCTCCCAGTTCCCCGGATACACAATGCCAGAAGAGGAGGGTGATCCTTCACATACCTGGCCTTTAAATTGTGGAATGCACTGCCGCTCAGCTTGTGTTGCAGTCTCTCAGAATCGATTTTCAGACCTAATCTTAAAACCCTACTTTTTGACATCTGTCTAATGGGTGTGTAGACTGACAGTTTCACCTCTTAACTTATGAGTTTTCCCCTAGTGCTGGTACTCCTCTGTGGAGGCAGCTACTTGCTCTATAAATGCAAAAAAAGGAAGAGAACTAATGATTTTACTTTACTCAGAGCTTCTAGCGAAGGATTCCCACTTTCACCTTATCAGACGTACCAGTAGAACCCATACTAAAGAAATTGTGTGACTGAGGTTTAGAAACAATCTATGACAGAACAGTAAATGTGTATGAAAGATTCAGCTGTAAAAGGCACCATTTTGTGGCATTTATTCGAAAGCTATATCTTAAAGAGGAAATTCCCTCACCCTGTTTTTATAGGTTCTGGGTAGCTCAGTATACTACACTATATTAAGGCGGTCTAATGTTATGCTGGTATAAATTTTTGGTGTTGCTGCTTTTAGGTCCCAGTCTGTACCTAGAGAATTACAATGTTGATACATCCATGTTTAACTATTGAACAGTTTTAAAAAAAGGGGGGAGGTACCTGTGACATTGGTTGGGGGATTCCTACATGGTTACTATCAACAGGATGATTAGGAGTTTATGGTTAACCAAAGACAGAGTTGGGTTCCAGCCCACCTAATTAAGGATTACTTTTTTAGCCTAATTCTCAACATGAAACAAAGGTACTTTGATTCCTTGCGCCCGATGTTTACAACTTGAGATAGGAGGGTTTGTGCAGGAGAAAAGTGTGTGTTGTATCTTACCAGACGTAGCCGAGTTGTCTTTTAAGTATTTCTTTATTAACTTCTTGTTGCAGGATATTAAATATGTACAAATGTCCATTAGCCTGATGTTCCTTATTCTCCAGCCCCACCAGGAGCAGCCTGCCTGCTACTCAGCCCATCTTTCAACTGTCACCACTCATCCACACAGGCACCAAAGCATTCCATGCATCACAGTCACACCAACATTCCACAGTCAACACTCACACTGGCTGAGCAGCTAGATGATAGGTAACCAGGGATAGATATGATAACATAAGCAGGATATAACATATCCCCTCCTTTTAAATTAAAAATGAAAAGAACAATAGAACATGGGAGAAACTATACACAAGCATATACAAAAGCAGAGAAGAAGTCCAAGACTCAGGGAAGCAACCTAAAATACAATTTCGCAAAAGTCTGAACACTACGTAACCTGAAAGAAAAGGTAAATATTTGCAAGCAACAATAAAAAATTGACAAGCAATATAACCCATCCTTCCCAATAACAGTTTTTCAAAAATGCGTAAAATGTAGCAAAGGTGGACCACACCCATAGACAAACACCCAAGACCCAAAACTGTTGAAAGGGTGAAAACAATATGAATAGGACACGACCCAATGAGAACTACCCCGTGTGAGGGTGTAAAACCAAGGCACACGTGTAGCACCGGGTGACTTACACACAATGTGTACGGAACGTGAAGCGTGAGGCGACTTACACCAACAACAACACGTGTGGTGCAAGGCAACTTACACACACGACAAACAGAGGGTGTAGCGCATGGCGACTTGCACACTAGACAAACAAGAGGTGTAGCGCAAGGCGACTTACACACTGACAAGACGAGACGTGTAGCGCATGATGACTTACACACTGAAAAGACGAGATGTGTAGCGCATGACAACTTACACACAATCACCAAAACACAATATGTAAAGTAGTGTAACTACAACTCAGAGAAGTGGGAAACCACCCACCAAGATTAGACCCACCCTTGCGTAAGGGAGTGCAGTGTAAAAATGGAACCTAAAACCATACCCGTCCCTCATGTAAGGGAGTGTACAACATATAAAGAGATGTGAGACCACGACCCACTAAAAGACTAGGACCTCCCTTGCGTAAGGGTACCTAAACTGTGGCAACACAAAACAATATGCAAAAGATGAACATTTGTTCAAAATAAACTCTTAAGAAAGCAAAAACTCTTTGCCCATACTCATGTAAATTTTAAACCTGTAAATCATCGCCGGTGAGCAACTTCTCACCCGAGTAGTGCAACACTGGGCACACACTGGTACAGTGCACCCCACGTGAAACATGTTACTCAATTGTGAACACATGTGATACTGTGGCATCACAACATAAGAACTTGACTATTGCCTGAAGTGCGTGAAGAAAACAGAATAAAACAGATTGATGCATGAAAACAGCAGTGTCATTAAGACAAAGTAGTTTGTGTCCATGTGAGTCGCAAACCTCTAAAGAAAAGAACTTGAGCAGAGTAAACCGTCGTAAACCTTGCAACAACAGACTGTAACCAAATGTCTGTGGACCCAACAGGAATTCCTTGCACAATAAATAGACAAATTCCTCCAAAAACACACAGTTAAAAAACACTGGGGCAATACTGCACCGATCTATCCATCGAACAGAGCATCAGTCCCACAAGGATCCCACGACGTGACGAGTAGAACACTGTGAAGATCCGACATGTCCAGCTCACATAGAATTCCATCCTTCATACCCGCGGTGCTAGAGGCTGACCATCCGTGATCAGACACAGGACAACCACCACGGTACAGTCCCAAACCCCGCACCGGTGCTTGTGTAGTGCCAGAAATAGCAATAAGGAGGCACGCAACAGTTGCTCACGGTGTCGATGCGCTGCGACAGAAGACCAAAACGGGGCATACATAGCCCCGCTGTTTACATGGTGCAACCAAATCCAAAATGGCGGAACGCAGATACGCCAGGGCATGATGGCTCCCGGCGTGTGCATGCGCCAAACAGAGCCACATAGCAAGAACAGACGTGGAGGATGGGCGGGATTATCGTCACCATGAATCCCCGAGTGCACAACGTCACAGAAGAACCCCGAGGTGGACAGCGCGTCTTCCAGGTGCAGGTAAGATTGCGCGCGCCAAACGGCCCAAACTCGAGACAGGCTTCAAATTTTAAAAAAACAACGGCCCAAATAAGTCTCACCTCGGACACTCCGTAGGCCCAGCATTTTCGATCTCCATGGGTTTCCGGAAAATAAAATAAAAGTCACAGACCGTCGAGCCTGACAGTCATTGTACAAATGCCGCAATTTGCACAAACTCCACAGCGGTTGAACCGACATTGAAGCCTCACAACCCAATCCAAAGCACCCTAAAGCATCCAACACAGACCTTACAGAAATGCCACCATCGACTGTTGTGGCGCCCAGTAAACAGCGTCTCTTGTAAACACTGACACTTGAGTAACATGCTGGGCAGATGGCACATCGCAACATGCCACAAAAGTGCTTTGAGCCCATTCCAATGCGCTGACAGTCCAATGCGCAAGACATCCTGTTGAAACATCACCCTCTCCATTGTATCCACGCTGCAGAACGTTGCTTGTACATGCCACAGATGTACGACTTGTAAACTTATAAGCACCACCACCAAAACGAGTTGAATCGAAACCTGTGGAATTAGTGAGGCTCACACCACTTTCTCACTAGCTCAAATGTCATTATTTGAAGACCAATGGAGTATGTCCAGGCTGGGGCTGTCCGTTGACAGGGACACTGTGTCGTGTAGTTCCTATATTACCTATACAGGATCTGCACGTTTGGATAACATAAACTGTGGGTTTGGTGGCGGACCGATTCCGTGCACCCCCACCGGATACGTTAGCTTGTCTGTATTAGCTAGCTCACAGTGCCACTAGAGTCTCCTCTTATCGGGGAGAGAATAGTTCTTGGCAACCTCAGAACATGACAACCCTGATCCCCCAGGATCGTGGAAACAATATACTACTTTTCGCTCAGTCACTCGTGCTCACTTAGTTTGCCTCAGAGAGATACACAGAATAAACAGTCGGGGCGTTTCAATAAGTATTTATTGAACAGTTGTTATTCTAGTGTAGAATAGATGAGCTGCAACAACCTTTAGACAGTAGCAGAGATATATGATTAGCAATACTATGAAAGTAAAGGGATGGTATAGTTCTACCATCTTGCAGAAATCATGAATATATACATGTACATAAAACACATGATAAAAGTGCGTACTCCTACGATGTCTCCCTAACTAGATGTACCTAAATGTGTGTCAGCCGGGAAGTCACGGTCTCCTCTATCTTCCTAAGCAAGATGTGTTGTATATATACCCCAGGGGTCCTACCTTGCTGTGTTACTGTGTCGGCCTAAAGGATGACGTTGGGCCTGAACCTTATACAGAGATATTATACAGGAGATGGTAATCCAACTGTTAGTCCTGCTGTGCTTCCAAGAAGCCTCATGCATAATGTATGAGAATCGAACCAGGGAAAAACCTGCGTTCTGAATGCAGTGTCATATCTAGGTAAAAGGTCAGTGCCTAAGAACCGTTATGTATGTAATGTAGGGAAGGATGTAGGTGAAAGGTTGTGATGTTACTTGCGCCTATATAGGGTACCTATATGGAATATAACACCCACTCCTCTTCCGAATGGACGACATATGTAACCTATTACTATACTACTAACATTACTAGATAGTGGTATGCACAAAGTTTATAAAAACATCTTTTGAACTAAAATGTTTAAAAACTTCTAAAAAATTTCTACAAAAACTAAAAACGCCTTTAAAAAAGTTTGCAAGCCCTAGCTCTAAAAATGTCCGTTGATATAGTCCGGATCACTATAAGCATTATAAAGCCATGAATGCCCAAAAAATTAAAGGAATGTCAATTTAGTTCCATAGTTCCAAATTTGAGCTTGTTTAATAAAGGGCGAATTTTTCCCAGCACACGACGAGCCAAATGAGTTCAAATGTTTATGTGTCCTGGCTGGTAGACAAAACATTTTCGTTGCTTGCTTCCGCAGTAGACGGCCCCTGTAGAACCTTGCAGAGCACATCAATTGAGCACAGATGTTCCACGCTGTCCGCAGCCGGTGCTGGGGCAGCCTGTGCACCGTCCAAAGCCTGGGTGTCAGAGGAGTAGCCGGTGTTCAGACCAACAGGTGCAGTTACTACCTGTGGAGGCTCAAGGAATGCCGCCATCAACATTTGAATACGCTGAGGACACTGCAGAACATGGGCTGTTATCGGGTCCAGTAACGCATTCACGTCCGGTTGCGCACATGATGGAAGTGTCAAACACAGGTCTAACACGCATTCTTCTCCGCAAAACAGGCATCGGAGGACAGGTAAGATGCAGTCTATCCAGACCGGTCCAAATGACAGGAACCAAGATTCACTTAGTTCTCTTAGGCGAGGCGTGCCTAGAAGTTGTACCATGCGGTCACAGTATTTACGCTCCAGGAGTGTTCTTTCCATCGCCTTGGTGACTGGGACATCCATTGCGTAGCAAATAGAAAACAATCAGGATACCTGCTATTAGAAACAGGATCAGCGGACGTCCTCCAAAGATGCTTCCGAATACTGAGTGTATGAAGTTTGGTATAACTCCAAGTACCGTCTGAAAGGTGCTCAGAAGTCCAGAACCTATGGTCTTAAATAGGTGGACAATGCCCATCGTATCAAACATGTTAAAGATACGATTTACCATTTCTGCGAAATGGAAAGGGCAGTTTGTATGAATGAGCGCCTGTATCTCTGCCGAAGACCTTGCGATCTGGAGATCAAAAGTCTCTCGAGCGGAGGTTAAGGGCACAGACTTCTATAGAAGCATAGCTTTCATTCTGCTTAGAGTATCAAACCGTATTAAGGAAACATTCAGTGAAGACCATAACGGCGCCTCCCTGACTGTATGTGTCGGTGAAAACAATACTTGCATACAACAAGTAGCCATTCTGTAGACGGTGATTCTGCCACTGTGAATGGTAATCTATCCAGTTTTTCGATATGCAGCATTGTATATTTTGCTCCCCTTTGTGCCATTTCTATCTGTTTATCTGTTAGATTTTATTCAGAAAACAGAGACGTGCTGTTGATAAAACGCCAAGGCATGTATCCTGCACGCAAAGATTGCAGCGTCCAGCTTAACAACATAATAGAACGTAACTGTGATTGTCCGTGTTGTAATATGGCCAAATCTTGTTCTAGTATGTCTATCGCAGAAGATACAATGTTGCCTAAGGAATATATCCTGGAGGTCAATGTGGTTAACCCATTGTCTACCACTGCTAGAGATTTTTTTAGATTTATACGGTCTATTTCCGGTAACCTCTCTGCGGCCTCTTGATGGGATATTTTCCAAATTTTATTGTAGACAGCATAATAGAAACGTTTCTTATGTGGCTTCCTGGGACCCATTAGAAAATCCCTAAGATCCACATCCTGTGACAGTAAGGATAAGTGTTGTTTCACCTGTGTAAGTGTTGAGGTTTTTAGCCAATCAAGGCACAACTTCCCAACACTGTAGGATGTCACTATCCCTGGATGTTGTCTCTGTACATATCGTGGATCTGGCCTATGGATACTAAACCCTTCGGTTTTACCCATGAATCTTGCTTGACAACTATTAGTGTCTGTGGGCCAAATCAACCATTTTTTCCAATCGGGGTCTGATCTGCTGTATTGTATAATGTCATCTACTGTAATTTCTCTTTGTGATGTTATGTTGTCCTCGTTGTGTGATGGAGTTGGCACCCAAGGTGTGTTAAAGTCCTTGCTCTTACCTAGTCCAAGGCAAGACGTCTGTTGCACTGTCTCGTTCAAAAACATGATTTGTTGAGGGATGAGGCATGCTCTAAACAAAGCTTCTGTCCCCTGTACCTGCCATTCCCTAGTACCCCAGACTGATTTTAGGTCTAGGGTGTCTTTCCACTAGTCGAAACCTTGTTCGGACAACTGGGCAATAAAGGAAGTAGAGTAAATCTGTTTGGTGTTTGTCAACATATTTTTCTGTGCTGATGTTGGTGCAACCTTATAATAGTATGAGGCTGGGTCAGACATATTAAACCCCGAAAAATATGGAAATTTCTGTCTAAATGTTTTTGAACTACCTTTTGGTGGTGTTGGACAATGTTCCCACTGGTGGTATGTGAACACATTTCTAGGATTAGCAGATTTATGCAAAAAGTGATGACCATAGTGTTGATAACAATACATACTCTCAAAATCTGATGTGCTTTCCAATGTTTCACTATTAGAAAACGCAGCAGATTTTTCCAAATCAGATAACATGTTATTAACAGTTTCAAAATCCCAATCATCGGAAAATGTACTTGAGGTAATGATATCACTCAATGATATTTTAAATAAATGTGGAATTCTTAAAATTTCGGTCAGACCAAATATATCGAAATCAACCTTGTCCCAAATTATACCATCAGGTATAGGAACTGCTGTAATGTTCACTGATGACAAGTCTCTTTGTTCTCGATGAGATGATTGATGTGGTTTTAAAAGTAAGTTCACCATTTGGGCTGCAGAGCTTTGTCAAATGTATTTCCCATTAATAAGCATACTAAAAACTATTACCAAGCCTACCCAGAAAAGAAAGAAAAGTATCCCGGTGATTATCCATAGTTCTACCCAGGGTGACACCAGGTAAGTCTTTTTAAGAAAGTGCATAAAGTCTGTAACTTGCTGTTTGCATGATTTTTTGGCTGGCGTCTTTTCCGGTTCCCTTGGATCCAAAGAAAACGTATCAAAGTTTATGAAGTAGCCAGAAGCAGTTCGATCAATTGTTGGAATTGCATCTGGATTTGTTGAAATCGTGGTTTGCTCTTGTCGAGGCATGTTGACGTAGAGATCTGTATTTGGTCGAATAGCGAGTTCTTTTTGATTTTGAGTTTGATTTTGAATTTGAACTTCAGGTTCAAGAGGAACGAGTTCCATAGCATTAGTGCTTCATTCCGTGTTGGAGGCTCTTCGATCGTGATGAGTCTTTCCGTTTGAACTTCTTGGATTGTAGAGAGAGGAGGGCGTCTGCTACTTTGGAGTCCATGTGGCCTACTACTTAGTATCGGCCACATAGTGTGGTTTGATTAGGTCAATTGAGACAAATCTTTTCTCCTTTTTTTCTGGCAAGAGGCGGTAGAAGTACAGTTCTTGTTCCTTCAATTGCTAGGACCAGTACAGGTTTTCTGTATGATGGCCCAAATTCTTTTTTGTCCGCTATTTTCTCTCAGACCAGATCCCCGACTTTTGGGAACCAGATAGGTCTTGCCGTGACTGATTTGACTTCCCCAGTGGCGGTCTGCTTCAGATGGACATTACTTTGTTGTGTCCTGGATTCATTTAGATCCTGTAAAACAGCCAAACGATCATGGATGTCAAAAGGCTTTTCATCCGCCATTGTGCCTTCACAATCAGGTACCCACATTCTTGTCCCAAATAGGACCTCATATGGAGTGACCCCCCCTAGAGAATTTCTTGGCATGTTGCTAAGAGCACGCTGCACTCCATACAGATGTTTTACCCAACTTCCACCCGTGCCTAATACTCTAGCTGTTAAAGATTGCTTTAAGTCTCGTTTTTTTCTCTCCACTACCGAATTTCCCTCGGGATGGTACGGAGATGAGTACTGCAATGCTACACCCAATCCTCGCATGGCCTCCTTGTAAGCCCTAGAGCTAAACGCAGGGCCCTGGTCAGAATGTAATGTGCCAATTGCGTATGTCCCTATGAAGACTCCCAAATCTTTTATAACAGTTCGAGCGTCAGCCGAGCGTTGGGGCCACACCCATAGGAATCTCGAGCAGGAATCCACTGCAACCATGATATACTTGTAAACCCCATCTCTTTGTAAGGGGCCGCAGTGGTCCAAATAACCACACGCTAGTGGTTTGTCCGATATTAACAGCGGTGTCTGCGCTGGACGTGTTATGGTGGAACCTTTCATCTGCTGACAGATGTCGCATTTCAAGACATAGTCCTTAGTCTGCTTTGTTAATCCAGGCCACCAATAGCGTTGTTTCAACAATGAAACAGTCGCCGTAACTCCTGCATGTACAGAACCTATCCCTTCGTGTGCTGCTAGAATTAAACCTATATCCAAAGAAACAAAAGAGGGAGTGAAGAGGGAAACAAAGTAGAATCGTCCTCCTCCAAAATAGGTAAAACACCCAAAAAGATTCTACCTTTTACTACTAACGTAAATATATTTCCTAATCTGAAACTCTTATATATAGATGGATGGTGGGAATGAGTGTAACCCAATGAATTGACTAGGGAAACACTATGTGTTTTTTTGATAACCCTCACACACCAAATGCTCATTCGGTGTCATGCTTCATCATCGGGTTCTTCCCGGCCTGCTGCGGGACGGGGCGTGCTGCGACCAACGGAGACACGGGAGCACTTTTTTTGTGAAAAAACTATGTGTAGTGCAGATGTGAGAGTGGTAGGGTCAAAAGGATTAGTGGTGCTAGGTAAAAGTTGCCTGGCTAGTGGAAACAAGCATTGGCATAGCCAATAGGTCTCGCCTTTGGGACCTTATAAGTGTTTAGCCATGCAACAGTTGATGTTGTTGCACCAAGGATATTGTGCTGCATAACTAAATACTTATAAGGTCCCAAAAGCGAGACCTATTGGCTATGCCAATGCTTGTTTATTTAAGCTGCGCGTCATTATATATGTAGCTACCGGACCGTGAAAGACCAAAAACACTTACAGAATATTTTTTTTTTTTTAGCCACACCTGTGACTCTTTCCCCACGGTTACTGACCCCGCCCCCTTGCATGCAGCATCACAGTTCCCATACATTTTTAACGCACTTCGACCGCTGCTTTTACTGATAAAAATATACACAGCAGTGATTTTTTACCATTCAACACCACAACTAAACAAACCAGAGATCAAAAACATTAATAAAAAAAACACATGGCCTGGGTGAGCTGCTCAAATCTGGCACGGGTGAACTCGAGAGATTTGGAGATGCTGTGAATATCTTGGGGTGCCTGATAATTTCACGTGAGGGCCCGAAGGGAGTGAGGTGCAAGAAGTGGGCAGCGCGTGAACTGGGCGCGAGTACTACAGCGGAGCACGCAATGCGGGCAAAGTGCGCCACTGGCTGTGTGTCTGCTCGGCGTACAGACAGACAGCCCCAGCAATACTTAACACTAATGAGACCCCTGGTAAGTGCTTGCAATGGAAATCTAGAAACGGTACCTTTCTCTGCCGAGCTCCGTGGGGCTTCCGAGATCTCGGAGATATTGTCAGGAAAGGCAGAGTTGAGCAAACCCGGTGTTTATAACACATCGTCCGTTGCGGCCCCAGCCCCCACAGCACTTAAGGCTTCCAATTCCTTACACCTGAGACCAAACTGCACCCACAGGTGCAGTCTAAATTCTGTGCACCATCGGCCCCTGCTCAGCTGGGGGTTGGGGGGAGCGGGAGCCGTGTTTAGAACTAACACGGATTTAAAAAAATAAAGCACCTGCTTCGGAGTTCCTTATCCGTCCTGAAGTTTTCGAGGCAACAATAAAAATGCCAAGATAACTTGTGACTAATGTTCCTGCTGGAGACAGAACGAGTTTTGTCTGGTGGCAGTTTCTTTCCACTTATGACTAAGTAGCACAGAGGGTTATGTGCCCGCTGCAAAGAACGTGTACAGCGGAAGTCACCATAATGCATTTTATGTGGCTTGGTCAGTAGGTTACTTAATGTTTTTATCACAGAGCTCGTTTTCCAGATCATAAAGTACCACCTACCAGGTGCTTAGAAGCGCGCCCGACATGCAGCGCTACAAAAACATACAGAACAAGATAAGGCTGGGCGCAGGGGCGTAGTGGTGCGTGTGCGCACACACACACACAGCGTTTCCCTTGCTGGAGCGAGCAGGGGCACCAGATAATTACAAACATATGTTGCCAAAGCTCGCTCCCGCAAGGGAATCGCCAAACGTGCACGCGTTGCCATTGAAAGCAAAGCAACGGGTGCACGTTTTTGCCCGAAAAAGCGAATCAATTCCAAGAGGTCTCTCCCTAAGCAGCGCATGCGCGCTGCGTAGGCGAGACCTAAAAATGATTTATTGCTTTCCCTAGCTGGTAGCACTAAAAAGGGGAATGGAGGTGATATATTGTAATGAGATATCACCTCTTAGGTCAACATATTTCGAAAGCCATCCCCTTGGCTTTCTCGTCAGGACCGTGAAAGATCCCTAGTCCACTCAAGCATAAAATAATAAATATTATGTGCCTATCAATGTAAGCTTCGGTACAGGCTGGTCAATTATGCATGCAAAACCATACCTATTTGGTATCTGTTTCCAAACTACTAATCTGTAAAAGAGAAAACACAAAAATAACGGAATCTGCTGTAGTAAACACATCACCATCACGTGGAATAATTAGGAAGTTTGGTGGGATATTCCACCGTGATATATTTTTCTCCAAATTTGAGGTGCACCACACTTATATTCGGTAGTGGATGCTGTGCTGCCCAAGGCGAGTGTTCTAACATTTTTACAAAGTCACTTTAAAATCGTACACACTTACACACAAACTTGTAGGAAAACACTCTGTTAGGAAAATGTGGTCTTAAGGTATGTAGCATGCACATCTATCTCACACTCATGTTGTCACCGTAAGATATGTAGCATGCACATCTATCTCACACTCTGATCTCGCAAACGGCAACAACATAATGAGTGTGAGATAGATGCGCATGCTACATACCGTAAGACCACATTTTCCTAACAGAGTGTTTTCCTACAAGTTTGTGTGTAAGTGTGTGCGATTTTAAAGTGACTTTGTAAATATGTTAGAACACTCTCCTTGGGCAGCACAGCACCCACTACCGAATATAAGTGTGGTGCACCTCAAATTTGGAGAAAAATATATCACAGTGGAATATCCCACCAAACTTCCTAATTATTCCACGTGATGGTGATGTGTTTACTACAGCAGATTCCGTTATTTTTGTGTTTTCTCTTTCACAGATTAGTAGTTTGGAAACAGATACCAAATAGGTATTGTTTTGCATGCATAATTGACCAGCATGTACGAAGCTTACATTGATAGGCACATAATATTTATTATTTTATGCTTGAGTGGACTAGGATCTTTCACGGTCCTGACGAGAAAGCCAAGGGGATGGCTTTCAAAACATGTTGACCTACGAGGTGATATCTCATTACATTATACATCACCTCCATTCCCCTTTTTAGTGCTACCAGCTAGGGAAAGCAATAAATCATTTTTTCTACTAGCCAGGTAACTTTTAACTAGCACCACTAATCCTTTTGACCCTACCACTCTTACATCTGCACTACACATAGTTTTTTCACAAAAAAAGTGCTCCCACGTCTCCGTTGGTCGCAGCACACCCCGTCCCGGAGCCGGCCGGGAAGAACCCGATGATGAAGCATGACACAGAATGAGCATTTGGTGTGTGAGGGTTATCAAAAAAACACATAGTGTTTCCCTGGTCAATTCATTGGGTTACACTCATTCCCACCATCCATCTATATATAAGAGTTTCAGATTAGGAAATATATTTACGTTAGTAGTAAAAGGTAGAATCTTTTTGGTTGTTTTAGAATTAAACCTAACCTACGATCCATGTTTGGAATTACTCTATCTCCCACTCCAGGAATGTGAGCAAATGGAATGTTATTGGCATCTAACTTGTAGGAATACTTGAGTGGAAACCTTTTTGGTACTGCTCTGCTGTTTTTGCGGGTTGCATTAATAGCTACCATAATCTCACCGTCTATTCTCGTTTTAGAACGAGTGATTGCAGCTACGGAAGCCGTGCGTACAGCCCCCTTTGTGGCTTCATCAGCCAATGAATTCCCTTCAACATGAACGCCATCACGCTGATGACTCAGTGTATGTATCACGTGAGCCCTCGGTAGTTCGGTTTTCAACTCCACTACCTGTTCCCATAGCATTTTATGCTTAATTGTGCCACCTTTTGTATCTTTAAACCCGTTTTGAACCAAGTACTGCAAATATGCATTGTAAGACTGCACTCAGTAAAAGGAATCGCACACAATTAGTGTGGGGAATTCTCGATCCGTATTTACTAGTGCCAGTATCAGCGCTTTTAACTCTGCCAACTGCGCCGTGCAGTCTCCTAGGGACTGCGTCTTTGTGCAACTCGGGTGGAACTTTCCATCCCGCATGCGACCTTTAACGATTGCACATGCTGCGCTATATTGTTGATTACTCCCTATGGCCGGTTGAGCAGATCTGTCAGTGTAAATGATATATTCATACTGATCTAGAGGCATTATTTTGTTTGGAAGAGGATATTCTTGTTCGTATTGCAGAAATGCTTGTGTCTTTAAATTTGGGTCGTACCTGTACTCTACATCTGTTGCAGTAAGAGAATTAGCCCATTGTATTCATCTCGGATGTAAAGCTTTAGCATTAGGTACGCTTGCCTTTGTCGCAGCCTCTAAGGCTGGAACCGGAGTCACTACTATTATTCGTTTCCCCAGAGCCAGTGCTCTTTCTCTCACTACAGCAGTCTGGACTGCTGTTAGAATTTTTCTGTAGATGCGAAGCGCATCTCAGCATTTGTGTACAAATGTGATTTGTATGCAATTGGTACTGTCTCACCTTCATTATATGTTAGATAGGTGTACCCAGATTGACCCGCAACTATACGGATCACCAGGTTGCGTACGTTTACGCGTGTCTGTAAGTGTTTGGAAGCTATCATGTCAGCTTGTAAGGAACAAAGTGTATCTGTATGTTCCTGTGTCCATTGTTTTACTGAAAAATCAGGTTTTATCAAATCGTAGAAAGGTTTCACTCTTTCTGCGTAATCCAAAATGTATGTTCTATCAAAATTTAGGAATCCCAGAATTGACTGTAAATTTTTTAATGATTTTGGAGGTTGGAGCAGCGCGCATTTTTCTAAAAAAATTGGCTGCCAGGCTTTTCCCTTCACCTGAAAGCTCATATCCTAAAAACAGGACACTGAGATGGGCAATTTTTGATTTTTAAAAATTTAATTTGTAGCCCTCAGATGCAAATCCCAAAATTATGGTATTCACTCTGTTCAAGTGCTACTCTAGGTCATCGTCTGTTAGATAAATTTCATCCACATAGGACAATGCCTCTTCATCCAAATTTTGAAGTAACTCAGTTACCCTAGCTGAAAATAACCCCGGGCTGTTCTTATACCCTTGGGGGAGTCGACAAAATTGACGCTGCGTCCCTAGTGCTGAGAAGGCTGTTAGATGCCTGCTTTCAGGCGCTATATTTTGGCAGAAAAATCCATTTGAGATATTAAGTGTTGTTTTATATTTTTTCCGCACTGTGTGCATTTTGGACAGCAAATGTCTAAATGTCTATAATCTAAAACTAGACGATATGTGTTATCAGGTTTCATGACAGGAAACAAAGGATTGTTCATTGGTGAGGTGCAAGTTTCGATCACCCCTTGGTATTCAAGTTGATCTAAGATCTCCCTGACCTGTTTTTTAGTTTCTTGCTTTATTGGATACTGCCTCTGTGCAGTTGGAGTATTTTTTAAAGGAATTATGTGGTGGGTGGAGTCCTCATCCCATCCAACATGGTTTTATATAATGCCGGAGCCTGGGCTACCGCCCACTCCTGCGCATATGTGTGTTGCAAGTGCCTGGGAATATGGTCTGAGAAGGCCGGAAGAATTACTGTTTCTCCTTTAGGGCAATCCATGACGAATGCTGGCGGCCAATCTTGTTCAGCTAATAAAATATCATAGCCTAACGTCAGGTTCTCCCAAAAGAGACCTCTCACTGTTCTACATTTGTCCCCCTCCATTTGGAGCGTTATTTCATATACTGTATGTGGGACGCTTACCCTAGTATCGGGTGTTTCCACCGTGATATAATCATTCAAGTCCGCTGTCACCAGAAATTTCTTCAGGTTCTGGCGAACTATTGTTACTTCTGCCGCACTGTCTAGCATCGTCAGAGCCCATTCCCCATTCAGTAGTCGAGTCCTCAGAATTCTGGGCATGTCTGATCTTTAGACCTGCAATTTCTTCTTTTTGAACTGTGGCTTTTGCTTTAGTTTTTCTTCTTTTTTAGAAGTGTACTCTTGAGCGTGCTGCTTGTCTCTGGACTTTGTACGCTCTTCTTGTCTCTCTGACCGTCCTTCCCTCTCAGAGTTTTTCGATGAACCCTGAAAGGAACGAGAGGAACTTGTATCAGATTCCTGATACCTGTCAGGTTTCCCAATATTTTTCCTATTCCTAAGGTTGTACCTCTTTTCGGAGGGCTCCTGTGGAGGAGATCTACCTCGGGATTGAGATCTATTTCCTTTAAAGTTTAGTTGTTTTTTATTGTCCCACTTTTTCTTAGTTGAAGCAGGTGTCTGCTTGGAAGTGTCCTTTTCAGGACTGCTCATCAGTTGTGGTTTTAAAGCTTTCCCACCCAAACTGTCTCTGCCTAATTCTGCATACGCAGTTTCAATTATTTTTGGTAGTTCGTGTTCCTGTTCTAAAGGATCAAACTCCCTCAGGCGTTGGCGGATGGCCACTGAAGCTGCTTCCCACTTAATGTTAGCTAGTATTATGGCTGATACCTGGGCATAGTTACCTAGTAACTTCATCCCTAAGTTTAGGGCAGGTTCTGCTCCATACTCATTTTGTATCTGTCTCAATACATCAGGTACTACTGCTAATGACGGGATACCATGAGTTCTGGTATAAATGGCAGCAAAGACTGTACCCCAAGTGGTACAATCCTCTAATTGTGGTGTTATCCCCATGGGCAAGCAGATTGTTAGCATTCTGTGTTTTTCATACGGGGTAGTATTCGGGAATACTGCCTCTAGCTGCGTTATTTTCTGAGCTACCCAGAATGGTATTTGTTCACATTTTGTGGGCATTTTACCCATCACTGCGTGTAATGTTTGTGGTGTAATTTTAGTTGCTGTACCCTGAATTTGAGTTCCATTTGTTGCAACTATTGCTGGTTGGACTGTAAGTGTCCTCATGACGAATTGCGTCAAGTTTCTGTATATTTTAATTAAATCTATATGTTGTGTGAGTAAGTCTCCTGGTGGCATTGTGTCAGGATGTGGTGTGTAGGCCGCTAATATCGGCCATGTTGCCCCTTCTCTTCCGAGCGGGCCGAGACTCACTCTTCTTCTTATATGGGGTAGGGCGCCTTTAAACCAGTATAAATGTTCCTGGTACGTGAGCGGAACCTCTATATCCTCGAACGGATAATATTCCGCTGGTGCATCTCCTTCCGTGTAGGAGTGCAAGATCAGACTCTATTTGATATCATAATAAACTTGTGACAAGAAAGTGGTCCAACATCGTACATGGAGAGTACTTCGGTTTCTTGATGTCGCCCAAGCCACTGTCAAGAGAAGGAAAAAGATGCAGGGGCTGAAGAAATGCTTCCTTATTTGGAGCATGCACAAGTGTTTTGAACTCAGCACACCCCTTAGAACTGGAGGGGATCATATTGATGTTTGTGCTGGTGGAGATGGTCAAATAATACCTGGGAGCCTTGCTGAGTCAAACACAATGGTAGTACACAATTTGATGATTCCTTCCTACCACATCAAAGTTCATGATAATTTGATTGGTCGTTACGGTATCAGAATCATAACCTTGCTCTAACCAGCACATGGTTGTTGTCTGAGGGAATGTGTTTGATTTAGATGCTAGAAGCCCCCTCCTGCCTCTCAAGTAGTGTTTATTCAGTGCAGGTGCTAAGGTTGTGAAGCATGAAGGTGGACATACCCTTAGGAATGTTCCATTGTGCTTAGTATGCTGAATGTGCCCGGTTACTTCTCTTTGACTGTCTTTGAACATCTGTTGTTTACTTTATGTTGTAAAATAAAGCACTCAACCTAAAGATATGTCACATTAAAAAAAGTGTAATTGGTCACATTATAGAAACATTGCGTTTCAGTATGAATATTGAATGATGTATATTGCAAGGAACGGTTGTCAGATATGCGGTAGGATTCAGAATGTGTGTGTGTACAATAGCATATATATGTGTGTGTTTGCGTATGTATGGTTGTATGGTTGTATGGTTGTATGTATGGTTGTGTAGGAGTGGGTTCAGTTGATGAGATGCTAAAGTTTAAAAACTGGAGTTAATTTGCAACCACGGATTTAGAGTAACATTTATACTGTGTCCCTTTTTTCCATATCAGACAAAATTGTATGTATTGTACAATAACCACCTGAATAGTTGAACATTAAAAAATATTAAGTTAGCTTAAAGTTCTACAGGAATGAGAAGGTGTATGGTAGGACCAACGTTTTTAAGCAACATGGACTGAGAGTTTCTTACTGAAATGTTCAGAAATAACATTTAGGATTTTTGGCATTAAGGAAGGAACTGGCAATTTTAACAACGGCAGGGAGTTCCAGAGAGTTTGAGGTTGAACCTTGAAGAATGACACTTAAAACATTCTTCATGTAGGACTGACCTTCCAGTAGATGGTGGATTGCAAGCTCTTGTAGACATAACAACAAATTTAACAAATGCCAATGTAAGGCTCTAGAGAAAGAATAGTGGTTGGTGGGGCACATGCAGCCAAGGAATGGTACACATTTGCTGCATTTCTGGCATTTTTGGGTCCCCACTGGTGTAAAATGGGAACAATTACTACTCAACCTTGTTGTGTTGGGAATCAGTTTATCTCTAGGTCATCATTATTCACATGGATCGGCACATTCTTGGTGCCTAATGCATAAACATTGTTTTTCTGTGTATGTTCCTTTGTTTATCACAGTTTTTGTTCCCAAGTCCCATGTATGTCCTACTGTGAAACCTTCTGTTACTTCCCCTGGTCTCTCTGCCCACTCTCTCATGAACTCCTGACTTAAATAACCTGGCTCCACCACTCTTTAACTCATGCTTCGATGGTATGTGCTCTTTATTTCAAGCAACAACTCCTATGCATATCTATGCATATATTCCCATTCATCCTACCAGTCAAATCCACAGTGTCATGCTTACTTAATCATTCATGTTCCAGCTAGCGAGGTGAGCATAACTTGCATAATTCCTTGTAGCATAATAATGCAGAATTACTCAAAAAATTATCCAAGAAGTGTAATTCTGCATTTATGGATGAGAGGATGCATTTTGCACTAAGAAATAGCGCTAAATGCAATAGAACATAAATAGAAGCGTGAGCGGCCGCTCCCCCTTGGTAAATGTGCACTTGAGGTGGGATTTTCAACCCAACTTACTCCCAGTATTTAGCACTAGGTTCTTAGCACAAAATGCACCCTTGTGTCAAAATGGATGCGAGAATGCCCATTTCACTATGAAAATAACGCTAAACGCAACAGAACATAAACTGTAGCAGCCACTTGCTAAATGTGCTCTAGTGGTATGTATTTTTTCCCAAATTACTAATTCATTACATGAGCGGGAGTAATTGCATTATTATCAGTAATTCTGTTGGGTATGTTTTTTCCCCAAATAACTAATTAATTACTTGAGCGGATTAATCGCATTACTATCAGTAATTCTGTCTCAAAGTGTAAGGCGGTATTACTGAAAATTTCCCAATTGCTCCAGCGTAATTGAAATTCAGCCGAGGCCTACTTCTAGCATCTATGCCTTCTCTTCTACCCTCATATTCCTCAATCAATTCCATTTTCTTAGACTCTAACATGCCTGATACAAACATGTCTCATTCCTCTAGAGTTTAACTCTTGCCCTTTCTAATTTAGGATTAATTTCTACAGAGAATTACGCAAGTTTGAGACAAACTAATGTCTAACTGTCCTACCAATAGTCTAAAGTGTAATAAAGAAGGTCAGATGGATGGATACTTATCTAGTGTTTTTGAATATTATTATATGTAAGTAGGTATCAGATAACCAGCCTTGGAAATGATCATGAACACGTAAGTCATGACCTTCATACAAGTGGCGAATGAATCCACCTAATCTGTGGTTGTTATTCTCAACCTTGAGTTTACCAGAATCAAAAAGGAATAATTAATTGTGCAGCAACAATCATTTTCAAACCATTTCTTAATCACCCTCCTCCTCATCGGTCTCAAGTATCAGCTTTGCCCTTATTCCAAGCTTGAGTAATTCTAATAAGGCAGCTAAACAAAATAACGGAAGAACAATTCTACAATAGTAAGATAGATTGAGACCTAAAGCTCCCTACAGCTCTTATCCCAGGTCCTTGTCTAACTACCATCCACAACAAGATCTCTATTTTTTGATGAGTCGGCACCCTCTCATTTTAAAGAAAAACCCATAGCCAAAGCCACCAATAAATGGTAAAGTGGGAATGTGACCGAAACTAAAAGAGAATGTTTACAACCTAGAAATGAAATGGTGCAAAAGCTTCTATAAATTTGACAAAATTTGCACAAAAGTCCTACCTCACCACTAATATAAATTGATGTCCAGGCCTGAATTTTTAAAAAATTCACCTTCAAGCAACATTTGGAAGATTTGACGGACTACATTGAAGCTAAGATCCCTTATATCGGCAAATACTATAGTAATAATATACTATAGTATAGTAGAATAGTAATATTCCTTAATGCCTATCTCAAACATATTCCAATACTTTCTGTCAATTGCCCGCCTCCTCCCTCAAACCCACAATGAAGGAGGAAGGCGCACAGCTGACCGAGTAAACCAAAGCTTCTAAAATACAAGTGGATACCTCCCCAGATCATTTCATGAAGAAAATTCTCCAATTCTCACATTTCATGTCCCAAGTATATTTAATGGTTTTCTTCTAAGTGGGGCAGTTCCTGTTTCTTTGAAGCCCCAATCATCACTTCACTACTCAGGAAGCAGAAGGCAGACTGACATGTGCATTCCAATTGCAGCCCAGACCCAAACCTTCCAGCCCCAATCGAAATCCTTGGGTGAAAAGTCATCAGACCATTGCAAATGTCAAGGAGCAGAGGTTAATTCTGAATGATCACAAATCTAGACTCAGAACTTCTTCAGGTTCAGAGTCAGAACTGTTAAAAATCAGATAACAACTCCTTCATTGATGAAGAAATGTAAATTTTTCAGATCCTGCTTGATACCTCAGCTAATTGTTGCAGTCAACCTCATCAAACGATTGAGCAGGTCAATGCAGTGGGTGGGGGTCCTTGATTGGAGTCACTCATTTGTTTACAACCAGAATCAACATAGTATATAGAGCACTACCACCACTACCTCCTACAAAAATACAGTATGGAGTTAGGCAATTATCTCTCCTGTGGTCCATTTTCAATTCTGACTTCAACCTCACTCCTCAAATCACTCCTCGAAAATGGAGGGGGTTTCTGGTGATTCCTGCGTTTGCCGCCCTGTGATGGCAGCAGGTAAGGTGGGGAGGCTGCCACCCCCAAAAATCATGCGCCCGGGGTGGACTGCCCCCCCTCCACCCCCCACCCCTTTTACTATGCCACTGCACTCATGTTAGTCATGTTCTGGTCCAAGGAAGTCATTTAAGACTTTCAACACTTTCTTAGGAATTCTAGTGTAAATGGACTCTACATCTAAAGTCATTCTGATTAAATCCTTGTTGGACTTGGCCCTTTTTGGCTAAAGTTCCCTAAACTTTTTGCCTTCCCCCTAGACCTTTTTTTCTGACATGGTGTTGCCAACTTAGATGCTTTGGGCACTTTGCCACTGCTGATCAGTGTCAAAGTGCAAGTGCTCCCTGTGTAAAGTGTAATGGTAATTGGTTGTCCATAATTGGTATGTTTGCCTTAATAGTAAAGTCCCTAGTAAAGGGCACTATGTGTGCCAGGGTTGGTAATGCAAATGCTACTAGTGGGCCTGCAGCACTAATTGTGCCACCCACACCAGTAGCCTTAAAGAGAGATCTCAGGCCTTCCACTGCAGTGCCTGCGCGCAGTTTGATAAACTGCCATGTTGTCCTGACAAGTGCACCCACTTGCCAGGCCTTACCCTTCCCTTTTTATGCACATCAGACACCCCTATGGTATGCCCAAGGTGTCCCCTGGGCAGGGTGCAGTGTATGTGAAAGGTAGGACATGTACTAAGGTGTGTACCATGTCCTGACAGTGAAATACTCTCCATTTCGTTTTTCACTGTTGCAAGGCCATCTTGCCCATAGGACAGAATGGGGGAGGCTGTGTAATATGTTTCCAGCCTATCTTCCCATAGGCTTAAGATGGAGAGGTGAAGTTTAGTGTGCCTGAATTCACAATTTAATAACACATCTTTTTCTGAAGGTGGTTTTTACATTGTGTGTTTAGAAACCACACTTTTAGAAGTGGCTGGGTTTTTTGTTCTAATAATTCTATGTGTCTCTGCCTGGTTGTGGATTGACTGTCTGGATTTGAATGTGATAGGATCTGGGAAATGTCCTGACCCAGGGGAGGAGGTGAGACAGCAACAGGCTGACCTGCATCTGGAGTGTAGGGGGGAGGAGTAGCCACTGGAGGTGAAGAAACCTGGGCTGCCACCATAAAGCAATGGCTCCATCTCCTGCTGAGTGATTGAAGACCCAGACCCCCACTATCAAAGGGAAAAGGTGTCACTGGCAGGGAGACACCCAGAACTGGTTTAGACAGGGGTCAATGCCCCCCTGAACACAAAGACTTCAAAGACATTTAGGGGTATAACTATGAGAGCTGAAACCCCTGAACGTTGGACTGATCAAGACTGAAAAGGATTGAAACTACTTTGTGGTCAAGAGGAACCTCTGCCAAGGAAGAAACAGCTGAAGAGACTAAAGGAAAGGACTGACCCTTGCTGTGTGTTCTGGGGCTGGCCTGCAGTTTGCTGATTTAACCAAGGAGAGGCTAAGGGACTTTGCTGTGTGCTGTGTCCCCCTGCTTGAGAGGACTTTGCTGTGTGCTGTGTCCTGAAGTAACTTGTCCCCAAGGGCCCGAGGAGAGCTGGCTCCCTGTTGTGGAAACTCAGGAACATGAAAGTTTCCAGGTGGGTCTCAGCGACGCTGTGTGCGTGTGCTTCATGCAGCCTGAGACCTGCGTAAGAACTGCCTGGTGATCGTGTGCACCCGGAGTCCAAGTGAGTCTCAGTGACGCTGTGTGCATGTGCTTCATGCAGCCTGAGACCTTCGTGAGGACTGCCCTGTGATCGTGTGCACCCGGATTCCAGGTGGGTATCAGCGACGCTGTGTGCATGTGCTTCGTGCAACCTGAGACCTTTGTGAGGATTGCCCTGTGATCGTGTGCACCCGGAGTCCAAGTGAGTCTCAGCGACGCTGTGTGCGTGTGCTTCGTGCAGCCTGAGACCTGCGTAAGAACTGCCCCGTGATCGTGTGCACCCGGAGTCCAAGTGAGTCTCAGCGACGCTGTGTGCGTGTGCCCTGTTGTAGCCTGAGACCTTCGTGAGGATTGCCCTGTGATCGTGTGTCCCGGAGCAGTCTTGTTCTCTGCGTCGATCAAGCAGCGTGACCAGAGCTGCTGCGATCGTCATTGCCATCGGCCCGGACCGGCATCCCCAGAGGAGCTGTGCCGCTGGCCCGAGCCTGCCTTTGCCAAAGAGAGACCTCGAACCATCATCGTCGGGGGTCCGAGATCCACTGCCCAAGATCAACGAAGTCGCACCGGAGGCCCAAGTCACGAGGAGAGGAGAGTGAGATCGCACCCCCCAGGTAATGCTCAGCGAGCGTGCGTGTGTCGCCGCCTGGGGCGGGGTGCGGGCTCCGAGAGAAACGCTCTCAGCCTTTCCCATCTTTGCAGCGCGAGCCTCCGCTCAAGACCGTATCGCGGCCCGTACTTGCCGAGGAGTGGCAGTACCGGGGCCGGAGTGCGGAGCTGCACTTGTTTTCCATCATAACGGTGTTGGGGGCATGTTTTGGCAGTAGCTGACCGTGAGTCAGTAAGACTGGCATAGAGACCGTGCAGAGCACCGCGATTGGTGCTGAAGTATCTTATTTTTGCATTACGAACTGCCTGATTGTTGCATTACGAAGTGCCCTAATTTTGCATTACGAACTGCCTGATTGTTGCATTGCAAAGTGCCTTATTTTTTGCATTACGAACTGCCTGATTGTTTCATTTAACCCTGGGCGTAGTACTACGCTACGCTTGCGGAGTGTGTGTAGTTTGCGCTACTACACACTACGCGAATTGCACGTAGCACAGTGCAAAAACGCGTAGCGTAGCGGGCATTTTTTGCTTGCTCGCTGTCCTCAACATCAAGTTGGCGACCGCGAGCGAGCAAAATCAACATCCCGGCAAGACTTTTTCCTCGTTCGCGATCAGCAACATCAAGTTGCCGATCGCGAGCGTGGAAAATAAACCTCCCGGCGAGATTCTCAACGCGGGGAGGTCAGGTTTCTCATTGCGAGTGGTCGCGTATGCTCGTGACCGCTCGCGATGAGAAACTACCAGTCCACGTTGAGAAAGCTGCCGCTCGAGTACAAATCTACTCGAGCGGCAGAAAACGACCGCTTGCACTGTGCAAGATGCAGTTTGCAATGATTGCACGGTGCGGACAAGCATCCGGCACTGTGCAATCAGTGCGAACAGCATTTCCCTACCGCACTACGCAGTTCGCGTAGCTACGCATAGCGTGCGTAGTGCGAAGTGCACTTCGCGTAGCGCTACTACGCAAACTACACCCAGGGTGAGTTGCATTACGAATTGCATTATTATCGCATTACGAACAGCCTGATTGGTGCATTAGGAATTGCCTGATTCTTGCATTACGAACTGCATAGCATTGCATTAGGACTGCATTAGATCATTGAGAATTGCTCATTAATACTGCAAGAACCTACCAGTGCTTGCTGGCCTACTAACCGGCAGGTGAAATATTACAAATACGCATATGTTGGATCTTTATCGTGTGGTCTCATCGTATATTTTTTTTTCTTATAAACTTATACTTGTTTTTTATGAAACTTGTGTGGAGTCCATTTGTGGTGTTATCCCGGTGTCACTGAGAGCGTGGTTGCAAACACTTTACACATTTGCCTTGGAGATAAGCCTGGCTGCTCGTGCCAAGCTACGAGGGGGTGAGCAGGGGCTATCTGAGAAGGTGTCCTTCCTTTCCCTGACTTAGAAGCAAGGGTCCCTATTTGGCCTAAGGTACCTACCTCAGCCACCTAGAGACCCCCAGTTCTAACATTGGTGGTCAGTGGTGTGGGATTTGAACGTGTATTTGCAAATTCACTCACAGTGATTGGTGTACATCACTAGTTTAGCGCAGACCACGACGCAACCACATATTGTGTTTTGATTTTTGGTTCTATTTTTGAGCGACCTTTAAGCCACACATCATGTCTCAGAGGAGTCAAGTAGCCAGTGAGGTTGCAGAATTGGAGTTCGACATTGAGGCATTGCTTACCTACAAAGTTGATCAATTGAGGCAATTCTGCAGAGCTTTGGGATGGCCCATGAAAAGTAGCGCCAAGAAGGAGGAGCTGCAAACGGCCTTGAGGGCCTGGTGGGAAGCCAAAGAGGCTCAGGAGACAGGTGATGTTGAGGTGGATGAGGATGACCCAGGGAATGGATTTGGTCCACAGGATTTGCCGGTGGAAGGACCAGCCTCAGGGGCTGGTAGTAACCATTCAGGGAGGAGTTTTTCCCCAGAGGAGCTGGAGGAAAACCAAAGGGTCAGAGAGGATGAGCTGGAGGTTTTAAAACTTGAGGCTCAAGCAGAAGAGAAAAAGATGCTCATTGAAAGTGAAAAGCGAGCAGAGGAGAGCAGGAAAGCTCTCGCCTTGGAAGAGAAGAAGATTCTCTTAGCTCATGAGTTAAGCATGAGGGAACTGGACATTAAGGCTAAACAGGCGGAGTCCAGTTCGAATGGTGGCAGCACACAACCAGTAAACACAAGGAGATGATGGACGGAGTGCTGAAACTTTTCAAACACTCACCCCCAGTCACAGATCTGGGTTGAATCCAACATCATTCTTTAGCTCACTCTGCCACCCCAGTTCAGACACAGCTATATGCAAATCAGTCTTGACCCTGTGCCTCATGGGAACAGTCCAGACCGAACTGCCAAGCCATGTCTTCCCTGGACCCGAATAAAGCATCCTGGGACCGGTTTTGGGCTAAGAGCCCTCATCAGCCAGGCTAGCTTGAATCCAGTGGCAAAGTGAGCAAGGGACCCACGTCTGGGCATACCCTGCCAACTTAGGGTGAACAAAGCAAACACAAGGAGATGATGGACGGAGTGCTGAAACTTTTCAAACACTCACCCCCAGTCACAGATCTGGGTTGAATCCATCATCATTCTTTAGCTCACTCTGCCACCCCAGTTCAGACACAGCTATATGCAAATCAGTCTTGACCCTGTGCCTCATGGGAACAGTCCAGACTGAACTGCCAAGCCATGTCTTCCCTGGACCGGAATCAAGCATCCTGGAACCGGTTTTGGGCTAAGAGCCCTCATCAGCCAGGCTAGCTTGAATCCAGTGGCAAAGTGAGTAAGGGACCCACGTCTGGGCATACCCTGCCAACTTAGGGCGAACAAAGCAAACACAAGGAGATGATGGACGGAGTGCTGAAACTTTTCAAACACTCACCCCCAGTCACAGATCTGGGTTGAATCCATCATCATTCTTTAGCTCACTCTGCCACCCCAGTTCAGACACAGCTATATGCACAACCAGTGCCAGAGGATAAGGTGTACATTCCCAAAGACTTAGGGGGATATTCACAAGAACGTGTGCTAAACATCTCCAAAAAATGTTAATCCAACTTTATACATTGCAGCCTATCGCGGGAAAATAACCCAGTGTTAACGTGGAATTCACAACACGGCGGTACCATGCGATGGTCCACCGAAAACGCAGCCAATGTCCACGATACAACAACCGCGACGGTGATAAAAACACAAACCTCAACACGAAAAAACATGCGATGGGCCAAAGCGCGATGAGGAAATCAGTGATAAGCAGCGCCAGGCCTGCAATACACACATGGCAGGCGGGAAAAAGCACTATAAAAGTAGAAAAAACACACAAACACATAATGACCAACACCCAAGCACCATGGAGGCAGCCGTAGCAGGCGCAGAGGACGAGCGCAACCCCAGAAGCACCCCGGACGACCAGCCTGGGACCTCGGGGACAGGGAAGGGCAAGGTCAAGAAGAAGAGTAAGACGAAGTTCAGTCCGCAGGAAAACAGGATCCTGGTCACGGAGGTGATGGAACACCATCAACAACTGTTCGTCACCTCCAACGCGTCATTGGGCACCAAAAATGGAATATGGCGGGACATCGTGGACAAGGTGAATGCCGTCGGAGAGCACAAGAGGTCAATGGACGACGTCAAGAGGCGATGAATTGACATCAAGCGCAAGACCAAGGAGAAACTCGCAGGCAACCAGAAGGCAGAAATGCAGACTGGAGGTGGGAGCCCAGCGCCACAGCTGGAGCTGGATGACATGGAGGAGCTGGTGTCAACAGTCATCAGTGTGGAGACTGTGGCCGGAGTCGGGGGACTGGACACTGCTCGACAGGACACAACACAACCGCAACAGGGTGAGTGACCACCAGGTACTGGGGTGACGGGTGGAGATGGCCACAATGGCACACATGCACAATCAAGCAGAGCACAGTGCACACCCACAATGACTCTGGATCATGGCCCTGATCCACAGACTGTCACAATGTACAATGCCATGCTGTCTGAATGTGAACCTGTACCATGCGGCTACATACATGCGGACACATTGTAATACACCATCTCCCCTTCACATTGCAGAGGCACCGTCAACACCTCCTGAAGAGCAGTCCCAGACACTCTTCACTAATGATGAGGAGGACACCCCCAGCATCGACACCCAAGCCCTCCATGACATCATTGACATCATCCGCAACTCACCTCCAGGATCAGGGCAGCCCAGCTGCATCGAGGAGACCCCACCCACTACCCAAACCACCCAGCAGGAGGCACCCACAGCCCCGGCAGTCTCCCAAGACCCCAGGAACAACACATGGCCTTCCAACGCCGTGTGCTGGAGGGCCAGAGGGAGACGGCTGAGCAGGTGCGGGTGGGGTTCGACCTCATGGCTACCAAACTGGACGCCATCCATGGGTGTCTAGGTCCCATCAGGGACCAGCTCCAGTCCCTAACGGACACCCACGACCCACTCCATGGTCTCCAACGAGCCCTGACTGACATCGCTGTAGTCATGACTCAGAGACAAGAACACCTGTCCACTCAGAGTGGCTCCAGCGATCCCAGCCGTGAGCTGGAACACATGCGGAGGCTCATGGAGGGCATGGTGGGGATGGAGGCGGAAAGGATGGCAGCCACCGCTGCACATCAGTGAAATGTAGCTGGGATCTACCATGCCCTGCAGATCCTCATCATGGCATTGCTGCCACAAGGCGTGGCGATGATGAATGCTGCTGCCCCCACACCATCCACATCTCCGCCCCCTGGTGTTTCAGTGCCTCCCAGTGCGGCATGCATATCCACTCCGGCACCTGATGTGTCACTGCCACACAGTGCAGCCGACAATCCTCCTCCGGCCCCTGATGTGTCAGTAGCACACAGTGCCGCAGCCGATACTGCAACACACACAGGTGGGGCAGAGCACACATCCGAGGACGTGGATGGGATTGAGATCAGAAGGAGGCACTAGCATTCATTTCCGCCACCTTGCCTGTTTCTGCTTGGTGCCGCACATGGCCCCATGACCTTCCACTGACCCCCGATACACTCCGCTGCACTCACCTTGGACTGCGACATGGACTGCCACATCCTGTTTGATGACCAATGACACGGCGACCAGACTGCAGACTGCACCCTTCCTCTTCCGCAGTACTTGTCATCCCCGGATGGACTCTGGCTGGCCCTCCATGGGCCCATATTGTGTAGTGTGCTTGGCATGGCCCTGTACCGCTCCAGCTGCAAAAGTCCACTGGATGTGCAATAAACATCCAGAAACGCACTGCTGTGTCAAGTCTTCCATCATTCATGTATGAATGTGTGGATGAATGTAGGGACAGTGATTTCCCTTACGTCAATGATGCTCATCTAGTGGGATGCCAGTCACAGTGTGCTACATTGCCTATTGTGTTCCGGTTGCCGTGGACACTACAACAGGGACACACGCATCAGTCACTTCCTTGTCTGCATATGGACTGAACCACGCCCAGAGCCCCCGAGTCATTGTTGCAAGCCCTGCGCTGGTCCGGCGTAGGCCAGGCCAAGACCACTCCGCTTACGCTCCGAGGGGGGCCCACATAGCTACATGTCGCAGGCGTACACGCTGGTGGTCTGCAGGTCACTGGTCTAGTTGTCAGCATGTCACGGCCACTCCCTGAGGGCAGGTTTGCACACACACCACACCCATCCGGCACAGGCGTCACAGGCCATGTGACCCCGCCGATATAAGGGGCCGACAATGTCACATTCCCCACTGCCGGTGGTGACTGGATGACGGACGTTCCACGATACTCAATCATAAAGGGCCCATGACTTGTTGCGCACAGGGTTGGTCGCACCCGAGGCCTTGCGCCCGTCACGGGCCTACCACCACATGGCGCTGACTGGGGTTACACAGGGTTAGTGGCATCCGAAGCCTTGCGCCCGTCACGGGCCTACCACCACGTGGCGCTGACTGGGGTTGCAGAGGGTTAGTGGCACCGAAATAGCTGAGCGGGTGTGCAGCCTGCGATGATGATGTGTGCACTGATGTGGTCTCTGCCATTGATGCCTCAGGACTCAGCATCATGTGTGGGACCTGCTGGGCCGCGGGGCGGGTCCGCATGATGTGGACCATGCCATGGTGGCGGGACCGGGGCCTGGAGCTTGCACGGGCACGTGGTGTGCCCACTGGTGGACACACCGTTGGCGGCAGGTGAGCAGTGGGCCTGGGGTGCGCAAGTGCGGACAGCCAGCGCTGGCCGGCGGGAGGGGGTAGGGTGCGGCTGCATGCGTGTGCAGGGATGGACAGGCATTGTTGCCGTGTGCTGTGTGATGGACTCTGCCATGATTGACTCTGGCCTCGATTACAGATTGCAGACCTGGTGGCTTGCAGTGTATCCCGGCACGTGGTTGGAGACACACCGGTGGCAGCAGGTGAACAGTGTGGCCTGGGTGCGCAGGGGCGGCGGTGTCTCTCTCTCTCTCTCTCTCTTCCTTCCCTCTCTCTCTCACTCTCTCTCTCCCTTCCTTCCCTGTCTCTCTCACTCTCTCTCCTTTCCTTCTCTCTCTCTCTCTCTCTCTCCCTTCCTTCCTTCCCTCTCTCTCTCACTCTCTCTCTCCCTTCCTTCCCTCTCTCTCTCACTCTCTCTCCTTTCCTTCTCTCTCTCACTCTCTCTCCTTTCCTTCCCTCTCTCTCACTCTCTCTCTCTCTCCCTTCCTTTCCTTCTCTCTCTTTCTCTCTCTGCCTTTCTTTCATTCTATGTTTCTCTGTGTCTCGCTCCTTTGATGTGCGCATGGCACACGTTCTGATTTTGTGCTTTATTTTCCAAGCTGTGACATCGTGATTGTCCCGGACGGACCCGACAGGAGTCTTCCGCATTGGTGTTTTGTGTTGTATTTCAATAAAGTTTTGGGTTGTTACTTCAGTGCTGTGTGACTGTTTCTCTTTCTTTTGGCCACACATGTGTGTTATTTTTTGACAATGTGCGTCATCATGCGCTTTTTGTGGCTCTTTTGTCGTGCACGGTATGTGTATGTCCGGGGGAGCGGGGGAGGGGGCTGGGGGTGGTGGCGGTGGGTGTTGTGGCCCTCATGCGTATCCGAGCTGCATGATCATTGTCTCCATGGCATCTGTGGGTCTTCGGGTGTGGCTCTTGGCTGGGCTCCCTTTCATGCTGCAGGTAGTCGTCCTGCTTAACACCAGCAAAAGGCAGGTGTTAAATCACTGGTGCTACCGCGGCTTATCGCCTGTTTTTGGTTCGCATCGCAGATCTGGCAGTTTGTTGTGAAAGTGGTGTTGTGGTTTTTCGTGTGTTTTTGCACGGGAACGCCTACTCTGCATCTCATTAGGGTTAGTTGTTGGTGTCCACCGTGGAGATAAATTTTGGGGCAGTTATCGCGGGAATACTGGCGATGTCTGCAGTTTGCACCCGCTAGTGAATGGGGTGTTAAATCTATCTCCACTTTGGATGCGTTAAGGTGGAGATAAATCGGCGGTAGGTCCTTGTGAATATGCCCCTTAGTGCGAGATTACCAAAGGGGTGATGATATTTATGCGTGGTTCACGGCATATGAGGTCTCACTGAGGATGAATGAGGTGCCTGAGAAGCATTGGGGGGCGGGCCTATGGAAACAATTTGAGGCTTCTGGGAGGGATGTTTTACCACCTTTAGAGAGGGCGGGAACCCTGACCTACGCCAATATGAAGGAGGCTTTATGCCTCAGGTATGGGCTCACTCCTGAACAGTACCTGCAGAAATTCAGGGATTTCCAGAGACTGAAATCCAGTACTCGGGTGGAGGATCTGGATGAGTACACGCGTGCACTGGATGATTGGGTGTTGGTTAGCATGGCGAATTATTAAAAGGATTGCTCAGTTTGGGCTCCAGGGAGCCTAGGCTCAGTAATTATTTTCCAGGGTTGCGCCAACACTTGTTAGGGTGCGAGCTCTTTCATTCCCAGGAGCTGGCACAAGAGCCCGACCTCTGGTCATGGGTCCAAGGGTCTGAGGAGGCATTAGGGAGGGAAGAGAAGCAAAGTAGAGCAGTTAGGTCCCAGAGTAGTGGGGGGGGGCATGAGGGCTAGCACCCTGTCTCGGAGGAGAGGGAGGGAGTGTGAGCAGCATCCCCGGGGGTCCACAACCCCACCCCAGAGACTGGAGGGATCCTTAGAGGAGCACCAGGGTGGAGATCTAGAACCTACCTGCCAGCAGTGCGAGGAGGAGCACCTAGCGTCAGGAGGTCGTGGGGCGTCTGTAACCAGAGCTCCCGCGGTCCTGAAGTTTGTGGGTGCCATTCCTAAGTGGCATGCACAAAAATCTAAATGGAAGGTTAAGGAGGGGAGGTGTTCCCCCGTGGGAAAACCCGTGGGTCAGGGCCCAGCCAGTAGGGTTAGGTCCCCTAAAAGTGACCGGGTTAACCCCACCTCTAACCTGGAGGGCCGGATAACTGGAGACAGCATCCTGGCCGATGGGTCTTCCAGGGGTACCGCTCCGGGTGGGAGTTGGCAAGGGACCAGCACCCCTAGAGGGTCCCCAACTGCCAGGAAGTACCCATGGAGCAGCATAGTTGGCCCAGGGAGTAGTGACCAAGAGAACCCCCTGGGGTCAGGAAGGCATAGAACAGGAGGGTGTCCCTGCAGTAGCGGGCCCGCGTCCGCGTCGCCCCAAGCAGGGAAGTCCATCAAGGTAGTTGATTGGTCTACCCTAGCTTTAGGCTGGGAGGGGGTTGTGTTGGACTTGACCCTTTTTAGCTAAAGTTCCCTAAACCTTTTGCCTTCCCCCTAGACCTTTTTTTCTGACATGGTGTTGCCAACTTAGATGCTTTGGGCACTTTGCCACTGCTGATCAGTGTCAAAGTGCAAGTGCTCCCTGTGTAAAGTGTAATGGTAATTGGTTGTCCATAATTGGTATGTTTGCCTTACTGGTAAAGTCCCTAGTAAAGGGCACTATGTGTGCCAGGGCTGGTAATGCAAATGCTACTAGTGGGCCTGCAGCACTAATTATGCCACCCACACCAGTAGCCTTAAAGAGAGATCTCAGGCCTGGCACTGCAGTGCCTGCGCTCAGTTTGCTAAACTGCCATGTTGTCCTGACAAGTGCACCCACTTGCCAGGCCTTACCCTTCCCTTTTTATGCCTAAGGTGCCCCCTGGGCAGGGTGCAGTGTATGTGAAAGGTAGGACATATACTAAGGTGTGTACCATGTCCTGACAGTGAAATACTCTCCATTTCGTTTTTCACTGTTGCAGGGCCATCTTGCCCATAGGACAGAATTGGGGAGGCTGTGTAATATGTTTCCAGTCTATCTTCCCATAGGCTTAAGATGGAGAGGTTAAGTTTAGTGTGCCTGAATTCACAATTTAATAACACATCTTTTTCTGAAGGTGGTTTTTACATTGTGTGTTTAGAAACCACACTTTTAGAAGTGGCTGCGTTTTTTGTTCTAACAATTCTGTGTGTCTCTGCCTGGTTGTGGATTGACTGTCTGGATTTGAATGTGATAGGATCTGGGAAATGTCCTGACCCAGGGGAGGAGGTGAGACAGCAACAGGCTGACCTGCATCTGGAGTGTAGGGGGGAGGAGTAGCCCCTGGAGGTGAAGAGGCCTGGGCTGCCGCCATAAAACAATGTCTCCATCTGCTGCTGAGTGATTGAAGACCCAGACCCCCAATATCAAATGGAAAAGGTGTCACTGGCAGGGAGACACCCAGAACTGGTTTAGACAGGGGTCAGTGCCCCCCTGAGTACAAAGACTTCAAAGACATTTAGGGGTATAATTTGAGAGCTGAAACCCCTGAACGTTGGACTGATCAAGACTGAAAAGGATTGAAACTACTTCGTGGTCAAGAGGAACCTCTGCCAAGGAAGAAACAGCTGAAGAGACTAAAGGAAAGGACTGACCCTTGCTGTGTGTTCTGGGGCTGGCCTGCAGTTTGCTGATTTAACCAAGGAGAGGCTAAGGGACTTTGCTGTGTGCTGTGTCCCCCTGCTTGAGAGGACTTTGCTGTGTGCTTTGTCCTGAAGTAACTTGTCCCCAAGGGCCCGAGGAGAGCTGGCTCCCTGTTGTGGAAACTCAGGAACATAAAAGTTTCCTGGTGGGTCTCAACGACGCTGTGTGTGTGTGCGTTGTGCAGCCTGAGACCTGCGTAAGAACTGCCCCGTGATCGTGTGCACTCGGATTCCAGGTGGGTCTCAGCGACGCTGTGTGCGTGTGCTTCGTGCAGCCTGAGACCTTCGTGAGGATTGCCCTGTGATCGTGTGCACCCGAAGTCCAAGTGAGTCTCAGCAACGCTGTGTGCGTGTGCTTCGTGCAGCCTGAGTACTGCGTAAGAACTGTCCCATGATCGTGTGCACCCGGAGTCCAAGTGAGTTTCCGCGATGCTGTGTTTGTGTGCTTCGTGCAGCCTGAGACCTTCGTGAGGATTGCCGTGTTATCGTGTGCACCCGGAGCTCAAGTGAGTCTCAGCGACGCTGTGTGCGTGTGCCCTGTTGCAGCCTGAGACCTTCGTGATAATTGCCCCATGACGGTGTGTGCCGGAGCAGTCTTGTTCTCTGCGTCGATCGAGCAGCGTGACCAGAACTGCTGCGATCGTCATTGCCATCGGCCCGGACCGGCATCCCCAGAGGAGCTGTGCCGCCGGCCCGAGCCTGCCTTTGCCAAAGAGAGACCTTGAACCATCATCGTCGGGGGTCCGAGATCCACTGCCCAAGATCAACGAAGTTGCACCGGAGGCCCAAGTCGCGAGGAGAGGAGAGTGAGATCGCACCCCCCAGGTAACGCTCAGCGAGCATGCATGTGTCGCCGCCTGGGGCGGGGTGCGGGCTCCGAGAGAAATGCTCTCGGCCTTTCCCATCTTTGCAGCGCGGGCCTCCGCTCAAGACCGTATCGCGGTCCGTACTTGCCGAGGAGTGGCAGTACCGGGTACGGAGTGCGGAGCTGCACTTGTTTTCCATCATAACGGTGTTGGGGGCATGTTTTGGCAGAAGCTGACCGCGAGTCAGTAAGACTGGCATAGAGACCGTGCAGAGCACCGCGATCGGTGCTGAAGTATCTTATTTTTGCATTACGAACTGCCTAATTGTTGCATTACAAAGTGCCTTATTTTTTGCATTACGAACTGCCTGATTGTTGCATTACGAATTGCATTATTGTCGCATTACGAACTGCCTGATTGGTGCATTACGAATTGCCTGATTCTTGCATTACGAACTGCATAGCTTTGCATTAGGACTGCATTAGATCATTGAGAATTGCTCATTAATACTGCAAGAACCTACCAGTGCTTGCTGGCCTAATAACCAGCAAGGTGAAATATTTCAAATACGCATATGTTGGATCTTTATCGTGTGGTCTCGTCGTATATCTTTTTTCTTATAAACGTATACTTGTTTTTTATGAAACTCGTGTGGAGTCCATTTGTGGTGTTATCCCGGTGTCACAGAGAGCGTGGTTGCAAATACTTTACACATTTGCCTTGGAGATAAGCCCGGCTGCTCATGCCAAGCTATCGAGGGGGTGAGCAGGGGCTATCTGAGAAGGTGTCCTTCCTTTCCCTGACTTAGAAGCAAGGGTCCCTATTTGGCCTAAGGTACCTACCACAGCCAACTAGAGACCCCCAGTTCTAACAATCCTCAATAAATTTAATCTGTGCAGTGCTATTACAAACAAATGCCGGTGTTTTGGGGACAATATATTTATTCAAATGTCCATACTGTTGATTAGTAATTCCTATATTCACAGCCTTAATTCTGAGTGAAAAATCTGCACATTTGAGGGTTGGTGAGGTTTTCACTAAGAATTAATGTCTTGATTGAGAATACCATTATTCAATTTCTTATATTCTCACTTTTATGTTTGTCCATAGTTAATTTACTGGACCAGAAATGTGTGATAGCTGTCCTTTACAGTGTTCATCCTACAGTTAAAGTACTTGATGGGAAATAATAATTATAATTCTATTGATTATATTGTCAGGGTCATGACTATTTTCTTTGATAGCAGGAAGAGGTTGACAAATTCGTCAAAACACACTGGGGCATATTCACAAAGAGTTATCGCCGCGTTAGCAGCACTTTTCTGCCGCTAATGTGGCGATAATTTTATCGCCCTATTACCAAGCTGTCGCTAACAGCCGCTAGCGACAGTTTTTAGGCGAAAAAGTCAGTTGTAAAGATCGCTACTTCTGTTAGCGATAATTATATGCAGGAGAGGAGAACCCCACTACTCCATATTCACAAGGGGATCCCTGAAGTTCTGAAGACCAAAAAACTGGCTCTAACTGCAGTTAGAGCCAGTTACTTAAGACCAGAAAATAGCTGGTCTTAAAAATGGGGATAACACTTGGGGCCTTATCTCAGCAGGTTTTGGTGCTGGACAGCGCTGCAAGCATTGCTGCAGCGCTGCCCTGCGACAAAACTACAGTGCAGGAATGTGCACCATCAATAAGATAATGCGCATTCCTGTGCCCCAGTCATGAAAAGTGTTGTAGCACTGCGACAAGGCAGCGTTGCAACACTTCTCACTACGCCCTTCTTGCGACAGCATGGATGTGCTGTATTCACTGGACAGCGCTCCATGACGCGAGTAATGACAGATATGTCAGGAATCCTGACGTATCTTTCTGCGCTAAAGTCACGCATTGCTGCAGTCGGTTCACAACCATGACGCAACTCCAGCAATGCATGGGGCCATCCTATCCCTGTGGCACTGCATCACCCTCACGCCTGCTATCAGGCAGGCCGAAGGTACTGACGCAGTGCCGTTCATGATGGGTGCCCGAATGTCGGCGCTGTTGGAAAACCATCGGTGGTGGTTGCGTGCTGCGGTGTCATCGTTTGGAAGCATTGGTGGAGTGTTGGTGCAGAGGAAGTTGACGAGACGTTCTTCGGTGGCCTTGATCCAGCTGCGAGGGGGTGCGATGATGGCGGTGGCATCCGGTGGGCAAGGTAAAGACGTGAAGTTACCAATGATGGTCGGTCCAGGATAGTCCGGTGTTGTGGCTGTAGTTGAAGTTCCCGCTGGCGGAGGTGACGTGCTCGACCTTGTGTCCTGCTGTGTGGCTTGTTGGGGTGACTTGCTGCTTGCGTCTGATGTAGGGGACCTTCCCCAGGAGGGGGTAGTGTTCTGGTCACTAGGGTTGTCCAGGTGGAACTTGAGTTCACCGAGTCGGATGTCGTCGGGGGATGGGAGACCCTGGGGTGCAATGAGGTCTACAATGGTATTGGAGAATGGGGGGCCATGGCCCGGGGGGCCTGCACATGAGGGTGCCGCAGAGGATATACTTGGGCTTGGTCCGGATCTGGGAGTTTAGGTGGTTCATGGTCACCCTTGGGTCATTAGAGTGCGTGGGCAGTCGGAGTGTGCTTCTGTAGGTGATGGCAATGCCTCCTCCCTGACGGTCGGGGTGCTCCTTGCGGGTGATACTGCAGCCGTCAGTGATGGCGATGGCGACGTCCGGTCTGGAGCAGAGGTAGGTCCTGGCAGGCGAGCTGCCGTCCAGGGTTGATGGCGAGGAGGGTGCTGGCGTCGTAGAATCACTGACTAAATATCGAAGGTCACAATATCGACCTACAAAAATATCGCAGCAAAAATATCGAAGACAAGAATATCGACATCCTATCTACATTAAGGTAAGTACAAAAATATCGAAAAAAATATCGATGTCAAAAATATCGTTGTTGAAAAAATCGTTTTTAATTTAAGTTAAAACAATATTGTAAAATAAAGAAAATAATACATATAATTAAAAGAAACATAGTTAAAAATATTTTAAAATGCTTAAAAATTATAAGTAATATATAATTTAAAAGTGCATTAAACATATATATATATATAATATATATACTTACTTATTAATATGTTTTAATATTTATTTTAATAACTTATAAATTGTTTAATTTATTTTTTATAAATTATAAATACATCTATACACATAAAACAATAATCTAAATAAAAATTAAATAAATATATGTAACAAATTAAAAAATTAAAATTATTTTAAATCTTTTTAAAAATAATTATACAGTACATTAGCTAAAAAAATACAAAATATTAGATAGCGGAGGAAATAAAATTACTATTCCAACTGCAGTAACTGCAACAGTACGAAAAGTGTTGGATAGCGGAGGGGTAAAATTACTATTCCCACTCCAGTGAGTGCAACAGTAGGGAAAGTGTTGGATAGCGTAGGGGTTAAAATTACTATTCCCACTCCAGTGAATGCAACAGTAGGGAAAGTGTTGGATAGCGTAGGGGTAAAAATTACTATTCCCACTCCAGTGAGTGCAACAGTAGGGAAAGTGTTGGATAGCGTAGGGGTTAAAATTACTATTCTCACTCCACTGAGTGCAACAGTATGGAAAGTGTTGGATAGCGTAGGGGTAAAAATTACTATTCCCACTCCAGTGAGTGCAACAGTAGGGAAAGTGTTGGCTAGCGTAGGGGTTAAAATTACTATTCCCACTCCAGTGAGTGCAACAGTAGGGAAAGTGTTGGATAGCGTAGGGGTAGAAATTACTATTCCCACTCCAGTGAGTGCAACAGTAGGGAAAGTGTTGGATAGCGGAGGGGTAAAAATTTCTATTCCCACTCCAGTGAGTGCAACAGTAGGGAAAGTGATGGATTGCGTAGGGGTAAAAATTACTATTCCAACTCCAGTGAGTGCAACAGTAGGGAAAGTGTTGGATAGCGTAGGGGTTAAATTAACATACTTATAAATTAATTATTTAACAAAATATTTATTAATAAATACCTACCTGGAGAAGTGTGGCTCAATGGTTAGAGCGGCAGACCCTGATGCAGAGATCTGGCCCGGGACCAGGGTTCAATTCCCGCCTCGGCGGGTCTTGGGCTCAATTTCCTCGGACCTGATAATTCTCGCCTCGGTGCCTATTCTAATCATGGGTCCCACTCTGCAACTCTGGGCAATAGCTTGCTTAATCTCCACAACGGCCCCACCAGCGCTGGGATGCCTGGCTTCACCTTGGGGGTGCCCAGGAGTGGACATTTCACAGGGAAAAGACAGGAAGGGTTCCACAGCGGTATGCGTACAGCGCCAGGACACCCTAGGGTAACAGTGCGCTTTACAAGTACAAATTTCATTTCATTATTAAATTAAATTAATATTTACTTAAATAACATTAAATTACTTCCCACCCTATTCCCCTATAAACACACAACGCGCTACACATAAAAAGATAACACAATTACTGTAATTATCAATTAATCAATTAATAAAAATTAATTACCAATTAATAATTAATTAACAATAAATTAATTAACAATAACAATAAATAAAGAATAATACATTAATTATCATTAATATAATTTTTAATGAACCAATTAATAAAAATTAACTACCAATTAATAATGAATTAACAATAAATTAATAATCAATAACAATAAATATACACATATTAACTAGTTAATTATATTTAAATTACTTCCCACCCTATTCCCCTATAAACACACAACCCGCTACACATTAAAAATAACATAATTAATTTAATTACCAATTAATCAATTAATTAAAATTAATTAACAATTAATTAATTTACAATAACTTAACAATAACAATAAATAAAAATTAATAATACATTAATTATAATTAATATAATTATAAATTAACCAATTAATATAAATTAATTACCAATTAATAATTAATTAACAATAAATTAACAATCAATAACAATAAATAAAAACATATTAATTAATTAATTATAATTAAATTACTTCCCACACTATTCCCCTATAAACCCACAACCCGCTCTGATATTAAAACGCAAAATTTCCTTTAAAAAATATTACTATTTTCTAAACATTTAATACATATATTTAAAAATAATGAAAAAACTTTTTAAAAAATGTTAAACATACATATAAAATACATAACACAAAAAAAAATCGATATTATTTACAACTATATTTTTGCTAACGATATTAATTACTTCGATATTACTTACTTCGATATTAAAAAAATCGATATTACTTACCTTAATGTCGATATTCTGGTCAACGATATTCTTGACATCGATATTCTATCCCTACGATATTAAAAACTCGATATTAGTGTAGGTAGAATATTTAAAATTCGATATTTTGACTGCGCACCGGCGTCGTAGCGGTGGAGTGTCCAAGAGGAAGGCTCCTTGGTGCTGAGCGTGGTCCTGGGGCAGACGGACGCAAACGACGTAGCCTATGGGTTGCCTTTGGCATGGGAGACGACCATTACAATGCAGGCAGTACATCGTTAGCAACTCAACTCCGACAACGCAGGTGCCTTTACATCGCATTTGATTACAACGCGTTGTGAGGACAGTAATGGGGTAATTAAAAGTTCTTCGGGTGGGTATGGGTTTCGGATGTCTGATCATGAAATTGGGGTGTGTTTTGCGGTAAAATATGAATATTGGGGTGCGTTTTGGGGTAAAATATGGAAATTGGGGTGTGTTTTGGGGTAAAATATGAATATTGGGGTCTGTTTTGGGGTAAAATATGGAAATTGGGGTGTGTTTTGGGGTAAAATATGAATATTGGGGTGTGTTTTGGGGTAAAATATGGAAATTGGGGTGTGTTTTGGGGTAAAATATGAATATTGGGGTGTGTTTTGGGGGCTCAAAAAGGAATTTTAGGGTTCATGGTTTGGTATGGGGTACAAAGGTTAGTTTTTGGGTGCACTCACTGAAGTGGGAATAGTAATTTTTACGTCTCCGCTATGCAACACCTTCCCTACTGTTGCAATATGCCTAGTATTAGTATGCATTGGAATGGAATGACTTGTAATGGCATGTGTCGTAACTACATATGTACCTTTGGCACACGAGTGGTACGCCCACTGCGCATGGGCGCACAGCGGACGCCATTGAGAAGTGCGGGGGGCTGGGCAGCTGGGAGGTGGTAAACGCCGCAAAGAACACTGGATGGGGCGTGGAGGCGGGGTGTGTGTGTGAGCGGGAATTGTAAATATTTTAATAAGGGAAGTCTTACCTCGAAGCCGGGTCCTGTGGCTTCGTTGCTCCTGCTCTCCTGCGTCTGCTTCCAGGAACAGGAAGTAGGCAGCCAGGCTCCCTCCCCTGAGCCAATCACAACGCTGCGATGCGGCGGTGGGATTGGTAATTGGCAACGGAACAAGGCATGCAGCCAGGGGCTGGAGGGATGGGCATGTTCTCAATGCAGGCTGTAATGCAGCCTGCATTACGAATAGGGAAGTTAGCATGACTGCTTTGGGCGGCCTGAGTGGGCTGACCAAACAGTCATGGAGCACTTGAGTCGGCATGCCAATCCGCCCATGCCTTGCCCCGTGCTTGGAGCAGTCCTGCCCACCCTCACAGCCGCAAAGGAAACCTAGAACGCTAACATCAGTAAGTTATCATCATTTGATGATTGTTCCTCTTCTGCACTGCTTGAAAGCAGTGGGGCAACGCTCTTCCACAACAGCGGATGAGCCGCCACTGGGGGTGCGTCATCTACGTGTGCTAGGCCTGGGCGGCTCAACCCCCAGGCGTCCTGTGCTACGCGTCCCACCTTCTCCTTACCTGGACATTGACATCGTGGCGCAATCCGCTGCACTCTCTCCAAATCTGTGACTCAGCCAGCAAAAGCCTCATCCAGGTGTGATTTCACAAGCCTGGGTACAGCAGTCGCCGCCAAGTCCGCTGGTGAACCTCCCAATGCAGTTGATGCAGCAGGGCCCCCTTAGGCATGAAGTTGCAGCGCTCCCGCCACACAAGTTTGGCGCAGCTCAGGGGCCTCACCCTCCACAGCGTCCGGCCAGCCCAAGATCATCCGGCCTGTGATGCAGAGAGGCGGCACCCACCGTTGGTAATCCCCTCCGTGCACCCCGGTGTAGTGGTGGATCGTAGTATGCGCTACGTTGGGGCGCAGGAGCGCCTCTACTATTAACAGCTCCAAGGTGCGCAAGGCAGTCTTCTCACACAGGTCAGCAACGTGTCTCCATGCGACCTGCCAGACTTCACCAGCAGGTACGGGCGATCGTCGTGCCTCAATGTCTACTGCCACGGCTCATCGACTCCACAGCTCCTCCGCATCCCACTCCAGGCTCCAGACGCAGGTCCAGCATGGCATCCAGGCTCCAGACACAGGTCCAGCGAGGCATGCAGGCTCCAGACGCAGGTCCAGCGAGGCATGCAGGTTCCAGATGCAGGTCCAGCGAGGCATCCAGGCTCCAGACACAGGTCCATCGAGGCATCCAGGCTCCAGACGCAGGTCCAGCGAGGCATGCAGGCTCCAGACACAGGTCCAGCGAGGCATGCAGGCTCCAGACGCAGGTCCAGCGAGGCATGCAGGCTCCAGACGCAGGTCCTGCGAGGCATGCAGGCTCCAAAAGCAGGTCCAGCTAGGCATCCAGGCTTCAGACACAGGTCCAGCGAGGCATCCAGGCTCCAGAAGCAGGTCCAGCGAGGCATCCAGGCTCCAGATGCAGGTCCAGCGAGGCATCCTGGCTCTCATCCTAGTCATCCTGGATGTTGGGTGGCTTGCAGGGGTTGTTGATGTGTGCTGCACTTGGCCCTGGCTGCTCCATTCTGCATTTTATTGGTTTTTGTGCCTATTTTCTATTGGATGTTGACTGATAGGCTATTTTTTGCATTAGAGGCAAGAAAAACTCACGTTGGGCTGACTAACGTGAGTTTTTTTGCTGCTAATGGGCCTATCGCTAGTTTTCGCCTGCTAACGCCGGATTTCCTATCGCCATCGCGCTGATGTTAGCGGCAGTTTTCCCCGCCGTTCCCTGATACTATCGCCATGTAGCGACGGCTTGTTAATACGCCGGTAACATGGCGATAGTTTTCAGGGTTAGGCGGCGATGAAAAAACTGCAGCTAACTGGCGTTTTCAATAGGTATCGCCGGTCCTTGAGAATATCCCCCACTGTTTATTCATTTGATGGGACCCTTAATAAAAAGTACAAAATCTTAGTGGGTTCAAAGAGAACAAAGTTATGATCCAAAAGCATAACCTGCATGAGTGTTTCTTTAATGCTTGAGAATGTCTGGAATTGCACGAGTGTGTTTATATGTACATGGAAATGTACTTACATATTCAGAAATATTTATTTAATTATCTAGTTATCAAACGCCTTGCATTTTTTTAACTAGCTTTTGCCAGCTCCAAGCATGTCTAGTCTCACCAGCACTAGTCTTTCATGATTTCTTAGAGAAACTGCTTCGGCTTCAAGTAAAATAGGTAAATTTGTGGTCATTTTATTAAACCTGTGTGTCTTTTCCTATGCTGGTTTCATTTAACTCTGATGTAAGCCCCTCTCGTTATGCTGGCCCACGGAGACATTAGCATGAGAGGCAGCATTTTTCAATTTCAGCGTGGTGTCCTGCCAGAACCAAACACTTGTCTTCGGATATTGACATCAATGGCTGTTTTTGTAGGTATCAGATCCTAAGTCTACTCACAAAAGTACTGTTAGAGGCAAGCCTGGTGTTGGTCTTAATCAGTTGAACTCTATATCACGGCCTTCACAATTGCTAATTTATTCTGTTTGTCTGATTTATCCGTCCTGTGGAATTTATTGGTTGTTGTTGTTCTGTGGTCCCAAGAATGTAGGAATTAAAACTATGGAAAATGTAATCTTTTATTAAAATTATACATTAAGCATAAGATACTCTAAATAAATGTGAAATTACTTTTAGTTACACTTCCACTTCACTATTCCATTGACCACTGTGACGTTTCAATAAATGTTACATCTGTATCACACTTGCAAGAATGATGTACAAAAGATTATTGATCCTGATAAATAAAGGGTGAAATTTGAAAAATTCTTTCTTTGTTTTATAGAATGTATGTTTGACCAAGTTGCCCATTTATGACAGACAATCACATATATTACAAGTGACTTTATTTTAAATGAATGACCGAGAAACCAACTGTGTTCAGGGTCATGTTGGGAAGTTGTACATTCTACTTTTGTTCGAGGCCCATTGCCCGAACTGAGATGTGCACTATTTGCCCCCCTATGTTTTTATGGTACTTTGACTGGCTTGCATCGCTTTCCCACAACCCAAACGTTAGCCATAGTCAAGAACACATAATATCAGCACAACCCATTGCCTTGCACAGAATGTCAATAGGCAGGCCACAGTGTGAAATGTCTTTCTACTTGCTTCTTGAAGGACTGATGTTATGTTATATGTATTTGTAAAGTGCACGATCACCCAGGAGGGTATCTTGGTGCTGAAAGCAGGTGCTAGACTAGCTTCCATCAACAAGAGAGGGACTGGGAGCAATTAAGTCCAAGCATACATGTTGCCTTATATATAACTAATTCACAAGGAGTATGCAGTTCCTAATATTATCTCTAGGTGAAACACCATTAGTGTGTCTCCAGGGAGATACGAATGGTGGAATATAAATATTCAGGAGTAAGAGCCCTCGCCCAATAAACTTGTTGGCATGCTTCATCATCGGGGAACTCTTGGTTGGGCTGGTGCTACAATGCCCAACGGGACACTCAAAGAGGCTCTTTGCCAGAGATCATTTGAATTGATTAGCCATAGCAGGCCTATAGTGAGGGGCCTCCACTTCACTAGTTTATTGTAGTGGTGGTCCTTGTTAAGGGTTAAAACAGAGTGAAGTTTGTAATGAAATAATGTTCTTTCTTGTTCCTATAAGAGCATATAGATAGAAGTAGTCTGTGAGGCCTTTTCTCTAGGTATAGAGCAGCCACTACCTACTGGGCACTAACTGTGGCTACGCTATGTAACTATTACTGTTCAAGGACCTAGAATACTATTTTATTGCAACAGGGTCACCAAGTGACAAACCTTTCTAGAGGTCACTTTCCAAGTGATAGTGAGCAGTCAAGGCTTACTCCAGATGGGGGTAGGTTACACTTGATAAACCTATAGTCTGATCAGAGCTTTATCTTTTAAAGATACTGAGGGCTTGTTTTGGAGGATAGTGGTTTTGCATAAAATCCCAGAATGTAATTGGCAACTCATAAGAGGTGTCGAAAGAGCAATTTTGTGGATATGAGAAAAGGTTGAGGTAAAATTTGAGTGATAAAATGGGGGAAGGGCCGAGAGGAAGAAATAATTTGTGATGGCTAGCCAAGGGAAAAATTTAATAGAAAAAATGCAAGGTGTAGAATGAGAGAAAGGAAAAGAATGTAGAAGACCTGAGAGGAGGAAAAGAAAGGAGAAAAGGGAAGGATTGAAAAAGAGAAAAGTGAATGAAAAGAAGAAAAAATTCTATTGAGGGGAAAAAAGATAACTGGAGAAAAAAGATATAGGAGAGGAAAAGAGGAGAACAAAGTACAGAGAGAAGAAATGTTTGGGAGACAAAGTGAGTGGAAATAGAAGGGAAAATGCTGGGAAAATGAAATTAAAATGTAAATAGTGGAAGGAAGGAAATGGACAGTAGAGAAGAAGAAAATTAATAGAAGGGAGAAGGAGGAGAATGAGAGTGGGGAGTGGGTACAAGGAGAGCTGAAGGAACCAAAAGGGGTGAAAGGGGAGTCTGGAAAAAGGATTGAATAAAGAATATATTGTGCCAAGGATTCCATTGGACATTATCCCCAGCAAAAAATAGTGAAAGGCCACGATCTACAAATGTGTTCCACAATTGTAGGGTGCCAAAGCCTATTTTTGATTGCAAATTGACCCTAATTGTTTAGCACAGGTCCCCACTGTTGTTAAGGAACTCTCTAAGTAATCTAATTTATCTCATTCTTAAGGTTTTAAGAATCAAGTTTTACTTATTTATGTGATGTTTTCATTTTTTGTTTATATTTTGTTATACAGCATAAACCTAACCAATGCAGGTTTCAGAATGTAGTACATGGCGTAACTCCTACCAGGTTTTATATCTTGGTGGCATTGCAACAATAGGTTTTCTTCAGATCTAAAACTCTTAAAGGAGTAGACTGTACATAATTTGGGAGTGAACCGAATATTCATTAATAGTATTATAGTTAGAAATACAAACCATTGCTCTGACAGCTATGTAGTCATACATAGTACATGGAATGAAAGGATTCTAAAGCACATCTACCAATGTTCCAATTCTCCAAGCCAGAAATATGTGAGCATGTTTCCCTTTCTGCGCTACTACACTTTCCTGAGCTTCCAGAACCCCTACTGGGTGGTCAGTTGAATGCCTTTCTCTGTCTTGCTGTTGATCTCAGTAACTCTCGGTCTTTAGCCACTTAGACTATATGTCAGAAATAGAAGCTTTGGGAAGTACCAATCTAAAGAACTATCCTGCCCGATGAACGCTTTGAAAATCACATAGCCAATCATACATATAAACATCGCAACATTCTGACTAATAAGGACTCCAGTATGTATGACAGCCTTGCGCACTAGAGTGAGTAGCTTATCCCTTTATGAATCTACTCTTCACGATATGGCGTACATTATCCCTTTTCATCATTTATATTCTGGTGCGGATCCTTGACTCTAGAAGGTTAAGTGTTAGACATGGCATCCTTGGCGTGGGTTTCCCCTGTATTTTTGCCTTTGCCTCCTGTGTTTTTAGTGAGTGTTGAACTTCGTTGTTGCTGGTCTAGATGATTTGGGCACTTTGCCACTACTATTCAGTGCCAAAGGGTAACTGCTCACTCTGTAAATTGTTGTCATGGATTAGTGGTTCCATAATTGGCTTATTTGGTTTACTATTAAGTCCCTAATACAGTGCAGTGTGTGTGCCCAGGGCCTGTAAACCAAATGCTGCTAGTGGGCTTGCAGTTCTGATTGTGCCACCCACAAAAGCAGTCTTACAGAAGAGTCTCAGGCCTGCCATTGCAGTGTCTGTGTGCAGTCTGGTACTGCCATGTTGACCTGGCAAGTGCACCCATGAGCCAGGCTCTAACCTTCCCTTTTCTTACATGTGAGCCACCCCTCTGGTAGGCCCAAGGTACCCCTGTGGGCAGGGTGCGGTGTATGTGAAAGGTAGGACATGTCCTGATTTGTGTGGCATGTCCTGATAGTGAAATACTGCCAATTTCGTTTATCACTATTGAAAGGCTATCTGTCCCATAGAATAGAATGGGAGTTCATTTATAACATTATAAATATAACTTCCCTTTGGGACAAGATAGGAAGGTAAAGTTTAGTATGCCTAAACTCAGGATATAAAGATGCATCTTTTAGTGAGGATGATTTTTACATTCTGTGCTTGAAAATACCACTTTTAGAAAGTAGGTATTTCCTTGCTTAGCCATCCTGTATGCCTCCGCTAGGTTTGTGTATTGACTGTCTGGCTTTGGAGTGACAGGGGCTGGGGATGTGCATTCTGTTCAGACAGCCACTTGGTGGGGTGAGGTGTGCCCTGCCTTTCCAGGGTGAGTCAGGGCTGGGCTGAATTCAGAGTGGGGGGAGGAGATTTATCTTTCACACCTGAATGGGCCTGGTCTGCCTTGGACAATGCTGTCCACCTCCTGCTAGGAAGCTGCACCAGAGAGGACAGAACTGGTTTTGGCGGGGCAGAGAGCTTCTCTGCCACCAGAGAACAAAGGAATTTGTGCTATAAAAAGTGGGGCCCAGACTATTAGATCATTTGTGGAATTCAAGAAGAACCTTTGCCAAGGAGAAGAGCTGGAGAAACTTAAGGAGAAGTACTGCCCCTTTGCTGTGTAATGTCTGGGGTTGGCCTGAAGTGGCTGTTTCTGCCAAGGAAAGGACAAGGACTTTGCTGTGTGCTGTGTCCCCTGCTTAAGGAAGATCTCCAAGAGTTTGAAGTAGAGCTTGCCTCCTGTTTTGAAGTCTCAGGGATACAAAGACGTCAGCCCCAGCTCCCCTGAACCTCCCTGCTGTGAGCTCTGACCTGCCAAGAGGTGCCTGTTGCTGTTCTGGGCCTCTGGAGGTTGTTCTTGCTGTCGGGAGCTGGAAAAGTAACGCAATGATGAGAAGCGCGCCGCAACCGCACCACTTTCTGCCGCATCGCAAAATAAACCGACGCATCTCCTGCTCGCGGTGGGAGAAATATCCCCACGCCGAATCGAGTGCACCGATCTACGAAGTCAGAGATCACCGCACCGATTCCGATGCAGGCCCTGCTGTGTAGCTGTAAGAACCAATGCATCGTGGGACCGTGGCTGGAGAAACCAACACAGCGCAGTTGCCGCTGCAATCATCGAGAACCAATGCATCCCCGATCCTCGCGCATCGCACCGGGGTGCCAAGTCTACATCAACGCTGGTGCCACAGTAAGAAACCAACGCATCACCTCCCCATCAACAGCTCCCCTGCATGGCAGTAAGGAACCGGCGCATCACCTCCCCTTGAGTAAGGAACCGATGCATCACCTTCCCTGCGTGTAAGGAACCGACACATCACCTTGCCTGCGGCTGTTTTTGTTATGATTTCGACTCATCCAAGGTACTTTGTGTTGAAAGTGTTGCATCTATAGTTTGCTATGGACAGAACTGTTTCTACCTTTTAAAAGTCATATTTTGATTACTATATTGTGGATTTTTGTCGTTTTGGTCTTGTTTGGTTTAGATATTATTTTTCTAAACTGGTGTGGTGTCTATTTTTTGTGATTTCACTGTATTACTGTGTGTGTGCACAAATGCTTTACACACTGCCTCTGAGAAAAGCCTGTCTGCTTGTGCCAAGCTACCAAGGGGGTGAGCAGGGGTTATTTTAGAAATGTATCCCCCTTACCCTGACTAGGAAGAAGGGTCCCTACTTGGACAACGGTGCAAACCACTGCCAACTAGAGACCCCCATTTCTAACATTAAGCATCCAGATCTTTAACACTGCTGAAATGAAGAGGGTTCAAAATGCAGTCGGAATGTGTCCCTCCATCAGCTGCTGTGGCTACTACCATCTGCTTACTTTCATGTCTCTTGAAGTTATGACATCTCTGACACTTGTCTTTAGTGCAGGTGGTCAACACTGTGCTAGCGTTGATAATATGCAAATTACCTCTTTGGAATCTGACCAAGTTCTGCCATTTATTTGGAACTAGTTAGAGAGGGCACCAATAAAAGTCTTTAATACCTGCTCTTGGAACAGAATGTTGATTTCCTCTTCTAGGTTTTTCTTTGGTTGATCACTGTAAGCCTTCATCGATTTTTTTTATTGTCTGTTGAGTGTTGATACAGGCTACGGTCACCGCTGATCAATTTTATAATTTGTTGTTCCCTGCAAAACCATTGCTATCCCTTTGTTAGGCTGCTCTCTAAAAATGCATAAATTATGCAATGTATTTATTTATTTATTCATTAAGCATGCATGCATTTATTTATGAGATTTTGTAGCAAAAACAGCAAACTGGTTTGCCTACACATATGCACTCATGTCGTATTTAGTATCTCAACTGTTGTCTGGTGCTTACACAATACAGTAATTGCGTAGTTAGACTTTAATCAATGGAATATTACTACTACTGCTGCAGTGCATTCCTCCTTACCCCCCATCTGTACACCTCTACTAAGAAGAGTGCAGTGGTACTATTGTGTCTTGCCGTGCACTATCTTCTGTGACACAATGTCATCCGGTCCCTTATTCCACATTACATTAGAGGACTTGAACACAGTTCTGGTGACGAAGATCCATATTGAGCAATCTGGAACTAAGTTCAGTCTTGTTATAGTTCCCATTTACACAATTTCAGCTCCTAACTGTGAACTTACTGTAAAATCACCTGCAATCTGTCCTTCCTAAATTGGATGTAAACAGTGGTTTTCGGCTTGCACTTGGCATTTAGGGCATAAAGTTAAGGGAGCAGAACGCACAGCAGAGGGATTTCATGGAAGATCATTACGAACAAATCACTGAAAAGGCGGCCCTGGTGGAATCTCTGTCTGATTCACATTACAAACAGATGGAGGGGCGGTGGACTGGGATTTCAATCCCAGTCATTGCCTGAAAGTCATTGTACATGTTTGTTCGAGATGTGCATAGATCTCTACAGGGATCCGACGCAGAGCGTTGGTGTTCCTGGACATAACTTCCCAAGGACATGCAGAGCATGTGAAAGAAGCGAGAGAGAGAGAGAGAGAGAGATGGAAAAACGCCAGATAAGGCGAAAAGGAAATGCGATGTGTTTGCCAAAGGGAGAAAACAGCATATGTGTATCTCCCAAAGCCCATTACAGTGCTGTGTCTGCTCAGCCCTTTTGCATACAAATGAGAAGATCCTAAAACAAGAAACATTTAGGTATTTGTTATTTCACTGATTTTTTTTTTAAATATAGCACTGTTAACTTTCAGATTGTGTATTCACAGGTGTCCTTTATTGATAGCTTCTTTGATAGATCCTACATCACTCCACTTCTTAAAATATGGTTAGCTGAGGAAAAAATTATGCTAAAACAGTATCTTTGAAAAGTATTTTATTCTTTATCCGTCATGATTTTGGCAGATTCAAGATGATGAGATAGACTAGCAACACTACATACGCTTTTATGTCTTTGCCAGAAATTAAGAACATGAGATGAGGGAAAAGAGAACATTCATGATGCATAGAGTACAGGACAAATGTCTAATTTCTTAGTGTTGGTTGAAAGGGCAAGCAGATCCAAATCAAGGAGAAGATGAGCTTCATTTTCCAAAGTCAGAAAGGGCATATAACGTGCTTGGTGTACGACTCAATAACCACAAAGATGTGGAGATCTGTAATACTCCAGACAGGATGTTCTTTCTTCAAACTTTTATTGCAGTAAAGCCGATGATATGCTCCCAGCTCACATAACATTTCTTAACTGCCCCTCTTAGATTCTACACTTCCTAACCTTCCAATTCCTATGTTCCAATTAGAACATTAACATTACTACATCATTACATTCTCCCCCTCCCCCTTTTAAAAGAGAAAAAAGAAAGAAAGAAGAAGAAAAGAAAGAAGAAAAAACAAGAAGAAAAATATTATAACAAGATGAACAAGTACCCCAAGATTTAGCAATGTTCTATTAGTCGATTTGGTTTTTGAGAAACCCTTTCAGATTTTCTGTTGAATTGCTCCAAGTGTTGATCATTTGCTTGTGCATTTTGTTGCTTCTCAGTGCTTGAGTTAAATTTCTTGAAAAATGTTTTATTTCTTGTTATCACTCTATTGTCATTTTCAGCTGTAATGGCCGTTCCATGAATTTGTGTTACTTCCAAAGGAGATGGATGAAATTTACTTTGTGACTTTTTAATTTGTTGTTGTTTCACTAAAACTAGATCTCCAACATTATAATACTCATTTGGAACGTTTGCTTTACTGTTGGCATAATATTTCATTTTGCTTTTCGCTTCTGCATCCTTTTTCATTATTTCAGCATGGTCTTTTGGGGAAGCAGATGGAAGATGTGGTAAACGTGTTTGTCTTGATTGACCAAACATCAATTCGGAAGGACATTTACCTGTAGAACCATGAGGAGTATTTCTGTAATCTCTTAAAACTTGACACAATGCTTGATTTATAGAAATTTGAGACAATTTTGCTCTTTGCATAGCTTTTTTGATAGTGGCCATCAATCTTTCCACCATACCATTTGCTTGTGGCCACATTGGTGTAACTCTTCTATGGGTTATTCTCAAATAACTCAGAAATTTTTTGAACTCATTTCCATTAAACGGTGGTCCATTGTCTGTTTTCAACACATCTGGTATTCCCCATGTCGAGAAAATATCATCAATAACAGGAAGCACAGTTGTTGCAGATGTGGATGATATCGCTTTCACAATTGGGAATCGAGAGTACTCATCAATTAATACCAGTAGATAATATCCTGAGTCTAGAGGACCATAAAAGTCTGCCGCTATATTGGACCATACAGCATTAGGCAATTTGGACATGAGCAATTCTTCCATTACTCTTTCCTTTGTATTGCAGTGACATAGATGACATGTTTTTATCACTTCTTCTACTTGACTATCTAGTCGTGGGAACCACATTTTCTCTCTCATTAAGTTTTTTCTTGCCGATATCCCTCTGTGACTTTCATGAGCCAGATCAATTACACGTCTTTGTAAACCTTCCGGAATTATCAATTTATTTCCCCTTAAAAGTATTCCAGATGATGCAATTGCTAACTCTGAATGTATGTTTTTGAAAGCAAGAATATCACTTCTTTTTACATTCAATTGAAAACTTGTCGCAGTGACAATTAGCCTCCATTTATTCTCAAGTGTAATTTTCTTCACTTCTCCAAGACTTTCATCTTTGTTAGTCATTTCAATTAATTCTTTTTCTGAAACAATTTCTGGTACTGTAGATCTGATGATGAAACATATATAGTCTTCCGCTTCCAAATGTCCTTTTGACTGTGCTTCAGCAGGATGCCTAGATAAATAATCTGCTGGGTTAAATTCTTTCCCTGGCTTGTGAAGAATCTTAAAAGCATAATCCATTAAACGCATTCCCCATCTCTCAATACGTGGTGGCATTTTAACTTTTGGGTTTCCATATATTGTAATCAATGCTTGATGATCTGTTATTATAACAAATGGTTTACCAAATATAAAATCATGAAAATACTCACATGCCCATACAACTGCCAGACTTTCTTTTTCTGGTTGTGAATACCTCCGCTCTACATCAGTTAAACTTTTACTAGCATGCGAGATTACATATCGAGGAGTCTCCCTCCCAGGTTTGTGCTGTAATAGAATTGCACCAAGTCCTACCGGGCTAGCATCCACCACCAATTCTGTGCACAGTTGCGGATCAAAATATTTCAGATTAGCTGCAGCTGATATGTCTTGCTATATTTGTTTAAATGCTTGCTCACAGTTTAAATCCCAAATAAATCTTTTACCCTTCTTTGTTAGTTCTCTAAGCGGAGCACTTATGGTAGCATAGTCTTTTATATACCGTGAACAATAACTGGCCATTCCTAAGAATGAACGCAATTCTGATATATCTTTAGGAATGGTTATTAAATTTAGAGAAGATACTTTTTTGGGATCAGGTCTCATACCTTTGTGAGAGAATATGTGTCCATAAAACATTAATTCAGGTTTATTTATGTCACATTTTCCAAGATTGAGTGTTAAGCCAGCTGTTACAAGTTGTTGACAAACTTCATTTAAAGCTTGATCATGTTCCTCTTGATCTTTTCCAAATATCAAGATATCATCACTGTAATTCATAGCATTTTTTACTGGTCTTATTATATTTTTTATGGTTTCCTGAAACATTTTAGCAGCTGAACATATACCAAAATTCAATCTTTTATATCTAAAAAGACCTACATGCGTTGAAATCGTTGTTATGTACCGAGATTGACTATCTATCTCCAACTGGTGGTATCCTTTGTATAAATCTAATTTTGAGAATACAGTTGCACCAGAAATACTACTTATCATGTCATTCAAATGTGGACCCAGATATCTCTCTCTTTCAATTGCAGTGTTAGCAATTCTCATGTCCACACAAATTCTTATATCCTCCGTATCCTTTTTTGGGACTACTACAATTGGAGATATCCATGGTGTTGGTCCAGATACTGGTTCAATGATGTCTTGTTGAAGAAGTGAATTTCTTTCTTTCTCAACCTTCGTTTGTAAATGTATTGGTACTCTCCTGTGAGTTTGTGCAACAGGTTTTATAGCTTCATTAATATGCAATGTTATTGCTTTGTCTTTTAGCTTTCCTAAACCTGTGAATAACTGTGTGTACTGTTTTAAAATACGATGTTCTGTTGTAACATTACAAGTCATTGCTAACAGACCCATAACCTGAGCTGTGACATTGCTCAATAAACATGGTCCAGGAACTTCACCTTCTAGCACATGAATTTCTTCTTTACTGCTTTTCTCTCCATACCATATAGTTTCTTCAAATTTTCCTAAACATAGGACAGGGTTTTTTGCTCCCCATTGAAAGACACTTACGCAGGATGTCTATCCATGCAATGCGATATAAATTATCTTCATACTCACTGTGAGTTGATGGTCTCAAAGAAAAGTAAAGAAGTTCTTCGACGTCGTTGCGCTCCTGAAAATAGGTTGTACGCAGTGAGTAGCCATTTCAAGTGCGGCGTGTGAGGACTGTAAAATTTAAAAGTATTTTTTTTTTTGTTCAAAAGACTGATACTGCTGTGTGTGCTCGAGCGCTGGAGTCTCTGTGTCTGTTTTTGAAGGGCAGCACGTAACGCACATCACGCACAGAAGACGCTACTCACGTAGTGTATAGCCACCATTTTGAAGTCAGGCAAATGCCTGTATAAAGGTCTAAAAGACGCTACTCACATAAGTCAGGCAAAGGTTAGCCTGAGGAAAACTTTGATTCTGGGGGCCATCTTAAAGACAGGCAAGGTTCTTTTTCTTTCCTTTTCTCATTTAAGACTGCTTAGAATGAGATATATATATAAGAAAAGAGAAATAAGAAAAGAAAAACAGTTATAAAGTCAAGTCTACATTGATTCAAATAAACTTTCAAGATTATTATTATTTTTTTTTTTCTCTCATTTAATTATAATGTCTAACAGAGAGTCAAGCAGTGAAACAAATATTAACACTGACACAGAAACATACAATGGTGAGGAAAATTCAGAAACTGTATCAAGTTCAATTTTTAGAAGACCCTTACGCTTTCTTTTGGCTGATCAGAAAAATATTGCACAAAGATGGGAAAAATGGGTAAGAAGGTTTGAACATTTTCTAAGTGCCACATGTGAAAAGCACACGGATAAACAGGTGAAAGATCTTTTGCTCAACTTAGTAGGTGATGATGTTGAAGACCTAATTGTCACTTTCCCAGAACAAGAAAGGACAACATATAAAGGACTTATTCAATGTCTAAATAACAAATTTAATCCACAAAGAAATCTTGACTTTGAGAGATATAATTTCAGTGTAGCATTTCAGAATGAAGATGAATCTATGGATGAATATGTAACAAGACTAAGGAAGCTAGTTACTTTTTGTGATTTTGGAAAATTCAATAACGAAGAAGCAATAAGGTTAAGAATAATTCAAGGGTGTTCGTCTATCAAATTCAGGAAAAAATTGTTAGAAAAAACATATGATTTACAAACGATACTTCGCATGGCCAGAACAGAAGCGCAAGCACAAAAGCATGCTGACAATATGGAACAAGGTAGAATAAAAACTGTGGAACAAGTACGACAAATGTTAAAGAAGGACATAAATTCTGAAAGAACAGATATACAAAACAAAGAACAAAAATTGTGTTATAGGTGTGGTTTCTCTTTTCCACATTTAAAAATATGTCCAGCATTAGGCCAACAATGTAGAGAATGTGGGCGATTTAATCACTTTACAAGTGTATGCAAATTTAAAAAAGATAAAAGAGAGACATGGAACAAAAAAGAAAATTGGAGCAAACAAATACACCCTGAATATAAAAGAAAAGTAGGCAATATTAAACATGTAAGACAAATGCAAAGTATTGAACAGAATTATGAGGATGAAGAACCAGAACAGTTAGAAAAACTATATATGATGTCGGAAAAGAATGAATTTACGCAAATCAACATGATTAGAAGAGACGAAATAAAAAAACAACGATTGTGGATATCCTAGTGGGTTCTCAAAAAGTTCCTTTTGTGTTGGATAGTGGTGCAACATGTAACATAATGTGTGTAACTGTATATCAAAACATGGAAAAACGGCCATCTCTAATCCCATCCTCGTCGCCATATGTAATACTCCAGACAGGATGTTCTTTCTTCAAACTTTTATTGCAGTAAAGCCGATGATATGCTCCCAGCTCACATAACATTTCTTAACTGCCCCTCTTAGATTCTACACTTCCCAACCTTCCAATTCCTATGTTCCAATTAGAACATTAACATTACTACATCATTACAAGATCCTTCACCAGAGACGGAATGACCTGAAATAGTGCATTGCCAGATTAAACATTGCCTATGCAAGGTGTATCTAAGGTTGATCCACAAGGACAGGACCCATGCCAAATTTTATAAGTTTCCACCTGGGATATATTCATATTCACTGATTCTGAAGTGAACAATTTACAGAGTTAGTCGAAATTCCTGAAACTCTGGTCTCTTGCCACATAATGTGGAAAACTGGGATGCCACTGTGCCTGTTCCATAAATAGCTTCTAGAATAGAAGATTAGCCATTTTGAAAATGCTGACATGATCCACACACAGTGGTCATAAATACCGTTCATAGGTTCCTATCCACCTGAAATGTGGCCTCAGAATATCGTTGCAATCCCACCATTTCCACACAACTACTTTATGATGATACTGCTTAGCCTGCCAACCATTGTGTTAAATAGGAATCTGTCAAGGGGGTGAGCTGCCCCAAGTGGGAATAGATATGCACCCTTATGTAATTTCTTTCTAAAGTTTACTGTTACCAAAATGAGGCCTCTATTTGCTTAACTCTAACAAAATTGTAATGTGAGATGGGTATCAATCACTTTCTATAAATGCAAGTGATGTTTAATTACAAGAATACAAACAGGGGCAGAGTTGTGTAGACAAGAGTTCCTGTAACCAATACCTGCCGCTCCAAACCCATCTACACCTTATACAGTTCTAATTCAAGTAAACAATAAAATGAATATTTTACAATAATTATCATCATTGTTTGGAATTGATCTGTAGGGCTATTGACGAGAGAGGTCTGGATGCCATCTATGACTGTATGCCCAGACTGCCCAAACAGGAAGATGCACGGCTGTGTATCGAATGGCCTACGAGAAAATCTTAGAGGTGTTGTGTGTCAATAAACTCACTCAAAAGAGTAGCTCAATTGAACACATAAGAAATCTTAAGGTACAAACTCGCCTTAATTTGAAGCATACAACTTGAACAAAATGAATAAATCTCATGTATGGATCAAAGGTAATAGCAAAAAAAAGAAAATCAATTGGAAAGTCGATTTCACAGTAATAGTGAAATTGCACCTTTAGGCCGAACCATTTGCGCACAAAATCAGTCAGAACTCAGTGGTTAAGCCTGGTGAAAGAAATTACGGGGCATATTAGCAAGACCGGCGATAAAATTATCGCCGTTTTAGCGGCAGAAAACTGCCGCTAAAACGGCGATAATGGGCTTGCTAATATGCGTTATAGAATTCCAATAGAAGCCCAGGTTAGATGTCCTGCACATCTAACCTGGGCTTCTATTGGAATTCTATAACGCATATTAGCAAGCCCATTATCGCCGTTTTAGCGGCAGTTTCCTGCCGCTAAAACGGCGATAATTTTAACGAGGTTCTTGCTAATATGCCCCTACTTTTAACAATTTTAAAAATGAAGAATTTTTATGGAGATGAAACTACTGGTCACAGGGCCTGACCTCCTCTGTGACCAGATAAACCCTCTGCTGCACACAGTCTATGGCCGTGTGCAGTGAGGAGTTGGCTACAGTCCTTGTCCTCTGACAGGCCCCTACTTCCTACCCCATTAAAGGTGCCCAACCACCATTTTTCTCTTTTTTTTAAAAAAACATTTTTTTCCAGGTACAACAGTACTTCCTCATACCAGCCATGCAACCTTCCACCCAGTGGTACCATGGTATAGTGAAATATTCCTTGGGGAAGCTTGTGCTGCATCACAGTACTATGGGGTGGAAGCATGTACAGCTGCTCCTTAGGAAGTACAGTGGTACCTCATGGGAGGGTCACACTGGATCATGTGGGAATACTGTGGAACACGATGCTAGAATGTTTTTTTATATTATATCTTTTGACCTGGGGGTGGGTCCACCAACAACAGCTTCAGGATCAAGGTGCCTCTACCCTGCCCTTATGCCCTTTTTATAAACTTTTTCAGGACACAGGGGCAGAGTTCCAGAGTCTGATAATGGTGGCTGCAACTTTGCGTTCAGCCAATCAGATCACTTGGTAACACAAAAGCTCCTTCAATCAATCAGATAGCGCATTCCCTGAATGGATTTACACCAAACCTCACATGAACGTGGACATTTACTCAGAAAGTGTGCTTTTTTGATTTGGTGTAAATTCTTAAAATATTTGAACTTTTTACATAATGTGATTGGATGGAAGCACCGATAACCACAATCAAGGATTTCAAAGAGCTCTCCAATGGAAACAACAGTACAGTAAAGAAAGAGAGTGGTGAACGGTTGTCTAGGGTTATAATTAACCCTGGGCGTAGTATGCATAGCAGCACTACACGTAGCTACACGAAGTACACTTTGAACTAGGTGTAGCTAGCAAATTGCATAGCTGTGTGCTTGTCTGCACTGTGCAATAATTGCCAACAGCATCTTGCACAGTGCAAGTCAAGTTAAAATAAGTATCTCTGTCTTTATATGCTAAAATGAACAAAGTCATTTCACTAAAGTGAAAATGATAAATTAACAAGCAGTGAGAGAGGTGATGATTTTGGGATCCTCCCTAACCTAGGGAGAGAACCAAGCAGATGCCTTGAAAACAAAAAGCACATCTTGTTGAACGATTCGGTGGTGGTCCCATCCTCTTAGGACCACCCCAAGCATAGTTATTGGCAAAAATACAATCCCAACCAAAGGCCCTGCAAAGCATTATGGGACGAGATTAGCAGTGGGCAGTGAATATTATAGTATCCAATATCAAAATAATTCTACAAAGAGCTGCAGTTCAACTAGTCGTTACTAGATGTCCCTCACGAGTCAAATGCAAAAGCATTGAAATTATTATTACATCAAGCTGCAGTTCCACTAGTCGTTACTAGATGTCCCTCAAGAGTCAAATGCAAAAGCTTCATGAAAGGGTTTCAATGCTTTTGCATTTGACTCGTGAGGGACATCTAGTAATGACTAGTGGAACTGCAGCTTGATGTATTAATAATTTCAATGCTTTTGCATTTGACTCGTGAGGGACATCTAGTAACGACTAGTTGAACTGCAGCTCTTTGTAGAATTATTTTGATATTGGACACTATAATATTCACTGCCCACTGCTAATCTCGTCCCATAATGCTTTGCAGGACCTTTGGTTGGGATTTTATTTTTGCCCATAACTGCTTGGGGTGGTCCTAGGAGGAAGGGACCACCACTGAATCGTTCAGCATGATATGCTCTTTGTGTTCAAGGCATCTGCTTGGTCCTCCCCCTAGGTTAGGGGGGACCCCAAAATCATCACCTCTCTCATTGCCTGATATTTTCATTCTCAAAGTTTACTTTTGATATTTGGTTATATGCTTTTTAGCATGTAAGATTGCTTTATCAAAGCATTTGCAGGTGTTGATAATTTTGTTGCTACGCTATGTCAATTCACACAGTTTTTACACTGTGCTACGTGTGGTTTGCGTAGGGTGTAGTAGCACAAACTTCGCATGCTCTGTAAGCGTAGCGTAGTACAACGCCCAGGGTTATTTATAATAACACCCCACTCATCCATATCAGCACTCAAGGTCTCAACCATAGGTTTGGGCGAGTGGCCCAATCACAAGAAAAATAAAAAGAGATGAAAGGTGCCCAGCACAGGTCCAGGTTTACACATGCATTCAACTCACCCATACCAGCAATCAGTGTCAAATTTAGGGTGTGGGGAAGCGTCCCAGCACCAGCAAGAGTATAGTGAAGTGGAGGGCTCCCAACACAGGCCCAGGATTACACATACACTCCATTCACACGTACGAGCACTCAGGACCAAATTCCGGCATTTGAGGGAGCACTCCAATAACAAAAATGCATTCAGGGAATGAACGTATCACAAACATTTGAGGACAAAAAAGGAGGAAAAGAAACAGTGTTAATAGTGTGCATCCAACACATGTCCATGAACACAAACACTTGCGCTCAGTAAGAAAAACAGTCAAGGCCGCTGTCTGGAAAGAATGACACTGACAGCCATTGGTTGTTCAACAAAGTGTCAAGAACACAAACAGCACCACTCACTCAGGTACAGGGGCGGCTCCTCCGCAATGGCGGATGAGTGTCGCCCCACTGGCTCAGAGCCAGCAGGTGAAAAATAAAACGATGTTCTATCATCTGAGCCAGCACTGTAGGGATGGGCGTGGTGGAGCTTGGAAGGAGAGAGGAGAAGTGCTATGTGCACTTCTAAGTGCACATGTGTGTTTGGCCGGCCATCTCAGGCTGGCCAAATACACATGCACACTTAGGTTTCTCCAACCTGGCTGTATTGAACAGCCGGGCTGGTGAAACAGCACAGACTCCCTGTCCTGAGCGGAGCGTCTTTTCAGACTAATAGAATGAGAGCAGTGCAGGGATTGCACAGGGAGTCTCATGCTGCCCCAGTGCCTGCTGGGACAAGGGAGACCAAAGCGCGACATGGGAGGTGGCCGGCAGCTCCAGGTAAGTGTTATTTTTTAAAGTTATTTTAACCCCCCTGTGCCAGTGGCGTAGCTAGCCCTTTGGCTGCCCGTGGCGGTCCCCGTGCCGTGTTTGCCGCCCCGCTGTGGCTGCATCAAAGAGTGGGGGGGTGCTGGCGAGCTTGTTTTTATTTGCCGCCCCCGGCGGGCGATTGAAGAGCGGGGCGGTATTGCCGCCCCGAGATGGCAGGTAAGAGTGGGGGAGGCTGCCACCCCCAAAACTCGTGCCGCCCGGGGCTGACCGTCCACCCTGCCCCCCCTCGCTACACCACTGCCCTGTTCTCCCCCTCCCACGCTACCCTGCACCCCCTCCACCCACCCTACCACCTTATTGTGTTGGCCGCCACTGCTCAGGTACACACTCAAAAGCAATCACAGAGAATTAAAGACACAAATAGTGAGTAAAGGTCGATGAGGAGTCCAATACAGATCCAAGATCACCAACACCAGGACTCATTGAGATACTCAGTTAAAGCGAAATAATAAGACTGAGTTAACATGTAATTTCCTTTTTCCAGGTACAGTTACATTTTGGTCGAAGTTTACAAAAAGAACAAAGGTAAATTAATTTTATTATCAATCAGGTAATAAATTGCTGATTATAAAAAGTATGTTATCACATTACATGTTAATCCTTCTTTTGAAACCCAAACTCTTTAAATACAGTTCAAATTCACCCAAAAAATACAGTTAACACCTGAGTTACAAATCTGGCTCAAATTTGACAGTAATGATTCCCAATGAAAACCATAACTATCACCTACTCCTTGAGGTGCAAATGTCATCATGTGCAATATCATTGATGACATTGTAAGTAACATAGATTAAATCACTTATGAAACTACCATTGACATGACCGCTTGAACGAAAGCTTGCCCTATCCCCTTGAGCTGCCTATGACATTACACTCCATCATTGATGACATTATAAGTGACATCATTGATAACATTATTTATGACTTCAGCAGTGACATCACTGATCATCACTGATGAATTGACTGCACTCCAAGAAAACAAAAGCAAATGAGACTCACTCTGCATTTTTTTTATAAGAGCTGCTGAATGTCCAAGATTATGTGACTAACAGTTTTTTGCTTTATTTTTAGAATATCGCCATTACAGTCTGATCATTTTCCATGGAATATGCAAACTATGGTAGTTTCTTATTTGTACCTTCATTTTGCTTACCAATTGTAGCGGCGGCTCCTCCTTTATGGCGGTGGAGCGTCGCCTCACTGCTGCGAGTGCAGCAGGCACACACATTAATAAAATGGTAATAAATACCAGTTTATTGATGTGTATCAGGTTCGCGCTGTTACAGCGTGAGGGCAGGGGGCAGGGCTGATTAGTGCAATTGCACTATTACTTTCGCCTCTGCCAGTGGGCAAGTCAGATTGGACAGTTGTCTAAAGCTGGCCAATCTTACAGGCACATTTGAGAGCCTGCAATCCCAGGGCTGAGAAACAGCTGAGGGATTGCAGCCGCAGGCCCTCAGCCTCAAAATGAGCGCAGGGTTAGCCTGCTTCAACCAATCCTGGAACTGCGCTGCAGCTCCAGGATTGGTTGGTTTCACGTTGTACAAGGGAGGATGTCCCTCCCTTTCCGCCCGAGTCCGAGGAGAGCGGCAGGACCCCAGGACGAAGGAGTTCTTATTCAGAGCCTGGGTGCCAGCATATATGGTGAGTGTTTTGGACATCGCGCCCCACTATAATGTATGTTGCCGGCCGCAGCTGTCCAATTGTTTAATATATTATCTTTCTAGTGTTGTCTTTTGCAAGCATTACACAGTTTGTGATCAGTACTGAGATTCCAATCTACTTCAACCTGCTCCAATTTATATTCTATCCTTCTCATTCCATGTTTTCAGGTACTTCCTTATGTGTAGTAAACCCTGCCTCCTGAATTCCTTGTCCCTGCATAGAGCAAATGCACCCAGTTATGTAGTCCAGTCACAACCTCAGCAGTGGTCCTTACACTGTGGGTTTTTTTAAGTGAATATCTAAGATTTCTCAAACATACATTAATGTCATGTGCAAAGAGGGATTGCCATAATGGCTGGCCTTTGGCCAATCCCTGTGCCTGACCAGCCACAGGCAGCCAACCTTCCCTGTGCATGGCTTTCGGCCATGTGCAACTAGGATTGGTTGCATGGTCTGGCCAGTGCTGGCCAAACCACATATCTTTTTTTTTAAAATAAGGGTTCATGGACCCTGTGCCAGGTCTGAACTCCAGCGAGGGTCCAGGAGCTCTTGTAATGTAATGTAACGTAATGTAATGTAATGTAAACACTTCTTATATAGCGCACTGCGACCCAACGGGTATCCTGGCGCTGTGAGATGGGAGGCCTGTGACAAGGGAGTAAGTTAGCCTGATGTTCTGGGATTGAGCCAGGTCTTTATTTTCCTTCTAAACGGCAATAGATCATTCATACGCCGCAACTCCGTGAGTATGTTGTTCCAAAGCCTTGCTGCAGCAACACTGAAGGCTCGTCCCCCCAGTCGAGCTCTTTTAGTCGGGGGTACCTTCACCCAGTTGGCCGAGGATGACCGGAGACGAGAAGGAGCATACCAACTGAATTTTTTCTGCAACGGTAAGGGCCCCAATCCATGCAATGCCTTAAACACGAAACAGAGGGACTTAAAATGAATCCTTTGTAAAACAGGGAGCCAGTGGAGCTCCATCAGGGCCTGAGAGGCAGAGGCCTGGCGAGGTCTCAACAAGGCCAGCTTAGCTGCCGCATTCTGGATTCTTTGTAATCTCCCAATTAAGTACTTTGGGGATTCCAATAATAACGCATTACAGTAATCCAGTCTGCTCATGATGACGCTCCTGACTGAATCGGAAGCATGGGGAGAATTTTCCTAAGGGCCCTGATAAGAGAGAAGCAGCTCCCCACGGTCTTATTGACATGCGTTTCCAAGGTCAGCTTCTCATTAAAACAAATCCCCAGGTTACGGACCGTCTTAGACGGTACCAGAGGAGGGTCAGCAGGAATAGGCCAAAAGTCCGCAGGGAGGGAGTAAGGCACTCTCCCACCTCCAATACATAGGATCTCTGTTTTTTCTGCGTTAAATTGCAGAGAGTTGTTTCTCAGCCAGAGTACCACATCCAACATACAAGCATGGAAGTTATGTAGCATGGTTGATTGATCACCCTCCAGTGAAAGAATAAGCTGGGTGTCATCAGCATAGTTCACCAAGCCTATATCATAAGATTTAATAAAGTCCACCAAGGGACGCATATAGGTATTGAATAGTATGGGGCTAATCGCAGATCCCTGGGGAACCCCATAGCGTATCTTGGTGAACTTTGAGCGGAAAGGGGGGAGGGCCACTGTCTGACATCTGTCTGATAGATAAGAATGCAGCCACTTTTGCGCCAAGCCCACAACCCCCACTTCTTCCAGCCATTTCAGGAGGACCTTATGATCGACTGTGTCGAATGCGGCAGACAGGTCCAGCAAGATCAATATAGCTGAGTGACCCCTGTCTGCACGCATCCGAAGATCATCCAGCACTGTTAGTAGGGCGGTCTCAGTCCCATGTGCTGGGCGAAAGCCAAATTGAACATCCTCCAATATATCATTTGCCTCCAGAAACTGTGAGAGCTCCTTGCTTACCAATCGCTCAATAATCTTCACCGGGTAAGGGAGGAGGGAGATGGGCCTGTAGTTTTTAAACAAGCTGGGTCAAGTGAGGGTTTTTCAGTAGAGGAGAAACAATTGCCTGTTTCCAGCAGGGCGGGACAATCCCGCTGCACATGGATTGGCTGCATAACTGCCTTAGCAAAGGGAATAATTCAGCGCCTAACGCTTTCCAAACCCTATTAGGGAGAGGGTCCAAGGATGAGCCAGAGGAGACCCCTAGTGCCACTTTGTTGAAGTCTTCCACTGAGGGCATACTAAAGTGGTCAAGAAGAGGCCTCTGTACCAGATTCATCCTCACCCCGGTCCATCCCTCTTTCATACTCTGTGGGAGACCGCAGGCCCCGGAAACAGTGCCATCCACTACCAGGCCACTGATAATTTTGCAGATCTTGTCTTCGAAAAAGACAGCCAAATTATCACACAATTCCTGCATTGGGAGGATCTTATTCCAGTGCAGGCAGGGCTAATGATATCATTCATGATTTTAAAAACACTCTTAGTGCTGTTAGGTGCCTTCAGGATTGCATCCGCAAAAAATTCAGCTTTAGTGGTGGCAATACGTTTCTTATAGTTGAGTATAGTCTCTTTCCAGGCAACCTTGTCCATGTCAAGATAACCCTTCCTCCAACGCCGTTTTGCCTGTCTACAGCCAAGTTTAAATTCTTGCAATTCAGCGTTATACCAAGGGGCAGAGGGTTTACCTGCTTTTTTTACCAGTTTTTGGGGAACAACCCGATCAGGTTGCTCAGTAATATGTAAACAGAGGGTGGCATAGTTAACCTCCACCTGTTTTCTAGGGTCAAAGGACCCCTCAAGGTGAAGAACTGGGGAGATGCAGGCTTTTCTCACGAGACCTTTCCAGTCCCTGCCCAGAAAGCTCCTTTTCCCCTCAGGATAGGGCCGATCTGTCTGATTTTAAACATCTCAAATTTAATCAAGTGGTGATCCGACCAGCCGACCGGCAAAATATTCACCACTTTTATCGAATCTTCCCTTGCAAAAATTAGATCCAGTACATGCCCCCCGTGTGTGTAGGCTCAGTCACCCATTGTGAGAGATGTAGGTCCCTACAAGATTGCAAGAGATTATCATATCCTGAATCCAGGCTCCCGTTCGGCCACATATTAAAATCCCCCAGGATGAGGAGTCTAGCATGGGAGAGGGCCATATTACTAAATACATCAAACATATTTTTCTGTTGGAGGAGACTGACCACCCCTGGGGGCCTATAACAGATAATGCCGGTGAGCACCTGGCTCCCATGATCTTTAAGGGCAAATCCCAGAAACTCAATCCCCTCGACCTCGTCGATATCAACAGGGCTTTTGGACAGCCGGGCTGTGTTAGGTACCAGAACCCCAATAACAGTGTCCACCCGACCTGTATCAAAAGTGGCATTTTTTTAAACAACGTCTGAGCTAGTGGGTCAGAGCATACTCTCTCTTCTCCTTATGGCTGCTTCATTTTTTTTCAGGGTCCTAGCACTGAGCCCTGGTCCCGTAATGGCAGCTCCAAAATATTTCTTCCAGTTTCATCCAGTAAATTAGAGCACTTTAGGTTAATAAACTTTTTCGGTTAATATAACCAAAAATGATTATAAAAGAAAAAGCATACTCATCCAATTGAATTCTCCATTTGTTTTGGTACGCAGCTGGTCCTTGAATCCAGGTTCATAGAATGACTGTGGACTAATGATCCAGATATATGTATCTTCCAACCTTTGAGTAACAGGTTGTCTCATTTGAGGCCTACAAAAAACACTTCTAATGTAAATTTCCTGAACACTTCTGAACGAATTTTCAGCAAACCAAAAAAGGCTCTTCCCTAAGGAAAGTTCTACTTCTAACACAAGTTTGGTGTAATTCTGTTGGACATTTCATTTTTAGCACCATCAACGGCTTCATAAGGAAACTAAAATGGGAAACGTCACTTTGTTGACCCTCCTTTTGTTGCCCAATGCTTGATGGATCTGCATGAGACTTGCCAGTAGATTGTTGTATTTCCCTATTGCACACCAAATTTGTTACTCTAGCTGTGTGCCAGTTGGTGGATTCACTGGTTACATTATTATCAGGAGGGCTCTGTAAAGGGCATAGACATCAAAGTCACTAATATTAACTTTACTTCCATTCTCATTTTGGTGCTCAAGATCTAGCAAAACTTTTCCTTGAATTCTAGACAATTTATGTACCATCATGAGTTTCAATCTTAGAAAAAATTGGAGAATGTCACCTTGCAGTTGGAACAAGTACATCTTACATACAAAGCAAAAGAAAAGGTCTTAAACCCAACAAACCTGTTCCGGCATCTACATATGTGGGTTCTGGTCATTTTATTGGAGTTGTTTGTCTCTATATTTCTTTTTTCAACTATTCCTGACCTTCCTTCCCTCAGTGAACTTTTTTTCCCACCTCTTGGTATTCCTCTGTCTGAATGTTGCTGGTTTTGATCTTATCTTAGCCGTCAAAATGTGTCTAAAAAGTGCCCTTTGTGACTGTGGACACTATCTCCAAAATGCCTAGTCCTGAGATGTATTAGAACTTAATTTAGTGTTAATATAAATAAATATTGATTTCTGTACTTGAACATTTTTAAGTATTTTTGAGCTTCTTTTCTGGGTGCTTCGAAACCTTTAACAAAAGTTAGAATTAGACCTGTCAAATATTCCTGTCTAGCTCTCACGTATTTTTAATGCTTCATGTTTTAATATCTTCCTCAAATTTATTCAACTTAATGTTCCTTTATTTCTTGAAATTACTTATCACTTCCTGTTCAACTCATTCTGCCAGTTCTTACTCAGTTTCAGCTGCCTAAATTAGTATCCACTCATGGTCACTTCAGACATACTTGACTGAAATTTCAAACATACCCTTAAGATAATGAGGAACAATGTGATGTCCACTCATGGGTGAATTCAAAACTTTATAGGAGGGAATCGTAAAAACACAACACAGTTTCACCATCCTCCCTACGTCAATATGACTTTGTCACGGGCGGTGGGCGGGGTGTATTTTTTTTACTTTAATAGTGTCTCCAAGAGATTCAACTTATATCGTATTACTGCCTTGAGACTAACCGATGCTATTGGCAGAACCATCCTCAACTCCATCCAATAGTACTGCAGTTGTCTCCCTGTCTTTGTTCTCTTACTCTTACGCCAGCTGCTCTTCATCTCCAATATTTTTGTTTGAAAATATTGCACTGAAGTGGGAGCACCTGCTGCTCTAAATTCGTATATGTGCAAGGGTCGTGGGCACAGGAATAAACACCCCCTACAAGCACAATCTAAATCGAATGTTCCAAGCGATCAACCCATGGGTAACTCTTAATCCATTTACGTTCCAAGAGAGAACCTTCAACTGGGCACTCTTTTCACTCATCGAATGGGCCGAGTTTCTCCCGACCTCGGGGCGCCAAAAACTATACTAAGACGAATAGGACACATTTTTTTTTATTTTATCACACTGCTCCCCACCCAGTGACACATACCCCCACCCAGTCGCGGCTCCTGGAGGGAGTGCTGCGGGGCGGTGGGGCGGGGGAGAGGCAGGGTGGAGGGTAGTAAACTCCAGCATACGGCCGAACGGAGGTAAGTACATAAATAAATAAATAAAACGAATTACATTGCGCGCGCTGCAACGCAAAATGGCAATGCGGCGCGCGCACTGTAATTCGTTTTATTTATTTATTTAGGTACTTACCTCCGTTAGGCCGTATGCTGGAGTTTACTACCCCCCACCCTGCCCCTGCCCCTCCCCCGCCCTGCCCCACTGACCCGCAGCACTCCCTCCAGGAGCCGCGACTGCCCCACCCCACCCAATACCTCCCGTGGCACCCGTGACACCCACCCTGGAGACCCCTCCTTTCCCTTCCTCCATGGCTTCTACCTAGGCCTATGGGGCCCTTCCTGGAGTCAGGAGAATGCATTATACCTAATCACTATTTGCTATTGTTGCTCTTCATCGGTTTTTTTTTTTCTTCTTTTTTTTACCCATTGATATTATTTACTTAACCTGAGGATATTAATGACAGGGTAAATACAGGGGTGGGGGAGGAGATCTATTACCCAGTTACTCTAGCTTGTCCCTCCCTTTGAGATAGACTGTAAAAAATTCTCCACATCCTCCACCCGCCGAAAAGAGTGCATTTTGTTATTGTACATTACTCGTAAAGTTGCGGGGAATTTTAACTGTGCCGTGGGACCTATCTTCTTAAAAGGATCCAATAGTTTCCCTAGCTCCCATTGTTTATTTGCGGTGATGGATGACACATCAGATCTTATTTAGAATTGTATTCCGTCTACCGTTAATGATTTCATTTTTAGGGCTTTAACCAGAATGTCTTCTTTTATCCTGTATGTAAGGAAGTGGATTAAGATGTTTCTGGGCTTAGTCTTGTTAGGGGTTAACTTAAACGGGTCTCTATGAACCCTCTGGATATCTGCTATAAGGTCTTGCTCTGTGCAGTCAACCTGGGTCCCTGCTTTAGTCAACCTAACTACAAATTCCTTGAGGTTATCCCCCTCCGCCCCTCTGGGATTTTCAGCAAGCGAAGGTTGTTCCTTCTTTGCGCATTTTCCAGGGGTTCAAGTTTTTCTTTAACACCCAAACCACTTTCCTTTAACAGAGTAATCTCTTTCTTGTTTTCCTCAGTTTGAGACTTCAAATCCTTCACTGCTGTTTCAAGTGCTACAGTTCAAGCCGCAAGAGCATCCAATTTATTCTCCATTTTCTCACACGCTGACCTGATCTCAGCCTGATTTGCTTCGGAGATTTCAAATCTATTTCTAACCTCTGTCGTCAGTAACTGGATCAGATCTGAAACAGATTGTGGTCCTGTCTGACTAGAGGGTCCCACATTTATGTCTGGTTTTACTATCTGGCTCTGGCCGATATCCCCAGATTGCAAGACCTTTTGGAGCTCCACCTGTAGGGACATAACCGCATCCTCGCTCGGGACAATATCGTCCATTAACTGAGGGTCGTCAGCCAGCACTTGGAACCTGTTAGGGCTGATTATCGTCTCCATATTGCTAGCTGAAGAACACGCAGTGTTATTTAGTGTAGAGGGACCTGGGTGTTTCAATGTCAAAGTTTTTGGCATTACTTTGAAAAAAGTTCTCAATGAAGGTGTAACTCTTACTTTATGCTGTTGTGGAGGCACCCTAACCTTCCTTGGTCTTCCCTTTTTGAGGTTACCCCACACTTCAGTCCCTGACTCTGTAAAGTCCAACCGGGTACTAGCAGTTCTGACCGCTTTTGAGGTATCCTGCGGGGTTATATTGCTAGCTGCTAAAGATCCTGTAACCGATCCTGTCACTGTACTCCTTAAGGAGTATCTTCCTCTCCGTGTGGTGTGCGTTAATGTTACTGTTTCCCCCTTCACGCCCTCTACAGGTGATGCTTCCACTTTTCAATTGTTCCCAGGGGACTTTATTATCTACCTTTGAGGTCGTCCTAGCTTGTTTTGTGTGGGTAGCACACGCCTTGCTTCCTCTTTTGCTCCCCTGCAGGACACTCTCCCCCCTACCTGCATCCACCGGCGTGCTGACTGTGCTGTCCGTGTCCTTCAGGGCTCGTTCAGTCTCACTATCACCTAATGTGCTAGTGCTGCCCCTGCCACCACTGCCAGGACTGGGATGAGAGCTACCACTCTCCGCTCTGTCCTAGTTCCAGAGCTGCGCGGGACCACCACGGGTCCCGAGGGTACTTTCTAGGCTGATTCGCAGCCGCTGCTGCCGCAACCGCCTCCATTGCCGCTGTGATGCCAAACGGCATAAGGCACGGAGGCGAATGCTCGTCCCGCACCGTATCTCTGGTGAGCTGGTTTTCACTTTCTAAATAGGCACCGTTCACTAAATTTTATCCTCCCTGCATCTCACTGCATTGGGTACAGCAAGATGCAGAAACGCCGTCCGCAACACTCCTGACTCCCGGGGCCTCCGCAACCCGCCGCTAGCTGGCCGCCATGTTCTCTCTCCGCCAGCCTGTGTCTTGCTGTTCTCTCTCCGCCAGCCTGTGATCAACCCATGGGTAGGGTGTAGGACAACATTACCGTGTATAACTCACAACTCTGAAACGTGTCCTTGTCATAGGACAACCGGCTGCTGGCTCAGCAGGAAAGGAAAATTCACATTTATTTACTTATTTATTTATTTATTTCATGTTTTTTTTAACATACCAAGCATGTATAATGTCCGGAGCTCAGCAGAGTGGTTGCTGTGCCAACAGGTACAAGCTCCTGTCTATATTCAACAAAACCCCTATACAAATGAAACTATGGAGGTGTGAAACCAGTGCTAAACACTGTTTTTATCAAGGATGGTAGACAAACACTAACACATTTAGGCTTTGACAAGGACATTGCTCACAACAATACACCAGTAGTCCGTCATTCATTGTGTGCACTGGGAAAAAATAAAAACAAAGGGCAAATATGAAACCATCTGTTAGACCTGGCACCAATGGCGTGGGTCTCCCTTCAATTTTTTGCCTTTACCTCCTGTGTTTTGCTGTGTGTTGGACTCCATTTTTGCTGGTCTAGATGCTTGGGGCACTTTGCCACTGCTGTTCAGTGCCAAAGTGCCAGTTCTCCCTTTATGAATTTTTGTTATGGATTAGTGATTCCATGATTGGTTTGTTTGATTTACTTGTCAGACCCTAGTACAGTGCACTATGTGTGCCCAGGGCCTGTAAATCAAATGCTGCTGGTGGGCTTGCAGCACTGATTGTGCCACCCACAGAAGCAGCTTGTAAAATGTGACTCAGACCTGCCATTGCAGAGCCTGTGTGCAGCCTGGGACTGCCATGTCGACTTGGCAAGTGCACACACTTGCCAGTCCCTAAACCTTCCCTTTTCTACATGTTAGTCACCCCTAAGGTAGGCCCAAGGTACCCCTGTGGGCAGGGTGCATTGTATGTGAAAGGTAGGACATGCCCTGATGTGTGTGGCATGTCCTGATAGTGAAATACTGCCAATTTCGTTTTTCACTATTGCAAGGCTGTCTGTTCCCATAGGCCGGAATAGGGAGTTTGCTTATAACATCTTATAAACATAACTGACCCTGGGAACAAGATAGGTAAATAAAGTTTAGTGTGCCTGAACTCAGAATGTTAAAATACATCTTTTAGTGAGGGTGATTTTTACATTCTGTGTTTGAAAATACTACTTTTAGAAAGTAGGTATTTTCTTGCCTAACCATCCAGGGTGCCTCTGCTAGGTTTGTGTATTGCATGTCTGGCTTTTGGATGACAGGGGCTGGAGAAGGGCAGTGGTTCCAGAAGTCTGATGAGTCAGGGCTGGGCTGAATAGACCTGGGCTGCATTTAGAGTAGGGGGAGGAGATTTCCTTTTCACCTGAATGGGCCTGGTCTGCCTTCAACAATGCTGTCTCCACCTCATGCCAGGAAGCTGCACCAGTGAGGACAGAACTGGTTTTGGCTGGGTACAGACACTCTCTGCCTTCAGAGAACAAAGGATTTTGGTGTATAAAAAGAGGGGCCCAGACACCAGACTTTTAGATCACTTCTGGGAAATCAAGAGGAACCTTTGCCAAGGAGAAGAGCCGGATAAGCTGAGGAGGAATACTGCCCCTGTGCTGTTTGCTGTCTGGGGTTGGCCTGCAGTGGCTGCTTGCTGCAAAGGAAAGGAGAAAAAGGACTTTGCTGTTTGTTTTGTAACCTACTTGAAGAAGAAGATCTCCAAGGGCTTGAAACTGAGCTTGCCTCCTGTTCTGAAGTCTCAGGAACACAAAGTCTTCAACCCTTCTGTCCCTCTGCATCTGGAACTGCTGTTTCAGCTGCTACAGAAGGAAATTGCAACACCGACGCCGGCGAGCAAGCCGTAACCTGCATCGAAGCCGTGGGCACCGCTCATGAAGAGCACGACGCACCGCCCCGACTTGCACCATAGGCCCGACACCTGCTGACGCCGTGCCGCATCGACTCCGAAGCCGTCATCGAGGCCGCTGCCTGCACCGGAGCCGAGGACACCACTCGTGATGTTCCCGACGTACCGTCCCTACTTGCACTGCAGCCCCGACTTCATCGACGCCGGTGCATCATCAACGCGGAGCCGATTCTAAACGTGGGTGACTCCCGAATACATCGACATCGCACCGTCGTAAGGAACCGACGCCTCGCCGCCATTCGTGACGTCACCTCCCCGACACAGTAAGAAACCGATGTCTCACCTCCCCTGCGCTTCAGTAAGGAACAGAGGCATCACCTCCCCTGGGGTCGTAAGGAACCGACGCCGCAGGCTCCAACGAAGCATCACCTCCCCGACGCTGTGCACCGTCTTTGCATTCATCAATTTCAGGTGCTGTTCTTTGTGGGTCTGCTTGACTCCGGGCCCGACGCCGCGCACCTCGTGGTCAGCGCCGTACTTTGGGATTTTCATCTGTCACGACGTCGTAATAACTCCAGGTGGAGTTATTTGTTGCTAGGAATGTGATTTAAGTGAACAACCTATTTTTAAGGATATTTTTGATACTGTATTGTAAGGAAGTGGATTAAGATGTTTCTGGGCTTAGTCTTGTTAGGGGTTAACTTAAACGGGTCTCTATGAACCCTCTGGATATCTGCTATAAGGTCTTGCTCTGTGCAGTCAACCTGGGTCCCTGCTTTAGTCAACCTAACTACAAATTCCTTGAGGTTATCCCCCTCCGCCCCCTCTGGGATTTTCAGCAAGCGAAGGTTGTTCCTTCTTTGCGCATTTTCCAGGGGTTCAAGTTTTTCTTTAACACCCAAACCACTTTCCTTTAACAGAGTAATCTCTTTCTTGTTTTCCTCAGTTTGAGACTTCAAATCCTTCACTGCTGTTTCAAGTGCTACAGTTCAAACCGCAAGAGCATCCAATTTATTCTCCATTTTCTCACACGCTGACCTGATCTCAGCCTGATTTGCTTCGGAGATTTCAAATCTATTTCTAACCTCTGTCGTCAGTAACTGGATCAGATCTGAAACAGATTGTGGTGCTGTCTGACTAGAGGGTCCCACATTTATGTCTGGTTTTACTATCTGGCTCTGGCCGATATCCCCAGATTGCAAGACCTTTTGCAGCTCCACCTGTAGGGACATAACCGCATCCTCGCTCGGGACAATATCGTCCATTAACTGAGGGTCGTCAGCCAGCACTTGGAACCTGTTAGGGCTGGTCTTGTTTTGGGTTTAGATAAAGTTTACTTATTTTTCTAAACTAGTGTGGTGCCCATTTGTAGTGTTTTCACTGTGTTACTGTATGTGTTCACAAATGCTTTACACACTGCCTCTGAGATAAGCCTGTCTGCTCGTGCCAAGCTACCAAGGGGGTGAGCAGGGGTTATTTTAGAAGTGTATCCCCCTTACCCTGACTAGAAGCAAGGGTCCCTATTTGGACAAAGGTACCTACCTCTGCCAACTAGAGACCCCCATTTCTATCACCATCGATGTAATCATAATACATAGAAACATTCTCCTGAACATGAATAATATTTTAGCTCTTGTAATCCAATTTGAACATACATATCATCTATAGGTAATTAGATAGATAGATAGATAGATAGATAGATAGATAGATAGATAGATAGATGGATGGATGGATGGATGGATGGATGGATGGATGGATGGATGGATGGACGGACGGACGGATAGACAGACAGACAGACAGACAGACAGACAGGCCGAAATATTATATATGTTTTGTATGTGTGTGTAGATAGATAGATAGATAGACAGACAGACAGACAGACAGACAGACAGACAGACGGACGGATGGATATTATAATATGTTTTTGAAAACACATTTTATTAAATTTTAGTTCTACGTGCGGCCAGGCCGCTAACATAGACACAATTATACTTCTGTTACAGCCAGGTACTGATAAGGTGTGTGTAAAGCAAAAATAGGCCTTCAAAAGAAATACATAAACAAAATTAAAACTGTAGCACAGGTAGTACAGTACGCTCCCCATCCTCATGGAAATTGAATTTAGGTTGATATGCGGCTGAGAACAGTACAGATGACGGGGTCGACAACTGGAATGTTGCTGCTCATCTATGATGGATCCATCAGGTGTACAGAGGGTAGGTCGATGCCCCTGTATGTTGCCCAGCGGGCAATATGTTATTTATTAACATTGTGAGAAGGGGGATTTGGGTAGTGGTTTCATGCCCCTTCCCTCCCTCAACTATGATAATCTATAGCATATTACACTATGCACATCAGCATGTTCAGTTAATTTAAACAGAATTATTTAACCCTATCCAAGTCACAAGCGGTTAAATCTGGGCAATGAAACTGAATCACAATAAAACAAAGGCGTGAGCATGACTCCAGTTACGTCCTTTTGTAAAGAAATGTATAATGCGTTTGTGTGTCAGAGAGAGAAAGAGACGCAAACTATTCAAATACGCCAGCAATATTCTTCCTTTATTTTCCTGCACTCTACTACATGGGAATGTGGAAGCAAACATCATAGTATCTGTTTTTCTTTTCCTATAATTGCTTCTTTTGTCTCCAGGTCTTTTTATTGCTGATTGTGCACATTCGCCTGGTGTAACTCAGCACAATATGAGGCGGTTTCCATGGGGGACAGACGTTAATTTTCTCACGTTTCTTATTATACACTACATTTTATGTCATATGCGTGATGTTCATGCAACAGCAGCAGTTTTACAGTAGATGCATGAATGTTGTATGCTTCAAAATGTGAAATGTCTTGGGAGTCTGCCTGGCTGGTTTTTGAAGATAACATAGTTCGATTCCCCAAGAGGCCACATGAAACCAGTGGAAGTCTTTCCTCGTTGGCATTTGTAACAGCTTAGGATTCATCTGCAATTCACTTCATCAAAATATGTCTAAGAAGTGCACAGCCCCTCCACACAAAACACGCTTATTGAACTTTACAAGATCGCTTTTCTGCTATTAATAATGAAATAAATATTGGTTAGTTAATTTATTTTACAATATGTATTGGGCCTTGGGTAGTAAGGCTTGAACAACATTAGGCATGGAGAGACGAAATAGCTTCTATATTGCAGTGCAAAGATATTTACTAGATAACAAAGGGAAGGGACAGGGGAATGTACAAGGGAAGGGAAGGGAAGTGAGGGGAAGGGGAAAAGGGGGAAGGGGGAAGGTGGAAAAGGGGAAAACGAAGAAAGGGAAAGGGGTTAGGGCTAGTAAAGGAGAAATTAATGGGAAAAGGAAAAGTTGTAACTGATAGTATAAATGAACATGTTACAGAGCACTAAGGGGCAGATTTACGTTGAACTAACGCAGCGGGGTACAGCAAGTCATTTTGCTGCGCCGCGCTGCGTTAGTTTTGAAGCACAGGGATGCGACGGGGCAGATTTACGTTGAACTAACGCAGCGGGGTACAGCAAGTCATTTTGCTGCGGCGCGCTGCGTTAGTTTTGAAGCACAGGGATGCGACGGGGCAGATTTACGTTGAACTAACGCAGCGGGGTACAGCAAGTCATTTTGCTGCGCCGCGCTGCGTTAGTTTTGAAGCACAGGGATGCAACATATTTACAAGAATATGTCGCATCCTTGTGCTTCCCCCTGCGCTGGCGCACAAACTGCAGCCATGCGCCGGCGCAGGCACCCTTGCACCATGGTGCAAGGATGCCTGCGTCGTGGGGAGATTGTTTTTGTGCAGGAAGGGGAACCTTCCTGCACAAAAACAATCACTACAACCATTTTCCTCTTTCAATGCGTGCTGCAGAATGCAGCACGCATTGAAAGAGGAAAAAACAAGGAGACTCGGTGCGCCTCTAGAGGTGGCGTAGCTTTCAGACGCATCTCCAGAGTTACGATTTCTCGTAATTCTGGAGATGTGTCTTGTTCCATGAGTATTGCGTGGGAACACCCACAGCAACACCCATGGAACGCCCCTTCACCGCAAAGTGCTGCGTGTGAAGGGGCCGTATTTACAAGGAGAGGAAAAGTCATGCAGGGTGGCTTTTCCTCTCCTTGTAAATATGGAGCAGCCCCCTGCACCACCAGTACGTCACGAAAAGTGACGTACTGGTGGCACAGGGGGCTCGTAAATCTGCCCCTTAATATGGCTTAGACATAGCTTGCAATTCGTGTTGGTGTAGGCATCTAGTTTAGTTAAGAGAATGTTATATGTCTGCTCAGTGCAAACCCCCCAAAAATTTTCATGAATCAGAGCAGCATCCTCACCGATCGCAGATTTCAATTGCGCATTGATATATGAGGTGCAAAATCCTGTGTAAACCCAAGTTTCTACTTTAGTTTCTGCAGCTAGTTTGTGTAAAAGGGGCTATGGTTTCTCTTCTGTAATAGCAAACGAAGGAAACTCAACTCTCCCGTGCGTGTAACATTACAGAACCAAATGATGCTCTCTGTAAATCGGCCTTGGAAGGGTAGGAGGGACCTATGGATCTCTGGTGGGCCACCAAAGGGGCTACAGCAGTACACGGAAAATGACCTGCGTCTCATGGGACTCGTTGCTAAAGCAGGGCAGGTTACCTGTATTTGAGAGAGGAGCAGCAGTCTTCAGGTGCCCTCCCTAGTACTGCCGGGCTTCCTGCTGGACACAGTGACAGATTTGCCACCAAGCCTCTTGTTATATGAACAACAAAGTCCACCATGGGACTCTTTTCTGAAAGAATTACCCCCTGCTGCACCTGTCTTGGGGAGCCAACACTCAATGTGATATTTGGAAATTCCAAGTGTTAAGTAACTACTTTGGTAGCGTTTTACACAAAAAACCTAATAATGATACTCAAAAAAAGACATACGTAACTGATCACAAATTGCACAAGAGCGTTTCAAAAATTATTTTTTAGTAATATTCTTAAATTTATATGCAGATACTGTGACAACACTATACAGAAGTGCAGGCAATGCAGTGCTCCAGTGTGAGAATAAATATAGCATATACACAAAGGACACACAACAAATAATCACTGGTTACAAATATTTACAAACAGATGACATGTGCGTATAGCATTGCAACATGTGGAATCAATTTTGATCAGTAACCAAGTGAGACAATATCAACATCTTTACCCCTGGTGATATTTGGGCTCTCCTCAGGACAAAAGTCATCTGACTAAACATCAACTATTGGTAGCAGCTGTATATGGATAATTCTCAAAACAGAGGGGGAAAGGAACCAAGTCTTTGTCCGAAACCCTCCATGGAAATTTCAATGTGACCAAGTGGCTCTAATGTCACCACCACATCCACATAGCATATGTCACTCAGCCTGTGCGTGTTTCAACAGTGTCAACAACTTCACCTAGACCAACGTCCTCAATATTAGGCACTTGGTGTCGAAGAGTGTGGTGCCAAACGGTCCAACTCCGCTCTTCGCCAGCGAAACAACAATCTCTTGTGGCATGGGGGATTGATCTCAAGAGACACACAAAAGGAGTATTTGCTGATGATATTACTCAGAATACAAAACTGTAAAAATGTGATGGGTCGAATACTTGACATAATTTACTTCGGGTGCACGATATAGAGCCATGCCTGGTACACTCTACCACCCGTGCCCTTTACCTAATATAGCATTCTGTAACATCTTACTAATGAGCAAGTGAAAGAAAACTGAGTGGAGGGCCACTTTTAAGAGTTTTTATGTTGCATTCTCACACTCTGGACACCCTATAAATGCTGTAACCTCTGTGTGGGCACTCGGATTACGCAAAGCTGTACTACATAACGCAAAGCACAAGCGCACAGCAGTTTTGATTGACCCATTGAGTACTGCATTGCACAAAGGTTGGTCAAGTTTCGCTTGGAGTTTGTATGTGGAACAATAAACAGGCTCTGTAGACATAGACTAGATATCACACAGTAATTCGACTGCTACTGTGCTTTTAGGGTAAAAACAGGACTGTGACAATAGTTTAGGTTAATTTGCAGACCCACAATTCCAGCTTTTGAAAGATAAATAGTGTCTTGTATTCAAGTTGCCCCATACCTGTTTGACTTGACTTTTAAAAGCTGTTTGAAGTGTGAAATGGTTTGCAAACTTCCTTGCGATATTTTGCAGTATTCTGAAAGTCCAATTTCAGATTAGGGATTGGGCTACATTAACAATCATTACCTCCTTATTTTTTTGCCATCCAAAACACCCTTCTGCCCAATATTAGTTTTTCTTTTAAAACACTACTCAGTAGCCTTCCTATTTTTGTGACTCTACAATTGGCCATTTTATAGCTGTGCTTTACAGGGTAGCCGATCTTCATTATGGACAACTCGCCTCGTTTGGATGTTCAGTGGGATTAAATGCTTTGTACTGAAAATCTGCAATGTTTGGCCCTAGTGTGTCTGGGACTCTACAGGGATAGCCTTCTACAAGATTAAACCCTGTATGAAGCCATGTTATGTTATGTTATGTTAATGTAACTTCTTGAGCGCACGAATACCTGGAGGTGTCTTGGCGCTAAAAGACTAAAGTAAGCCCAGGATCAAAACTAGTTTTGCAATAGCCAGGTTTTAAGACTCTTTCTGAACAAGACTAGTGAACTTGCAGACCTAATATGCATTGGAAGCATATTCCATAGTTTGGCCGTGCCATAGCCAATGCTTCATCCCCCCCCCCCAGCTACAGGTCGAATCCTGGGGACCATCATAAGCTTGTTACCAGTAGAGCGTAGCTGTCGACCAGGATAATACCAGGAGAAAATACTCTTTAGGAACACCGGTCCCATATTATTCAAAGCCTTACATGCTAGGCATAGCGTCTTAAACTTGACGCGACTTGCTACAGGAAGCCAGTGAAATCTTCGGATTTCCTTCCATGTTATCCTGTCATCACCTAAACTAGGGTACATGCTCTATCATGTCTGGTCTGGAGCAGAAGGGAAACTGTGATGCCTTTGTGCACTGTCATAAGGATATTTGTGGCAGAAGATAAAGGCTGGTGGAATGCATAGGCTACTGTGGCACAACATGGGCATAGGCAGGCCTTGTGCTCCTGACAGCAAGATTCAGCCCACCATCTTGAATTGGACTCAACACTAATTGACGATCACAGTGGACAGCTGTTGTTGTGAAGGTATGATGCTCTGTTTCATTTATTTACTTTATTGATTTGTATAGAGTATACATGGGACCAGAATCACTTCAAGGCTTTTCCTTGTTTATCGTCAGTTGTTGATCACTTGTAGGGATTTCGAGCTCCTCTGCTATGTCTTTGGTGCTAGATTTGTAGGGGGGAAAGCATTGTTTATGTTTGGAACCCTTATTGCAGAGAGGGTTGATCCTTGTGACATTTGGGAATAAAAGGAAAGCATTGACGAAAATGGTTGTTATCAACTTTCTTTTGATTGTTGGCAGAATATGTTGGTTTATAAGGACCAGCGTTATTGAGATCCTGAGTTTGGCACCTGCAACTCTTCTGTGAATCTTTTTGGCAAATCAGGAGTGAACAATGTAGTTTGCTTTGTTTGATGTTCTGTGCTAAATAGGGGTGTAGTTTGGAGTTAATTTGCAGGTAGCTTGGGCCCGAACTAGAACCGGACTGGGAAACCAAAAGCAGCCCTGGCAAAAAGGTTAAACCTGCCTTGCTCCCTTAGTCTCATCATGCAGTCTCTCTTTTCATCCATCCATTCTGCCTCTCTCCTTTTCTGATCACTTACTCTCTACCTTCTCCCCTCTCTTTCAATGAATAAATGAAGAATTCTTCTAAAGTGCACAGCTACTCAGAAAGACTTAGGCCGACCACTTCGAGAGTGAAGGAAGAGCCTCCCCTACGTTGCCTTTTTAAAATGGGGAACCACAATTAAACTAGCATTACCAGAATGCAGCGGCCTCTCTGGACTGTGTTTCTTCATCTTCTCATTGTGGTACATAGGCCCCTGGTTATGGAGGGCTTGGTGCATCAGGGTCAGTGCCTTGTACATTATGCATTGTCAAACTGGCAGCCAGTGAAGTCTCTCCTGAAATAATGACAGTGATGAGTATTTAGGTATTTTATACAGTAGGTGGACTGTAGCTACTGGTGCAGATATTCCAGGAAACCCAGATACAGAACATTTGGCCCAACCACAGCACAGAGACGTCCCTCACCACCGCCACGCACAATAGCCAATGATCATGGACAGAGGTGACACAGCGGCCTTTATCTTATTGGATCTCTCCACAGCATTCAACACAGTCTCCCACCCCATCCTTATACAACAACTGCACAAAGCCAGCACCCAAAGTCATGCACTTTGATGGTTTGCTCACTCTTGACAGGCTACACCTAGTCAGTCAGCTTGGCCCCCTTCACCTCAAACACAGTCAACTTAATCTACAGAGTTTCACAAGGATCCTCGCTCAGCTCCACTCTGCTCAACGCATACATGACCCCACTTGCCAGTATCATTTGCGCCCACAAATTCAACATCATATCTTATGCTGACGACACCCAGCTCATACCCTCTCTATCCTACAAAATGCCAAACACCTGGACCAATTTCTCAACCTGCATGACCGAAGTCACCAGATGGATGAAAACCAACTACCTCAAGCTCAACACAGACAAGATGGAAGTAGTAATCTTCAGCAAAGACATCTCGCTCTGGGACTCCACCTGGTGGCCTTTCGAACACAGACCCACACCCCTGCTGGCAACTCATGCAAAGAGCCTCAGAATAGTAATTGGCAACCACCTCCCCATGACCAGGCAAGTGAATGCAGTCTCTGTCTCCTTCTGCCACACACTCAAGATGCTCAAGAAGATCTTCAATTAGGTCCGCACCAACCCTCGCAGAACTGTCACCCAACCAGCAAGCTGGACTAAGGCAGCACACTCCATGCTAAAATCAATGCTCAACTGACCTGAAGACTCTGCGGCCAGGCTGAAACTCAACGTCCCACCTCACACTAGCATCACCACAGACCTCAAAGAGCTTCACTAGCTCCCAAGTCAACAAATGACTTCTCCTCAAATTGCTCTGGCACACATGCAAAGCCTTACACAACATTGGCCCAATGTACCTCAATAACCGCATAGCCTTCCACAAACGTACCAAACACCTCCGCTCAGCCGGACTCCTACTTGCCCACACCCTCTGCACATACAGACCGAGATCCGGCGGTTGTGCCTTCTCCTATGTCACTCCTAAAACCAGGACTGACCTGCCCCTGCAAATCAGATCCTCATCCACAGTTCCTGAATTCTGCATGAAACTGAAGACTCAGCTCTTCATCTAGCCCTGACTTTGGCCAGACCATACATCCCTTGCTATACCTTCATGGTCGAGTTGTGCGCTTTACAAATACACATAACATAACATGGTCCTTCCATTTTCAGGTCTGAATAGAATATAGGACAGTAAATTGATTATTAAATCGAAGGCTATGAAGACAAGTCCAATAGAAAACATACTGCTGACATTATTGAATCATTTGAGAGCAGAATAACACAGGAGTATTTTCCGAAGGTCATCAAAAGCAAGATCAGGCACAAAATAATCTGCGATTCTTGCTATTTCCTTTAGCTGTTGTAAAACCTTCGCCAATAATTAATAAGCATTGCGTGCTTACATACATATGAGTACTTTGCACATTTTTTGTATGGATGCAAAGCACTGGAGAAGGGCAGAAGATTTTTGTTATGGCAATTGTTCAAAACGACATAACAATATTCAAAGAGGTTGCAAATATTTGCCTAACTTCCTACATGCTGTACGATGTTTCACTTTCGTTTAGACTGAAATGCTTTTACTTGTTTTACAATACTTTGATGCTAAATGTTTATCTGAAAATTAATATTCATGCTTTTACATGAATAATTGTAATGTTTTGGTAAAATTATGTTTTTATTAATCAGCCAATAGACTTTACTTTCTATATGTATTGTTATATTCGTGAAATACTCCTCAATATATACTTACGGCACACTTCTGGAATGTAATGCTGCTCTGTGGATAGCTATCTCTTTGCTGCTGAATAAGCATTTAAATCTGTATTCTAACCACCAAGGGACATTGAACGGCTCTGAGAGTTCGATTAAGAAGGCTCTACGGCCATGGGCCACGGCTTGTTTCTCAAAATCCCTCTTAAACAAGAATAAGACGATGCGCCTGGAATCTCTTCATTGCCCGGGTAACAGGATATGGAGCGCTTTGGGGAGGGGGAGGGAGTCCATTGCAGAGGATCAACCTAACCCAATAAAAAGGAAATGTATTTGACAATCGGAATGACCTGGTTCCAGCTTTTATTTATTTTTTAATCAGTTGGGAGTTGTTACGTCCCGTAATGTTAACACCACCTTAACTGCCCAATCCATTTTCAGATCCCATTAGGCGCGTGTCTCGACTGTATTCCTCGGCATGCGCGCAGGGATTGGACACGTAACACAAAGCAAGGAGATAACGTCAGCTGTTTACCAAAACATCCACAGCGAAGCTGCAGATTTACAGCAATGACAGCTGATAAATTACCCAACATTTACAGCCCGTATAATGCAGGAAATTAGTGATTAATACACATGGAACGGTAACTGTTTCTCTTCCCACACCTTTTGCTGAACGAAGAGCTTCTATAGAGTACAGCAGAGTTTTAAAATTAAAAATAAAAACCTTGTTATATCTTCATAAAAAACATAATTTGTTTGATAAATGCCAATACATACGGGTTACACGCTCCTTTCCAGTTCACGACATTGTGGTTGATGTTAGACGGATGACTCGATGTCACCAAGGACATCGCTGTCCTCTCTTTGGCATTCACTTCATAACTCAGTGTATTCGGGAGCTGCAGTCCTGATTCATTTCCATTGAACCAACTGAACCAGATTTCCAAATTACAACATTTAAAGAGGAAAAAATCTTGACTGGAATATCGAGTTCCTGATTGCTTAGAGTCATCTGGTGACCTTCAGTAGATAATGGCTTTAGAAATGTTGTTTACTGTAGTAATGGATTTCCATGTTAAAATGTGCCTAAACATAGAATGCAGGAGGTGGCGCTTGGCTGCACCCAAGATGGCAGCTCTTGCTTAGAGCTCTGTGACCCCACGTAGATGGCTTTCATAAAATATCCACCACAGCCCCCTTCCCCCCCGCCACAACATTGGTGGGTCAGTAACTTGGGGAGGGTTGGAAGACCAGCTGGGTGCCTCATGGGAAGGTGCACCAATAAAGAACTGTGGGGCATATTATCAAGAACGGCGATAAAATTATCGCCGCTTTAGCGGCAGAAAACTGCAGCTAAAGCGGCGATAATGGGCATGATAATATGCCCTGGAGAATTCCAATAGAAGCCCATGTTCACACCAGAACATGGACTTCTATTAGAATTCTCAAGGGCATATTATCAAGCCCATTATCGCCGCTTTAGCGGCAGTTTTCTGCTGCTAAAGCGGCGATAATTTCTAACGCCGTTCTTGATAATATGCCCCTTAATGAGGTATGGCTGGACTGGACCACATCCTTCCTTTCCGGCAGAACACAAAGCGTCCGCCTCGCCCCCTTCCGATCCAAGGCCACCAAGATCATCTGCGGCGTACCCCAAGGCTCCTCCCTCAGCCCAACGCTGTTCAACATCTACATGGCACCCCTCGCCCACGTCGCCCGACAGCACAACCTCAACATCATCTCCTACGCCGACGACACCCAGCTGATCCTCTCCCTCACCAAAGACCCTCACACCGCCAAAGCCCACCTCCACGAAGGAATGAAGGCCGTCGCCGAATGGATGAGGACCAGCCGCCTGAAGCTGAACTCGGACAAGACGGAGGTCCCACGGACCACGTACGCAACCTAGGGGTCATCCTTGACCCCACCCTCTCCATGACTAAGCAGGTCAACGCCGTTTCCTCATCCTGCTTCAACATCCTCCGAATGCTCCGCAGGATCTTCAAGTGGATCCCCACCGAAACAAGAAAAACAGTCACCCAGGCCCTCGTCACCAGCAGGCTGGACTACGGAAACGCCCTCTACGCAGGAACGACGGCTAAGCTCCTGAGACGGCTGCAACGCATCCAGAACGCCTCTGCATGTCTTATCCTCGACATCCCCCGACGCAGCCACATCACACCCCACCTGAGAGACCTGCACTGGCTCCCTGTCAACAAGAGGATAACCTTCAAGCTCCTCACCCACGCACACAAAGCACTCCACAACTCCGGACCAGCCTACCTCAACAGACGACTCAGCTTCTACACCCCCACCCGCCAGCTCCGCTCGACCAGCCTCGCCCTCGCCACAGTCCCCCGCATCCGGAAAACGACCGCCGGCGGCAGATCCTTCTCCCACCTCGCCGCCAAGACCTGGAACACCCTCCCCACCAACCTCCGACAGACCCAAGACCTACTGGCCTTCAGAAGACTCCTCAAGACCTGGCTCTTCGATCAGTAGCAGCACCACCCCCCTCTTCCCCCAGCGCCTTGAGACCCTCGCGGGTATGTAGTGCGCTTTATAAGTGACATGATTGATTGATTGATTGACTGCTAGGATGGCAGACAGCATGATCGCTGCACCAGGGGAGATTAAGAGTTCTCTGGACCCTGGAACAATGCTCCATTGGCCTCCCTGTTGAGAAGCGAGTAAAAAGGAGGGGGTGAGATCTGATTGGCCTGGCGAGGACTAGGATGTGACCCTGATGCTGCGATTCACCAGCTCGAAAGGCGTATCTGCACATTGGCCTTCTTAATGAAGGCAGCGGAAGAGGCCTGACTGCCCATCTACAAGGAACTCCCCTTAGACATTTTAAGGCATGGGTAAAATGCGCAATTGCACAAAACTCCCACCTTCCAGGGCACCCCCCTAATTAAATAATTGGTACAGTCACAAGACTCTCTCTACTTCTCTGTCTTTTGCCCTCTCGCACTCTCTTCTGCCGTCTCTCTTTTGCTCCCTCCTCTGTCTATTTTAAATGCCCACCTTTCTCTGTTACCTCTATCTCTACCTATACTAACTCATCCCATCCCACCTTTCTACCTTCCTCTCTTCCTGTACCTCACTTATCTCTAGCCTCATTTCCCCTAAGGATCAATGCCTTAACCATTTCACAGGTGTGCTTTGCACATTGAACAAGTTAAAATATTCCTCTTCATGGTAATATTTTAGATTCATCCCAATCTGTTCCTTTTGCTCACATTTCCATAATTTTTGCATCATGAACCTGCCCAGCCAGTTCTGGAAATGGCCTGACACGTTTCATGGTGCTTGCCCCTCATCAAAGTAGAGTATTTTGTTATTTGGGGTGATTACATACCATTTTAAGTAGCTGCTGTGGAATACCACAAGCAACGTAGATGTGCCACACTGGCTCAGACCTCTCTGCGGTGCAGTGGGAGCCCTTAAAACATTTCACTAGTGTGGTTCGCATACTGAACATGTTCAGCCTCCCTCCCGGGGCCTTATGGTAGATGCAGTTCGATCAGTTCATTTCACACACAGTTTCAGTAGCTTTCGAAGTCAAGTACTTGCTCAGCCAGAGCTGGAGCTCTCCTGACTTGTTTTTCAGAGTTCTTACTACTCGCCAGAGAAGGTTATTCCTGTAATTTGAGGGTGGCTTGCTTCAGAGGCCTGCTTAGATGCCATTACATTCATCCAGATGAGATATTACTACTGCCAGGACAAGCGAGAATTTTTATTAAAGGCATAGGAGAGGTAGGAATCATCTCAAAAGCGATGGACAATAGGAAGGTAATTTAGAGACAGCACTTCCTTTGTGACTGGAGCATAGTTCATCAGCAAAGAGATTTCCCAATTAACAAATCTTTATGCTCAGGAGTTCGAAGAATGTCAAAGACTCTGGCTATGTAAATTGAGGAATTTGTGGCTTTGCAAGGCCAGTGTGCACAACATCAGTTTTCCTAGGATTCAGGTGAAGACAATAGTGATGCATCTAGCAATTCGCTTACGATAGGCAACATAAAACATGGATGAATCTAAGGATTGTTTTCTAACTTGTCATAAATGGAAGTGCTAGCCACACGCGTATGAAAGCTAGCCTTCTGTGGTGCCCTTTAAAGTATGAAGTAAAGCAGTAGTGCTATCAAGGATGCCATGGGCCCTGCTGCAAATCAAGGACAATGCCCTCTTTGACTGCTGTTGGCAAAGTAAAACACAGCAATTATCAGGGTTTGATGGGCCCCGGTGCCACTGAACCTGCTGCACCAATGGTAGTTACCACCTCTGAAGTAAAGCAAATTCATTCTGCCACCTGCTTTGATTTGGAAAAAAGTATTAATGCAATATGAGCTGCAGCACAGCCCAGAGTTGTAGATACCACAAGGAAGGGGTGGTCCAACATTTACAGTGGGGGCTATATCTAAATTCATTCAGGAACTTAGGAATGCTAAGAAAATAACACTGTCTCAAGCAAACTTGTGAGGATCACTGAAGTGCTGCATTGGCGCCTTTGTCAATCACGATGCACATTGACAACAGAATGATTTAACCACTCAACATTTGCAGAGGAAAAAGACTGATATGAAAAACTACAATCACACAATCTCTAGAAAACCCCGCAGCCTATAACCAAAGACCCTCTGTTGAAGGATGATTTTAAAATAAACTCGTACTTACAACTTGAATTACATGTGGCAAACATGACATCTAAAGCAACCAAGTCACAGAAAAGGGTGTTTTGATAGTAAATTATATAAACAACTTGCTGGGTAAGTCTGCAAACTGGTGGAATCTTTCCCTCCTTTGTTAAATCAAGAATGACGTATCTTCGCGTAAGTCTGCCATTAGGCAGCCAAAATATGTGAATCAAAACAGCAGTTTGGAGACACTTTAGAACTGAACTTTGGGAATGACAGGTCGGACTATCATAACAGATAAGGTCAGTGGATTTCTCTGTGTTGTTAAAAGGGAAACTGATGAGACAGTTTAATGAAAGAGTGTGGCAACCGAAGCAAGAGTGACCCCGGGTAAAGAGCGGGCAATTCACCATGCTGTTCTGCTCTCCTCCCATTAGAACGAAATTGACACTTCACAAAAAAAACAAAGGCGGACCCTGAAACTCAGGCATGCAGAGCCAACCTATATTTGTACAGTTTTGCCTAAGAGGCAGAAGAGACATAACTTAAACATGCACAAGTTTGCCCTTGGAAAAAAAAATAACCTAGCTTACAGGAATGGAATATCTGGTTTAAAATGCCAATAGTATGTCATATTTTATTAACGAAGTCCAAATTCTGCAAAGAAAAGACTGATTCTAATATATTTCTAGGATTATGTTCAAAGGAAAAACCATCACGTCCTAGCAAGACATACCAAACCAACTACAAATGGCAGTATCCGAATACATGACAGATAAGAGTTTGCAATTCTGCAAGTTTATTCCAAAATTCCAAGCAGCTTTTGGTTGGCGCACTTATTCAAGACTCAATTTAGTTCAAGGTGACCTACAAACTGAACTTATTTTTATACAATGACTAAGAAAGCAGATGCCAATCTGGCAATATTTATTCAATGAGAGCAATATGGCAGAAATAGCAATCAGAGAGGGAGGAGCAAGTGACCGGATCATATAATATCCATGTGCAAAACCATTCTTTGCTCTACCCACAACTACTTTATTTTGCTCCCAATTTTCTCTAGTGTTTGGTTATTCCGATCATAATAAAGTAAGCAATAAAGCACACACGTAATAATTTTCACTGACTTGAAAAGAACGGAACAGGCTAATGTAGCTGGAACAACTTTGGATAGCATTTCCATTGTGCAGTTCTTTTTTTCTGATTTTAAATATATCATTATAATTAGACTTCTTTGAAATCAAAATGAAAGTGTTTTTTTGAAGTTGGTTTCTAATTCAAGTATTTAAATGGAATAATTGCATGTTACTGCTTGGACGCAATACACAGCTTACACATTATTAATGTCCTCTATATGTGGTGACATCTGGTTTACTCAATCAATCATTCAATCAGTTATTCATAGAGCGCAGCACATCACCCATGAGGGTCTCGAGGCGCCGGAGCTGTTCGCTGCTGCGTGAAGGCTGAATACTCAAACAGCCAGGTCTTTAGATCTTGTCTGAATTGTTGGAGTGACGGTGCCGTACTGAGGTGCAGGGGGAGGTTGTTCCAGGCCCTGGTTGCCAGGTGCAAGAAGGAGCGTCCTCCGCTGTTTGTTCGATGGATGCGTGGGATGTCTGCGATAGAGAGGGAGGCTGATCGGATGTGCCTGGACGGTTGGTAGAAGGTTAGGCGTTTGTTGATGTATGCTAGTCCTTCATTGATTTATTTTTTCATGGATAGCTTGTTGTCCAGGATGATGCCGAAGTTGCAGGCGTGGTTTGTCAGGTTGGGGGGGGTGTTGATCTCTACAGGCCATCATGAGTCATCTCAAGGTGAGGTGTTGTTTCCAAAGAGGAGGAATTCCCTCTTGTCTGAGTTGAGTTTGAGACAGTTGTTTTTCATCCAGTCCGCAACATTCATCATGCATCTGTGGAAGTTGGTTTTGGTGTTGGAGGGATCTTCAAATAGTGAGATGATGAGCTGGGTTTACTGCAGTTTGTATACTGATTGCTATTTTTATATTAGTTTTCCCAGTTCATGTATGTGGGAAAATGGGTGACAAGTTGGGGAGGTTGGAAGTCTTTCCCATGTCGAAAGTCCAAAATGTTATTTCCAGTCCAATACATAAGTGCAATAAATAAGCTGGGCTCACCCCATAGAGCAGGGATGCTTAGTTTAAGGAAAAGCGTATAAAGTATTTAGCCGTGCCAAAACAAATAAAAGGTCAAAACACAACAAGGTAAAAATCCCGCTTCCAATTGAAGAAAAGAGAAAATTGTAATTAGAAAAACGGTACAAAATGATTAAAATCCAATAAAGGGAAACAGAAAAACGATATTTTAAAGTTTTAGGGCAAACAAAGCCGAGATAAAGAAAAGTGCCAATCAGATGTCTCTGTTTGTGGTTGACCTTGACCTTGGCATGATTTTAGGCTAACCGTGATTGAACAGAGGTCGTATACCCAAACTGGTCGTCAAAGTCAAAATCTTCCAGCGGAGCAAGACTGCACTCTAGAATCTCGTCCCATAATGCTTTGCAGGGCCTTTGGTTGGGATTGTATTTTTGCCCATAACTGTGCTTGGGGTGGTCCTAGGAGGATGGGACCACCGCCGAATCGTTCAGCATGATGTGCTCTTTGTGTTGAAGGCATCTGCTTGGTTCTCTCCCTAGGTTAGGGAGGACCCCAAAATCATCACCTCTGTCACTGCTTGCTATATTTGCATTTTCATTTTCGTGAGATGACTATATGCATTTTAGCATGTAAAGATAGATTTCTGTTTTATTATTTGGGATGAGATGGAACGGAGTTACGGAGCGGAGTCTTCACGGATTATTTGTTCAACTCCCCGGAATTCCGTGTAGTGTTATTTCGCCCACCCTTACTCTTCATCCACAGATCCAGATATGTTCTGAGGAGCTGAGGTGAGTTGCTATTTTTTATACAATTCACTAGCCATTTGGTGGGGGGTGATGCCTCGCCACTCCCCAAGCAATGACAAGCATTTGCAATGCAATAGGTCTCGCATTTACGAGAGTTTAAGCTAATGGCATTGTAAATGACAATGCGTTTTATTTATGTTTTAAAAACCAAAACATAAATAAAAGGCATCGTCATTTACAATGCCAATAGCTCAAACTCGCGTAAATGCAAGACCTATTGCATTTGGGGGGGTGGGGGTAAGAAGGCACGGACAGCTGGGGGGGAGGGGGAGGGAGAAGGCACGGACAACGGGAGGGAGGGCGGTGGTAAACAAGGCACGACAATGGGAGGGAGCAGGGGGGCGGGGTAAAGAAGGCACCAAAGCATGTCGTCTGCAACAAAAAAATACAAAAAAGTGTGAGGCACAGAAAAGCGGCAATGAAATGTGCACACAAATGTTAGACTTACACAGGAGTCACTGCAACAAAAAAATATAACAGTACGAATCCTAGAAAAACTTCAATGAAATGTACACACAAGTGTGGGGATTACATGTGAGTCACTGCAAAAAAAAAAAAGTACGAGACCCAGAAAGCGGTATTGAATTGTGCACACAAAAGTGGGGCTTACATGAGAGTCGCTGCAAGAAAAGGGAGAAAGGATCTGTGTGAGCCATTGCAGAGAAAGGCAATCACTAGGTTGGTTCAACAAAGTGGTCATGTCACGATTCATTCGGAAAAAAATGTAGAAATGGTTCATTAGATAAGATTAGAGTGGTTTTCCACATTTCGGGTCTTCTGCTAGATCCACTACAACCATCCGAGATCAGTCAGTCAGTATGAGCTATGGTCAGAGCTACAGAAATTATGAGATTTTGGAGCCCCAGCGTTTTCTAAATAATTATGGATGTCACAGTTGCCTCATAATCCATCATCTGCCACTTAATCTGCCGATTTTAACAAAAATTTGTTTATAGCTAAAATGGATCAAAAGTAAAGGGACCGACGAGCCCCTCTTCCCTGCGCACTTAGCAGTCTACCTCACCTGCCTTCAACTCAGGTTACCGCCTCCTGCTTCCCCACAGCAGCAACCACACAGCGCACTGCGGCGGCCACCAAGGCACTGAGAGACGCCTTCCACTGATGTGGCCATCATCTGCACACCGCTCTGGGGAGGCCACCCGAACATGGCGTTCCCACGCTATTAGCGCCCGGTCTGCTCTCCGGGCTGATGGGAGTGCTTCCACACACTCGGAGAGGCTTGCGAGCTACTGGACTCCCTGACCAGCCCCAGAGTACAATGACCGCATGCGCACTAAAGGGAGCTTAAAAATACCTGTATTTAAGACTAAAAGCATAGTGCGCATGCGTTTGATGATAAGCATGCGCACAAAGGGGGGAGCACATACAGATGGACGACGGAACACCAGTATCATAAGGGAAACTTGAATTTCTAATTAATGGGCGTGATTAAGAGGTAGCAAAGCTGAATGGAATGTGAGTTAAAAGGCGGAATGCCTCGGATGCTTTTAGAATTTAAAAGTGAAGGCGGGAGTCGCGCTTAATATTTAAAAGTGAAGGCGGTTGTGAAGTTTAGATATAAAAGTGAATGTGGGCTAAGTGAGGGCGGCCGTCGCGCTCAGATGTAGAAGTGAAGGCAGGCGTCAGACTTAGTATTTTAAAGTGAAGGCTGCCCTTGTGCTGAATATTTAAAAGCGAAAGCGGGCGCCACACGGAGTAATTAAAAGTTAAAGTGTTTTAAGTAATTAAAAGTTACAGATCACCAGGTGCCCAGTGCGCGTGCCTTTAAAGCATGCTGCCTGTACACAGAGCACGCTGCAGAAGCAGCAGCTTTCACAAGAGGAACAAGCCCAATGCTCCTTAAAACAAAGCCCAAAACCAACTAACATCCTACTAAAAAAAGCCCAAATGACGGTTGACAGCGGAAATTGATAAAAGCCTAAAATATATAACCAACGAAGAGGGAGGCATGGCGAAAGACATACCCCCAATACAACTGTGGAGTTAGGAGGAGATGGGAGGGAAGAGAACTATATTTAAATGTAATCAGCTATGGTGCCAAAACTACACACAGGCAAAAAGAAATAGAGCAGGAAACCAAGAAAAAAAGTAGTCCCCCAGAGAACAGACAAAGAACTGTAGTGTGATGAGTCAGTACTTAGTCCCTGCTGCATGGGAGGAACGAAAGAGAGAAAGGAGGGACAAAGAGGCAGGACTGACCACTGGCAAGCAATGATTTTTGAAGGGCACTGAAACAAACAAATTAAAAGCTGGGGGATGGCTTTAAGCCAACAGAAGAAATTACAACAGGTCTCGAATGCTCGACCTAAACAAAGATTTCCAAGGGCAAATCTACCCACTCTTTCACTACATCCTTTTCTCCTCACTGCAAACTATCCCCCACTACACTATTCTGATCAAAACACAATATGGAAGAACTCTTATGCACCTGGAGGAGGCCTATGGGTCAGCCAGGGGTGTGTCTAGAGAAAGGAGCAGTCTTTTTACCTATCACCACACCATACTGGTTCCGGGACGAGCTCCCCCATCACACTGGGCTGGTGACATGCTTGCTATAATTGGCTCTGGGATCAAAAAGTCTGCTTTTGCCAGGTCTCACTTTTGACTTAATTTGAATGGACAGGCCTACCCATGTCCCTTTCAAATTAATGAAGTTTCCAGACCCTCCCCAGCTGACATTACTGAGCTGAGATGAGTCATATAACTCACACACTGGTCTTTGCAGCAAAGGCCCAAGCTATTGTGTCTGTTCTGTGAGCAGTTTTTACACCTCATTACAGAGAAACACAATTCTCATTAGCCTACTGGAATTTCAGACAGGCAAAGCCTAACTTTTTGAAAGTTACTTTTCTTGTCTGTTTATCAAAACTCCAATTTCACCTTTGAATTGGAATTTTAATAAATATCAAAAATAGTGGTTCAATCATTTCTGAAGCTTATCCCAAACCAAAGGTAGCAAATGTAGTATTTTAATTGCACTTTAATTTTCCTCATTGGATCAGCTACAACCATGTACAGTACAAATAGTGTTTGTGGGCTAGTCACTGTATAAACATGCAAAATGAAATTCTTACATATTCAACATTTAAATACTAGGGACCCTACCGTTTGGTCTACAATTCTAGTTAGGGGTGGCTCATGCAATATTTAAAAGTAAGGCTCCTTCCTGCCTAAAAGAGTTATTTTGATAGGTTTGATTGCAATGTTAAATGCTGCAGCAGTCAGGCTACAAGTGTTGGTCTGAAGCCATGTTTTCCTTGTCAGCTTAGTTCATGGCACAACATGTGCTGCAGTCCATAGGTGACACTTAACTTCCCCCACCATTTATGTATTTTCCTGTCCCATATATCATCGCTTTATGAGAAAGATAAATATGCCAATTTGGAGCTGTCCAATTCTGTCATGTTTTGAGGGGTTAGACCACATACACTGGGCAATGAAGAGCAGTGCCCCAGTGTGAAGAGTGCAAAACCCAGCAGCATCAGTCCACAAAAATGGGAGTGACAATGCAAAAAAGGTACTTTCTCACAATGTATCTCAATCCTGTATAATATGGCAGTAAGACAGCAGAAGTAATAGATCAGAGACAGGTAAGATTGATTGAGTCTATCATCCCTCAGATGTCAATGAAATTAATACTACTGGTAGTGAAATCTGCTCTTTGAGGCACTATGAAATTCAGGACTGCCTGAAATAAGTAATTATTAAAACACATCATTTATAAAACTACTACATACATATTTGAAAAATGATTCACTGCTTTATAACAAAGCGTTCCAATTTTGACCCTCGGCATATTAATTGCCTTCTGTAAAAGCACTAGATTTTCAGCAGTCAAACTCAAATTGTAATTTATTTCAGCAGTATATTTGTTCTGTGAACAGATGCTAAGGGTTACTTGCTGATGCGGTATTCTGTTTGGAAAGTTAATTTATTATCCATTCAATCCTAGTGTTGGGATCTTTGGTACTCATTAGAAGGACTTTGCTATAATCCTGTTTGACAAAAGGCGGTTGTACTTTAATTCTCATCCATTGTACACTAGGTCTCATTAAAGCATTGTTCAACAATGACTGATTTAATTACAATGGTTCATTTTCAGCACTTTAATCTTATCAACCATAAATTTCAATTTGCACAGATCATACCTCCACAAGCACTAGGAAGCAGAACGGCGCATGTACAGAGAACATGTTTATCACCGACACAGCGAATGAAACTCCTATATTCAGTCACAATTAATTTCTTTTTAATAGAATTATTTAAGTTTTTTGCATTGTCTGATACAACATGGTTAAGGCACAAGTCCTATTATAAAAGCTCATTCATATGATCAGTGATTAGTTTGACAGATCAGATATCACCAAGAAGAAATAGTTAAATGGATATAAATCTCTGCCTGACAGCAGATTTGACTTCAAACATTCGTCTTTGTCTTATAACAATACTCTTCTTTTCTTCCTCTAAAAGTCACTTCCATTCTGCACAACTTTCTTCTCGAGAATAAAAATTGTCCTCCTAAGCTGTTAAACCTTCAATTAAACGCAAATCATAATTTCCATTTCTTAAGTGTTGAACACAAAGGTTCTCATCATTCTGTGTATTCATCAATTGGGCGGGATGTGATAATGGAGCGATACTAGGAGTGCAAATATCAACAGTGCTGGAGGTGCAATGGTACTGTGGCCCAGAATGATGAAGGGCACAGTTTACGTTATTTAATTCATTTGCCACAGATATGGGCTGTTAGACCTGGCACCATTGGCGTGGGTCTCCCCTGCATTTGTTTTGCCTTTGCCTCCTGTGTTTTTGCTGTATGTTGGACTCCGTTTTGCTGGTCTAGAAGCTTGGGGCACTTTGCCACTGCTGTTCAGTGCCAAAGTGCAAGTGCTTCCTTAAATTGTTGTTATGAATTAGTGATTCCATGATTGGCATATTTGATTTACTTGTCAGACCCTAGTATACTGCACTGCGTGTGCCCAGGGCCTGTAAATCAAATGCTGCTAGTGGACTGCAGCACTGATTGTGCCACCCACAGAAGCAGCCTGTAAAATGTAACTCTGGCCTTACATTGCAGAGCCTGTGGGCAGTCTGGGACTGCCATGTCGACTTGGCAAGTGCACACACTTGCCAGTCCCTAAACCTTCCCTTTTCTACATGTTATTCACCCCTAAGGTAGGCCCAAGGTACCCCTGTGGGCAGGGTGCATTGTATGTGAAAGGTAGGACATGCCCTGATGTGTGTGGCATATCCTGATAGTGAAATACTGCCAATTTCGTTTTTCACTATTGCAAGGCTACCTGTTCCCATAGGACAGAATGGGGAGTTTGTTTATAACTTCTTATAAACTTAACTGGCCTTAGGAACAAGGTAGAAAAATAAAGTTTAGTATGCCTGAACTCAGAACGTTAAAATACAACTTTTAGTGAGGGTGATTTTTACATTCTGTGTTTGAAAATACCACTTTCAGAAAGTAGGTATTTTCTTGCCTAACCATCCAGTGTGCCTCTGCTAGGTTTGTGTATTGCATGTCTGGCTTTTGGATGACTGGGGCTGGAGAGGGGCAGTGGCTCCAGAAGTCTGATGAGTCAGGGCTGGGTTGAATAAGCCTGGTCTGCATTTGGAGTGGTGGGAGGAGTAGCACCTGCACCTGAATAGGGCTATGCCTGCCTTCCACAATGATGGCTCCGCCCCCCTGTGGTGTGTCTGGAGCCAGGGCTCACACTGACAATGGAGGTTGTTGTGCACTTGCAAAGTGCCCCACAGAACTGGTTTTGGCTAGGTAAAGACATTCTCTGCCAACTCGACGATGCAGCGAGCGCAAGGTAAATAGTTTTATTTATTTATTTACTTACTTTACTCCTGCCCGTCATATGTCTGACTCCACTACCCCCCTACTCAGCCCCTCCCCCACCACCCCGCAGCACTCCCTCTGCGAGCCGCCACTGCACAGACCATAACCCCTGCTCACCCCCTTGGTAGCTTGGCAGAGCAGTCAGACCTATCCCAGATGCAATGTGTGAAGCGTTTGTGCAAAACACATACCAGTGACACACTAGGCACACCACAAAAAGAGACTCCACACAAGATTATATAAAAATATCCTTTGTATTATTCATAAAACACATTAGACCGCAATCACATAAATCACTTTGCCAACCAGGCAATTGTCATAACATCACAAGTTAGTGCAATCAAGTAAATACTTACAGGTTGCACACGTCATCAAAATACACCACTGTACATAATATGCAGGTCCTGAACTGATACTTGTTATCCTCTCATTGCAAGGTATAAAATGACATAACCCACAATATCTGGTCATGACATGCAGCAGTTATGTTAGGCATAACACACACAGAGCCAAACATCACCCATTATAACAAGCGGGTCATAAATCACAAGAAATCCTCATGATAATGTAGTTATCCCATAGATATAGCGCACAGCGCTTCCCTTATATGTTATATGGTAATTGGCACAACACAGAGGTTGCAGGAATGCCTGCACCTCTACTTCATGAGTTATGGTAATTCCAGTGATGGTCTCTAAAGGTGGCAAGTTCCTAATCGGGGGCCCGTCCCGGGCTCGCCCGGCAATGACACCAAAGAACACGTGCCCCCAGCAGCTGCTTGCGATCCTGTGTTGCAGCTGCTGAAACCAATGTAGTGTTTTTAAAAACCAAAACACGCAAGGGCCTTTTTGGAGGCTTTACCCTGTACTGCCCAAATCTCAGGAAGTGTGCCCCCATACTGGGGAGTTGAGGCACGAACCGCAGAATCCACAGGGAGGCCTCAATGGGCACCCCGCATTTGGATTTGTCAGCTGAGGCCGCCCACGAACGTGCGGTGTGGCGACAAGCACAAGAGTGTGCAGCGCGGTCTCAAGGCGGCTCGGGCCCAATGCAGGGACAATCCTTTACATGTACCAGCAACCCACTATTGACCTTGTTAGGCCCCCAGTGTCAGGGAAGAGATCCAGTGATGATAGGCACAGCGCTGTCCTCGGGGGGTCTCAGTATGGCTGGCTATGAGGCTCCGGCTTCCTCTGGGAGGGACGGTTGCCAGGCAACACCGGGATTCCTTCGTGCCGGTGGCTGTGTCTGGTTACAAGTCCACGCAGTGTCTAAAATCATGGGGTCACAGTCCCTGTATTATACTCATAAAGTCTTTGTTCTGGGGTCACTTCAAACAACTTTAGAAGTGCACAACACCCCCATTCAATCCCCAGCCCTGGCTCCAGACACACTACAGGGGGGGAGGAGGCAGCATTGTGAAAGGGAGACACAGCCCTATTCAGGTACAGGTGACAACTCCTCCCACCACTCTAAATGCAGACCAGGCCTATTCAGCCTAGCTATGATTCATCCAGGAGAGGCAGGACACACCTCAACCCCCCTTGTGACTGTCTATAGTGAATGCACATCCCCAGCTCCTGTCAGTCTAAACCAGACATTGAATACACAACCAGGCAGGGCACAAAGAGTCACAGGCACACAGAAATGCCCACTTCTAAAAGTGGCATTTCTAACTTAGTAATAACAAATCTGCTTTCACCAATAAGCAGGAGTTATCACTACCATTCCAAACATACCAAACATGGCCACGCTACCCCTTTCATATCAGAAATTATCACAGAAACACATATCAGGGAATTCCAAATGCAAACCTACGAGAGGAGCAGCCTCACAGCAGTGAGAAACCAAATAGGCTGTTTGTCACTACCAGGACATGCAACACAACAAAGGCACCTGTCCTACCTTTTACCTACACAGCACCCTGCCTATAGGGCTAATTAGAGCCCATCTTAGGGGTGACCTATATGTAGTAAAAGGGGCGTTTCAGACTTCGCAAACACTTTAAATGCCACGTCACTGTGGCAGCAAACTGGGCATGCAGACCCTGCAGCGGCAGAGGCCTGAGACAGGTTTGAAAGGCTACTATGTGGGTGGCGCAAGCAGCACTGCATGCCCACTAGTAGCATTTGATTTACAGGCCCTGGGTATATAGGATACCACTTTACAAGGGACTTACAGGTTAATTAAATGTGCCAAATAGGTGTAGACCAATCTTACCAAGTTTACAGGAGAGAGCACATGCACTTTAGCACTGATCAGCAGTGATAAAGTGCCCAGAGCCATAAAACAAACAAAAACAGGTCAGAAAAAATACAGGAGGAAGGAAAGAAGTTTGGGGATAACCCTGCAAAAGGGCCACGTCCAACAAGAATTATTCTATTTCAATAATGTGTCCAAATGATTAATTTGAGATGCCTCCTTACTTTTGGGCATGTAATATATTTAATTAATTAATACATCTTGTAAACGATCCCCTTGTTGGCCATTTACCTAAACTTGGTTTAGTACAGTATTTTTGAAGCACAAAATGTAACTGTATTTCCCCTACGATGGGTGTATCAAAAACCTTGCTGAAATACAGTCGCAGAAATGAATGCTAAAGATGTCTTGAAAATGCTCTTGTATAACTGATATTTGCTTTACCTCTGTAAAATGGGTGTGTCGTTTCTTTCTAAGCCAGGTCTATCACTGCATGGTTTGTATAATTTAGGGTCAGTGCTCTCACTTAAATCAAAAATCCTCAAACAAGTACCATTTTCACAGTTACAATAAAGTGTCCTTAGTTAAAATGTGAGTTCTAATTGTGAACATTGGAGGTCATTTTCATTTAGCATCCTGGTAGCTTGTTTTAAATTAACAAAACCAACCATGTCCGAGTAATTAAATAGCCTAAATGTTATCTCAGTGAGTATCGTTAGATAGTAAACCAGTTATATGCCGTTCAGTGAGGTTTATGGAACTATATATAGAGGGACATTTAGATAGGATTGTGGAGACGCTAAAAGTGCAGGAAACTTAAAACGTTACACACACAGCAGATGGTAAAGAGGGGAAAACGTGATAGACTGTGAAAGTCGAGTTGGGGTATTAGGGTGGAGCTAGGGGAGGTATCAGAAGAAGGGGAAGGTTTTTATTTTCATCCTGAAGGATGGAGTACAAGTACCAGGGCCAGATGAAGGGATCGTTTATTTCTAGATGCTTGAATCGATGCAGAACATAGCAGTTTTCTCTTTTTTTCCACAATGAAAGTGAGGAAATGCAGATACTATCCCGTTGCCTGACACCTTCTTATCCTCTCTCTGTCTGAAAAGTTTCGGAAAATCACAGAGACAGGCCTCTAACTCTGGTAGAGCTACAGCTGTGAATGGTGGCTGTTCCTGCCTTCAGGAGGGCCCAACGTTTGAGGAAGGAAGGAGAGTGACAGCAAAGATTGTGCTGGAGAAGTGTAACAGACCGAATATAATGTTTGACATGTGTAGGGAGCGACATGGAAGAGTTCTCGAGGGAGGTAAAGGAGATGGTAGAATGGCAGAGGTATTTATGTATAGGCCTGGGGTGAGCACACAAAGAGAGAATATGGGAGGGTGGCAGGAGGGGGATAGGCCTGGAAAGAGGACCATGATGAAGGAGGTGGGTGATGTAAGTGTAAAAAATTATGCTGATATATATTTCTTGTAGAGAACTCAGGCAGCGGTGGTGGAGAAAGATGTCAGGTCAATCTTTCGTAGATAGTCAACATCAACAGGGCAGCCATGTTATTTATGCAAAATACAAAGAAGCATACAGCAGCAGACCGAGGCCAAGCACATTAAATCCCACCAGTTTCATAAATTTTTACTCGAGTGCGACTACTTCCGGCATCCGATGCTGGGAGATGTCAATGATAGGGAAAGTCCATAAGAAAAGAAGGTGCACTCTAAGTGAAGTCAATCAGGAAACATGTATTATCCAAAATTCTTCTCTTTATTTACGTTGTTTGGTTAAAACCAGCACACAGCCAACGCGTTTCGTTCCCTAGTGCCACGGGAACTTCGTCAGGGCTTACTCGTAGTATAAACGGGACGTGTACGACCCAAGCGCAAATCCGATTGTTATCAGGGTGTACCGTCTCAAAATTAGAATCGTCTCATACGTATAATCCAATCAAGTCTCAAATGTAGTCCACACTATTAAGACGTCAATACCATAATCGTGGCCGTGCTTCCCTGGGTTCTGAACGTCAAACAAAGGCTCTTCACGTGTAGAAAAAACCCCCAGGGTGCACGTAATGGTCCTCTGATATAGGCAAAACAACTTATAAAGAAACGTCTTTAAAGAATATTCCTTTAGATAGATTCAGTGTAATAAGGGAGTCCGAAAATGAGGAGTCCCAGGACGCGCACTAGTCTTTAAATTTCAACAAGTCAACTATAATATAATAAGAGGTTCCTAGATGGCATTTTAACCAAGGAGCCCCGTCGCGTTCTATTTTCCAGCGTAAAAAGTTCCAGACGGCATGGTAACCGGCATCAAGGTAGTGCATGCCTCCTTGGCTCCATCGTAACCATTTCTTTGTTTGCTCATGAGACAAGCTCCGTCTAGATGAGAAATGAATGTTGGGGAACCATAAGCATTTTAAATTTATGAGCAATATGTTTTTGCTAAGATATCTAGGTAGCACAATATCAAGTACGAGCTATTCTGTTAACATAGAATCAAGATAGATGAAAGCAGTTATTAACTCGTCTTACTCAACTACAACAAACTTTACTTTATTCGGATGACTATATATTATTTTTAAATTTATGAAGTGTGTTCACTAAGAAGTGCATAATAGGTTCCGCCACCAAGATATGATTAGGATGTTTGTCATTTAAAGTTCAAAAACACACGTCAATTATTTGAGAAAAAAGCAATTTGTTAATCTTGATATATTATTACTTTAATATGGCTCATTGCTTTAAAAGACTTAGCCTAATCTTGTACAGGTCCTTAAACACAAATATGGCAGCCATTAGCAATCTCTCCAGTCAGGCATAAAATTGTACCCACAGGCCTCATAAACAATTGAGTGCTTCCGAGAGATTGAATCAGTGTATACAGCTGTGAAAGAGGCTATTAGGAAATGCATTATCATCGTGTTTTACTATTATTTTTTTGCCACTCTACTCTTGTCAATTCTGTCAATGTCCTAAATTATTCTCCACATAAATATGCGATGCTGCCTCACCTTGCCCAGTAAAACTGACTCAAATAATGCCCCTTAATTGATAGAATTGACATGTCACTTACCCAGCAACCAGCACTGCATGAGTTGTTCTGAAACTGTATTTAAACGCCAGACTTTACAAGCAAAGTCTAATGATGTTGCCCCAGGTCAATTTTTAAGGCAAGAATTCTAATAGCTTGGTTCTGAACCCAAGGAGATAGTGCACACGTCTCCCTTCTGAGAAAGACTTATCCAAGATAAACCTTTGAACGGGCCTGTCAGAGTCATCTTGCTTTCACCTGCGCACATAAAATATGATGAGCAGCAGTTATTGAGCCTCAGGTTAGAAAACAGTCCTTTTGAAAACAGCGTAATCGATTTCTGAGCCTGCCGAGCAGAGCGCGCAGCTCAATGCTGCACGTGGATGGTGGGTTTAGGCCTGATTTCGGTAAAGCCCAGGCCACATTGAGCAGGTGCCTGGCCAGGAGCTGCGCGCGAGCACGCGAGAGAACTACTGCAAGCTAAACGTTTGATCTCATGAAATGATTTTCTGAAAACCCTTTCTACCAATCCAGTCTGGAGATTATTGCATATAAAGATGTAATCCCCCTGAAAACTGTCAAGAAAGCCACTCGTCTTATTTCTGTCTGTAGTATGGAATTCCACGAGCTCCCTGGGTAGTCAAGCTCATGGCTTTTGTTGGGCAGGAATTCTAGAAAGTACTGATGCAGTGCACCTGAAATTACAGAAAAGCATGGATGTCATTTAGTGGTCGCCAGGGGTTGCAACTGCGACCCTGGCCTGCCCCTTTCGACCCCTGCCACTTCCTTTGGGACCCTGGCTTCAGAGTTGGCAAACTCAGTGCCAGAAACACGAGGGTGGCTCGTCCTTATGAATGTCGGTTGGGGCTCCACTTTTCTTGTATTCTGTCACTAATAGTAAATAAGACTTTTATTAATGGCATGTGATGTCACTTCCGCTACCCCAGGCATTTTGGTGCATTGACATTCGTGTAGAAAAGAGACACCTGTTTGCAATGAAAACCCTCTATGATATCCCCTACTAAATTCAGCAGCGGCTCGGGAAAAATAATAGGATAATAACACCATTTTATCATCCTTTTCTTTTTCTTTCTGCTTCAGGCAGTCAAGTCTGGGCAGTGCGGGGCCATGATGTGTGCAGGGGGCGTAGTAGTGCACACTCTTAGAAATGGGGTTCTCTAGTTGGCAGAGTTATGCACCTTTGTCTATGTAGGAACCCTTCCTTCTAGTCAGGGTAAGGGAGTTACACACTTTAGATAACCCCTTCTCAACTCCTTGACGATCAGACAGGTTAATCTCAGAGGCAACATAGTAACAGAGTGAAAATATTGCAAATGGACACCACACCAGTTTAGACAAATAAAGTATCTTTATCAAAACTAAACAAGACCAAAATTACAAAAATCCAACATACACAACTCAAGATATGACTTTTAAAAGGTTTCAAGAAATACTGTCCATAGAAAATTATGAATGCGTGATTTTTACACAACGTACGTCAAATGCATAAAAATTTCCAAGGCAAAACAGCCGCAGAGGGTGACGCATCAGAAAACACAGCGATGCTGTCATTCCTGAGTCCTTGGGGAGGCACTGTGACAATTCTGCTGCACGCAGGAGAAGTGATGCATTCAATCTGGACTGTAGGGGGAAGTGAGGCATCGATTCCAAGACGGTTCTGGTCTGAGGGTGCTGCGATGGTGATGCGTGGCGCACATGATACATGGAAAACCAAAGTGCGCTGGAGGTCAATGCAGCGGTGGCAACCAGGTGCTGAGTCGATTTCTTCAGCCGTGGTCCCACAAGGTGTTGTTTCTTCTAGCCGCACACCGGGGCCTTGCATTCAGAGTCGGTGTGGTGATCTCGGACTAGCGAGGTCTGTGCTCTGTATTGCAGTGATTTTTCAGGCTGCTGGCAGGCGCTACATGGATTTCTTTGGCCGCACCGGGCTGTGCATTGGGAATGTCTCCCGCACGGCGGTGCTGCATCGGAAACCTCAGCCAGAACTTGAATAGACACCCTCAGGCTGGTCAGACCTCCGAGCAGTGGAGTTCAAGAAGGCTGTAGGTGAAGTCTTTGTGTGCCTGAGACTTCAGAACAGGAGGCCAGCACACACAAGCCCTTGGAGATTCTTCTCAAGCAGGTTTCACAGCAAAGTCCAGTCTTTGTCCTCTCCTTGGCAGAAGCAGCAACAGCGGGTAAACCCAGCAAAGCAACACACAGCAAAAGGGGCAGTCTCTTCATCTCTTCTCCTTGGCAGAGGTTCCTCTTGATTCCAGAAGTGATCTAAAGTTCTGGAGTTTTAGGTCTAATGCGTATACCCCTTTTTCCCTTTTTCCCTTTGAAGTCTTTGTTCAGAAAGTCTCTCCTGCTCAGTAAAACCAGGCCTGTCCTCCCTGGTCCAGTTTTACTACAGGAGGTGGAGACAGCATTGTGCAGAGCAGCCACAGCCTATTCAGGTGTCAGGGACAACTTCTCCCACCACTCTAGCCCAGGATAGCCAATCAGCATATGCAGGGCACACCTCAGCTCACTTTGTGTGAGTGTCTGGAGTGAATGCACAAACAGCCCCTGTCAGACTAAAACGAGACAGTGAATCCACAAGCAGGCAGAGGCACACATGATGGTACAAGAAAATGCCCACTTTCTAAAAGTAGTATTTTCAAACACACAATTTAAAAACCACCTTTACTAAAATATATGTTATTAAATTCTGAGTACAAAGAGCCTAAAATCTAAACCTCTATCTGTTTCCAATTGAAAGTTACACTTGTAAAATGTTACACGACAGCTCCAATGATAGTCTATGAGAGAGCTAGTCCTTGCAATAGTGAAAAACAAAATACACAGTATTTCGCAATCAGGACATGTAAAACACACTTTCTAAGTGGCATTTTCAAACACACAATTTAAAAACCACCTTTACTAAAAGATATGTAAAACACAGCAGTACGTGTCCTACATTTAACATACACAGCACCCTGCCCATGGGGGTACCTTTAGCCTACCTTAGGGGTGACTTACATGTAAGGTTCGGGCCTGGCAAGTGGGTGCACTTGCCAGGTGGACATGGCAGTTAAAAACTGCCTGTGCAGACACTGCAGTGGCTGGTCTGAGACACATTTGAAAGGCTACTGGCGTGGGTGGCCCAATCAGTGCTGCAGGCCCACAAGTAGCATTTGATTTACAGCCCTGGACACACACAGTGTACTTTACTATGGACTTACCAGTAAATCAAGTATGCCAATCACGGATAGCCAATCATATTCACAATTTACACGGGGAGCACTTGCCCTTTGGAACTGATCATCAGTGGCAAAATGCCCAGAGTACCTAAACCAGTAAAAACGAAACTCAGTACACAGTCAAAAATACAGGAGTTAGAGGTAAAAGGTCAGGGGAAACCACGCCAAGGATGCCTGGTATAACAATATTCTACATGCAAAAGTGCCTGGACCCCCACATTCTATTTATCGCTAACTCTCACTGGACCTGGACTTTGCCTCTGCCACAGGCCCGGCGCCTAATTAGCAGGCTGTGTGCCTAATCGGCCGTGTGCAGCTGGGGATTGTTAAAGAGGCTGGACCTTGGCCAGGTACTGCACACAACCTTCTGCAGGCAGCCACCCCCTCCTGCACACAGATGAAGGCCTTGAGCAGGAGGGATTGACTAAATGGCCTGGCATACAGTCAGGCTCTTTGCCCAAACCACTGTGGTTTGCCAGCCCATGATATGCATGGCCAAAGATCATGCACATTGGGGGTTGGCTGACGGGGCCAGGTTGACAGCACCGTGCCCCACGTGTTGAGAGGAGCCAACCCTCAGGGCGTTTGGCCTTCAGCTGTACCTAGCAGGGTTTGGCAGCAGGGCCTTGTCAAAGGCCAAGTCCTCAACTTATCCTACTATGGGAGGCTAACCTCCTCTGTTCATGGCGGGAAGCCATGAGCAGCAGGAGTTCACAAAGCACAGCTGTAGTGCACCAAATGTTTTGTTCTAATATATTTTGCACGATTGGTGAATCCTGTGCTGAAATCATGTATCCTGAAAAGCAGTAAGGACTCTGGGATGGTTAATGATTTGTATATCTTTCACAGGACTCCTGCAATGATATCCTTTTTATATTCATTTTAATGCCAAGGGGGCCCCCTTGGAACACCCCCACATAGACCTGGAGTTAAGCTCAGTATGCCCTTGTATGCCCTTTTTACTTTCATTTGTCCCAATAAGGTGCTCGGTGCACTGTGTAGGCCAATGTTGGTTGCCACAGAAATTTGTCTGTGACAGCCATGCACTAAGAGCACAGTAGATTTGATAATCCTCAGCCGGATTTGCAAATCTGAAAAGGATGAGAGAAAAAAAAAACGTCTTCACCCAATGGTATGCCTCTATATTTCTCATTGTTTTTAATTGGATTTGCAAATCCATGTAGCCCAGACCACACACTTTTTAAATGGTAATTTCCCAAAAAGCACTGAACGGATTTACACCAAATCAAGCGCAGGTACCTTCTTAGCACACCCTCCCTCTCCTCCCCCCCAAAAGGGAAGTGCTGAGGGGGAAGCAGAGGGGTGGAAAACTCAAGTCCCACACAATATGTGCATGACTCTCACATCATGAAAGATTTGAAAGTCAAATTGTCTGCCATTTTAGGTGCAGGAATGGACTAGTATTTTAAGGCTGCTTCTAACATTCATGACTCTCGCATCAGTTCTGACTTGAGACTTTCATGACTTTTAATTCAATTCAAACTTGAAAGTTTCATACTGATCAAAAAACAAAGGCAAATACTTTAACAAGTATCTGACTGCAAGCAAAGACCAAGCACTTGCGTTCAATCCCTCTGGCACTTTATTTGGTAAATTATGAGGCAAATATTGTACATCCATAAATAATTACATAGGAAAGATTGACATATTTATCCCAATGGTGGAATGACTTAGGGAGCCAAGAATGCCAGTACCAAGCTGCTCAGACCTTTTGATACCAAAATGAAAGCCTTCATCATAAGCATATATACCTTTGAGAAACCATCAACATCCTTCCCCAGTGAAGGAGTTTGATGAACAGAAAAAACACTCAAGGTAAATCATTTGATTAGTGTGACCCACAGGGTTCACCGGACTCTGGGTCCATTCTGCTCATTCTGAGATCATCGCTATTTTCTGTTCAACCACGAATATTGATGCTGTTCAGTGCTTTTCTTTTTAATACTTAAAACATTTATATAGCTGGTTCTCTTAATCCTATGTTAACCATTTTGTGCCATTTTTCTTATTAAATTTGCTTAATATATTGTTCTTGATTCTTCACAATTGCTTTGGGGATTTTATTCTGTGATTTTATTCAGTTGTGTTGAGCTACTTGAGCCACAGCTACCACAGGTTCATCAGAGTTTTCACAATGAACTATGTGTAACCTGGCAAATTATATTTCACTTTTCCACGCATGCAATTAAATCCAAAGGGTGGCCCAGTACCGGTAGCTTCCTAATAGTGAACCAGACTACTGGCTTCCTAGGAATCATCTTGCTTTGGGTGGGTGTAGCCCTGTAAATCCATTACAAGTGTGTGCCTTATTTTATAAGTGACCTGCTCTTTTTATTAAGAACTTACTTGCTTTGCATCCTCTATGCTTCCACCTACAAGATCACTAAGAGGTACAATATATAATATTTTCAAAATATAATATGCATGCCGTCAATTTCAAAAAAATTCTTTTTTTGATTAGTGACTAATGCTAACATGGGCGTGGCTTTGGAGTTAAAAATAGTACCAGATTCAAACCTGACCATCAAGCAGCACACAGACACTTACATAATGTTACAGTTCCTAATGGTGCTATACCATATGCAATGTGTTAGCCTTCTGAACAATGATTCAATGACAATTGAAAGAAACTGGGTTACTGGTTGACTGGGGTTGGAGGCCTGGTCAAACATCAGCCACAGTCCTTGTCAAAGTAAGGCACAAGCAAACCACACATTAACCTGTGCTCAGCCCCATGGTAGCTTGGCACAGAGCAGTCAGGCTTAACTTAGAAGCAGTGTGTAAAGTATTTTGGCAATAATTCAAACAGTAAATCAGGGAGAACACTACACAAAAAGGATCCCACACCAAGTTGAAAACATGGAGCAAAATATAATAAATAGAACAACACCAAAATGACAAATTTCCAATCAGTAGAACCGGAGATATGCAATTTTAAAGATTTCAGTGAAAATAGCTCATGAAACCACAAAGCACCAACTGTGGTTATCTGGACTTGGAAAAAGTCACATGTTCAGGCCCACTGCGATGGAGCATGGGCCAGCTACAGGGACCCACTTGGGACCACTGAACAAAGTACTTCAAATCCTGGTGTGCAATCTGTGCAGTGTTGCTTTGTGAGGCTTCACGTCATCCGGCATTGGTACCGAGAAGTTATGCGGCGAGACTTTGGGGGCTAGGCGTCGCTTTGCATCGGTCCTGGAGAGCAGTGCAGTGCAGCTTTGCTATGCTTGACATCGCTTTGAGTCAGTCCCGGGTAGTTGTGCAGTGAGGCTTTGCAGGGCTTGGCGTCGCTGTGCATTGGTTCTGATTTGCTGGCAGCTGTGGGGCAAGACTTTGTGGGGCCTCATGCCTCTCTGCATCAATTCCGGTAAGGCTGGCAGTTGTGCGATGAGGCTTTGCTTCACGTCGGTTCTGATGAGGACGACTGCAAGGTTGGACAGCTCCTTCAGGCTCACTTCCAAGGTCCAGAACTGAGGTGCCATTGTTTGAGAGAGCAGGACTGACAGATGGCATAGTCCAGGTGCTGGGTTCAAGGTTGTTGGAAGCCTGTTATGTCCCTGAGACTTCAGATCAGGAGGTCAGCCGACTAGCCCTTGGAGTCAATCTGGGTTCTGGGTTTAAGAAATGCAGGTCCAGTCCTTCTCACACAGGCAAGAGGGCAGCAGGTCAGCACAGCAGGGCAGCAGTATCTTCATAGCAGCAGTCCAGTAGAGTGGCAGTCCTTGTAGCAGCACAGCAGTCCTTCTTCCTGGCAGATAATCCACAGTTCCAGAAGTGTACTGAAGTGGTGGTGGTGTCTGCAGTCCTTCTTTTATACACAGGTGCCCTGGTTCTGGAACATGGGAGAAGCTTCTAGATGGTGTCTTTGAAGTGCATGGAATTCCCTGCCTCACCTGCCCTGGCTCCAAGCTGTGGCTGAAGTGATAATGCAGGGTTGTTAAGCCCTTTGCATGGAGACAGGACAAAGTTGATTCAGGTGTAAGTGAGGCTGGGCCCAAGTCCTCCCTCCCATCCTTCTAGTGATGGCCATCCAGTCACACCTAAGCTCCTATTGTGTGTGGCTGCCTCGGAGGAATACACAAAGCCTGACTGCCAACTACATCCAGTCATGTGACCAGGGACACGCTGCAGGTACCAAATAGATATGGCAAGAAAATGGCAACTTTGTAAAAGTGCTGCTTCAATAAATGGTGGACGGAATGCTGAATAAATCAAACATTCACCTCCAGTCATGAGATCTGGGTTTAATCCATCATTCTTTTGCTCACTACGGCACCCCAATTTGGACTCAGATATATACAAATCAGTCTTCACCCTGCTCCTCATGGGAACAGCCCAGCCCGAACTGCCAAGCTGGGTCCTCTCTGGACCGGAAACAAGCATCCTGGGACCCGTTTCAGGGTATCACCCCTTTTCAGCCAGGCTAGCTTGAATCCAGTGGCACAGCGAGCAATGGACTCACGTCTGGGCATACCCATCCCACTTAGGGCTAAAAATGCTGCAGCAACAAATGATGGACGGGGTGTTGAATAAATCAAACATTCACCTCCAGTCATTTGTGTGTCTTTAACTTTGTAAAAGTGACATTTTCAGAATTGTAATTTAAAATCAGACTTCACCATAAATTAGGATTTTAAATTTGGATTCCAGAGACATCAAACATGAACCAATTATCTCTTCCCATTTGGAAATTACACTTATAAAATGCAACAAGGCTTAAAAGTACATGTCCAAATTTTTAATTACACTGCACCCTGTCCTTGGGTTGTCTAGGGCCTACCTTAGGGGTGACTTATATGTATTAAAAAGGAAGGTTTGGGCCTGGCAAAAGGTGTATTTTGCCAGGTCGACATGGCGGTTTAAAACTGCATGTTTAAAGGGCTACTTAAGTGGGTAGCACAATCAGTGCTGCAGACCCACTAGTAGCATTTAATTTACAGGCCCTGGGCACATTTAGTACCACTTTATTAGGGACTTATAAGTAAATTAAATATGCCAATTGGGTTTAAGTTGACTCCATCATGTTTTAAGAAGAGTACACAAACACTGTAACACTGGTTAGCAGTGGTAAAGTGCACATAGTCCTAAGGCCAACAAAACGAGTTCAGCAAAAAGTGAAGGTCCAAAGGCAAAAAGTTTGGGAATGACTCTGCAGAAAGAGCCAAATCCAACAACAATCGTAGGACAAAGTTAATACATTCTGATTGATCAATAGCCGTGACTTTCTGTATAGAGACTCAAGGGTAGCTGTAGCATATTTAGTGGTGACCACGAATGCTCCAATTCAAACACATAAACATACTATCATATAGTTTGTCTAGGTTATTAATGCAGAAAATCCTATGATATATTATTTCCCTGTATACGTGTTATATGTATACCTGTATGTATGTATGTTGTTTATGTTTACAGGTGGTGTCTGTATGTTTGTTGGTCTGTGTTAATGTGAATGTCTGTTTTGCTCTGTGTCAGCATAAAAAGTTTTAGGCGTGCAGTGTATATGTATGCAAGTGTGTATGATGTGTGTTTTGTGTGCATGTGCTAAATCAAAGCCAAACCTTTTGGCATCTTCGTTATTGATAATGGAGTCATGATGATACATTGTCTTGCTCATTCCTGCCTCATTCCTGTCTCCGGGCGCATTATTCATGTTGGAGAAATAGTCTATGTTAAGTTTTGGTAAGATTTTAGTTGTTCCGGTTGGTGCTCCTTGTCGGTTTCCTGTCTCCATTTGTCACAAAGGGAATTATTTATAAATATCAACCCACTACTTTTCATGGGGCCTTAGACCCAACACTTTCAAGGTTTCTATCGATATGTCCTGGTCATCGTTATTCCACAATGATCCATTGATACAGGACAAACCCTATGCACACCTTGTGAAAATTCTACCCTATCATACAACATTATCAATTTTATCTTCGTCTATTAATTGTGTCTTGGAATAGAGCAGCCTGGTCGTGGAATGAGGATGATAGAGAAACAAAAGCATTAATTAGGATGAATTTGGCTCCTTGAATTCAAGATTCCTAGGAGCAAGCCCCCTCTTGCAGTAATGGTTATACGTACCTCATGAATGGTGGCACCAAGATTAAGAGGAAAGGACTAGGGATGGGTGTAACTGGCATAATTCGTAATCATGTGTAATTGTGTTGGCAGAGTAATCCAGCATTTAGCACTTTTTTCATATTGCAAAATGCACCCTTGCATCCAAAATGGGTCACAGGATGCATTTTGTGTTAAGAACATAGCACTAAATGCCACATGACACAACCAGCAGTCACCAGCAGCTGGTCGCTCTATCTGGGTTTGTTGTTCTTGTGCTCCCGTGGTAGGAATATTGCCCCAAATTACTCTTAATTACGCAAGCTGGCATAGTTGCTTAATTTTAGTGATTTCACATCAACAAGAGTTATGCATAATTAATGACATTACTCTGATTACTCCAGCGTAATAAAAAATTCTTCTGGGCTTAGAAATGACAGAATCGCAGACGCACTATTGATAAGGATACAAACAGCGGAAGGCGCGATCAAGGTTATTGTCCAAACAACTGCATATAAAACAAGACTAGCTGAGATCAATGCAGAAATTGCGGACAATAGGGAATACCTGATGAAACAAAAGATCGCAAAACTCCAAAAAGACAACCAGAAATTCTCCACAGAGAAGGTCTACCCGTACCTCAAAGCAGATTACACCGCAGCAGGGACAGGCTACTCATCAGATGAGAGCTCTAACCTCTCAAGAAGAGGCTCTTCATCTAACAGTGACTCCAGCAACGGTAGCTGGAACACCAAAAATGCGAGAGCTTTCCAAAGCCCAATGTACCCACCCTACAACAGGCCACCGTACCAAGGACCCCAATTCTGGCAATATCTGATGTACTAGCAAGGCCCTCCCCCCTTCTTCCAGCATGGGACTGAGCCCCCTTTTTTAGACAGAGGCTGGGGCAGAGGAAGAGGGCGCAGAAGAGGGCAAAAAAGAGTACAATGGCAGGGACAACCGGCACGGTCAGTGGAGACCAGGAGTCAGACAAGGGGGAAGAGAGATTGATCATCAACCTCTCCCAAAGGGCTCTTTCATTCACAGAAGAGAAGGTCCTCCAAAAAGGGTTAGGCTATGTTCCGACCCCTAGAACTGATAAATTTTGTGACAATTGTGAGGTCCAGGGCTTCTTTCGCAAGGTTCGCCTAAAAGCATTTTTTCAAGATAAACCACTGCCACAGAGGGGTGATTCTGGGTTACACAAACCATCTACATTTACACCTAATAGTAGCATGGTTCCCAATGAGGTCTTGACGTTTGAACAAGCAGTATTGAAAGACCTAAACAGCACGACCACCCCCGCCCCCTTTCACAATTTGTCCTCAAGTGAAATTTCAGCCGTCAGGGCTCTGGCGGATGATGTGAGTATCACAATCAAGCAGGCAGACAAAGGCGGGGCCACGGTCATTATGTCCACGGTTGATTATGATGTGGAATGTCGGAGGCAATTGAGCAACCACAGATACTACACTCCCTTGAGAGAGGACCCCACTCCCAGACTTAGCAGGACGATTTCCTCCATGGTTTTCTCAGCTGAGACAGAGGGATGGATCACTAGAAAGGAAGCTGAATTCCTAATTACAAAAGAGCCTAAGACCCCATACTTTTACACCTTGCCTAAAATCCATAAGGGGGTCACCCCGGTTCCCGGGCAGCCCATTGTGTCGGGGATCGGGTCCATCTTGGAGCCCCTCTCAAGGTTCTGCAATCACTTCCTGCAACCGCTGGTGAGAGCAACCCCTTTATTTATCAAGGACACTACAGATGTCCTACGGTTACTTGAGGGGGTCCAACATCCAGAAGAGGTAGATCTACTGATTACCCTGGATGTTGAGGCCCTCTATACTAACATCCCACAAAGGGCGACTCTGGAAGTCATTGAGGATGCACTGAGCCATAGTAATTGGACTTCTCCCACTCCAGTGGCTTTCATACTAGAGTGTGCCACCCTAGCGTTAACAGAAAATGTCTTTGAGTATAACGCACAACTGTACCATCAAACGCAGGGCACCTCTATGGGCAGTACGTTCGCGCCGAGTCTGGCATGTATGTACATGTCGGCTTTTGAAGAAAGGGAGATCCACAGTCCCAGGAATCCATACAAGGCGAATGTGCTAATGTGGAAGAGGTTTATTGATGATATTTTGATCCTATGGAAAGGAGAACGCACAAAATGTGAAGAATTCTGTGCATGGATCAACACATTGAACCCTTTTCTGAAATTTACTAACACTGTTTCAGAAACCGAGATCCCCTTTCTTGACCTACTGATAAAACTGGAAAATGATGTGATTACTACCACACTCTATCGAAAAGCAACAGATAGGAATAGTTTATTGCTATTTAGTAGTCATCACCCAAGGGCCCTAAAACAGAATCTCCCTTTCGGACAGTTCCTCCGAATTAGAAGGAACTGTAGTTCATTGAGAGACTACCAGAAGGAGTCCGACACTTTGACAAAAGATCTTTGCCAGCGAGAATACCCTAAACACACCGTTACACTCGCTTGCAAAAGGGCTAAGAACAATAACCGGGAGAGACTACTAGAAAGCAAACCTAGAGAACCAGATAATGCCATCACTTGTGTGACTACATATACCCCTGACTCCAACCGTATGAGAAACATCATTAAGAAACATTGGAGCATTCTCAATACAGGAACATTAAATCTACCTGTACCGAGATTTGCATTCAAACGGACTAGCAACTTAAAAGACATGCTTATACACACAAGACCCAGAAACATACAGAGTAATGTACAAAGAACATTATGGGATTTACCCCCTATAATTGGACATTATCCATGTGGATCCTGTTCAGTGTGTCCTCTAACCAAAGTCACGAAAGAACTGACTTTCCCCAACGGAGTCAAATGGAGAATGAACAAACATACGAACTGCAATACTCCAAACTGCATCTACGTACTGAGTTGTCCATGCGGACTCCTATACATAGGAATGACCACGAGATCAGTGAAAGTCCGTATAATGGAACACAGAAGCAATTTTAGGTGCCATAAAACTAACACGAAAATGACAGCACACTTTGAACAACAAAAACATCTTTCTGACTCTTTCCAATGGGTTGTGCTTGAAGCCCATCCAGGGATGATTAAAAATTTCCTGTTCCGCATCGAACAACGATGGGTTCTGAGATTAGCCACTGACAAAGGAGGATTGAATGAGGATATCCCTTGGAGTTTACTGACCTAATTCACTCCCATGGGATATTCCCCAATTTACTCCTATCAGCCATAGTGTACACTTCTACGAGTCTCGCGACAGTAGTTTGGGAGATACCTTATAAATAGTGATAGACACATTAAGTAACCATCCTAGTCTATATTACCTTTATGCATAATGAGACCCAGAAAATGGATTACCCACTTAGACATATGGGTTGCATATTAATAACTCTTACTTGTACCACAGTAAGCAATATAACTGACGCGACCATGAACTGTGTACATTTAACAACATTGACATATGGTTTTAACTTCCAGCCCATTTCATATGGTTTTCACACATGTTAATACCCAGTATAAAAGATCCATTTACAATTACATATTAGTGTCCAGACAAGTGTCCCTGATCACACTAGACAGAAGATTTGCATCATTGGAAATCCTTCGCTGCAGCTCCCTTTAGCAGCACTAATATGAGAAATTGCGCTGACATAAGACACAAGACCCCGACATTCCAGACACTTGGAATAGCGCAGCTTAGTTTTGCCATCCACATACTGCGTTAGAACAATTGATTATCACTGACAGCAAGATTTCAAGTATGGCGCCCATAGTCACGGCTAACCTGCTGGGCTTGTCCTGCAGTATCAACAGAGGCAGGAATTCCAACATGGCGCCCGATACCATGGGCAGGGTCTAGTCTTTTCCTATGGACAACCCGGAAGTCCCGCCCATCGCGCACGGCTTACCAGAGGTATAACTAACCGAGTCGTAAATGAACTCGGTACCACCCGGGCCGGCAGAGTGAGGGGTAGGACAACCGTTGATCCACTGGATATCATCATGTGAGTATTGAGAAAGAAAGGGCCTTGCCTATGGGTTATCAGACTCATGCGGGGCACTAACAACTGGAAGGGAACCTCTTCCTTCCAGTACTTGCAGCTGAAATCTCCGCGGCCATGGAAGAAGTACATGCGACCCCCTGCCTTACACTTTTCCAGCTGGGGATGAGTTGCCTTTAGATACGATCGAAGCAAACGCAGGTGGGCGTATGTAACTCGAACAACCGCTGTGAATTGACGATGCATTTTACAGCGAGGATTAAACATTGTGGGCACCTTTTGTTGTATGAGGAACGTGCCCTGGGTTTTCCACCACGGCGCTTACCTGGGACAAGCCAGACACCAACCTTTGGTTGGCCTCTGAGGAGCCACCGGGTAGCGCTGAGGGGGGTTTGCTTATGGCATGTCTCCTTTCCAGCAGATGGGTGACACATGGTCCCCACTCTAGGCGCAGGAGCCTTTGCGTGATAAAATATAATTAGGGGCCATCATTGTTGTGCATTTACCTCTGACCCGAAAAACTGCTTTTAGGTAACTGTGCCTGTATGTCCATACTTTAACTCTTCTTAAATCTTTCCATTGACCAGGACACTACACCTTTAGTGTCTACACCTGCCGGTACACGTTGCCGCGCATAATTGACCCAAATAGGGTGAGTCTCACGGCTGTGCTTAGCGCACAATTTATTTTTAATACTGCTGCTGTTTTTAATGTATCTATTTTTCAGCTGACGCATGCCATCAGTCACTTGTGTGAAGCATGCGTGTGTTGCACACCGGATATAAAAAGTGCACATACAACATTTTATGAATCACAGTTGTATTTAAACTAACTTGTATGAATCTCTCTTGTTGCAGGCTATGTTGTAGATCTACAGGTACCACTTTTTAGGGTGCTGTATGGGTGGTCATGACTTCTCTTGACGTAGTTCGGACCACCACCAGAAAGTGTAGGTAGATCTCACTTTGGTCCTGAGGAATTGCCGTCAAAATTGATAAAAGGCAAGAAACATGTTGACCCAAATCACAAGCGTATAATCCCGCAACCTTAGAGCAAGCATACGCGCTTTTTCATTTTTAACCAGGGTAGTGGCCACATTTCATTAAAATTGTCTTTAGTGGACCACTATCTCCTGTTTTAATCTCACACTCCTTCACATCACTACACCTACACTGATCAAGGGCCCTCACACGCACTACACCCTACGGCATAAGGAATAAAGATCTCCGCCAAGAAGGCTCCATCACGGGTGCCGATCGGGTATTGCAGCGCCGACCCGATAAGGAGCAGACCCGATGATGAAGCAAGACACCTAGCTGGCTGGGTGTGTGAGGGTCTTTTTCCAAAAGGAGGAAATCATTCTCCTGCCCTTTGATTGTACACCATAGTGTATACTCTCAAAACATATACAACTACCTGCCACTCACAATAGGAACTGCATACCACCTTGGTTTATACTTAGAAATGACAGAACCAGGAGGAGCCCCTAATGCTAATTTGTAAGCAGCGGTTACTGATTTCAACCATAGCCCTTCTGCCTCAGTGAATATTTGGTGTCTGTTTTTCAGATGACATGAAATGAAGAGCCTGGGCAATAATTTAAAAATAATAAACATACACCCAAATATGACACAATTTTATGTCAAAATTTGATATTTTGCTTGATCATTCCATCCACATACTTCAAGGTTTGACAATGATGTCTACTGTTGAATTTATCTCCAAACTGCCACATCCCCTCCAAAAACATTCCCCACACATGACTTCTCCATTGCTCCGCATGTCAATATAAATGTTTTCTGTTGGACTCGGCCCTCTCTGCAGGGTCACCCCCAAACCTTTTGCCTTCCCTCTTCTGTTTTCTGAAACCGTTTCGGTTGTATTTGAGGACGATATGCACTTTACCACTACTAACCAGTGCTATAATGCTTGTGCTCTCTCTTTTAAACATGGTAAAATTGGCTTACAACCAATTGACAAATTTAATTTACTTATAAGGTGCTAGTTTAGTGGTAATACATGTACTCAGGGTCTGTAAATTAAATGCTACTAGTGGGCCTGCTGCACTTATTGTGCCACCTACTTTTAGTAGCCTGTCTAAACATGTCTCAGGTCTGCCATTTGAGCCTGCATGCAGTTTTAAACTGACAATTCGACTTGGAAAATAATCCTTTTGTCAAGCCAAGAACTTCCTTTTTAATACATATAAGTCACCCCTAGGGTAGGCCCAAATCAGCCCATAGGGTAGGGTTGAATGTATTTAAAAAGTTGGACATGCACTTTTAGTGTTTACATATCCTGGTAATGAAAAACTCAAAAATGTGTTTTTTTTCCACTTCTGTGAGGACTACCTCTCCCATTGGATGACATTGGGTTACCTTATTACATATAATAAGTGATAAACTTTGTTTGAGAGCAGGTAGGAATTTCATGGTTGATGTCTGAGGACACTGTTAGAAAGTTGGCATTTTCTTGTCCTAACCATTTGGTACCTTCAGCCTGTTTCCTTGGTCACACGACTAGGTGTAGTTTGCCTTTGTGTACTCCTCCCAGATGTCACACAATAAAGGTTCTGGTTTGATCAGGGGAGCGGAGCTGTCACCTGTCCCAATTGCATTTCAAAGACATTGTCTCAGCTCACACACAAAGGAATTCACACTAGCCTATCATCCATGAAGACAGACTGGCATCAGGACAGGGAGGCAGGAAATTCCAGACACTTCTGAAGAGGGAGGTTATCAGTAGTTTGTTCCACTTCAAAGTGGGCAAGAGGTATAAAAAAAACTGACCTTAAGAACCACTTTTCAGTACACTCTTAGACCTGTGGATACTACAGAAAAAGGACTACCCTGCTGCTAGAGGACTGCCCTTCTCTCTGAGGCCTGCCCTGATGTCTGAAAAGGAAGACTGGACCTTCACTCTTCATCCCAGGCTACCAAGGGCTAGTTAGCTGGACTCCTGTCCTGAGCTACAGGGACACAACAAGCTGCAGAGGTTTCCCTGCAACTGCCCAGCTGACCTGCTGCACTGAACCTTACTAGACCTACTTGAGTTCTGCTGTCCTCTGCTGTAGTGAGTTCCTGATCCCCAGGTAGGGTGTCTCCCAGGTCCTTGGTGTTGCATCAGTTGAGCTCATCCTAGAAGTAAAGGAGAAATCCTAAAGTTTTGGGCTGTTCGAACCCACAAACTGGCCCGTTTGTGCCAAGATATTGCTGCCCGTGCCAACTGCCATTGTGAAATTCAGGTGAACCCGACTCTTCATACTACAGTGACCACCAACAACGACCAGCAACGTGAGATCTATACTTCACACTACAGCATCGACAGCTCAGGTGATCGCCAATGCAAAGTTCCAGAAATGACTGTCCATGACGCCCGACAGAATCTTCACACTACAGCGATGACCGTCCGTGAAGCCCAGCCTGCTCTTAGTACTACAGCGACAACCATCTGTGCCACTCTCCCTGCTCCTCATGTCCTGCCTCAACTGAGAAAGGAACTCTTCGCTCAGTACTTTATAAGGTAACTTTTTCAGCTGGACTATCTTGGTCCCTGTATCCGGCCCATGCTCCATCACGGTAGGCCTGACCTTGTGACCTTCAACTGGTCTCGCACGACCAGATAACCATCAGTGGCACTTTGCGCTTTTGGACGCTATACTTACCTTAAATCTTTGAAACTGCATTTCAAATGATTGGAGTTTTGCTGTTTTTATGTTAAATAATTTATTATATTTTGCTCTATTTTTCTAAATGGGTGTTGGACTTTTCTTGTTTTTGTGTGCTGCATAAATACTTTGCCTCTAAGTTAAGCCATACTGGTTGTGTGCCAAGCTACCAGAGGGTTAAGCACAGGTTAATTTAGTGACTTTCTGTGATTCATCCTGACAGGGATTATGGCTGCTGCTTGAGAAGGGCTCACAACCCCTTCAATCGGTAACCCAATTTCTCACATTTGTCATCTATTCCCAAAAATTATGATTTTTTTTTCTTCTGTTTATCAAAAAATGGGAATTCTCACACTAAATGGATGCACAGCATAAAAAAAGGAAGCCCAGAATGGCATATTAACAATCCAGTATGGTGTGTCAGACCAAAAACATTTAGGGCCATATTTTTGACCCAGTTTGCATCGCTCTTGCACCACGCAACATGGTGCAAGAGTGACACAAACCTTAAGTCATATTTTTTAAGCCACGCAAAGCCACTTTGCGTGGCTTTGAGTGTCTCCAAACATATGGAGTAACGCAACACAGCGCAGCACAAATCATTGCATTGCATTTCTCTGCCCTGGGTAGGCATTCCATGGGCATTGCGTGGGTGTTCCCACGCAACTCCCATGGTTTTTGACACATTCCCAGATTTACAAGACCTTGTAAACCTGGGAATGCGCCAACAAGGTATGCCTCCCCAGGGGAGGCGTAACGTGGAGAAATATCTTTATTTCACCTCTTTGTTTCCTCTTTCTGTGTGTGCTGCATTCTGCAGCACACACAGAAAGAGGAAAAAGCCTTTCAGATTTGTTTTGGTGCAGGAAGGTGCACCTTCCTGCACAAAAACAGTCCTGTCTACAACACAGCACCCTTGCACCATTGTACAAGGGCGCTTGTTTTAGTGCTAGGCTGCCACAATGGTGCCAGCGCAATGGAAAATGACAGAAATGCACCGTATTGGATAAATACAGCACATTCCTGCCCTTTCCCTGTGATGCAGCGCAGCAAGGTGACTTGCTGCGCTGCCCTGCGCCACAAAAGTCATAAATATGGCCCATAAAATGCAGCTTGAAGTTATCAGAATATAAGGAGAGGAAAACAGGTAAATGAGTGACTTTACTATCGTAAGTGGATCCTTAGCTATGTTTTTTAGCTAATCTAGACTACTTTTAGAAAATACATAAATTGCCATGAATCATAAATTAATTTCATGGCATGACGCGAAGTACATGCAACTCTTTGCAAGAGTTCTCCTGGAAAGCTCAACTTTCCAAAAGTAATACTGATAACAGGGGCTGTTCCTGTGCCTGAGCGTCGGGGCTCTGCCCTCCTAATTTCGTGAAGCATGCAGATGTTGTAATTGCTAAAAGCAAAAGCAATTACCATCCACATGCTCACTCGAGGGTCAGGCAGCCAGGCCATTTTCCAGTGTGACACATGCGCTTATGAGCATGTGCCCAACAAAGTTTTTTTTTTTTTTCTACCTAGGGCTGACCTAGTGCCAGCCCAGGTCTGCTGTGATTGGGAGTCCTCAGGGACCACCCAATAATGAAGTGCAGCAGCGTCATATTTTAGGAGCAGCCCAGGCGTGCAGGGCATCAGTCCTGTACTTCCCGGGGCTGCTTATCAGTCATTTCTGAGACAGCATAAGCATCCCTCCCTTTCCCAAGTCATCACAGGGTGAGGTAGGGTCAGCAAGCATCACTAATCCCACCCTCTGTTTACCTGGGAAGGGGTGGGGTTGCAGGAGGCTGCTTGTGATTCCCTCATGTTTATGATCCAGGAATCTTTTTGTGCGAGCGAGGATGGGCCAGGGCAATACCACACTGGAACACGCATGGTAAGCCCCCACCTTTATTTACCCCTCCTGCCCCTTAACATACACTCATCCTTGTCCACGTTTGGGTCACTGGACCTTTGTAAAGTCGAAGCCGGCATGATGACTCCACTCTGGAGAAGAGTAACGGACCCGGCACCAGGGGGCGTTGAAGATTCTTCTATATCCCTAATCCTGTGATCCTCAGCCCTGTGCTGCTCCTGCCTCCACTCCCGCACCAGAGTACAAAAAAAGTTGGAATTTTCCTGCAAGCAGAACTGTGTGCCTGGGGCACCTAGGTGCCCGCACCTGCATTTAATTTGTTTTCATTCTGTTCGCACTAGCAAGTTAACAGTGTCTGTTTACTGCTGAGGCCCTATTTGCGATTTAGTTGCACACCACTCTGCATTGCTTTATTGACTTAAGGGAAGCCAACCACTACATGAATCAACCAAGACCCCAATATGTGAAGTGTACCACATTACAACACATAAGCGCTTGGTGAGATGTGGTCACTCTTTTCAGATGTCTAAAAGGATTTATGAACCAGTGCAGGCAGTGAATATTGAAAGCAGCTCTCTTATGCAGGTTTTATACAATTAATGTCTTTCTGTTTTAAATGCGTTATAGTTGTTGCCGAGTGGAGGCGGTGTGGCTGAGTGACTGTTTTAGTTCTGAATCCTGCCTGGAGAGATGGCGTCCGCCTCGCCCCCTTCCGATCCAAGGCCACCAAGATCATCTGCGGCGTACCCCAAGGCTCCTCCCTCAGCCCAACGCTGTTCAACATCTACATGGCACCCCTCGCCCACGTCACCCGACAGCACAACCTCAACATCATCTCCTACGCCGACGACACCCAGCTGATCCTCTCCCTCACCAAAGACCCTCACACCGCCAAAGCCCACCTCCACGAAGGAATGAAGGCCGTCGCCGAATGGATGAGGACCAGCCGCCTGAAGCTGAACTCGGACAAGACGGAGGTCCTCATCCTTGGTTCCAACCCTTCAGCCTGGGACGACTCCTGGTGGCCAACATCACTGGGAACAGCCCCGCCACCCACCGACCACGTACGCAACCTAGGGGTCATCCTCGACCCCACCCTCTCCATGACTAAGCAGGTCAACGCCGTTTCCTCATCCTGCTTCAACATCCTCCGAATGCTCCGCAGGATCTTCAAGTGGATCCCCACCGAAACAAGAAAAACAGTCACCCAGGCCCTCGTCACCAGCAGGCTGGACTACGGAAACGCCCTCTACGCAGGAACGACGGCTAAGCTCCTGAGACGGCTGCAACGCTTCCAGAACGCCTCTGCACGTCTTATCCTCGACATCCCCCAACGCAGCCACATCACACCCCACCTGAGAGACCTGCACTGGCTCCCTGTCAACAAGAGGATAACCTTCAAGCTCCTCACCCACGCACACAAAGCACTCCACAACTCCGGACCAGCCTACCTCAACAGACGACTCAGCTTCTACACCCCCACCCGCCAGCTCCGCTCGACCAGCCTCGCCCTCGCCACAGTCCCCCGCATCCGGAAAACGACCGCCGGCGGCAGATCCTTCTCCCACCTCGCCGCCAAGACCTGGAACACCCTCCCCACCAACCTCCGACAGACCCAAGACCTACTGGCCTTCAGAAGACTCCTCAAGACCTGGCTCTTCGATCAGTAGCAGCACCACCCCCTCTTCCCCCAGCGCCTTGAGACCCTCGCGGGTATGTAGTGCGCTTTATAAGTGACATGATTGATTGATTGATTAGCAGCAGGTAGTGCCTTTCTAGAAGGATACCTCTGAATGGGTGGCAGTTTTGTTTCTTGTGTGCGTCAAGTTCTTTAAATTGTAGAAGGGCTGACCGTGGATCTAGTTTGCTTGTAATGGGTGCACAATGTATACCACGTTTATTTGACACCTCAAAGTCTGTAAGTTCCAGAAAGCGCAATGGTTTCCACTTCAAATGCTTTGGTTCAGTACCATCTTCAGCAGAAGAGGGGCAGAATGTTTCCCAGTTAAAGTTTAATAACCCTCACTTTAAATAAATACTTCTCAATGGATAGATGCAATCTGCTATACTAAGGTGGAATGCTTCTTTTAGAATATAATAGGGTGTCTTCAATATTCACAAAGTGTATTTCTTTAACATGCAGAAGTGTTTCACCTTATTACATCAGAATGTATCTCTCCATTGAGAATCATTTATGTAAAAATTATTGTTTTAATCCCTGAACTGAGAAACAATCCTGCCCCAATTATAATAACAATGCTACTAGTGAACTAAGAGGAAAATCAGTGGTCATGTGACCCTATAAGTTGACTAGATTCCTATTATAAATACACCATTTAACACCAAATTTGAAAGCAATCCTTGGTGCGAGAACCACTCCCCCAAGAAATGTCTAGTTCGCTCGCATTGCAAAAGTCATTCATTGATCTTACGCCACACCACTTTTAAATTTCACCAGCCGCCACTGACTGATAAGTTTGTGCAACTCCCAAATTACGTCTATGTACAATTGTGCAGTGTGCACATGAAAATGCCTTTGTATTAGTGCCCTTCCATTTTTTTATCTCCTATTGAGAAACCACTTCCAATACACGCCCACCAATTTTGGGGGTATTCCCTTTTCACTTCCAAGACCTGACACTAGTAATTATTACTGTTTCCATCCTGCTAATGGCTCATGGAAAGGCTTGTGAAAGTCAACAGCCTTGTGAGGTATGGGTGTGCAGCAGATATCCATGACAGCTCCGCAATGCCTATTCTCTGCCCTATTACATGATTTACTCATATGTGACATTAAACCCTACTTGGTTAATATCATGCTTATGTAAATCAATTTACTGGACAACATTGGTGAAATGCAGACATGATTCTGCACTTATAAGCCAAGCTTTTTACGTGTGAAAGGTGATCTAAACCAAGTAGATAGCTTAGCTACCACACTTTAGTCTGCATTGCAGTGTCCTTAAAATATTCTAGTGACACTACAAATCCACTACCATTGAGTTAGCTAACAAAAACATCATACCATTGTACGGAACGGAGAATTGCCGAGAAAGAAACATTCATGTGAATAATTTTTTCACATTTTCAAGACAATGTTAAAAATTTAAATGTATTCTAGAACTTTAAACTATTTTTTTCTTCGGATTAAAATGGGATTTGGTAACTTTGCTGGAGCATTAAAATGTCAGCTTGCATTTTTGTGAGTGCAATCTTGATAAACGAAAGAATAAACTAAAAGCTGGATGTTGTTAAAATTGTGTTAGAACTACCATGTAAAGTAGGACACATTTTCTAACTTACTCCATAGCACAGTATAACCGTGGGTGCCGTGGCGATTCGGTCATTAAGATGACTTTTACAGTTAAGCACATTATAAATGTGCATATTTTTATACTAATGAGAAGTGAAATACAAACTTTTCCTTTCATTACATCTAATCTGTTTACTGCGTTGCTTTAATATGCTGTGATAAAGAATGGTCATTCGCTGCAATATAAGCCTTCAAAAACACACTCTGTGTAATATAACTCTTTAATTATTTATTTTTATGCTTGCCCTGTTACACATTTTGCACCATTCAGATGTTCAAGTTAAAAGGAAAGCTGCAATAATGAATGACTTTCTCCAAATTATGGAGTCTTTTTCTTCAGATTCAAACTGAAAAGTTTTAAAGAAACGGTGAGATGCGATCATATCATAATTAACTATGGGGCATATTATCAAGCCCATTTTCGCCGCTTTATCGGCGAATTTCACTCCGCACAATTATCAAGGACACGCTAACGCGTGTTTCCTTGAGTAAGCAGCCCAATTAACTCCACTTTGCATGTCAGCGAAGAATATCGCTGATGACATGCAAAGTGGGCGTTCCCCTCCATTCCTCCCTGGAAATCCGCGCTGACATGGCAGCGCACTATTACCAAGCCTCGAGCAAACCCGCGATGCGATTGAATTAACCGCGCTAACCGCGGTTATCGCGGGTTTGCAACGCCTGGTTTGAATCCGACTTAGCCATACTGGATATGGCAGGTGGATCGTACGGCTGAGACCCTGGGGCATATTATCAAGGAAACACGATAAATATCGCGTTTCCCGCTTTGCGCGATCCTGTTTCACGCCGCTATCGCAGGATTTAATCGTTGTGGAGATATGCGTTGATAATAACGCGATATCTCGGCGATTAAATCCTGCGATATGCGGCGTTAAACAGAAACGCGCAAAACGGGAAACGCGATATTTATCGTGTTTCCTTGATAATATGCCCCTATGTTCAATATACGGAAAACAGTCTGCCTTTAAAATGAGAACTAAAATCTTTAAAACCTTGGGGCATATTAGCAAGACCGGCGATAAAATTATCGCCGTTTTAGCGGCAGGAAACTGCCGCTAAAACGGCGATAATGGGCTTGGTAATATGCGTTATGGAATTCAATAGAAGCCCAGGTTAGATGTGCAGGACATCTAACCTGGGCTTCTATTGAATTCTATAACGCATATTAGCAAGCCCATTATCGCCGCTTTAGCGGCAGTTTCCTGCCGCTAAAACGGCGATAATTTTATCGCCGGTCTTGCTAATATGCCCCTTAACTTTTCACTGATCTCCTTTGAAACACAGTTGTGTTTTTTAACCTCAAATAGCTTTCTTTCCGTTTTTGCCGCTTTACTGAACGGAGAGTTCTGTGAAACACAATGGTAGCTGTTGAGGAAGGATGTGCTTTCTGTTCTCATCCTTATGATGTCTCAGTGGAAGATACACAGTCACGCTATATTCATTAAAAAACGACAATTGGCAATGTCAACATGTCTGGCTTTTAAATGAAAAGGCCTCCTAGGACAACGATGGGTTTAGGCACTTAATAATTCATCATACATTCATTCTGTCACTCATCTTCACACTCATGCATCCATACTCCTACCCACTGAATCATTCGTGCATTCATCCTCACTCGTGCCCTAAAGTAACTATAACTCGTGCCCCACCATGCAGTTTTCTCATCAATAATTTCATTGCACATGTTGCAGTGAGATTATCAATGATGTCAAAGAAGATGTCATGAGTGGTGTAATATGTACGGTAATTAGCAGTGCATGCGAGGGTGTGAGTTATAGTTACCTTAGGGCACGAGTTATAGTTACTTGAGATAACTATAACTGGTAAATTCCTGTGTTTTTTACAGTTTAAATCGTTTTGTAGTTACTGAACATTTCATCTAACTATAAAGTTACTTTAACCTTAGTTTGTTTCAGTGAATATCTAGTTTTTTTTTTAATGTATAATATTTTATTACCATACGTAAAGTCAACTGTGATGTCCTGATACATGATCTTATTGATGTCATCTGGCTCGTACTCATAGTGCAAAACATTGGAATGTTATATGACAGCATTCCAAAGTTGTCAGTTGGGCTGAGCAGAGAAGCAGTTTGGGGTGTTTGGAATAAAGCTCCTACCTCAACTTGCTCCACAGAAACCCTGAGTTTTAATAAGGATGATTTTCACACTGGCTACGAGCTGGGCCACCTCCATGGCTGCTGCCATCTGGATTTGAAGATTACATCATTTGCAGAACAAATTGGTGAGACTGGTGCTTAACAAGGTGTGGCACGCTTAACATGTTGTGTTTGGAAAAAAGGGAGTAAGCACTGCAGAGTAATTTCGCTATACAGTTCGAGATTTAAATTGTGCTAGTAACAGCTGTGCATTGCGGGTGGCTGAGTGCAGTTAAGGCTCAATGTGTACATGGGACTACAGCTATTTCCTTTAGAAATAAGTCTCAGCGTGGAGCACAGCATTTTGGTGCTGATTTTGTCGAATCATCAGCTGCGCCACTGATTTTCACCAGAAATAAGTCTCAGCTTGGAGCGCGACCATCTTAAAACAGGCCTTTTCAATTAAACAAGCTCTACCATCTTGCACAGGCTTACTTATTGAGACAAGCTCTACTGCCCATAGAAAATATAGCAAATGAATGGGCGGCCATCTTAGAACAGGTTCACTATGTGACTTTACAGACAAAGCCTTTACATATTTTTCTGTTTCCATTTTTCTCTCTCTATATTTAACAAAAGTGGATGTAGCAGTTTTGGAAGGTTGGAGTAACTTTAATTGACGAGTAAGAGAGGCAAAGCGTTTCACCTGGAAGTATAATTAGTTAAGTGGCAGAGGATAAATTGAAAAATGTCTATACATGAGTGATAGGCACTCTTACAACAGCCGGTGTAACTGGGATGTTGCCAACACCATGGTAATGGGTACACCTTATAATTTGGTACAGTGATAATCAATTGTATAACTGTGATGTGCATTTGAGACATTTATGTTTGGTTTTAATTAATTAGAGTGCAAACATTTACTCACTAAACATGCAGAAAGTGACATAACCACAGGTTTTTTTAACTTCTCCAGGCAATCCACCAATAAGGTGGAAAAGATGGGAGAAGATTTTTATTATCTGTGCAAGAGTCTGTGGAACAAACTTGAGTGCTGAAAGGAAATACTCTCTTCTATTGCACTGCTTGGGCGGAAGACAAAACATTTTTGAAACCTTACCCAATCTATGTTGAAAAAGAGAGACATTGAAATGAATTTGAAATTTGTATGTTGAAGTTGGATCAGCATTAGATGCCAAAAGTTAGCACAATAATGGAGCGATACAATTTTGGGCTAAGGAAACAAGGAAAATACGAATCTGTTGAAGATTACATCACCAATTTAAGGAAGCTATCTTGTAAATTTGGTCAGGCCACGGAAGAAAGAATCAGAGATCTGAGAGAAGTTATGGCTCAAAGATGAACCCCATCTTGAGGAAGTGATAAATGTTGCCAAAAGAGTGCAACACGTTGAGTTGTGTGAAGGAATGGAGTAATTCAACTAAGCAAAGCATTGTACATGAGAAGGTTGAAGAGCCAGTTTAAACGGTGAAAGAAAAGAAAGTTGGTATGAAAGATGATAAGCAAAGATTTATGGGAGAATGTTTAGGTGTGGCAGGCAAGGGCACAGAGCCAATGCGAGCGGCTGTCCTGCGTTACATGATGTCTGTACTCAGTGTGGCAAGAGAGGTCATTATGCAAAATGTTGCAAGACCAAAACGAGAAAAGACAGAGTGAAAGATGTGCAAGAAATCACACAAGAGATCATATTTCAGGTTGAAACAGCTTCTTGTTATGGTGAAACATGTAATAATTCCAAGCATTAACATCCTTCTGTCGTGGTGAGAGTCAACTCAGTGAAAGTGCTGATGAGATTTGATTCATGCTCATATTTAACAATCATTTCAAACGAGGTATTTGCAGGAAATTTGGAGACGAAACTCCTTTGTGTGAACTTGATGTGCAACCAAGAGGTTATGGTGGGGCTGCAATGGAAATGCAAGGTTATTTTGAGCCTACAGTGGAGAGGTGTGGTGCAGCGGCCAGGGCAGCTGACTTCGGAGCACAGGGTTCACGGTTCGATCCCCGGCGGCAGCTCAGCTCAGCACCGTGTGACTCTGGGCAATAGCTCACTTAATTTCCACTATGGCCCCCAGCGCCTTGAGACCCGTAAGGGTGAGTAGCTGCGCTATATAAAAACGGACTTGCTTGCTTGCATTTTACATTTGAGGCAAATTTAGAACTGGGAGACAGTTCATGTATAGGAAACGTTTATGTTACTATTAAAGGAGATAATCTGATTGGTTCACCTCACCAGGAAGCATTAAGTGTTAAGCTTGATCCCAATTCTGATCCCCAGGTGGTGGTACAGGAAGATCAACAGGAAAACACAAATTTTGTAACATTTCCAACAATTGTTCAGATGGATGTTGGGTTGCCTAAAGGGATACAACCATCTTATCTGGCTAAAGATGGGTATCATGCCAATTGCGGCCAAGGTATGGTATGGCGCCTTTGAGTGTGCAGGAGTGTGTGAAGGTTGAATTGGAAAAGTTAATGGAGGCAGGTTTTATTGAGTCAATAGAGGCTATGGAGTGGTTGGCTTCCTTAGTGGTTGCTCGGAAAGCAAATGGGGATGTTGGTCTCTTTTATGGACTTAAGAGCACTTAATCGGGAGGTGATTGTTGATAACTTCCTTACATTGATGAGTTAGTCACTACACTGGCAGGAGCAATCTATTTCACTTAACCTCAGCCTTCCACCAGGTAGAACTTAATGATTGTTCACATGAGTTGACAGCTTTCATAATGCCAATAGGAACGTATAAATTTAAAAGAATGCTCTTAGAGTTTGTGCCCGCAGCATCAGTCTTCCAGAGGGTGATATCATATATCCTGAAAGGATTACAGTGCATTAGATGCTATCAAGATGTTCTTGAAAAATACTGCAGTCCGGGTTTTGAGCGTAATACTTTGATGTGTGATGGTATGCTGATACTTGCTATGGGAATTGCTCTCAGTAATATGAAATAGACATGGTAGTTACTTACTTAAATGACTCATTTATGAGTTTTATGTCAGATATCTCTGAGAAGCAAAAGAAACGTGCTGTATTCTCTGTTTAAAGGGCAGAGAGTGCCACACATGCCCTTTTAAAGTTGCTATCAAATTGTATCGTATGTTGTCTATGTTTATTGTATTTTTTAACTTTAAATGGAGCATCAGGGTGGTGGATTGCATATTGAAAAAGGCAGTTGTACTGCCGAAACGCATCTCTGTGTTCCTGCATCTGGGGTAACTTAACCCAATAAACAGGCTTGCTTCCCTTGAGCACGAGTGCCAGCTTTCATTCTCATAATGAAGTTTGAATATATGTATATATAAATTCACTGAAAAAGCAAAGGTAACAGGGATGTTATAGTTAGGCTCAGATTTCACTCATACAAACCAATGAAATTCAGCAGTTATAGTTACCTGAGCTAACTATACCATACGCCCCCGCAATACACTGCTTATGACCTCACATATTATATCACTGATGACATGGTCAGTGACATCACTGATGACATCACTGATGACATCTCAAATTACATCACTAATGACATCACTGCTTACATCATCCAGTGATTGTGAGTGTTTTTTAAAAGTTTATGAGTGTTAAAAATATATACCAAGGTACCACAAAACTTAAATTAGTATAGTTACTAATGAGAGATACTATTTCTAACATATATTATTTGTGACTGTATCCATGTGTGAGTGGGTGTGAGAGATGTTGTATGGGTATGTGAGTGGGCATGTAAATGCCTGTATTGGTGAATTGGTGGGTGTGTGAGTAGCTGTATGGTTGAATAAGTGGGTGTGTGAGTAGCCGTATGAGTGAATAAGTGGCTGTGAGTAGCTGTATGGGTGACTGAGTGGCTATGTGAGTGGCTGTACTGGTGAGTGAGTGGGTGTGTGAATGAGTGTATGGGTGTGTGAGTGGCTGTATGGGTGAATAAGTAGGTGTGAGAGTGGCTGTATGGGTAAGTGAGTGGCTGTGAGTGGCTTTGTTGATGAGTGAGTGGGTGTGTAAGTAACTGTATAGGTGAGAGGTGCATGAGTGGCTGTATGGGTCTGTGAGTGAGTGAGTGTGTAAGTGGCTGTCTCAGTGACTCAGCAGCTGTGTGAGTGACTCTATGGGTGAGTGACAAGGTGTATAAGTGGGTATATTGTGTGAGTGAGTGGCTGTTTGAGTGCCTGTGTGGGAAAGTGAGTGGGTGTGTGAGTAGCTGTATTGCACAGTCAGTGTCTGTATTAGGGCTATGTAGGTGATTGAGATAGCGTGTGAGTGCTAGCATGGATGTGTGAACGAGTATGTAAGCGGTTTTGTGGATGAGTGAATGGATGTGCCATGCGGCTGTATGGGTGAGTGAGCAGCTCTATTAGTAGCTGTATAGGTGAGTGAGTGGCTGTGGGAGTGGGTACATGAGTGAGTGAGTGGTTGTGTGGCTGGCTGTATGAGTGAGTGTGTGGGGGTGTGTTAGTAGTTGTATTGGTTTGTGAATGGGTATGTGAGTGGTTGTGTGATTGTGTGGGCATGTGAGTGGGTGTATGAGAAGTTGTATGGGGTGTGAGTGGGTGTGTGAGTAGGTCTGTGGATGATGTCCTCAGTGATGCCATTTGAGATGTCATGAGTGATGTACTATGTAAGATCATAAGCAGTGCATTGTGGAGGAGTAGGTTATGCAGGTAACTATAACAGCTGATTTTACTGGTTTTGTATGAATGAAATCCAAGCCAAACTATAATGTCTCGGTAACCTTTGTTTTTTCAGTGAATTTCTAAGGTTTTTAAAAATTTACTTCCTAACTGTAACCTGTAACTTTTGAGAGTGTGTATGTGAGTGGCTGTGTAAGTTGGAGAGTGGGTATGTGAGTGGCTGTGTAGGTCTGTGAATGGGTGTGTGAGTGGTTTTGTGGGTGAGTGGCTATATGGGTCTGTGAGTGGGTGCGTGAGTGACTGTATGCATCTGTGAGCGGGTGGTTGAGTGGCTTTATGGGTTGGTGACTGGGTGTGAAAGTGCTGAATGAATGTGTGAGTGGGTGTGTGCATTGTTTTGTCTGTGTGAGTTGGTGTGTCAGTGGGTATATGGGTGTCTGAGTTGCATACTGCTAAGGTGGACGGGGTGGCCCCAAACAGGCTATTCCTCCATGTGATTTTGGACTTTTGCATATTTGTAGTCATTGCAAGGGAGAAGAATGGACTCTGCTCTCACCAGGAGAGGTCAAGAAAGAACCCATTTGCAACAGTCACTACAGATTGTGCTCTGATAGATGATTCATGCATTTGCCTTTACTAAAGATTTGATACTGTTTTTCAATGTGGAATTGCTGAGAAAATACACTTTGTTTGCCTTTTGCGAAGTCCAGGAAGTTAAGATCATTAGGGCCAGATGTATCAAGCAAAATTGCGATCGCAAACGCCGAAATTCGCAGAATTTCGGCGTTTGCGAACGCAATTTTGCTTAGTGGTATGTATTAAGGCAAAACTGCCTCGCAAAATAAGGAATCGCAAAATTTGCGATTCCCTATTTTGCGATTGCATTTAAGGAATCGCAAAATTTGCGATTCCCTATTTTGCGATTGCATTTAAGGAATCGCAAATTGCGATTCCTTAAATCCAATGTAAGAAGCACCAAAAAAGTGCAATTTGGCCTTAAGGAATCGCAAATTACCACCAACTTCAAGTTGGTGGTAATATGCGATTTCTTTGAAAAATGCACTTTTTTGCATTTTTCAAAGTGCCATGTGGCGCACATACATGCCCTTAGGGCATGTATGTGCGCCACATGTGCACACATACATATTTCAGGGGTGCAACAGGGTGTCAAAAGGACACCCTGGCACCCTTGAAATTGCATTCTCAATTTGCGATTCTCTAATTGCGATTCGCAAATTGAGAATGTCTTCCCATTCATTCCTATGGGCCTCTACGCCCATAGGAATGAATGGGAAGGTATTCCTTAATTGTGACTCGCAATTTGCAATTAAGGAATATTAAGGAATCACAATTATTATTGCGATTCCTACATACATAGCATTTTGCGATTCCTTAATAGCAATTCGCTAAAATTCGCTATTAAGGAATCGCAAATGCAATCCTTGATACATCTGCCCCTTAGTCCTTTACAGAAGTGGAGCTTCAACTTGGGCACCTGCTATGTTTATATTTGTAAGTGCTTTCTGTTGAGGTTTAATTTCTGTGAAATGAGCATCAGGGCCAGAAAGGAATATCACCTTCTTGTTTATCCAACAAGAGTCCACAGTTTTGCATAAAATGTCTCCCAGCTGGAGTAGTTTATAGTGGTTAATTAGTAAGTGCTGCCTCGTTTGATAAATGCTAGGCGCGCATTCTACAGTATAGCTGCATAATGGTTCACGAGGAAACGTCTTTAATTACCTTCTCTGTGTTTTGGCAATGTTATTGACCCTTGTTTGGTTTTATCTAGAAATCTGTGATAACATGATTCCTGCTATACAGAAGACAACAAGACTACAAGAGGTGAATCTCCACCAACTAATTGTACTTTACCCTAACTATATAAAACAAGTGCTTCTTTGTTTGGTGGAGATGTCCTAATTTTGTTGGGCCTTCAAGAACACAGCATTATTTTCTTCAGCATCAAGAAACTGATGTCCCCAGAAGACTTTTAAAAAAATAAGTTTTATATTTGAGAATTTGCAGCGAACAGTCACAATACATATATTCTGCTACCACGGTTATTCATGAAATCGGCATGATTTTTAGAAATTGTAATAAACATATATACACATATTGTAATTGATATATATACACATATTGTAATTGATGATTGTGATCATAAATATAACATGCAAAGTGAGTGAACACTGTTTTATTCTATTTCCCATAATCACGAATATGTCGGAGGTCACAACAACATTGCGAATATCACATGACTATGGAAGAAAGGGATTTCATTGGACAAGACACATTTTATTATTCTAGAAAGGAGGTCTCCACTGAGTTTTCTGTTCTTCAGACTTCGAGTGCTGAGATTGAAGGTTCACCTTTCAACACCTGCTCTTTTCAATTTGAATATTGATTTGGTTTATCTTTGGGAAAATGTTTCCAGATAAAATGGCATCTGGTGGCAGTGAAGATCAGGAGCCACAATCTGATGAAGACAGTTCTTTGGAGGAGGAACCCCCGGCAAAGCAACAATCAATTGCTTGGGAGTTTTTACTATCACCTCCAGGGAAAAGAAAGTGGATGCTAAGCATGTAAACTGCTCAGTATTTGAGAAGTCCCTCTTCATGGGCACGTTCAAGAAGTATTCGTGCGGTACGAGTATATTGTATCATCTGAAGATGTATCACTTTAAGGAGTTGACCAGAGCACAGAGGCAGTGAAGTGCATGGGATCCGTCTATCCCAACTGCAACACCAATTGCTCCTGGAGACCCACTACCATCTGACGTTCAGCATGAGTTCCCAAATAACTCACCAGAACTCCAAAGAATCTGCACTTTTTGTTTGGACTGCAAAAATGTTCTAATTGAAGGGAACAATCTGTTGTCAGTTTTTGAGTGACACCTGTTTCCCCAGTTTCAGTATTTTTCTTTTAAGACATTTTCCAGTTGCCATTTTATTTGTAAAAACAACCCAAAAACCACACATAGTATTTAAAAAACTGAAAAAAAAAGAAAAGTTCTGAAAAATCACAAAAAAGGTTCTTGTTAGAACCACCTTTCTTGGTTTAAAAAACGATAAACTGTATGTGTGAATGTATAAGAAAGAGTATGAGTAAGTGAGTTTCTGGGTTAGTGAGTGAGTGGGTTCATAAATGAGTAAGTGGATGTATACATATTTGAGTGAGTAGGTATGTGGGTGAGTGAGTAGGTGTAACAATGCCTGTGTGGGTTCTGAATGACTATGTGTTTGTACGAGTATGTGAGCGTGCATCACTGGCTGTATTGGTGAGTGAGTGGGTGTGTGAGTGGGTGTACAGATGCATGAATAGGTGCATGAGTGGCTGTTTGAGTGAGTGAGTGGAAGCATGAGTGTCTCTGTGTGTGAGTGAGGGTGCATGTTAGAAGCTGTATGGGAGAGTGAGTGGTTGTGTCAGTGACTGCATGGGTGTGTGAATGGGTGAGTGAGTGGCTGTATGGGTGAGTGAGTTCATGTGTCAGTGACTGTATGGGTGAGTGAGTGAATGTATCAGTGAATGTATGGGTGTAGGGTTAAGTAAGTGTGTGTATTAGTAGCTGTATAGGTGAGTGAGTGGGTGTGTCAGTGACTGTATAGGTGAGTGAGTGGGTGTGTTAGTGACGGTGTGGGTGAGTGAGTGGGTGTGTAAGTGAGTGTATAGGTAAGTGAATGGGTGTGTTAGTTGCAGTATCTGTGAGTCAGTACGTATGTTAGTAGCTGTTATGAGTAAGTGAGTGGGTGTGTCAATGCCTGTATGGGTGAGTGAATGAGTGTGTCAGTGCCTGTATGAGAGACTGAGTGTGTGTGTGTCACTAGCTGTATGGGTGAGTGACTGGCTGTTAGTACCTGTATAGGTGACTGAGCGGGCATATGAGTGCCTGTATGGGTGAGTGAGTGCATGAGATAGTTCCTAAATGAGTGAGTGAATGGGTGTGTGGGTATCTGTATGGGTAAGTGAGTGCATGTGATAGTACATGTGTTGGGAAGTGACTTGGTGGATTATTGCCTTTGTTGGTGAATTAGTGGGTATGTGAGTGGGGGACTGAGTGCATGAGTGGCTCTATCAGTGTGTGTCTGGATGTCTCAGTGGCTCCAAGACACTGTACATTGATGTATACCTTGACAATGTTAGTTTGTAGAACTACACAGAAAGAAGTAATTAGGAAATTACTTTACTCCAATAAATGTTGTCATTCATCTGTTTAAAAACATAAAGAACATAAAAATAAGTTAGTTTTACTATTTGCAAAATTCCATAATAAACTTTTAGTTTAAAGGCCCAATTATGACGTTGGCGCTCCAGCGCCGGCTCTCCAACAGCGCAGCAGCGCCAAAGCCGCACAAAGAACGCCTGCCTGATTACAAGTTAAACTAATGCAGGCCGATGGTCTTTTTACAGTTCCCAAGGTGGTGCCCTAAAAAAGGGCACCGCAATGGGAACGGCAAAAATGTTCCTGTGAAGTCCATGCCGTGTTGGAACTGGGGGTCGAAGCAGACAGGGGGGAACATGGTGTGCCCCCCTAAATGCATCCCTATCGCCACCACAAGTCTGGCGGTCCATGGACCACCAGACTCGTAATCAGCCCCTTAGTTTGTAAAGCGAGCGGCATCTTTTGATGATATCTTATAAAGCGCCTGTTGTTATTTGGAGTTGGTGTATGGTGACTCTTTTGTGTGGCGGGATGTTGTTGAAATATTGAACTGGGTGTTCTGTTCCCGTATCGCTGTGACAGCCCTGCTAGAGTCTGGGGCTCTAAAAGCGGAGCAAAGGAGTGTGGTGTTTATTAATTGGATCCTGACCCACCCACCTCTACCAAAAAAAGAAAGGTATGGAATGATCCACCCATGACTGCTTGTATAAGCGGAAAAGGGAGTGATGGGGAAATTTCTCTCCTATTCATTGGCTCTGAAGTGATGACAGACGCTGCAGGAGATGTTAATTGGCGGCAGTGCGGCTAAAGAAGAAAAGGCCAAATTACTTTAAAGCGCATTGAATCTGTGTGAATAGGATGAATTGGAGTGTTTTGGTGAAATTGACTTAATTAGGAATATCACACTGCTGAAGCTGAGTTCCAAGCTGGCTGCCAACTCTTCTTGGTTAAAGTGTTGGCAGCCAATCAGAGATCTGCATTTCCCAACATGAGCTTGTTATTAATCACGAAGTCGTCACAATTGCAGATATCCTTATTTGAATTTCCTTAAATGTATTTACACCAAATAACAAAAAGCACAATCTGCGTACCAAAACCTAGCTTTCTGCCAAATTTGGTGCAATTCCGCCTAGCGGTTAGAGCTGCAGGCGTGTCTAAAGACTCTATGGGAATAATCATGGGAAACACACTTTTTTTTACCCCCTTTTGTCTTGGCCCTCACTAGATGTACCACCCCAAAACTTTCCATGGGCAGTAAGAATCCCTAGCACACTTTTTTGGGAAGATTTTGTGAAGATTCATCAGACGGCGCCAAAGTTATAGGCATGTCAAAAAATGCTTTTCCTATGGAAGCATGGCCCTAACTATAGCTGTCTACTTGCAACTGCCAGTAGGTTATATATATATTTTATTCATTTTTTTATTGCAAGATCCTGAAGGACAAGTAAGCCTATCAGACTTTCCAAAGAGATTCTGGCAAGAATTATTATAGTGCAAACCTTCTGCACCCCTAGGATTTATCAAAACCCTTACTTACAAAAGTATTAAGTGAGATTTCATGTATCAAAATACATGTCTGCATGTTTAACACAGTACAATATCAATCAACTTTTAAAGTAGTATTGGATTTAACATATGTATTTCATAATAAATTAAGGAGTCATATTACCTTTGTTGTAACCTTTATAAAAACGGATCGGAACTATAGTATGTGGCATAACTTTTCACAATGAACATCAGCCCAATAACCTTTATCAACGGCTTGTCATCATAACCAACTCTGGCCTGCTGTATTGAGCATAAACTTTCCCAAAAGGTAACCCTCAGTTACGCAGTAATTACATTATAAATATGTACCAAATTAGGATTGTCAAAGCCATATAAATTCCCTCCTAAAAGGATTATCACATTCTAAACCTTAAATCCCCACGATGGCGCAGATTTACAAGCCCCCTGCGCCACCAGTACGTCACTTTTCATGACGTACTGGTGGCGCAGGGGGCTCCTCTATATTTACAAGGAGAGGAAAAGCCACCATGCGTGACTTTTCCTCTCCTTGTAAATACGGTCCCTTCACATGCAGCACTTTGCGGTGAAGGGGCGTTCTATGGGTGTTGCAGTGGGTGTTCCCACGCAACACTCATGGAACAGGACTTAACTCCAGAATTACGTGAAATCGTAACTCTGGAGATGCGTCAGATGGCTACGCCACCCTAGAGGTGGCGTAGCGAGGCGCAATGAGGAGAAATGTTTTCATTTCTCCTCGTTTTTTCTCTTTCAATGCGTGCTGCATTCTACAGCACGCATTGGAAGAGGAAAATGCCTGTAGTGATTGTTTTTGTGCAGGAAGGTGCCCCTTCCTGCACAAAAACAATCTCCCCACGACGCAGGCATCCTTGCACCATGGTGCAAGGGTGCCTGCGCCGGCGCATGACAGCAGTTTGTGCGCCAGCGCAGGGGGAAGCACAGAGATGCGACATATTCTTGTAAATATGTCGCATCCCTGTGCTTTCCAGACTAACGCAGCACGGCGCAGCAAAATGACTTGCTGCACTGTGCTGCGTTAGTTTAACGTAAATCTGCCCCAGTATGTTTAAGGAGCTCACCAGAACCAAAACATTTGCCTACTATGGTAAACTGTGAGATCCCATTTAACAAAATACCTGGCTACTGGCTTTGACCACAGTGGAATTGCATTCCACTATTGAAAGCCTATTGCCTTGAACACATACTTTTCACAATAATTTAGTAAGACCTACTGACTTTCTCATAACATTTCATAATAAACATACCAAACCTATGAAATCTGGCTTAATGTTTACAAATGAACCAATAAGGCCAATAGCCTTTACCAGTGGTTTGACACCATAACAACTGAAGTGAACACAGGCTAGCAACCATCATGCATTCAGTTGTAAAATTACAAATATGTGCAAATTTACAGTTGGCAAACAATATACAATCATTCCCAAAGGGTAACCGCAATTAAAACATTCTACCACCACTGTTTATCACAGGAGATCACAAACAGCACAACACTTGCTTACTATGGTTACCTGGGAGTTTTCATTTAACGAAATACCTGTCTACAGCATGGAACATAGCATGATAGCAATCCACCATTAAAGGTCTATTGGATTTAACAATAAATAAGCCAAGCGTCGTAAGTTTGTAAAAATGTTTTATAATAATGAGATCAGACCTATAAATTCAGACATAACTTTTACCAGTGAACTAATAGTCAGGCCAGTACCCTTTCTCATTTTCTTGTGCACATAACCAACTCAGGGATACTGTATTCAGCATAAACTTTCCAACAAGGTAACCACCAGGTATACAGTCACAAAATTAGAAATGTAAACAGCATTACAGCTGGCAAAGCAAAATAGTAGCGATCTGATTTAGAGTTTAGTGGAGAGATTATTCACTCACAATGGCAATGGAGTACCCTCTCTGCCAAACTCTCAGTTTGCCCACCCTATTTAGGGCTTGGCAGACCGTTAGTATGTCAAAGAGTGAGCCTACTCCATCATACACCACCAGAGAAAACTCCCATGACATGGGGTCCATTAATCTTACATATTTTTAAAAACAAACTCCTTCTTTAGGAGTTTTGCTTTAAAAAATGTAATACTTTCAAAGGCTTGGTGTAAGTGTCCTTCACCAATGAATCTCAATATGTTGGGCAGAGTAAAGGCTGTGTGGTGGACGTAATGACCTCTGTCTGCCAAATTCTAAATCAGACCCTCGGTCTCCTAAGAGGGACTAACAACAATTAGCATTGTGCAAATCTTATAGCTTGATGTATTGTCAGAGGAGGTAATCAACACTAAAACCCTTGCCTACTCAGGTAAACTGTGAGATTTCATGCAATAAAAGGCCTCTTTGCAGATATTAATAGAGTATTAAAAACCTGTTTGTAAATGTTTATTACATTTATCAAATTCTTTTCACAATTGTCAGGCCCACTGAATTTATTGTACCTTTTCATAATAATCAGATTTAGCTTATAGCATTGTTCATTGGCTTGCCACCATAACCAACAAAGCCCTTCTGCTTTGAGCACAGGCTTCCACAACTAGCAACCAGACAGAACAAATACCTTATTTATTTAATTATCTAGGAGTTGTTGTTTAACAGCATCTCAGTGACATTTGTGTGACTTTCCATCCAGCGGCATTGTGACCAAAACGTCAAATACAATAGCTTTACTTGCTAAATAGCCTGGCTCAAGCAGCTGGATGGAAACATAGATGTTAGCAGGATCAAAAGAAACCAAGACACTTTACTTGGTGATGCGAAAGTGATAGATATTCACTGAAACATGATTTCCACACATATTCGTTTTTGCACTATATATTTTTTCCTGTGAAACTGTATGTAAATCTACGGGCTATTTCAGCAGAAAATATGCTGTCTGTAAATGACAGTGCACTACCTCACCAGTACTCTAAAATGCATCACCAGGTACATACCACACCCTTACTACTCACCTGCTAAATGGGCTTGGCCCATTTTCTACACTTGTTTTTTGTATGACACTTGGATCGTTCAGCATACCTATGACTTACAAAACATAACGGGGCATATTCTCAAGAACGTGTGCTAACCATCGCAAATTTAGCTTAAAGCAACTTTGCATTTCGCAGTCCATCGCTGGAAAACAACGCCGTGTTAACGTAGCATTCTCAACCTGGCGGCACCATGCGATAGTCCCACGATAACGCGTCAAATGTCCGCGTTAAAATCAACGCGACGCCGCAAAAATGCGAAACACTAACGCAAATAAAGTCGCGATGAGGCCAACCGCTATAAAAAAATCAGCGATAACCAGCGACAGGGCTGCAATACCCATGCGTCATGAGGGAAAATGCACAATAAAGCAGAACAAGACAAAAAAACAACAAAAACAAAATAAACTGCGTAGCAACATGGATGCACCCGGAACCAGTGCCCAGGTCAACGCGAACCCCACAAGCTCCACAGACCACCAGCAAGGAACCTCGGGTCGGGAAAGGCCAAGGAGAAGAGGAAGACGGGGCACAGTCCGCATGACAACCTGACCGTCCCACGGAGGTGACAGAGCACGAACAACAACTGTCCGTCACCCCCACCGTGTCATTGGCAACACAGACGGACAAATGGCATTCCATCGTGAATGCAGTCAGAGCGTCGATGAGGCCAAGATGCGCTGGCACGATGTGAAAAGCCAAACCAAGCAGAAACCCACTGCCAACAGGAAGGCAGCAACGGCGAATGGAGGTGGGAGCCCAGCGCCACAGGAGGAGCTGGAGCAAATGGCGGCCACAGTCATCAGTGCGGAGACGGTGCAAGGAGTCTGGAGTCCTGATACAGCACGACATGACCGGACACAACATTAACAGGGTGAGTAACGAACAGGGACTGGGGGGACGGGGAGGATGGGCACAATGGCACACATGCACAACGACGTGTAGCACACCGCACACCCACAACGACCCTGGGTCATGTCCCTGATCCCCGTGGCACACTGCAGCACACATACAAACATCAAGTAGGCCCCGTACACCATGTGCCCAAAGGGTTCACACCCCACACATCACCAAGTCCACGACACACACATGCACCCGTGCGAAAGACAGCAAAGATGCGTATGTGAGAGCCACACTGACAATGCAAGTGAACCACATGACGAGCAGCATGGCCGGAGTACAATCACCATGACATTGTGCACACCATGAGACTGAGGTGGCTGAGTGTGGACCACATCCGGAAAGGAGCAGGTCACACTCTGACACATCCACCTGCACAAACAACCACTGACGGCAACAAGACATCTGCAGACAAACAATGCACAAGAGTACAAAAACTGTCCAAGAGCACAAATGACCCAAGTCGCCAACATCACAGCACCTTAAAAGCCCAAAAGTCAAAGGCACACCGCCTCCAAGAGATAAGGGGCAGCAAAATCACAGCTGCAGGTGCGACCCTCCCAAAATACAGCACACACACATAGCAATGCCAGCACATCCACATGGACGACAATGTGGTACACAGTGCAACACTTACACTGCAGAACAGAGGACACAACTGGGTCCGCCTGTGCGTAGGAAATGGCCAATCACATCTGACCTAGCAGGGAACTGTGAGATGCAAATGGACGTGTACAACCACACCTACGTCATGTAGTCCAAATGTCCACTGTCCCGCATCAGACAGTCCGCCCCTCCCAAATAGTCACAATGTACATTGACATGCAGTCTGTATGTAAACCTGAATAATGCATGAACATACGTGCCAACACAATGTCAACAAGCATCTCCCCTTCACATTGCAGAGGGACAAACAACACCTCCAGCAGATCAGACCAGACAACTCCACAGTGATTCTGAAGAGGACCTCCACACTTCCGACACCGACGCCCTACAACAGAACATGGACATCTACGGGCAATCGACCCCCAGGAGCAGGGCAGCACAGTTGCATCGAGGATACCCCACCACGTGCACAGACAACACAGCTGGACGCACCACCACCACGGCTGGCTCCCAGCAGCGCACCCAAGCACACATCGCATTCCAAGGCCAGGTGACTGCCAGAAGGGGGTGTCCGAACAGGTGCGGGTGGGGTCCCACCTAATGGAAGCCAAACTAGATCACATACGTGGGTGTCTAAGTCCCATCATGGACCACTTACACTCCCCAAAGGAGACCCACACTGCGACAGAGACACCCGCCTCTGCACATTTCCATGACTGACCACACCCTAAGCCACGGGTTAATCATCCACACCCCCATGCTGGACTGGCGCACGCCGGCCCAGTCCACTCTTCTTACGTATTGAGTGGGGGACGACAAAGCTACATGTGCAATGTCCTACACATGGCTGCGTCCTCTGCACATGGCACAATGTGATTTGTGGGGCCGTGGCCCGAATGCATACATCATGAACACACATACACAATCATAGAGCTCTTGAACTGGCCACGGGCACGTGCACCCGACAGCTTTATTGGCATGGTCATATGCACAGTGACGCATGTCCTGGATGTGTGTGGGGTGAGTGTCAGCCAGCCCTCAGGGAGTCGTTGGTGCTGGCAACAACTGGAACAGTGATCACAATTGAAGCAGAAACATAATACACCAGCATAACAGAAACAACTGTGAAGCATCATGACGGTAGCCGGAGAGAGTAGTGTTCACCCAACATGGAAGCAGAATGGCCCTTGATTCGTTGTGCACTGAGTAAGTGGCACCTGTAGGGCTGAGCAGGGTATCAAGCTGATGATGGCACCCACGACAGGTGTGAGCAGCTCTGACAGTCTGGCAGTTAGACACTTACGACTCTGGCACCTGTCGTTTGGAGTTGGTCCTGGCGGTGGTGGCATGTGCATCCTGCGGTGATGCGACGTCCGGGCAGGCCAGGACTGGATCTGATGTATGAGCCCAGGTGGACCGCAGCTGAGGCCAGAGGCAGGGGACAGCGCAGGGCCACAGAGACATGGAGTTGAGGCCCACCAAGCCATCGGGACCGAGGCCATCCGACATGCCCTCAGGTTGGGGCCATGATTTGAGCTGCACAGAGTTAGTGGCCCCGGTTGCACTGCGGCGGGCACAGCCACACTGCCACAGGACGGTGACTTGCGGTGCAGTGAGATAGTGCCACGCTAGGGGAGCGGGTCCTCGTCGATGTCGAAGGTGAATGTCGCGGAGGTTTGTGGGGGACAGTGGAAGGGCCCCACCAGGGCATGATGCAGAGGGCAGTAGCCGGCCGGAAGCGGCAAATGGAGGAGTGGAATGCTACAGCCTCGTCTTGGCAACATAGTCAGTATCACCAACACGATGATGAAGACAACCACCAAACCATGGACTCAGTGTGAGATGTTGGCCTGGTATATGCTGTTCACTAATTAAAGTGGACACCTTGCACCAGGGCAAATCGACTCTTATGGTAGATAGGTTTAAGACAACCTTTTAAAGAAAGCTATCCTAGTGGTAGCTGTGGAGAGCAGCCTTCAGGCTAAGTCTCGGAGGAATGTAAAGCAGCTTGTTTTACCATATAATCTCTTGAATCACCAAATGAAAAGACACCACACAGGTATATATATCAAATATATATGTATTTATTTCTAAATAACTCTCTACTAATCTCTTTATGAGATTAGAAGACAAACATATGCACAAATCAACGTTTCACAATAAGTTAAGCACAAAATATGGCTGGGGCCCTAGGGGCGTACCAGACCATATACTAAGTAAGAGACTTAGGGACAACGACTTGCAGGGAGACAAGGCCTAGGGCCTTCAGAAGTGCAGGGGCCTCACGAAACCACCCAAGGCAGGTAAGTAAAGGACCCACGGGGGACGCGTGCAGTGTGGATACACAGGCGCGGATCGCCGTTAACTTCAATGGGGCAAGTCGCGGTTGGAAATAAAGAGTTTTAGGATACTTCGGGAGAACCTACAAGCAAGTCACTTACAGGGTAAGTAGTTCTAGGGCCCACACCCACAGGAGCACCGTAGTGCTGGAGTTACCTCACCCAGGGAAGCCGGGTGCATAGGTGTCCTTTGGTGTCGGGTCGCGGCGTCGTTTTCAATGGCGAACAAAGAAGACTTGCTGCTTGCGGGAGCTGAAGAAGTGTCCGGTGGAATCCAAGCCTGGATTCTGAAGAAGGATGACCTGAAAGCAGAGGGGACAGTGTTCAAAGTACTTGGCAGTGACCCGGGGCAAGGAAGATGGATGCCCACCGTCGTCGGTCGCTTCAGGTCGGTTGCGGGTGCCTTGACTCTTCAGCCACGTGGTCCAGGAGGTGTCGACGACAACCAGGAGCTGGATTCGGTGTGTCCCTTGACGTCTGCAGCTGACTGCGGTGTCGGCAACTCGATTGGAGCCAACAAGCCTTGGTAGCAGCAAGTCTCGGGGAGATGAAGAAAAGTTGATGGCGCAGACCAGCAAGGTCTGAGGGACTCACCCAGCGAGGGTACGTCAGGGCAGGCCTGGAGCAACCAGAGGAGCCCTTTGGTTTCTTTAAGAAGTCTTCTGGGGACCCACAAGCCGGCGGGCAAGGGATCGCGAAGACACCTCGGGCGGAATCACTCAACAGGGGCCCACGGTCACTCAGGACGGTGTAGGCCTCTGATCTTCGGAGGGGTTCCTGCTGGAGGTCGGGACCACACGTGGTCCAAAGCACAAGTTCGTAGAACGTTGTGAAGGGGTTGCACTTGACAATAGTGCACGGTAGCCAGGGGTCGCGGTTCCTCATTACTCGTGGGGTCCACTTGCCTCAGCTTCGCTGGGGACTCACGATGGCCTGGGAGAGGTCAGGAAATCCACTTCTTGGGCTGCAGGGACTTCGGACTCCAGCGGGAGCGGCGTAGTTTGCGACCGTCGTTGTCGCTTTTGGTGCCTGCCAAGCAGGGGAGTCACTCCTTGACTCCAAGGGAGATTCTTCTGTCTTCCAAAGGTAGTGGAACGTCGAAGGGCCAGGATTCTTCTGTAGAGCGTCGTCCAGGGGTTATCTGCTTTGCAATGGCAAGGTTCCCCCTCTTATACTAAAAAGAGGGATGGACTAGCTCTATGACCCCACCTATGGGAGGGTCAAGGGAGGGGGTGGCTACACCCACTTCCCTTTGTCCAGTTTCGCGCCAGAGCAGGGGCAGGTAGCCCCTGAGCTGGTTTGAACTGGCATATGCACAGAGGAGCCTTCTGCTCCCCCAGTGCAGGACTTCAAAGCACTCTAAGAGTGCACCCACCCAGCCCCAATACACTAAACCCTGTCTGGAAGGTGGTTACACCTCCCTGTGACAGGATGCCTATTGTTGGGCTTCCTCCACTGCGAGTTTCGGTCATCAGCAGGAGGGCAGCCCAGTGTCTGTGACTGGTGGCATCCATTTTGTGATGCCAGGGCTCTTTAGGATTCTACCGCGTTTCCACAGCAGGTACATGTCTTATCCCTCTAGAAGGGTGGAATGCTACCCCCGCCGCCAAGATTGGCGGGGGGTAGTATTCCAAGATGTTTGACACCAAACACGACATGTTTTGATGCAGCCATTCCAAAGTTAGCATTTACCGCAAGGATATAATGCCCTTAAGAGTATATGGTTTAACCGCATCCACAAACAGCACCAGAGAATGGACTCTGAGAACTGCAGAGGGGCCCTGCTCATGCAGAGGCACCCCCTCACATAGAAGCCAAGCACCCTGCCCTCAGGATTGATAGGGCCTGCCATAGGGGTGACTGATAGGTTTATATGTGTGTGCAGGAGAGATATAGGAAACCTATATCTCAGTGAGGGGTGCTAGCACCACCTCACCCAGGCTGCAGTAGCAGGCCTGTGGTGTCAGATTTAGACTGCTTCCCAGGGGTGGCATAACACATGCTGCAGCCCCTGGTAGGCCTGTGAAGTACCTATGCCCTTGGCACCTAAGGTACCATATACTAGGGACTCATAAGGCACCACAGTATCCAATCACTAGTGCACCTAGAGTGCACTCCATGTCGTTTAGAGAGAGCAGATAGACTGGGGCCCTGAATAGCAGGGTCCCAGTCCAACTAAGTCATAAACCAGCAAAACACCAGGAAAAAAGTGGGGCAACCATATAGTCAGATTCCACCTTCCTACACTCAGTATCCAACAGATCTAAAGAAGTAAGTGCCCATGGATGTCAGGGAACAGACTTAGTGGCACCGGAGCTATGAGGGGAGGCAGTCTGCGACGTGGCCAGTACAATGTTATCAGCTCGGCCATAAATGATTCATGACAGAGTTCCCAATGTGTGGCCTACTCAACGGCTGTGTGGTCCGGAGGCAGCGGGCAGCGCGGGCCAACCGCTGTTCAGCAAGCTCCTCCTGGAACACTAACACACGGCGTTGAAATGGCATGTGGTGATGACTCGTGGTTGACCTAGGCAGTAGCGACAGAGCTGAGCAGGTGTTTGGCCAGCGACGATGCCGTGTCCTGCCTGGTCCAGACTGGATTGGATTTGTGTGAGGCCTGCAGGCCCGCAGTATAGTCCGAAGGCATAGTCTCCAAGGGCCCACAGACACGTGTGGCTGGGATGCCATGCACATACTTCGTGTCACCACATAGAAGGGGGTATAGTGAGTTAAACTCGGCATTTGCGTGTGTACTCGGCCATTGCCAAATCAAGACTCAGTCCCACATGTGTGGCCTACTTGACCGCAGTGTAGGCCCAGGGCAGCGGTCAGTAGGGGCACACATCCATGGGTCATTGGCCCGCGATGCACAGAGTTAGTGACACCAGGGCAGTTGTCGTCAGTGTCCGGACACCTCCGTGGAGATGGTCCTTTTCTCCTCTGGACTGAACCGCGTCTTCCTCTTACTCGTCTCCTTCTGTACAATGATATGGTCTTCGCCATGCAGATATCACGACTCAGTTCCACATGTGTGACCTACTTGAGCATAGCGTAGGCTGGAGGCAGCGGAGCAGTACGTAAAGGGTAAAGGGGTGCAGCGGGCCTGTGTCGCGGGGGCCGTGATGGTGTGAGGAGGCTGCCAAGGACGCGGGGTTCGGGCTTGGAGTTTGCGCCGGCACGTGGTGGGCCCTCTTCGGCACATGCCAGTGTCGGCAGGTGAGCTGTGAGGCCTGTATTCGCAGGGGTGGGCATGACAGGTTGGGAGTCCATCGGCCCGTGGTGCAGCAGGCGCATAGGTTTGCATGCCACAGCGCTCACGGCGAGGGCGTCGGCCTCGTGGTGGGCTAGGAGGCGCCGCCCTGGCAGGCACGTTTGGCATTCCGGAAGAGGACCACGCCCAGGGCTACGTGCTTTTTATTCACACCCCTACGCTGGCCTTGCGTACGCCGGGACAGGCCACTCCACACACGCTTGCAGGGGGGACGTCACATGCTACATTTCCGCATTCTTCCCCACTGGCTGTGGTGTGGTGACATGGTTGCGTCCACTGTCCACTGCACTCCACACATCAGCAGTGCATGTGGGCATGGATATGTCTGTGGTCTGCATACTGCTATCTGTCCAGGACATCTCCGCCACACTTGGCATTGTGTACATTCTCATTCATGGGTCACTTGCCTCCTTTGCACATACCTGGTTCCCACCTCTCCCCACATTCCACTATTGTGTGGCTGCGGTGCCATGCCGTTGATGGTTCGTGTACATGGCTGGGCAAGGTTGCCACAGTGAGTTGTGCTGTCGTGTCTGGTGGGTGGGCATGTTGTCTGGCATGTTGTATGTGATTTTGTGACGTGCGCATTGCCAGTGTTGTGAGTTGCATGATTGTGGAGTTGAGGTGTGTGCTGTTTTTATTTGGTACTTACCTACATGCAGTGCATTTCCATGGGTGCCATCATGGTAACGCTGGTTGATGATGGACTGTCGGGGGATGCTGGAATCATGCACACTGGCTGGGTAGTTGGCTGCAATCTTGGTGTAGGGTCCCCGCTGGTCCACTATTGCCTGCACATTGGTGGGATGCGTGTGCTCTCTGTTGCGGTAATTGTGTGTTTTTTCTGCAGGGGGCATTAGTTGCACATGTGTGCAGTGGATTGCCCCCAACAGGTGCAGGCCTCCTGCTATGGCGTGTAGTCGTTGCTTGGTCTCCAGCTGTTCCTGCACATTGTGGGGGACGTTTAGGTACTGGGGTACCTGGCTGGTGTTGGCATCCAGAACAGGTGTAGGGAACTTGGAGGGGGCTGGCTGTGTGTCTTCTCCGACTCTGGCGGATGTTGTTTGGGGGGTACGGGAGGCCAACTTGTGCAGCACAGCCAGCAGCTTTGTCTGCGGAGGGATGTTGTTTGTCCGCTGTGTTGGTACAGTCAGCCTGTGGGCAATGGTCACCCGGATGCAGTGGATGGTTGTCCTTTTGTGCCTGTAGTGGGCATTGACATTGTCTGGTGTTAGGTCTGTGGGGCTGGTGCGTTTCCTGAGGGTCCGCTGTCTTTGTCTGCGCTGCCTCTGTGGTGGTCCGGGGAGGAGGGGGGTCCGGGGAGGGGGTGGCAGAGGGTGTTGTTGCCCTCTCGGGGCTCCGGGATGCATGGTGAGGAGCTCCATGGCATCTGTTGTTCTTCATGTGTGGGTGTGGGCTGCTCTCCCTTTGATGGTGCAGGTTGTCATCCGACTTTACACCAGGCCAGAGCAGGTGTTAGGTTCTTGCTGCTAACGTGCCTCATCGCCTGTTTTGGGGTCTTATCGCTGATCGGGCTGGTCGTTGAGAATGTTGTGGTGTGCTGTTGTCGCCAATTTTTGCTCGGGAACGCCTACTCTGCATCTCATTAGCGATAGTTGCGGGGGTCATCTGTGGCGATGTTTTTTGCGGATGCTATCGCGGGTAAAATGGTGTTCTGGGCTGTTAACACCAGCTTGTGAATGGTGCGATGATTTATCGCCACTTTGGCTGGGATAATGTGCCGCTAACTCGGCGATAAGTCCTTGAGAATATGCCCCAACGTGTATTTGTAGCGCACGTCAACTCAAAAGGGTATCTTAGCGCTGAATAACAGTGATATAACATTAATGGCAGCAGCCCCACTTTAAAAATTTTTCCTGCGGCACTGCAGTGTTGTCAAGCCGGACCTGAAAGAGTGTCTGCATAACTTTGCATTCAAATTGCAATTCAAGAAGCAAAGCATGTCCCCATCCCTAGACACACAAATACTGCTTTGCATGAGATGCAGCCTAAACCTTCGATAGTGAAGCAATTGCACACATTTGCGACATCAGAGAAATGTTGGCTAGGATAAAACCGAGCATAAAATGCATGTAAACAAACGTAGTCGTTGAAAGGCAATGCTGCATTTTCACATTCCCTTTTCTGTAACATACTTATGCAGTGTATAGTCCTTCCTTAACGTTGCATCCACACTATACACTTTTCCCAATGTCACTACTAGTTAAAAGCACCCACAGAGGCCTATATGCTTCACAGTGTTTCCTCAATTCGCAACTACGATTGTGTGAAACTTAATTTTCACCTGCAAAGTTTAGAAAAGTTAAGAACGTTGTACTTTGCAAAGAATGTCGAGTTTTGTAAAGTTTGCAGACATATTCTTGCAAAGGAACTTTATCTCAAATATTTTCCGACTACTGAATTAGCCATTGAAATTGAAGTTTTGCTCTCAATTTTTTCAGAAAAAACAGTGTGAGGATTTATTTATTTCACACAGTTTAAAATACTTAACCTTGAAGCTGCCAACAAATTGAAGATTTTTTTTAAAAAGTGGGTGGAGAAAAACATTGCAACTTTCTACACTCCTGCCAACAAAATCACATCTTGATACTAAATCGATCTCAATTAGTGCCCCCACTTCATATCCATTTCACTCTGACACAGTTAGTTTTGCTACCTTTCTCTACATTTTTGCACATATCACACATTTGTTTTTTATTCAGGCCTACCTGTTAATGTCTTTTTTTGGACCTGTGGGGATATCCTACATCCTCAATTTTCCATTTTGAATGTTTGAGCTTTTAGAATTGTTTTTAAGAGGCAGCATTTACTGGAAATATAAGAACTAAAGCAGGCTGGGATTACATTTGTGTAATTTCCGCAAAGAAAAATGCGAGCTTTGTCATTTGCACTATTTTTTAGCACAAACTGCATCCTTAACACCCATTTGTTTGCCGGAAAAAGCATTTTGCACAAAAAAACTGCAAAATTTTGCATGACCCAAACAGCTGCTTACCTTGGGTTTGTATGTGTTCTTCCCATGCTTCTGCGATAGGATTTTTACTTGAGCTGCATCTCAATTAAGTGACATGGGGGCATATTAGCAAGACCCACGTTAAAATTAGGCTTGCTAATATGCGTTATGGAATTCCAATAGAAGCCCAGGTTAGATGTCCTGCACATCTAACATGGGCTTCTATTAGAATTCTATAACGCATATTAGCAAGCCCATTATCGCCGTTTTAACGGCAGTTTCCTGCCGCTAAAACGGCGATAATTTTAACGTGGGTCTTGCTAATATGCCCCATGGTTTATTGATGTAATCGCATGCATTTCACGTAACAACCGTAACATGAAATTCCGGGAATTACACGAAGTTATTCTGACGTAAAGACAATTTTGCATGACCTAATCTAAAGTACACATGCATACAAATAAACATTTTCTATAACACGCGGAGGACGTTTTGCTGTCACCAAAACGAATGGAACATTTGCCGCTTCTCTGCCAAGAGAAAAACTGGGACTGAAGCAGTTGGCAGGAAAAAATGCTCGCGAGAGAGAGTGGCACAAACGCAGGGGCATATTAGCAAGACCGGCGATAAAATTATCGCCGTTTTAGCGGCAGGAAACTGCCGCTAAAACGGCGATAATGGGCTTGCTAATATGCGTTATAGAATTCCAATAGAAGCCCAGGTTAGATGTGCAGGACATCTAACCTGGGCTTCTATTGAATTCCATAATGCATATTAGCAAGCCCATTATCGCCGTTTTAGCGGCAGTTTCCTGCCGCTAAAACGGCGATAATTTTATCGCCGGTCTTGCTAATATGCCCCGCAATTCTTTCACTGGGGATGTATTTGTAGAAGCAGAGCTGAGTCCTGGAGAAAAGCGAGGTATACAAATGTGCCCATTAAGATTAGAGAACTGGGACACCTACTTAAAGTGGCTGAAGATCAATAGGAGATGAGATTACAGCATGACTCAGCGTCAGGAGACTAGACTGTGCAGACAGAGGGGCAGATTTACAAGCCCCTTGCGCCACTTCTGCGTCACTTTTAACATGGGAAAAGTGACGGAAAAGTGGCGCAAGGGGCTTGTAAATAAGCCCCAGAGTGTCTTGTCATGAGCATGGATGTGTGAGTCGTTTTGAGGGAAAAAATATAAAAAAATAAAGAAACAGTGCATAAATACTTCCTCCACAAAGGCTATATTGTAATTCACATGGATCTCAAAAGTATGGCGAACCAAAGTGTGTTTAACCAATATTGATAACATTATAACAAAACAAGAGATGGAGGGAGCTGTATGTGCTTGCACTGAACTATAAAGATATAAACTTAAGAGAATTTCAAGAAGCTGGGTCAAACGGCTTTATCATGTTTTAATAATCGTTTTCTAAATCAATGGCTAGAATTCGGGTATTTTGAATTCATGCTTTATGTTGGATTTAATTGCTGTGGTTATTTTAAGCATACAAGTGAATGACATGAAGATAATCTGGTTTGGATGAATGTAAACCAATCTTCACGTTTGTCAATTTTGCAATGGGGAAAGGAAGGAAGAAGTAAATATGAAATTGTGCAGTCATGAACTCCATGGTTTGTCTCATGGAGTCCACCTAATTGGTTGTTTGTGTTAGGAAGAATTAAGTGGGGCCTACCTGCCAGAAATCCTAATTGATAATATGAAATTCTTAATGAAAAAGTGGGTGTTGAGGGCTCCTCTAAAGACCAAGGGGCATATTGTCAAGAACGGCGTTAAAAATTATCGCCGCTTTAGCGGCAGAAAACTGCCGCTAAAGCAGCGATAATGGGCTTGATAATATGCCCTTGAGAATTCCAATAGAAGTCCATGTTCTGGTGTGAACATGGGCTTCTATTGGAATTCTCCAGGGCATATTATCAAGCCCATTATCGCCGCTTTAGCAGCAGTTTTCTGCTGCTAAAGCGGCGATAATTTTATCGCCGTTCTTGATAATATGCCCCCTAGTGAGCACTCATTTTTGACCGTTCTGTGGCAGTGAATTCTGGAGTCTTATCATCTGTGACCTTACGGAAAGTCCATCTGTTGGAAAGTGGATTATTGGTAGGGGCAAATGTAGGTCTGCCACTGGCAATAAGGCCACTAACACATGATAGGACTCAGCATAGGTCTTATAAAATTATTCCTATGCTCAACCCTTGGTAGCTTGGCTGCGAGCAGGCAGGCTTAACTTCAAAGACAGGTATGTAAAGCATTTAAAAACACCAATTCAATAAATAATTAAGACACAATGCATAATAAAAATCCAACACCAATAGGAAATATTTCTATCTTTAAAATGACACCAAAACGACAAAAATCCAATGTAGGGAACCGGAGATATGAATTTTTAAAGATTTATCACTTCATAGCACTTAGAAACTTATAGCACCTTATTGGGATATCTGGTCGCGACAGACCGGCTCAAAGTCAAAGTTTCAGGCCGACCGCGATGGAGCCCTGAGCGGCTACCCCTCGCGGTAGGTCCCGGTCACAGTTTTTACCTTCGGACTTAGAAACATTTGTGGAGCTTTTTCTCGTAGGGTCCCTCGATGCTCTTCACCAGGCCGGATTCGGTGAGGGTTCGCCGGCCTTGGATTTCTTCTGCTCCCGGTCAAACTCTGGAAGTCGGACCTACGGAGCTTTTAGCGGGACGAACCTGGATGGCTTGGCCGGCTCGCGGTTGAAGGCAGGCAGCTTGGCTGACCAGGTTGAGTCGGTCCCCCTATGGAGCTTTTTTTCAAAGTTGCTCCAAAGCTCTCCAAACTCCTGGAACTTCTTCCTGAAGTTCCCCAAAGGGTCCCAAAGTGTCTCAAACTCACTCCAAGGGTCTGAAACCTCCAAGATGGTCCTTGAAAGTTGAGGACTTTCCACAATCCACTTGGACAAAACCCTTACAAATCCACTGGTAGTCTTCCAGGTCGCGGATTCTTGGTGGTGATGATCCAGGTGAGCTCTGTTAACCTGTAGCTTGCAGGGAGTCCACTCTTTACTCTTTTTCACAGCAAGGTAGTCCACAGGGCTGTAGTTCCTGATGGTGCAGTCCACAGAGGGCAGGCCTTACAATTGCACATCCAACTTCTCAGCATGGCACAACGTCTTGCTTTCTTAAGTTTCAAGCAGCAGATCTGAGGGGCTCTGCCTTTCTCAGATACTTATTCCAAGTTCTTTGGGTCATTCAGGACAATGGGAGCAGGGCAACTCCCCAAGGATATGACCACATCCTGTAGAGTGTGGCATTATTTTGTCCCAGAGTGCATCAAATCCTCCAAATTCATAATGGCTGATTTTCCATCAGGGAGGTAAGAGCTGGCTAAACACACCCCTAGGATGGCTACTTTCCATAGACTTTCCCCCTTGCATCTGCTCATACCTTCCTTAAGCCTAGCATCTGACTGAGGTGAAGAGTTTAGAGTTGTAAATGACACTGCTTTCTTCTCTCCTCTTTGAAGACCATGGTTTACGACTCCTCCCCCTGCTCTGGCATTCCTGTGTAGCAGCACACTGCCCTCCCAGCAGAGCTGGTTAACCCCAGGGGCTCTTTATCACCTCTTCAAGGCAGCCTGGCTAATCCACTTAACTCTGACCAATCAGGACAGACCACTGGAAGGCTGAATCTGGACTTACAAACAAGAAAGTCTTATAACTTCTTGTCTGTACATTTTAGGAGAAATTCAATAATATGATATTGTTGGATTTATCACTACCATTCTGGGAAGTCTTTGAATGGAAGTTCTATCATTCTCCTATCAGGAGTTATTAGTTAATAACTTCTTGCCATGTTAACCTATGTGGCATGGGATTTGCAATGGGAAAAATGACTTGGGCCATTTTTCCAGCACCAGGACTTACAAAAACATATTTTATAAGTACGACACCTATATCTACAGGACCCCCACCCCATGGATCACCTAGGGGACATTTTAGGGGTTCTGAATCTGTAGAAATATTGCAGATCCTCCCTCCACAGTGCTAATAGCATCAAAGTCGAATTTGGGCAGCACTTTATCACAATGTGGGGAGTGAAATGTGAAATTTCACTTAACCCAGGGTATATAAAACTCATTTTATAAGGGTCCACCTTATAAATACCTGACCCCCCACCCCTGGGATACCTAGGGGAGACCCTGGGGGTTCCTAGTATGCTAAAACATTGTAGGTTATGCATTTTTAAGTGCCCCAAACACCAAAGTCGAGTTAGGGCAGAATTTACTTTTTAAAAGCAGTCATGGAACCCAGGGCTGCTTTTAAACTGACCTCAGGCTTCAGCAGTGCACACATGCAAGTGCAGAAAAGGCTGCTGGCCTGTAAACTGCCATACCCTACTATATACTAGGGACTGATAGGTAGTTTCAATCCCCCTGCCCTATTATGTATTAGGGTCTTATAGGGTAGGTCATGCCAATCACAGGGGTACCCCAACCCATAGTGTACCCTAGTGTATGTAGGTGTTTTAACTGTATTCTAAATGTGTCTCTTTCAGCATAGCACTGGCCCTGGGCCTGGTTAGGCAAAGCCCAGGGTCAGTCAGAGTCAGTTACCACCAGTACCAGTCAGCAAAAAGTTGGGGGGTGCCCAGGGCACAGGATGACTTTGCAAAATAGCCCCCCCCAAACGAAAGGTGATGGGTTACTAACCTACACCCTGGTAGTCCTCATCAGCTAAGTGGAAAAACCTGGAAAGTCCATCTGCATTTGCATGGGCAACCCCAGGTCAGGTGTTCCACTGTAAAGTTCATTCCCTGTAGGGAAATGGACCACCTTAACAGCTTGGGATTCTCCCCTCTCATCTGCATGAGCCATCTGATAGGCCTGTGGTCAGTTTGAACACGAAAGTGAGTCCCAAAAAATATGGTCTCAACTTTTTCAGGGACCAAACCACAGCAAAAGCCTCTCTCTCAATGGCACTCCACCTCTGCTCTCTGGGAAGAAGTCTCCTGCTAATAAAGGCAACTGGCTGATCAAGGCCCTCTTCATTTTGCTGTGACAACACTGCCCCAATCCCTTGCTCTGAAGCATCTGTCTGAACCACACATTGTTTTGTGTAATCAGGGGCCAGCAGCACTGGTGCTGAACACATAGCAGCTTTCAGAGTGTCAAAAGCCTTCTGACACTCTGGGGTCCAATCCACCTTTTTGGGCCTCTTCTTAGAAGTGAGTTCTGTTAGGGGCCCCACAATGGTCCCATAAATTTGAACAAACTTTCTATAATACCCTGTCAGTCCAAGGAATGCCCTGACCTGACTCTGGGTAACAGGAGCTGTCCAATCCAAAATAGTTTGTATTTTAGCGTGGAGAGGCTGTACATGGCCCCCACCTACCAGGTGGCCGAGGTTCACCACTGAACTCTGCCCTATTTGGCACTTACTTGCCTTAATAGTCAGGCCTGCCTGCTGCATGGCCTGAAGCACTTCCCTTAAGTGGCTTAAGTGGTCCCCCAGGTAGAACTGTATACAGCTATATCATCCAGATAAGCTGCACTGAACTGTTCCAACCCAGACAAGACCCTGTTCACCAACCTTTGGAAGGTGGCAGGTGCATTCTTTAAGCCAAAGGGCATTACCTTGAACTGATAATGTCCTTCTGGTGTGGAGAATGCTGACCTCTCCATTGCTCCATCAGTGAGGGCAATCTGCCAGTAACCTGAAGTCAAATCAAATGTATTCAGGTACTTAGCAGCCCCTAACCTGTCAATGAGCTCATCAGCTCTAGGTATAGGGTGAGCGTCTGTCTTTGTGACTGCATTCAATCCTCTGTAGTCCACACAGAACCTTAACTCCTTGGGTCCCCCCTGAGGATTAGGTTTAGGTACCAGCACCACTGGACTGGCCCATAGACTCTCAGACGGTTCAACTACCCCCAATTCCAGCATCTTAGCAACCTCAGCTTTAATGCTGGCTCTGACATGGTCAGACAACCTGTGCAGTTTATTTTTGACAGGTAAGCTGTCACCAGTGTCAATGTGGTGCACACACCACTCAGTGATGCCTGGGGTCAAAGAGAACAGGCCAGCAAACTGCTCCAGCACTTGCTTACAGTCTCTGTGCTGCTGGTCTGTCAACTTGGGAGAGAGTACAACCCCCTCCACTGACCCATCTTGCACATTAGTGGAGAGGAGGTTGGGCACAGGCTCAGTTTCCTCCTCCACACCCTCATCAGTGACCAGTAACATGGTCATGTCTGCCCTGTCATGGTGGGGTTTCAATCTATTCACATGCAGGACCCTATGAGGGTTCCTGGGGGTGCCAAGGTCAACCAAATAGGTAACCTCACCCTTCTTTTCTAAGATTTGATAGGGCCCACTCCACTTGTCATGGAGGGCCCTGGGAGCCACAGGCTCCAACACCCACACCAATTGTCCTGGAGTATACTCAGGCATAGTAGCCTTTTGATCATACCAGTGCTTCATGAGCTCCTGGCTGGCCTCCAGTTTTCTATTTGCCTTGTACATGTACTCTGCCATTCTAGATCTCAGGCCTAGCACATAGTCGAGCACATTGTCCTTTGCTTCTTAAAGAGGCTTCTCTAAAGACTCTCTCAGCAGGCTCAATGGCCCCCTCACAGGGTGTCCAAACAACAACTCAAAGGGACTGAAACCAACCCCTTTCTGTGGCACCTCCCTGTAGGCAAACAGTAAGCATGGGAGGAGAACATCCCATCTCCTCCTGAGTTTCTCTGACAAATCATTTATCATGCCCTTCAGGTTTTTGTTGAATCTCTCAACAAGACCATTTTCTTGTGGGTGATAGGGGGTGGAGAACTTGTAGTTGACACCACACTCATCCCACATAGCAGTCAGTTAGCTGGACAGGAAGTTCGTGCCCCTATCTGATACCACCTCTTTTGGAAAACCCACTCTGGTGAACACACCAAGCAGTGCTCTAGCCACTGCAGGAGCATCAATGGTTCTATGAGGGATTGCTTCAGGGTACCTAGTGGCATGGTCCACTACCACTAAGATATACCTATTCCCTGATGCAGTAGGTGGGTCCAGGGGACCAACAATGTCCATCCCCACCCTTTCAAAAAGAACCCCTACCACTGGCAGTGGTATTAGGGGAGCCTTTGTCTTGCCCCCTGCCTTGCCACTGGCCTGACAGGTGACACAGGAGCTGCAAAACTCCTTTACCTTTTCAGACATATGGGGCCAGTAGAAATGGTTCACCAACCGTTCCATGTCTTTGTCTGTCCCAAATGTCCTGCCAAGGGGATATCATGACCCAAAGTCAGGATGAACTCTCTGTACTTCACCAAAGGCACCACAAACCTCCTGGTGGCCCCCTCCTTGAGGTTTCTGGCCTCAGTATAAAGCAGTCCATCTTCCCAGTAGACTTTGTGAAACCCACTGTCATCCCCCTCCTCTTGCTTAGAGGCAATCCGCCTCAAGCTCTCAAGGGTGGGACAGTCTCTCTGTTCCTTACTGAACTCCTCTCTGGAGGGTCCACCTGCTCCTGTCAGTTCTGCCAAATCTGACAGCTCTGGCAGGGATGGAGTCCCTCCCTCAGAGGCCAGATCTTCCCCATCAGGGTTAGATTCTTCCTGCACCTCTGGAGTTCCCTGGGCTGGCTCACCAGGCCCAGTACCCTTGTACTTGGATGCTTGGCCCTTTGTTCCGGTACGCAGTCAAAATATCGATTTTTTTATATCGACCTACACTAATATAGAGTTTTTAATATCATAGGGACAGAATATCGATGTCAAGAATATCGGTGACCAGAATATCGACCTTAAGGTAAGTAATATCGTTTTTTTATATCGAAGTAAGTAATATCGAAGTAAGTAATATCGTTAGCAAAAATATCGTAGTTAATAATATCGATATTTATATTAGTGTTATGTATTTTAGTATGTATTTTATATGTATGTTTAACATTTTTTGTAGTGTATTTTTATTATTTTTAAATATATGTATTAAATGTTTAGAAATTAGTAATTTTTTTTAAGTAAATTTTGCGTTTTAGTATCAGAGCGGGTTGTGGGTTTATAGGGGAATAGGGTGGGAAGTAATTTAATTATAATTAATTAATTAATATGTTTTTATTTATTGTTATTGATTATTAATTTATTGCTGATTAATTATTAATTGTTAATTAATTTTTATTAATTGATTAATTTATAATTATATTTATTATAATTAATTTATTATTATTTTTTATGTATTGTTATTGTTAATTAATTTATTGTTAATTTATTATTAATCGGTAATTAATTTTTATTAATTGATTAATTGATAATTAAATTAATTGTGTTCTTTTATGTGTAGCGGGTTGTGTGTTTATGGGTGAATAGGGTGGGAAGTAATTTAATGTTATTTAAGTAAATATTAATTTAATTTTATTGGTATTTATTATTAATTTTTAGTTAATTAATTATTAATATGTTATTTATTTTACAAAAATTATTTAATTAATAAGTATGTTAATTTAACCCCTAAGCTATCCAACACTTTCCCTACTGTTGCACTCACTGGAGTGGGAATAGTAATTTTTACCCCTACGCTATCCAACACTTTCCCTACTGTTGCATTCACTGGAGTGGGAATAGTAATTTTTACCCCTACGCTATCCAACACTTTCCCTACTGTTGCACTCACTGGAGTGGGAATAGTAATTTTTACCTCTAAGCTATCCAACACTTTCCCTACTGTTGCACTCCCTGGAGTGGGAATAGTAATTTTTACCCCTACGCTACCCAACACTTTGCCTACTGTTGCACTCACTGGAGTGGGAATAGGAATTTTAACCCCTACGCTATCCAACACTTTCCCTACTTTTGCACTCCCTGGAGTGGGAATAGTCATTTTTACCCCTACGCTATTCAACACTTTCCCTACTGTTGCACTCCCTGGAGTGGGAATAGTAATTTTAACCCCTACGCTATCCAACACTTTCCCTACTGTTGCACTCACTGGAGTGGGAATAGTAATTTTTACCCCTACGCTATCCAACACTTTCCCTACTGTTGCACTCACTGGAGTGGGAATAGTAATTTTAACCCCTACACTATCCAACACTTTCCCTACTGTTGCACTCACTGGAGTGGCAATAGTAATTTTTACCCCTACGCTATCCAACACTTTCCCTACTGTTGCACTCCCTGGAGTGGGAATAGTAATTTTAACCCCTACGCTATCCAACACTTTCCCTACTGTTGCACTCACTGGAGTGGGAATAGTAATTTTTACCCCTACGCTATCCAACACTTTTGCTACTCTTGCACTCACTGGAGTGGGAATAGTAATTTTTACCCCTACGCTATCCAACACTTTCCCTACTGTTGCAGTCTATCCAACATTTTCCCTACTGTTGCACTGTTTGGAGTTGGAATAGTAATTTTATTACCTCCGCTATCTAATATTTTTTGTATTATTTTAGTCAATGTAGTATATAATTAATTTTTAAAAGATTACAAATAATTTTAATTTTTTTAATTTGGTACATATATTGAATTTTTATTTATATTATTGTTTTATGTGTATAGATGTATTTATATGATATTTTTAAAAAATTATAAGTTATTAAAATAATTATTAAAAATTATTAGTAAGTATATATATATTATATATTATATGTATATGTTTAATTCATTTTTACATTACATATATATTGCTTATAATTTTTAAACATTTAAAAATATTTTTAACTATGTTTATTTTAATTATATGTATTATTTACTTTATTTTACATTATTTTTTTAACTTAAATAAAAAACGATATTTTTAACAACGATATTTTTGACATCGATATTTTTTTTCTCAATATTTTTGAACTTACCATAATGTAGATAGGATGTCGATATTCTTGACTTCGATATTCTTGCGTCGATATTTCTGTAGGTCGATATTCTGACCTTCCATATTTTGTCAGTGATTCCTTTGTTCCAGGGTCCCAGTGTCCAGCCCCTCCCTTCTGGATAGTCTGTGACCTAGTCACAGCACATACCCACTCAGGGAGCTCCAATATTTTCATATGGAGTCCTCTCTCCACCTCTGACCACACAGAGGCTTCAAGATCATTGCCCAGTAAACAATGGACTGGGAGCACCTTCGACACAGCTACCTTCATAGGGCCTGTCACACCTCCCCATTCCAAATCCACCACAGCCATACGATGGAGTTTGGTAGTGCTGTCTGCATAAGTCACCTGGTGAAACTCACCAGGTAGCAACCTCTCTGGAGGCACCAGCTCATCCAGGACCATAGTTACACTAGCCCCAGTGTCTCTGATAGCCTCAACCTCAGTTCCATTCACTTTAGGCCTCTGCCTGTACTTGTCCATGTTTGGAGGTAAGGCAGGAGGGGTTGCAATATTCACCCCACCCAGGGACACTAAAGTCACTTCCACCACCTGACTACCCCTCTATGGGGCACCACTCTCCACCCCTACACTTACACTGGGAATCCCTGTGGATGGCCCCTTAGGTGGGAGTTTCTTGGCGCAGACAGCATCTCCCTGTTTATGCCCTGGCTGGTTACAGTCAAAGCACTTTCCCACCTTTGAGGGATCAAAGAACCTTACATTCTTTCCCTGATACCCCCTCCCTTTGAATTTGGGTTGGCTCGGGCCCCCCCTCCTTGTGCAGGTTTTTGTGGGTCTTTGGAGGACTCCTTCTGGTTTTGACCTTCTTTCCCTTGGGCTTTCCCTTGGGGAGGGACCTGTGCTCCTTTCTTCTGGTCACCCCCTGGTGCTGAATGGAAACCCGGGTTCTTACCCTCTCATCAGCTGCTTCCCCCAGCTCTCTGGGGTCTGTCAGCTTAGAGTCCACTAGATACTGGCGTAACTTCTCTTTTGCACAATGAGTCAAAATATGTTCTTTCAAAAACAAATTATACAATCCCTCATATGTGTCAACTTTGTTACCAACAAGCCAGCCTTCCAGTGCTTCACTGAAATGTCCACAAAGTCTACTCAAGACTTTGAACTCAATTTCTGGGTGCCTCTAAACTTCACCCTGTACTGCTCTGGAGTCAGACCAAATCTCTTGACTAAGCATGCCTTCATCTGCTGGTATGATTCTGCATCCTCTCCCTTCAGGGTCAGGAGCCTATCCCTCCCAGCTACTGGAATTAACTCCCACAGGAGTGCACCCCAAAACCTAGAGTGGACCCTACTCATTCTAAGGGCCCTCTCAAAAGCTGCTAGACACTTGTCAATGTCACCCCCCTCTGTGTACTTGGGCACTATACCCTTGGGAAGTTTGGGATCAAATCCACCACCACTGGACATCTCAAAATCTTCATCATTTTCACTGCCACCATTTCTTTTGAACGCCTCCTCCCTCTCCCATTTCTTCTTAGCCAATTCCAATTTCTCCTTCTCCAAGGCAATCAAAGCTAATTGAGCCTCAAGCTGTCTCTCTGCAAGGGACAGTGGTGGTTCCTGAGTAAGGGACCCCTCCCCACTCCCACCATCTGGAATCATATGGCTGACACTAGATAAAATGGAAGAGGCATCATCCTCACCCTCCTCTTGGATGAGGTTGGGGGGGACACCCTTTATCCCCCCTTGACTCTCCTCAGCTACCCCAGCCCAGGCCTTTAGGGTTTCAAGCAACCCTGCCTTCCTAAGCTTCTTGTAAGCAGGCAGCCCCCTAAGCCTACACTGTTCCCTAAGATCAGCCATCTTGAACTGGGACAGTTTAGCCAGGTCCATCTCCATGGTTCCCTAGTTTTGGGTCACAACAACTAGGCACAACAGACTTAGAACAATTTGGAAAAATAAAAACAATGGATTAAAAACAGTTTAGTCCAAATACCAAAAATCAAACTCAAAAGTTTTGTTCTAAGGCAATTTAGAGGATTTTTATAATTTTAATTCACTTTACTGAAAGGTGTACTTTTTAAACACAAGTCCTTAGCGGGACGAACCTGGATGGCCAAGCCGCCTGCCTTCAACCGCGAGTCGGCCAAGCCATCCAGGTTCGTACCGCTAAAAGCTCCGTAGGTCCGACTTCCAGAGTTTGACCGGGAGTAGAAGAAATCCGAGGCCGGCGAACCCTCACCGAATCCGGCCTGGTGAAGAGCATCGAGGGACCCCACGAGAAAAAGCTCCAGAAAAGTTTCTAAGTCCAAAGGTAAAAACTGTGACTGGGACCTACTGCAAGGGGTAGCCGCTCAGGGCTCCATCGCGGTCGGGCTGAAACTTTGACTTTGAGCCAGTCTATCGCGACCAGATGTCCCAATATGGTGCTATAAGTTTCTAAGTGCTATAAAGTGATACATCTTTAAAAATTCATATCTCCGGTTCCCTACATTGGATTTTTGTCATTTTGGTGTCATTTTAAAGATAAAAATATTTCCTATTTTTATAAATTGGTGTTGGATTTTTATTATGCATTGTGTCTTAATTATTTACTGAATTGGTGTTTTTAAATGCTTTACATACCTGTCTTTGAAGTTAAGCCTGCCTGCTCGCAGCCAAGCTACCAAGGGTTGAGCATGGGAATAATTTTCTAAGACCTATGCTGAGTCCTATCATGTGTTAGTGCCCTTATTGCCAGTGGCAGACCTACATTTGCCCAAACCAATAACCCACTTTCCAACACCATCCCATTAGCTTTTTCCATCTGCACAACTTTAAGATCCAAATTTTGATTGAAATGATCTGTTAAAGTTAGTGTCACCACCCCTGCCAATGTATTCATAACGGTGCTTGAGCAAGGATCTAATGTGGATAATTTGAGGCCGAATTTCACAGTCTGATGCCCCAGAGTCACCGGCTTCCAGCAACATGAAGCGACTACCCTACCCAAGGTGCAACCTTCTCTACCATGATGAAGGAGGACATAGAGGCTATCTACATATTTGCTGAGGAGTTGAGATCTCTGAATACTGTAAGCAGAATAGAAGAATTATTTCACAGAGCCCCCTCTGCTTCATCCCACTGTAAGCAATTCTATGCACCTCTGTAGGAAAATCCCACATTTTGCATGGCCACTCCCATCTTTTTGTCTAATGCTACTGGATTTTGGAGACTGTGCACTGGGACTCTGCTAACCAGGCCCCAGTGCATGTGCTCTGACCCCTAAAACATGTTGAAATTGTCAATACCCGTAATTTACATATTTAAACGTACCTATACTCCCCTAGTATATGGTACAAAATGTACCTAGGGCCTGTAAGGTAAATGTTACTAGTGAACTGCAGCACCCATTGTGACACCCACTACAGTGACAGTGCAAACATGACTGCTGGCCTACCATTGTAGCTTGGCTATGGCAGTTTTAAAACTGCAATTCAGCCTCTCAAAATAAACCAATTTGAAAGGTCAAAACCTTCCGTTAAAATATAAATAAGTCACCCCTATGGAGGTCTTACACGCCCTAAGGCAGGGTGCCTATTTAAAAGTATTTAAAAGTAGGATATGTAAAAATGTATTGTTACACATGTCCTTACAGCAAAAAGGCCCCAAAAGCTATTTTCACTGTTGCTAGGCTGGCTGTTCCATAGGAGAGCTCTGGATTACATCATTACATTTAATAGTGCTAATTTTGGTAAGGAAACAGCAAGACATTTATTTCAAAGACTTGTTTGAATAGTTATTTCAAATCCATTTAATAGTAACATCAAATCTGTACTAACTAAGAAATTTAAATTTTTCGTTCTTAAAGCCTCTGGAGACCCATTTGTGTAAGCTCCAACTTACCTGGCAGATGAATAGTCCCCTTGGTAGGTCTAAAAATGCTCCCAAAGTAGAACAAAGGCCTTGGGTGTGGCGAAATGTTTTGTTCTTCTTGCAGGATGATCATCTGGTGAGTGCCCAGGAACTTGATTAACTTCAGTGGGGTCTATCCTCTCACAAGAAAATGTTAGCTGACATCTGGGCAGTGCACTTCTTTGTTCCCCCAGTCAGACAGGCACCAATACTTGTGGAAGAGGTGCTGTCACCAGAACTGGTATGAAGTAACGACAGAGGATAGGTTGTTCATTTCACTCCCCACACTCCTGGGGCGGGCACACAGGATCTGCACAAGAGGAAATGGGTTTCACCATCTTGGATTTCAGCAAAGAGAGGCACTGTGACATTGTTTGCAGTAGGGTGCACAGGAACTGCTGCAAGAGTGGGGAGTGTTAACCCTGGGAACATTTTCCCTATTGGCTAGGCAGGCACCAGAAGTGAAGAGACCGTAAAGGCTGGTCCTGCTCCCACTTGTACTCAGGACAAAGACATGGACTCCAAGGGTCAGTTGGATTGCCTCCTGTTAAGCTACAGGGACTCACCAAGCTGCAACAAGCCCCTTTTACTGAACAGCCCTGCTGACCAGTTCAAACTGGACCTGCCCTGGACACTGCTGGTGGCTTCTGTTTGAGTGAGCCCCCTTGGCTGTATCAAAGTGTATTCCTCTTAAAGTCCTGAAAGACCTGGGCTTTAGAAACGTTTTGGCTCCAAAGATCTCTGGACCATCAGTACAAACCTGCCAAGTCAATGCAATGAAGGCACATCACATCTGGCCAAAGATTGAGGTTGCTCCCACTTGGAGCTTTTCTGCAGCAGCAAGTTGTTTCAGCAGGACATCGCAGAGAGCTTATCTGGCCTTGTGGAGCCCTGTTCGGCTACAGCTAGCAGCCTTGCCCCATTGGAGAAATTGAGCTCCAAAAGAGTGACTAAGTCCAAACATAGGAATCTTCACCAGGTGAAGGCACTAAAAGTATCCAGCCTGTGGGAAACTTTCTAGGGCGCATATTTTTAATTTCTCCTGCTCTCATCTTTCCTTCTAAAACTCAACAGATTTACTGGGAACTCATCTGATGGCTATTGGTCTTGTGGAGCCCTTCTCAGCCACAGCCTGTTGCCTTGCTCAGCTGAAGATTATTGACTCCCATTTCAGAGACTAAGGGGCCGATTCTGATGCGGGTTGGAAAAGCTTCCCGACCGAATCGGTTGGGAAATGGTGTCCGACCCACTCGGAACGGGAAAGTCCGACCGGCGGAGTAGGATGCATCCGGATGCTTCCAGATACGATTTGGTTGAACTCCCATTGACTTCAATGGGAACATTTGTTCCTAACCGCATCAGAATTGGGCCCTCGGTCGGGAAGACACGTTCCCGATCCGATTTGGAAGGAGCAAATGCCGTTAGGAGGCCTTCCTAACCGCATCAGAATCAGGCCCTCGGTCAGGAAGCTTTTCGAACCCGCATCAGAATCGGGCCCTTGGTCGGGAAGCTTTTCCAACCCGCATCAGAATCGGGCCCTAAGTCAGAAGGTAAAACTTCTGGACAGGCCAAAACTAGTTTCTATATCTGACTCTCGCATAATAACGGCCAACCTTTCTATTTAACACTTAAAAATTCATATCTCTGGTTCCACTCATTGGATTTTTGCAATTATGGTGTTGTTTTGGTCAATAAATCATCTCTATTTTCATAAGTTTGATAATGAATGTGTTTTTGACTTTTTAAGTGTTTTGGTACTTCTAAATGCTTTACACGTATTCTTTAAGTTAAGTCTGCTTGCTCTGTGTTGCTGCTACTGGGGGTTAAGCTCAGGTTTAAATTAATTAAACTTTTGACTGAACCTATCAAGACAGGGACTATATTACTTGTGATTGACATCACCCTAATTAAAAAAAACACTTTCTCACAAAGATCACAGAATTAGAGGATAAATGCCTAACAGGTGGGGGATTTATAATCACTGGAACATTTTTTGTGTGTCAATGAGCTGATTTATATTACTCAAATAATGTATACAATTAAAGCCTTGATAAGCATTGGTCAATAATTAGGCCTGGGCAGAACTCACGGAGTTTCACTCCATGGAATTCCATGGAGTTACCGACAAACTACACTAAATTCCGCAGAGTTCCAGGAGCGGGCGGAGTATTGCTCGGCCACCCCTAATAAGGTCCTCTTGGATGTGGAGGATAGTTGGGGGCCAAGAAACCCTCCTGTTACCACCAGTAAGTCCCACACAGCAGGATTGCTGACATCTCCTCAGAGACCCCCGTCCCCTTTCCCAACCACTCTAGAAACATGCCTACCGGTGTACTACTGGTTGGGGGATGAAGTCCTCCTGGATGCTGAGGGTCATTGGGGGTCAGGAACCCCTATTGTTAGCACCTGCAAGTCCACCATAGTGAGATTGTTGAGACCTCGTCAGAGGCCCCGCCCCTTTTCTCAACTGCTCTGCAAACGGGCATCCTGATGCACAACTCATTGGGGAATGAAGTACCCTTGGATGCTGAGGGTCGTTGGGGACCAATAACCCCTAATGTTACCACCAGTTAGTCCCACGCAGTGGGATTGATGAGACCTTGTCTGAGGCCCCGTCCCTTTCTCAACCACTCTGCAAACTGGTCTCCAGGTGCACTACTGGTTGGGCGATGAAGTACCCTTGGCTGCTGAGGGTTGTTGGGAGCCAAGAACCCCTATTGTTACCACCGGTAAGTCCCACACAGTGGCATTGCTGAGACCTTGTCGGAGGATCTGTCCCCTTTTTCAACCACTCTGCAAACGAGCCTCGTGGTGCACTACTCCTTGGGGGAGGAAGTCCCCTTGGCTGCTGAGGGTCACTGGGAGCAAAGACCCCTCCTGTTACCATCCAGTAAATCCCACACATCGGTATTGCTGAGAGCTCCTCAGAGGCCGTGCCCCCTTTGTCCACAACACTACAAACATGCCTCCTGTTGCACCACTCACTGGGAATGAAGTCTAGGGGTGAACGTGCCGGAAAAATTCACTCCGCAGTTTGGTTGCAAGAGTTTTTGCCAAACTCCACTTTCCAATCGGAGCGTGGAGTGGCAAAACTCTGCCGGCGGAGCGAAGTTTACCACCCACCCCTATCAGTTAATACAATAGCATCTATATATTAAACTTGTGCAGCCCACACAAGTTCTTATTTTATATTTCTTTCATGCCCTTTTAAAGAAACATTTCTTATTCTGCTATTATGATTATTTTTCATATTCTGGAAATTGTTTATGTATTTATTGCTTGACTGCTGGAGAGTCATTTGAACAAGCAAGTAGACTGGCCCTGCTAGGGCCTTGAAGTAGGGAAGTTCTAGTAAGTTTCCAGTCTTAGTCCGCAAAGGGACTTTGTGGTTTTTCTGAAGAAAATCTCTTCACTGCGTGGGACAAACCTGAAATTTAGTCCGACGCTGTGGAACTGCCAATTGGATGCAACCACAGGAGAACGCTTTCAAGGCCTACAGGACCTCAGTGAGAGCACTTAGAGACTTTCAGCATGTCAGGCATTGGTCAGCTATTATATTTCACAGGAATGTCCTCTTCAGCTTTTCTATGTTCCTCAAGCTACTCAGGGAATTAGCCTTATGATCTTTGGAGATCTTTCTGTCTTTGTATTACAAGTGGAAGGGGATTCAACCTGCTCAAGTCCTTCTCAAAGAACACAGATGCCAAGCGCAGCAGGCTCAGCCTACCTGGTATCCTGTTTGCAACAGTGATCTGAGGAAGGCTGGGTGAGGGTCCAGCTTTGTAGGGTTCACCAGCCTCTGGATGGGGGACACCCTAAGGCACTCTTAGTTCCACTCTGACCAATTGAGTAAATGGTTACTAGGCTCTGACCTACCGGCTTTTGCAGTAGTTCCTGTTTGCTTTAACGTAAACAGACCCAAAATGCCATGCCAGTGCAATTTCAAGATGGCAGAAGTCTTTGGTCACATTAAACATGAGCTATGAGGGCTCTGGTGTGTGTAGGGAGTGCTCTATGGTAATTCTAGTGTCCTCCTACATCTAACACTAAACTCCAGTTTGAAGCAGACAATGTACTCCAAATAAACTCAGCGAGAAGTCTGGTAGAACAAAATCATGGTCCTTCAGTGACGAGACAGGATATTCACAAGAATTGCCCTAGCATCCTGTTTGCCCCCTTTGACAGGCGCAAAACTTTGACATGTGCTTCAGACCGATTTGTCATGCCTGATTTGACACTTGGGGGGGGGGTGTAAACAGGAGGGGCACGGTCCCCACCATCTATAATCTATTGAGCTCAAAGGAGTCATCTCTGCCTATTCAAGTCCGCCTATTTTGTGCTTCTGGGAGGAATTTCACAACTCAGTCAAGGCTTAGCAGTGGCTGGGAGTAGTTGGAGAGGTAATACAAATTAGTCCGCTGGAAGCTCAGGCAGGTACAAACTAATATTCTAAAAATTGCTTTTCCTTAATGTTTAAAAAATCTGACTACAGAGGGGGCGTGGCCAGCCGGCAACTAAGATGGCCGCACCGGAGTAGAGCTCCGAGAGCCGAGGAAATAACCCCCTAAATCCGCCACAATAATCTGACGATAGCCCGAACGAATACCTCCCTTGTGGTCCTGAACATGCTGGGAAGACTTGGACCGAAAAGCGCGGTCTCTTGGCACTCCCGGGCGAAGATATGGAGGATCGGCTGTGGGCCGGAAGGATCGGCAGGCGGAGCCCCGGAGCCATCGACGGCGAGAGAAACTGCTGCCTGAATGATACACACCGCGGAGGCGAGACTTGCTGTTTTCTGACCTGCCCCCCCCTGATTTGATCGCGCAAGAACAAGCGATTGGTGGGGGCACGACCGATTGAGGCTCGAAAGCCGCCCGCGATCTCGGAGGGCGGGCCTAATTGAGAGAGGCAGCTGGAGCATTTGAGGCCTGTGGGCCCGCAATCGAAGAATCATCCAGGACCCGATTTGCATACACGCGGCGGGGGAGCACCAGGGGAGACGCTGTCGCGGGCGCCCCCCCCCCCATGCTCCGCGGCAAAGAAATGATCCGTGGATCAGGACAGGCCAAGATGGAGGTGAGGAGCACAGAATAAGGAAGGGCTCCAAGCGGAGGTGGGAGGCCGAGTCATGGTGAGCAGCAAGACCCTCATGGCCTGTATGTAGTAGGGTGGCTGTGGGCTGAAGAGGTCGCTGAGGACACAAAGTGGACCTTGTTAGGAGTGACACACTCCGTCATAACTCAAGCTTGGAATCCCCCACAAGGTGCCACCATATTGGGTGTGACGCAGGAAGAGCATGGTGACCAGCTGAAGTAAAACCAAGAGACACCTATAATAGTAGTCACCCCCACGCTGCTGTAACACTAGAGACGTGCGCAGGCTGCAGGGTCACACTGAGCCTCCCATTGTCATATGCATAGAACACGCCTAATTGGTGCGTCACATCAGTAACTCTGCCAAAATGTCAACACTAAAAGGGCCCAAGCAAACACATCAAACAAAATTGGACAAATATGCTCACTCCAGGGCTGAAACTGGGGAGGAAAAAAACGAAGCGCAGGGCACAAAGCTACCATCAGAAGAGGGCACCCCTACCTTGCAGGACATTATGGAGGCGATATAAGGGGTACACTCAACACTTGAACATAGAATTGACTCAGTCACAACTGAGGTGACGCTAATATGTGCTGACCTGTGCAATTTGGGGGAAAGGGTGATGTTAGAACTGGGGGTCTCTAGTTGGCAGAGGTAGGTACCTTTGTCCAAATAGGCTTCCTTGCTTCTAGTCAGGGTAAGGGGGATACACTACTAAAATAACCCCTGCTCACCCCCTTGGTAGCTTGGCACGAGCGGGCAGGCTTATCTCAGAGGCAGTGTGTAAAGCATTTGTGAACACATACAGTAACCCAGTGACAACACTACAGATGGACACCACACAGGTTGTAGTATAAATATACGTATTTTTATATAGACTTAACACAAGACCCAAAACGACACAAATCCACAATACAATACGAAAAATATGACTGTCAATGGTAGAAAATAGCTCAGTTCAATAAAGATGATAAATGCGAAACTTTACTCTCAATGTACCTTTGGATGCGTAACGCAAAACAAACAAAAGGGTCGCAGGGAAGGTGATGCTTCGATTCCTTACACGCAGAAAGGAGGATGCGTTGGTTTCTTACTGCGGGCCGGTTCCGATGCGATGATGATCCGGTGCGATGCGAGAAAATGGCGTCTTGCTTACGGTGCGACAACGTTGACGGAATGCGTGCACACCCGACGGGCATGCGGCGACTCGCCGATCTTCTGAGCCGCGACAGGCCCTGCGACACGCTTCTTTGGTGATGCGCCGGCGTCCTCTGTGGCGGCGGCACGCTTCTCCGGTGATGCGAGGTGCTTCGTGATGCGACAACGACAGCGGCAGCGGCGGCGGCACGCTTACTCCGCGATGCGATGAAAACTGCTGCGGCGGCATGCTTCTCCGGTGATGTGGGGCGCTTCGGTGCTGCCGCAGCGGCGGCACGCTTACTATGCGATGCGACGACAGCTGCTGCTGCGGCGACACGCTTCCTCTTCGTTGTGTCGCGCTTCCAGCTCCCAGCAACACGCAGTCTCTCAGGAGGCCCAACAGCAGTAGGCACTTCAATTCCCAGCAAGGGAATTCAGGAGGGGAGCTGGGGGTGAAGTCTTGTATCCCTGAGACTTCAAGCAGGAGGCAAGCTCAATGTTCAAGCCCTTGGAGATCTTCTTCAAGATGATGAAAGCACACTCAGTCCTTTTCTCCTTTCTTTGGCAATAAAGTAACCACTGCAGGCCAACCCCAACAACACGCAGCATAGGGGTAGTCTCCTCCTTCAGCTTCCTTGTTCTTCTCCTCAGCAAAAGTTCGTCTTGATTCCCAGAAGTGATCTAGAGTTCTGGGGTCTGGGTCCCCCTTTTATACTAGTAAATCCTTTGTCCTCTGAAGGCAGAGGGTCCTGTACCTAGTCCAAACCAGTTCTGGGTGCATTCTGCCAGTGCACACCTTCTTCCTTTGACAATGTGGGCCAGGGACAACAGACGCACCACAGGAGGTGGAGTCAGCATTGTGGAAGGCAGGCACAGCCCTATTCAGGCCCAGGTGCTTCTCCTCCCACCACTCTACATGTAGATAGGTCTATTCAACCCTATGCTGACTCACCCTGTCTCCTGGAGTCCCCCAGTCCCTGTCACTCACAAAGCCAGATATACAATACACAAGCTAGCAGAGGCAGGCTGGATGGTTAGGCAAGAAAATACCTACTTTCTAAAAGTGGTATTTTCAAACACAGAATGTTAAAACCAACTTCCCTAAAAGATGTATTTTATCATTCTGAGTTCAGGCATACTACATTCGTTTTTCTACCATGTTCCCTGGGTCAGTTAGGATTATAAGATTTTATAATCAAACTGCCCATTCTGGCCTATGGGGACAGGTAGCCTTGCAATAGTGAAAAACGAAATTGGCTGTAATTCACTATCAGGACATGCCACACACATCAGGGCATGTCCTACCTCTTACATACAATGCACCCTGCCCGCAGGCCTACTTTAGGGGTGACTAACATGCAGCAAAGGGAAGGTTTAGGGACAGGCAAGTGGGTGCACTTACCAAGTCAACATGGCAGTACTAGACTGCACACAGGCTCTGCAATGGCAGGCCTGAGACACGCTTTCCAAGCTGCTCCGGTGGGTGGCACAACCAGTGCTGCAAGCCCACCAGCAGCATTTGACTTACATGCCCTGGGCACACGCGGTGCACTGTACTAGGGTCTGACAGTAAATCAAATAAGCCAGTCATGGAGTCACTAATCCATACATCAATTTACCATAGGGAGCACTTGCACTTTGGCACTGATTAGCAGTGGCAAAGTGCCCAAAGCATCTAAACCAGCAAAACAGGTCAACAACAGAGGAGGCATAGCGAAACAAGCATTGGCATAGCCAATAGGTCTCGCTTTTGGGACCTTATAAGTATTTAGTTTTGCAGCACAATATCCTTGGTGCAACAACATCAACTGTTGCATGGCTAAACCTTGTACCTTATAAGTGTTTAGCCATGCAACAGTTGATGTTGTTGCACCAAGGATATTGTGCTGAAGTTATCCAGCACAATATCCTTGGTGCAACAACATCAAGTGTTGCATGGCTAAACACTTATAAGGTCCCAAAGGCGAGACCTATTGGCTATGCCAATGCTTGTTTGCTCTGTTCTTCTGTCTCAGGGGAAGCTGGAGGGGGCACCTAGCTCTGTCTCAGGGGCACCTCTCCTCTGACAGGGAAGGCTTCCTCTGCTGGGGGTATGAGGGTGCTGAGTTTCCTTGGTGCTCCCTCCCACTATTAGCAGCCAAAGCCGGAGAGAGGGAGGAGACACGAGAGGCTTGCGGGATGGAGAGAGGAGAGCAAAGAGGTAAAAGGGAGATGAAAACTGAGGAGGGAAGAGTGACTGGAGAGAGCGGAGAGGGGAGAGTGACTGAGTGAGCGGAGGAGGGAAGAGTGACTGAGAGAGCGGAGGGGGGAGAGTGACTGAGTGAGCGGAGGAGGGAAGAGTGACTGGAGAGAGCGGCGGAGGGAAGAGGTGACTGCGAAAGTGAAGGACGGAGGAGTAAAGAGAAGTGACTTCAGAAAGAAGGAGGCGTACAAAGTTAGGTGTGATAGGGGGGGTAGGAGCTGCAGAGTGGAAGGAAAACTAGGTGCTGTTTGTAGGGAAAAGGGATCCTCAGGAAATAGAAACGCACAGAGGTGGTCTGCTTGGAGAAAGGTTTATTTGCATGTTGCCAGTTCCAGGGTCAGTGCGAGAATGCCACTGGCCCAACAATACATAACCGCCAAAGCTTACACACATTCAAAAGATGCCACAGGACAAGGACCGAGATGCTACTCGGAACAGAGCGAGACAGTCACGAGCTGCGATGGGAGATCGCGCCTGTGACAGTCGCGCTCCATGCACACGACACACCTCCCCCCCTTAACAAAAACAAAAAAAATAATAATAAATAAATAAATAAATAAAAACAATGTAAATGTAAATGGAAGTTTCAAAGGGAGGGAGAAAACACACTACTTCATGATAAAATCCTTGAATCTGGCAGGAAGACGATGGTCACGCGTAACCCTGGTGGAAGTATTTTCGTGGTCAGTGAGGGGAGACTTATGGTTTCTCAGATCATCACTGGACGTGACATCAAGAAACACATTGCTATTGGAATCTTCATGATTAATTGTTGCACCCTTGAACAGAGATATTCTGTTGAGATTCCAAACACTCCCACCCTCAACTCTGACAGCATTTCTAAAAATTCCAATAACTCTTTTAGGAGCCGACCAAATGGAAGAACCCTTACAGACTCCCTCTTTTTTTTTTCATACGTATTAAATCACCAATTGCTACTCTTTGCTTACTCACGCTGCCTAATTTTCTCTCCATGAGTTCTTTCATTCTCTTTTTGTAAACATCAACTCTGTTCCGAACTAATTCATAATCTACACAGGAAAAATTTTGGATAACCCCCATGTTTTTTTTTAACCACCAAGGAGCTAATTTGGTGCTTGGTCTACGTCCTCTTAAAAGTTCAAAGGGACTAACTAAGGTGACAGAATTGGGAGAAGTCCTGTAGGCTAATAACATGGATTGTAGAGCGTTGCGCCAATTTAAACCACCCTTAACTGATAACTGAATAGCCTCCTTAACAACACGGTTAAAGCGCTCCACTTGGCCATTGGCCTCAGGATGGAAAACAGCTATCTTCCTATGGGTAATACCACACTTCTCAAAAAACAAAACCATTTCCTTGCTAACAAACTGAGGTACATTGTCTGAGACAATTTCTTGGGGAATGCCTTCTCTACAAAAAACATCGTCAAGAAATTCTATAACACTTTGTGAAGTAACTTCCTTGACCATCTTGACCTCTGGCCATTTCGAGTAGTAGTCTATCAAAACAATGCCGAAACACTCATGTTTGGGTAGAACATGAAAGGGGCCAATGATGTCCAACCCTAATTTTAACCATGGACCGGTAGGAAAATCCACAGGGTGGGGTTCAGGTCGCATCACAACAGCTGATTTGTCACTGTTTGAACATTTGTCACATGTGTGCACGAAATGTTCAACAGACAAATCGATGCCAGGTCACCAAAAAGTTTCTCTGATACGTCTCCTGGTGAAGGATATACCTAAGTGCCCTTCGTGTGCAATTCCCACAATCTTATTTCTTAAAACAAAAGGGGGTATGACTTTGTCACCTCTCATAACAAGACCATTCTCAATAGCTAATTCATCCTGAATCTTAAAATAACTCATAACATCTCCTGATACTTTTCTTTGTTCTGGCCATCCTTGGATAATGTAACTCTTGATCTTTTTTAATTCTTCATCCTTTTCCATTTCTAAAACCCAAACATCTTCACTCAAAATTGTTTGTTCACCATACAGTAAATTCACATCATATGTGGTGAAAGCGACTTCACACTCTTCCTCATCAGTATCTGTTTCACTTGCGATGGGTAATCTGGACATGCAATCGGCATGCATGTTAGCTTTCCCCTGCACGTACTCTATCTTGTACTGGAATGATTGCAACCTTGAAGCTAACCTAGCCAGACGTGCTGACATAGAGCGTCCTCCTCCTGGAGCCAAATGGAAAACAAGGGGTTTGTGATCGGTCTTGATAATAAATTTTGTCCCCCATAAAAAGGTTCTAAAGTGTTCAGCCCCCCATACACACGCTAGGAGCTCTCTTTCTATAACCGAGTAGTGCTTTTCCGAGTCTTTTAACACTCTGGACGCATATGCAACAATCCATTCCTTACCATTATCTCTCTGTAATAAAACACCCCCCAGTCCTGTGTTGCTGGCATCAACCATAACAATACAACTTTTCCCGGATACAAAAGGTTTAAGACATGGAGCATTAACAATGAAATTCTTCAAATTTTCAAAAGCATGGGACATATCATTAGACCAACAAAACTTAGCATTCTTTTTAAGAAGACACCTAAAAGGGTCAATTTTTGAAGAATAGTTAGGTATGAATTTTGCATAAAATTCAGTTAAACCGAGAAAGGCTACTAGTCATTCTTTAGAATCTGGCACGGGAGCATTGATGATGCTTTCAACATGTTTACGTTTGGGTTTGATTCCCATTCCACTGATGGTATGTCCAAGATATTCCACCTCCGTTGCTTTAATTTTGCATTTATCCAGGCGGAGGGTGAGGCCCTTCTCGAACAAAGCAGCTAAGACTTTTTTAAGTTATGATCATGTTCCTCATTGTCTTTGCCGTATATTAAAATGTCGTCTTGGAAAGCGATGGCGCCTGTCAAACCTTCCAAAGTGTCTTTCATTAATCTTTGGAAAACAGAAGCTGCACTGGCAAGGCCAAAAGGCATACGGCAATATCTAAAAAGACCTTCTGGAGTGATAAAAGCTGTTAAATTTTTTGATTCTTCAGCCAATGCAACCTGGTGGTATGCGCTGGCTAGATCAATGCACGAAAATACTTGAGCGCCAGCCAAAGTTGATACCAGTTCGTGTAAATTGGGCAGAGGGTGGGCATCCACCCAAATAACATTGTTTAAACTGCGCAAGTCCACACACAGTCTCAATTCGCCAGAAGATTTAATTGAAATAACAATGGGAGAAACCCATGGAGATGATTCGATAGGTTCGATGATGCTTTTTTCACATAAATCCTTAAGCATATCTTTTAACTTATTTCTGTATGAGAGAGGTACGTTTCTTACCTTATGACGAACTGGTATTGCGTTCTCATTTAGCTTTATGACATGCTCGAACCCCTGATATTTCCCAAGTTTCTCACTAAATACATTGGGGAATTGTTCAATCAATTCTTTAATATAGCTCGAATTTAATTGATGGGATGCTTTTTTGGAAAAGATGGAGTAAACAGGAGGATCGGCGTTAGGATCAAGTCTAATTCCTAATTTCTCTTGATGAGGCCATCCTAATAAGGATTGTCCTGATATGGCAACATAAATTTTACAGAATGCGGGACGTCCCGCAAAAACTAAATGAGCCCAAAAAAAACCCATTAAATCAATTTTGTGTCCTGTGTAGCCACTAGGTGACACGTCAGGTAAAAGAAGAATTCTATTTGGCCAATTGTTCTGAAAAACGTCAGAAGATATAATAGTGTACCATGCACACGAATGTACTAAGAATTTTAATTTTACATCATCTACAGAAATGGAACAGGAGGGAAATTTTGTGAAACCAGCCTCTCCACAAACATTGATGACAGTGTTAATTTCACTTCCTAAAGAATCATACGAATCATCATAGTCTTCTGAGCTTTGTATGTAGTTGACTCTCTTAGGAAGAGACTAACAAAACTTCGCAAAATGCCCTCTCCTATTACATTTAGTACAAATTTTCTCGATGGCGGGACACATTTTGAAATTAGCTAGGTGTCTATTACTCCCGCATCTGTAGCACAGCAATTGTGAATTATTTCTATCACAATTTGGGTTCCTGGATCTATTGTCAAATCTTGCGACATAGTCATTTCTGCGAGGAAAGGGTTTTCTTTGTTTGTCATATTCCTTATTATCCTTACTAACGTTGGATTCCTTATTATCCTTACTAACATTAAACACATCTCCTTTATCATTCCCCCTTATTTCTTTAACAAATTTTTCGGAATGTTCAATGGATTTAGCAATATCAATTGCTGCATTAAGGGATAAATCAGAGGTGGTCCATAACCTTTCTTGGATTTTTTTGTTATTCGTTCGCATTAGGATCTGGTCTCTAAGAACTTGCTCATAAGATATATGCTCGAAATCACAAGTAACCGCTAGGGACCTGAGTGCAGAAACGAAATCTTCAATTGACTCATCTGCATGTTGTTTGCGTGAATAAAATATAAATCTTTCCATAACTATATTTTTCTTTTTCCAAAACGTATATTAAGTTGTAAAGATGCATACTGATAAACATTAATGTTGCCAGGATTGGTTAAGACAGGTAAAGTTGTAAATTCTTTTAATCCAATGCCCCCTAAACAATGTTTCAAAAGAGAAAGTTTCCTCTCTGGTTCACAATCTACTCCCTCTAACACTTCCACATATGCTAAAAAAAACTGGTTCCCAGACTTCCCATGTCATAGGAGGTTCACCTGGAGAAGTGAGAAAGGGAGGAGGGGGTAAAATGCCTGACATGACTTATAGTATAAACAAAACTGACTGGCTTATATGAAATACCAGTAACTTGTATACTACAATAAAACCAAATAAAGAATAGTTGGTGGCACGCGGTGTGTGTATCACCGAGGGAGAACTTGGAATTAATATACCTCAAGTGGTGTGTGTATCACCGGAGGATGCACACGTCGGAATAAATATGTAGGGAGTCCTTCGATACAACCATACATGAAGAGTACCTTAAGTTCAGTGGTGTGCTTGTCACCGATGTGCAAGCGCCGATGTAGGAATAATTATTACAACGATAAATGAAAAGTACCTTAGGTTCACTGGTGTGCTTGTCACCGATGTGCAAGCGCCAATGAAGGAATAAGTATTTCCGGTTGTTAGGTAGTGGAACAAAAATAAAGATGGCTGCTTGTACGTTGCACGCAAAGGCGTGTATGAGCGTGATGACGTTGCACGCGAAAGCGTGTTGAAAAGGAATGACGTTGCGCACAGACGCAGTGAGAGGGAACGTGATGGCTGTGAGAAGAATCGGGTTCCAGAATCTCAAGGTATGTGTATTCAAATGTATACACGGTGCTCCTCGGTGCTCCTCCGTGCCAATGGGTCCAACAATTGCCAATGGGTTGCCAGCAATTGACAATTGGTCACGGCTAAAGTAAACCTTCTTTTGAGTGAAAATTGTCCAAGTGGAAAATTGCTTGGAAACGAACATTTTTGCTTGCAGGAAACAAAAACAAAATAAGTATAGCTTAGCTTAAGGGCAATGGATCCGTGCCCGCTCGTCGCCAGTGTAGGGAAAAGGGATCCTCAGGAAATAGAAACGCACAGAGGCGGTCTGCTTGGAGAAAGGTTTATTTGCGTGTTGCCAGTTCCAGGTTCAGTGCTAGAATGCCGCTGGCCCAACAATACATAACCACCAAAGCTTACACACATTCAAAAGATGCCACAGGACAAGGACTGAGATGCTACTCGGAACAGAGCGAGACAGTCACAAGCTGCGATGGGAGATCGCGCCCGTGACAGTCGCGCTCCATGCACACGACACTGTTTAAGCAGAGAATGCAGCAAGAAAGGAAAGAGTTAAAAAGAGAGGATGTCTATAGAGACGCTACAAGAATGCGGAAGTGGAAGAAACAACGCTGGAAGGAACAAGGACTGACGCAACAATTAAAGAGAGGATGGAGGGAGTTGTAAGAAAAGTAGAGAGAGCAGGACAGGTGGAGCACACAGAAAACAAGCGAATGGGTGAGGAAGGAGGGAGTAAAGGAAGGATATGGGAGTTATAGTACAGTAAACCCAGGGGAAGGTGAACTATCAGGGGATAGAATAAAGAGAAGGAAGGAATAAAGATAGAGGAGAAAAATGAAGACGGTACCGGAGCAAAAAAGTGTAGGGGAGGACGGAGAAGAGGGAATAAAGCAAGGAAGAAAACTGAAAAATGGAAAATAGGGAAGAATAAATGAAATAGGGAAATGAAATAGGAACAGATGGTGTCAAAGAGGAGAAGAGAAGAGGAAGGTGGCAAGTGCAAGGAAGAAATAAGGAAACAAGTAACCTGAGACGAGAATGCAGCCTGCAACGGGAGTTCTGTGCGCGCGCGAAAGTGGAACGCGAAAGTGAAACTGATCGCGGTCCAGATGGCGCCTCGGACGGTGAGAGGCTGACGAAAAGGGAGGGGGAGAAGGGAGGGGGAGTGCGAGCAGAGGAGCATTGGCTGCGCAGCCGTGAAAGTCGTGCGGCCGCGAAAGTGAAAGCGATCGCGCTCCAGATGGCGCCTCGGGCGCTGAAAGCTGGCGGCTGCGCGCGTGCACGCAAGCAAAGCGCTAGGCCAGCAAAAGCATGTGGGGTAGCACTTTGAAAACCCCACTTACAAAATGTCTCGCAGTGCAGCGCATGCGCTGGCTCAGGCGAGACCTAAAAATGGAAGGGAGACCCACGCCAATGGTACCAGGTCTAACAGGTGAAAACCACGGGAGACTCAGTCACTACTCACCAAACTTCCACAAAAACACTGGAAGTAACAGGGAAGAAACTCCAAGCTATGACGGCGGGCCTGGAAGCAAAACTCGAAGACTACAAAAAGGCACGCACGAAGAAAAAATGTGCGAATCCTGGGAGTGCCGGAGATGGCGGAAGGACAGGCCACAGATCTATTTGTAGAGGACTTGATAAAAATCTGACTACAACATTGAATTGGATTTTTAACAACTATTAAAAATAGTTGTTTAATAATTTATCTAGGTGGTCCCATTTCTGAATTGACAGTATTGGTATTTTGTTTTTGCACTGTGGTTTTCTGACACTAGGCCTGCCAAAGTGAAAATAGCTGTTTTGGCCTTGACACTGCAGGGACATAGTAACATTACGTTTCTACATGTTTGGTTTTAAATACCATGCACCGAACCCTGTGGTCTACAATGCCTACACAGGGATGACATGAAAAGGGTTATTTTACCAGATCGTACTGCAGGTTTTACACTGCAGCAGTCAGGCTACAATGGTAGACGTGAAGCCATGTTTTCTATTGTCACACTAGGGGATGGCACAATGAGTGCTGCAGTCTACAGGTAACATTTAACTTTTCATGCTGTGGATGCATTTCCGCACCACATACTAGGGCCTTATAGAGAAATAAAGGTTGCCATTTAGGGATCAGTCAATTTCTACATGTTTTAGGGGTCAGGCCACATACCCTGGGAACTGGACAGCACTGCCTCAGTGTACAGAGTCTAAAAAAAGCAATACAATTCAACCAAAAAATGCGGATGACCAGACAAAAGGGGGCATTTTACCACAACATTTCATTTATTTTATTGTGAGAGGTAACCTGCCCCAAATAGCAAAAACTAATGAGCATGCAAGAGTTAGTATCATTTACATTTTGTGTCACTTATTGCTAATGGTCCTTTTTCAGACAAATTAGTACAAACCTACACAGGGGTTTGCACGATGAATATAAAGGATACTTTTAATGTATTGAAAAATGGTACAGACCATTCCCTCAGTATTTTGGCAACTTACTTGTTTATGAGTTAGAGGACTGATAGAGACGTTTTGATGTACAGGGATCAGAGCGTCAGAAGTACAATGGCTCCAAATTATGAAGGTATTCATGAGTATATGAAGAAGTTCAAAAGTAGCACTAGAAGCAGTGGCGGCTCCTCCACAATGGCAGAGGAGCGTTGCCCCGCTGAACAAAAAGAAAACTAAAATGATAACTATCGTTTTTAAGATTTTAGTTTTCCTTTGCAGTCAGTGGCTCTCGGGGCAGGGCGGGGCTGGGCACAGCAGGGGAAAGGAGTACTTTGCACTCCTTAAGTGGGCATGATTGCTTGACCGGCCTTCTCAGGCTGGCCAAACAGTCATGAACACTTTGCATCTTCCCCACAGTCTGCATTACGCAGCCTGGTGAGGAACATGCAAAGCCTCCTATTCCCCATCTGAACGCCAATCCACAGCACTCAGACCAATCACAACGCTGCACTGCAGCGTTGTGATTGGCTCAGGAGAACCTGAGAGCCGGGTGCTTCCTGCTGCTGGATGGGACCGCAGGAAGAAAGAAGAGGATGGAGAACGGAGGAGAGGCGGCAGCCGGCCGTTTCAGGTAAGTGTTTTTTTAAATTTTTTCTTTAACGTTGTCTCTCGTCTTGCGTCTCCACTCTTAAACCCCGCCCCATCGCCCAAATCCGGTAGGGGCCACTACTGACTAGAAGTACCCATAAATACCTTTGTGTATCGCTTCCGAAATGTCCTATTAGACAAAGTGTAAAGAGGTTACAGTCTTTTCTATTTGTACTAAATGGATATAAATATTCCCTGAAGATAACCATTTCATTACTATTTTCGATACTTTGGGGACAATTCACAAAGACATTTAGGAGTAGGAGGAGGATCACTGGGGGCAAAGACCCCTCCTTTTACCATCCAGTAAATCCCACACATCGGTATTGCTGAGAGCTCGTCAGAGGTCGTGCCTCCTTTGTCCACAACGCTACAAACATGCCTCCTGGTGCACCACTCACTGGGATTGAAGTCTAGGGGTGAGCGTGCCGGAAAAATTCACTCCGCAGTTCGGTTGCAAGAGTTTTTGCCAAACTCCACTTTCCAATTGGAGCGTGGAGTGGCAAAACTCTGCAAACTCTGCCGGCGGAGCGAAGTTTACCACCCACCCCTATCAGTTAATACAATGGCATCTATATATTAAACTTGTGCAGCCCACACAAGTTCTTATTTTATATTTCTTTCACGCCCTTTTAAAGAAATATTTCATATTCTGCTATTATGATTATCTAAATTTTCTTATTCTGGAAATTGTTTATGTATTTATTGCTTGACCTGCTGGAGAGTCATTTGAACAAGCAAGTAGACTGGCCCTGCTAGGGCCAAGTAGGGAAGTTCTAATAAGTTTCCAGTCTTAGTCTGAAAAGGGACTTTGTCGTTTTTCTGAAGAAAATCTCTTCGCTGCGCGGGACAAACCTGAAATTCAGTCCGACGCTGTGGAACTGCCATTTGGATGCAACCACAGGAGAATGTTCAAGGCCTACAGGACCTCAGGGAGAGCACTTAGAGACTCTCAGCATGTCAGGCAGAGAGCAACAGCAAAGTTCAGTCCAGGTCTAGAAGCCATTGGTCAGCTGTTATATTTCACAGGAATGTCCTCTTCAGCTTTTCTATGTTTCTCGAGCCACTCAGGGGATTAGCCTTATGATCTTTGGAGATCTTTTGGTGTGATTGACTCTGGGGAACCTGGGAGCCGGGTGCTTCCTGCTGCTGGCTGGGACCGCAGGAAGAAGGAAGAGGATGGAGAATCGAGGAGAGGCGGCGGCCGGCCGTTTCAGGTAAGTGTTTTTTTAATTTTTTCTTCGTCGTTGTCCCTCGTCCCCCGTCTCCCCTCCTAAACCCTGCCCCATCACCCGAATCCGGTAGCGGCCACTACTGACTAGAAGTACCCATAAATACCTTTGTGTATCGCTTCCCATATGTCCTATTAGACAAAGTGTAAAGAGGGCACAGTCTTTTCTATTTCTACTAAATGTTTATAAATATTCCCTGAAGATAACCATTTCATTACTATTTTCCATACTTTGGGCCCAATTCACAAAGACATTTAGGATTACTAAAGGATTACTAATCCACACACTCATAAATGAATTTGTGAATCGACCGCAACATGTGGAATGACAATAGCAGATACAGATTATAACAAGGAGGGTACTTAGGGCAGCAAGCATTTGTTTAGGCAGAGATATGTTATGATAATACTCATTTCTATAGTGCATTCATGCTGAGGCTTCTTGGCTCTATCTAAAGACAACTGTATGAAACATCAAAATATTGAATACATTCTGTACTAAAAAGATGCTTATAGTAGACCTTAGAATTTATAAGATCCTATATGGCTATGAATCACTTAGTAAAAACCCAAGTTTTAATTCCTTTCAGAAGGCCCAGGGCCATTTTTTGCTTGGATAATGGATTCCACTCCTAGAACAAGCCATCTCAGAACACAGCTAGTTTGTAGGAGCAGTCATAGAGTGAGCAAGAGGGCTTTGTACAGGTGTGGGTTCATTCTTGCATATTTGACTGAGTTACCTTGTTTGTGATATTTTGTAAAACCAGTGTGACAGAGGCACATTGTATTACACATTCTGAATGTCAAGTAGTCCCTACATCTCTTTTGATATTTATGTGGGCAGCCCCAGGCCTTGTGTAATGATTCCGCCATTTTGACACATCAGTCCATGGCCTTCCTCCAGCCTGATATTGGGACGTTGTTTGTGATTAGACTTTAAGTGTGTGGTGATTGCAGAGGTGACAGCAAAGAGATAAACAGGGTCAGCAGTCCTGTGTGAGATAACTGTGGAATGCATGAGTGCAGGTCTGCTTTCCAAGGGTTGACCTAGCTACACTTGCTCTGCAAATAATTGTTGAATCCATGTGAATGTCATGAATAAGCCTTCTTCATGTGTGCCCAGAGACTTGCACACTCAATGATCTGTGTAACTGCTGGCTACAGGGGTACAATTTAGCTGAAACTGGTGATGCTCCTGACGTGTTTCCTGAAAAACAGATTTTGAATTTGTTCATGTTCATTTGCTTTCATTAGAATTGTCTCAGAGTCTACTTTCTACATCCCTAGAATTGAAGGAGACAATTTTTTATAAAATTAATGAAAACAATGTACTTCACCCAAAGCTTGCAACAGAATTTCGATAAAGCAATGTGGAAGTATGTACTGGTTCTATCCAAGGGCTAATTACATTTTAAACCACACCTTTTGCAGTCCTGTTATGAAAGTGATGCCTGCATCAAAGAGTGATGCCGAATACAAACAAGCCATTATGATGTACAGAGGGAATATACCGCCCTGAAGACCAAGCTTGTTAAAGGAGAGCGTTACAGATTCAGGGCTGGGGTACTGCAAAACTACCACATCCACCCACGCCCCTTCCCAGATATAAAGTCTTTCACTAACGCATTTTATAAATCTATATTTTTGGAAGGTAGAATCCATCTCCCTCAGGCTCGTTGTGGTCTGTGACTGATGGCTTAGCATAATGCAATGAGAATAAATGGAATTCCCATTACACAACAACGATTCGATTCATTTACTGTCATTTAAATGAATTTGGCAAGCGGTAGTGTTAGTACACAGACAGCCTTATTGCTCCTCTGTGGCTAACAACCAGGATCTGTTACAGAAGAGCTATAGCCTTTCTTGTCAGAGGATGATAGTTCTTTCAGTGGGATGGAGAATTTCTCCTATGATTTCATGAAAGACATTGGCATCCAGCCAGAGGCAGATGTAGAATGTAAGACAAGATAAATCGAATGAGTCCTTTTTCAAAAACCATCCATGACTTAAAGGTACGGCACAGATTCCAGTAAGTTTAAATACATCAGAAAGAGGGGCATGAATTAAGTGTCAAAGTTCGCCATTTTATAAAAAAAAAAAATATTCGATTGTAAACCAAAAATCTAAAGCGAAGCAAAAATCTATAAGAAGGAAGCTAATTAAAACTTCATATTCAATCGTCTTTTTTCAAAAGAATTTGATATATGATTCTTTATTGAAGATTTTGGTTTGCTTTCTTGTGAAGTTTGTTCACCAAACTCAACACAAGCGTCCTATAGAAGGTGCCAAGTCACACGAGTCCTATAAGGGAGTGGGACTGAGGAGTAGGAAGTAAGGGACATATCTACAAGGGCTGGCGATAATTATCGCTCAGCGCTCTTAGCGTGAGGATAATTATCGCCGGCCAACTCTGAATTTTATCGCGGAGATAGCGTGCTATCAGCAACGCTTTTCTCCAAAGCGATAAAATTCAGAGCGCAAGCTGCCAACTGTGCGATTATCGCTGGAAATCCAGCGATAATCGCACAACTTTTGGCGATAGCTTGCTGATAGGGCTACACATACTTAGCCATGATATCCACCTTCCATAGGATATCATGGCTAAGTCAGTGTCAAAGCAGGCGTAAGGGAAGTAGCAATAACAGAGGTTATTGCTACTTTTCTTGTCGCCATGCTTCAGTAGCGTGAGGCTTGATAATAGGAGAAATGTCGCTAGCGACATTTCTCCCGTTATTCTGGGGAGGAACGCCCACTTTGCATCTCATTAGAGATGCAAAGCTGGGCGATATGTGAAAGGGCGAAGAAGCATGGATTCACGCGTTAGCGTGTCCTTGCTAATAGGGCGTTAAAATTATCGCCGCTTTTCGTCCGAAAACGGACGCTAAAGCGGCGATAATTTTATCGCCAGCCCTTGTAGATATGCCCCTTAGGTGGGGAGGGAATTGGGGGACAGGGAAGAGGAGGGGAGGTAAACAGGTAACGCTGATCATAAGTTAGTGAAAATACCTATCATGGTATCACATCAGAGGAGCCTTAAGGGATTTAACTGTAAGCCTACGAATGAAACCGAAAGTAATGAGAAACCAGAAAACAACGTGGGCAAATCCAGTCCAATATCCCACAAGAGTCCTGGGGGAAACACCTATCAGCTTAAGCAGTATGAAGATCATAGACCCCAGACACATTCAAACACACAGTGATGTGCTTTACATTTTCAACTAGTAATTGTTATTCCTGCGCACAGTAATGTGAGAAGAAACTTGGCAAGCAACAATAAAATTAACATTTTGCTCCATCCTTAGGAAGGAAAAAATAAACAATATGTAAAAAATAAAAATAAAAACATATAGGAAGCATGGAAAGTGTTCATATTCTGTTATTAAATTAAATGATTCCAACCTACAATAAATGGGACCGAATTGTATTTCTTTACAGGAGTATACGAACCATCGTCCATTAGAGCATATTTACAGAATTATTGCTGTATACCAAGGGTCCCAAAAGGTAAATCTTGTGATGTGATTTTAAATTCTTGTGGTAAAATTGGCATGCAATTCGGATATTTGCTATGAGTATCACTATTTCCATGCCAGAGAAAGTGGCATTCAGATGAGATGAGTACAGACGTTTGGTCAAGGACAGGGATTCAGGGTAACAAGGGGCTGCAGTGATACAGAATTCCTGGAGCCAGAGATCAGGCAAGGTTTGGCAAACTGGAAGGCACATTTTCAGATACACACAGGGGCATTATCAAACTTACAGCTGGAACCTTGAGTGAGTAATGTGACTTTCCAGAGTGCACCAAGAGTGGTTAGGTGTGCTGTCAGTGGGAAGCAGCTCAAATATGTGGAATATTTTCGACAAATGGCCGGTAGTATACTATCTTCCATCAATCTGTGCTGCACATCTTTACTTTGTCAGCAAAAAACACTCATAACCCCAACAATATGTTAACAAGAAAGCAAAGCGAACACATGAAAGCCCAAGGGCGATTAGTAAATAGCATTGTGGCTTTATGACAGGCTAAAGGCTTGCAAAGAGAGTTACACTACACCAGAAAAAAACATAAATCAGCCAACAAAATGATGTTGTGTTAGTGAACTGAATACATGAAAGGGCACACACATTCTGGCCATCGCAAGAAACATATATCCCATGGCCAAAATCAAATGAACACACAAACGAGAAAATTTAACCATTGCGAAAAGAAACTGGCTTGATGAAAGGCCCATTCAAGCAATGTCAAACCATAAAAAACAAATGAGAGCAGGTGGTTGGATTGGCTTGACCCAAATCCCACTCTCTCTGTGTACTTCTTATAATACCTTTTGAAGAATTGATGGCATGGTGTTCCACACATATATAGATAAAACTGTCTGTAGCTGGACCAATGCCAGGACTTAACTGGAGAGAAGTGACTGAGGGCAACAGAAAAAATAGACTAATAAAAGAAAAGAGGTCGAAAGGTGAAACTGGCAGGAGAGAGTAACATAATTCCAGCGAAAGATCTATGGTAATAGATCTGAAAACAAGGGGTCAGAACAGAAACTGAGGTGGTGCAGGACATTTATGAGAAAGAGTTCATGTTGTGAAACATATCACTGGGTGGTGTGAGAGAATATATAAGAACAACAATGTGGGACGGTCCCATTGGAAATTTTAAGGAAAAGGGCATGTATATTCTGAAGACACGGACCCAGTGTTGCAGTGGATGGTATGCTATGTTATTTCTCCTTATAATAAGCCTAACGGTTTCATGGCATTCTCTGGTAGAATCTAACTGACCAATTTAGCTTTCCAGGGCTGATCAGCCAAGTTTTCAGGAAGCATAGAAAGGTAGTTAGATTGAGCCACATTATGTGTGGAAGATCATTTCGAAGTTTTGGCCAGAGAGGGAGAAACTTCTGCTGACTGCTCTAGTTTTCAGTACTTTAGGTCTGCTAAGCTTGTTGTTAGAATAGGACTGAAGGCTTCGAATCGGGAAGTATCTGCCCACCCGGTTGATGATGAACTTAGGCGCTAGGCCTTGCAGCACTTGGAGGGTGATGAAAAGAGCTGCAAACTAAATTCTTTCAGCCATGGGAATTCAATGAAGTTTTATTCACAATGAGTGGGCTGTTGAAAATCTCAGTGTTTTTCGAGTCAGCCAATGGGCTGCATTTTGCACTCAAAAATTTCAATTCATAAAAAGACAGGCCAAGTGTTAGAAATGGGGGTCTCGAGTTGGCAATGGTTTGCACCGTTGTCCAAGTAGGGACTCTTCTTCATATTCAGGGTAAGGGGACTACGCTTCTCAAATAACCTCTTCTCACCCCCTTGGTAGCTTGGCATGAGCAGACAGGCTTATCTCAGAGGCAGTGTGTAAAGCATTTGTGCACACATACAGTATTACAGTGAAAACACTACAAATGGACACCACACCAGTTTAGAAACATAAGCAATCTTTATCTAAACCAAAGTAGACCAAAATGACAAAAATCTACAATACAGTTATCAAAATATTACTTTTACGAGGTAAAAACAGTTCTATCCATAGCAAACTATAGATGCGACACTTTCAACACAAAGTACATTGGATGCGTCACAATCATAAACAAAAACAGCCGCAGGGAAGATGATGCGTCGGTTACTTACGCGCAGGGAGGTGATGGGTAGGTTCCTTACCGCCACGCAGGGGAGGTAATGGGTCAGTTCCTTCTTGAAGGGGAGGTGATGCGTCGGTTTCTTACTGCAGCCCCAGTGTTGATGTAGACTTGGTGCCCTGGTGCGACGCGTGAGGATCGGGGATGCGTCGGTTCAAGATGCGTCGGCAACAACGGCACTTCATTGGTTTCTCCAGCCCCAGTCCCATGATGCGTTGGTTCTTGCAGCCCCCCAGCAGGGCCTGCGTCGGTATCGGTGCGGTGATCTCTGACTTCAGAGATCGGTGCTCTCGATGTGGCGTGCGCCGATTTCTCAAGCCGCAGGCAGGTGCTTTGTCGGTTTCTTCGGCGATGCGTCGGAAACAGGGAGGATGTGTCGCGCTTCTCTTTGTTGCATCCAGCTCCCAACAACAGGAACAACCTCCAGAGGCCCAGAACAGCAACAGGTACCTCTTGGCAGGTCAGAACTCCCAGCAAGGGAGTTCAGGGGAGCTGAGGGTGAAGTCTTTGTATCCCTGAGACTTCTAAAACAGGAGGCAAGCTGTACTTCAATCCCTGGGAGATCTTCCTCACAGGGGACACAGCACACAGCAAGTCCTTGTCCTTTCCTTGGCAGAAACAGCCACTGCAGGCCAACCCCAGACAGCACACAGCAAAGGGGCAGTACTTCTCCTCAGTTTCTCAAGCTCTTCTCCTTGGCAAAGGTTCCTCATGAATTCCAGAAGTAATCTAAAGTTCTGGGGTCTGGGTCCCACTTTTTATAGCACAAATTCCTTTGTTCTCTGGGGGCAGAGAAGCTCTTTGCCCAGCCAAAACCAGTTCAGTCCTCTCTGGTGCAGCTGCCCAGCAGGAGATGGAGACAGCATTGTCCAAGGCAGACCAGGCCCATTCAAGTGTGAAAGAAATCTGCTCTCCCTGCTCTGAATGCAGCCCAGGTCTATTCAGCCCAGCCCTGACTCATTCAGGAAAGGCAGGACACACATCAACCCCCCTCCCCGGTGGCTGTCTGTGAGAATGCACATCCCCAGCCCCTGTCACTCCAAAGCCAGACAGTCAATCCACAAACTAGCAGAGGCACACAGGATGGCTAAGCAAGAAAATACCCACTTTCTAAAAGTGGTATTTTCAAACAGACAATATAAAAATCATCTTTACTAAAAGATGCATTTTTATATTCTGAGTTCAGGCATACTAAACTCCATCTTTCTATCTTGTTCCAGTGGGAAGTTATTTTTATAAGATGTTATAAATAAACTCCTATTCTATCCTATGGGACAGATAGCCTTTCAATAGTGAAAAATGAAATACACTGTATTTCACTATCAGGACATGCCACACACCACAGTACATGTCTTACCTTTCACATACACTGCACCCTGCCCATGGGAGTACCTTTGGCCTACCCTAGGGGTGACGCACATGTAAGAAAAGGGAAGGTTAGGGCCTGGCAAGTGGGTGCACTTGCCAGGTCGACATGGCAGTACCAAACTGCGCACAGACACTGCAGTGGTAGGTCTGAGTTACATTTACAGGCTGCTTATGTGGGTGGCACAGTCAGTGCTGCAAGCCCACTAGCAGCATTTGATTTACAGGCCCTGGGCACACACAGTGCTCTGTACTAGAGACTAACTAGTAAATCAAAATATACCAATCATGGGATTATCAATCTATAAAAACAATTTACAGAGAAGGCACTTGCACTTTGGCACTGAACAGCAGTGGCAAAGTGCCCAAAGCATCTAGACCAGGAAAAACGAAGTCCAACAAGCAGCTAAAAAACAGGAGACAAAGGCAAAAATACAGGGGAAACCCACACCAATGATGCCAGGTCTAACATCAAGGTACGACATGTTGGCATAGTCCAGCCTAAATATGATTTATCCATCCTCAGTTAAAAATAGGAGTTCTTCAAAAGACTTAGAACACCTGGAAACCACGAAGTAGATCTGATTGTCTAATGGTAAAGCACCATCCAGTTTAACTCCTGAGCTCTTCGCTATTGACAAAGGAAGATGACAAGTGCCCAGGTATCTGGGCAATAATTTGACCTTAGATAAATCAGACTTCCTTTTGAAAATCATTATTTCTATTTTACAGCATCTATCTTCTATCAATTCATGCCCACCCATTCCCAAATAAGGAGTATGATCTATTGAAATGCCTCATGGACTGCTGGATTTTTACTGGGTCTCAGCAGATTTTCAGATTCGACGGCATACAAATTAGGCCTGTACAAGCCAAAGCCTTGGCAAGTGGGGCCATGTATATGGTGAAAGTATGGGGGTAGAGTAGAGATTCCTGGCATACCCCATATGTAACTTAGTGTTTGGCACTAAAATTAACAGTTTAAAAATTTGATTCTGTTGGGAAACAGCCTTTACGATGCAGTCATTGCTATGCAATACATTTACCACACACCCATCACCACGCATATGCCTTAACCACGCACATTTTTACCACGCATATACCTTTACCACACATGCCTTTATAACGAAAATGTAAGTATTTCTCAGGTAAGTGTATGTTTATGTGTGTGTGTGTGTACATATATATTTATTGTGTGTGTGTGTTTTCTTGACTCCATTACTCAAAACTCTTCGGTGTCGACCGGGATCAGAAACAGCACCACAGGGCTAGAATTTTTAAGATTTTATTATTAATTCACCAGTGCATCACACATAGGGACAGTTGACGTGTTTCAGCGCTTGCCTTCCACATATTAAAATTCCATATATATATATATATATATATATATATATATATATATATATATATATATATATATATATATATATATATATATATATAGGTTACAGGGACGTTATAGTCAGATTTCACTCATACAAAACCATAGAAATTCAGCAGTAATAGTTACCTGAGCTAACTATAACTTACTCCCACAATGCACTGTTTATGACCTCACATATTACATCACTCATGCCTTTTAGGGGACCACCACCTCCCCAAGGCATGGCCAAGAAAGTTTTAAATATTGAGAGGGCCACATGGACCCCCCCTCTGGAGCCCTTTAAGACACCAGGGACCACCACCTTCCCAGGGCCAGGCCGATAGCAGAGAAAGGGGGCCCAGTTTTTAGCCCTGGGGATCACCACCTCCCCGGGGCTGGCCCTAGAGAACAAAGGAGGGGGTGGCCATGCAGCCCCTCTCTTGAAGCCATTAATGGCCCTGGAGACCGCCACCCCCAGTTGCCCATCCCCAGAACAGAGCTGTTTTCTCTCGCTTTGTGGGAACTTTGACAGCCACCACCAAGGGAGAGCAAACAGTAACTCCGCTCCTAGCAGGCGGGAGTAGGAACACTGATCCCACTCACCTGAGTAGTATGCAAAGGTCTTCCTGTCTTTTGCCAGGATAATGTACAGCTTAACAAAAGGCCCCCCCAGCGCATTTCCTGCTGATTTTTGTGACAAGTTCTTGATGCAGAGGAATGTGAGGATATCTCCACTAAACAAAGAAGCACTTACTTCATATAGTTAGGAGGAAGGACTCTTGTTTTGTGGAGATTTAACTTTGTAGTCTTGTTGTCTTCTTTATAGGAGAATTCATGCTATCACAGATTTCTGGATGAAGACGCACGAGGAACAATCACATTGCCGAAATGCACACAACGTCACGGGAGACATTTCCTTGTGATCTATTATGCAGCTGTAGTGTAGAATATGCACTAGACATTTACCCAACGAGGTAGCACTAGCCAGTAGAATGTTCTCCACTTAGGTAGATATTTTGTGGAAAACCGTGGACTCTTTTTCGATAAAAGGACAGGTTCGGTTTGGTTCTGGTGCAGTCACTCTCACAGCTACTGACTCACACACACAGACACTCAAACATCCACTCACACACCCATTCTGCTACTCTCTCATCTACTCACAGATCCATACAGCCACTCATACACACACCCATACAGCCATTCACACTCCCACTCACAGACCCATACAGCCACTCACACCCACTCACAGCCAATCGACACATACAGCCACTCACACGCCCATTCATGGACCCATACAGCCACTCACATACCCACAAAACCCCTCACACACCTAGTTACAGATCCATACAGCTACTGACACACCCACTCACAGACCTATACAGCAACTCACAGACTTATTCAGCCACTCACAAAACCACTCATGAACCTATAAAACTACTCAGTCACCTACTCACACACACATACAGCCACTCCCACACCCACTCACAGACCCATACAGCACTTACACACCCACTCACCAACCTATTCAGCCACTCACACACCCACTTTCAAATGTTACAGTTTACAGTTGGGAAATAAAATTTAAAAAACCTTCAGAATTCACTAAAAATCAAAGGTTTCAGGGATGTTATAGTTAGGAAATAGAATAAAAACCGTAGAAATTCACATAAAAAAACAAAGGTTATGGGACGTTATAGTTAGGCTCAGATTTCACACGGACAAAACCATAGAAATTCAGCAGTTATAGTTATCTGAGCTAACTATGACATATGCACTCCCAATGCAGTGCTCATCACCTCACATATTACACAACTCATGACATGGCCAGTGACATCACTGATGTCATCTCAAATGACATCACTGATGAAATCATCCACAGAACTACTGACACACCTGCTCACACACCCATGCAACCACTCACACACCCACTCAAAAATTCACGCACCCACACAACCACTAACACACACCCACTCACATACCCATACAACCACTCACACACCCATACAATCACTCAGACACCCACTCACACACTCACAAAACCACTCACATACCACTTAGAAACACATACAACTACACACACCATTCACACACCTCCTCACACACCCAGACACACATTCACATTGCCACTCACACACTCACATACCCACATACTCAGAAAAGCACTCAGAAAACCATTCACAGACCCTTACTGCCATTCACATACCCACTGACAGACCTATACAGCCACTCACACACCCAGTGACAGATCCATACGGTCACTCACTCACACACCCATACAGCCACTCAGATACCCACTTACACACTGATACAGACAGTCACAAAACCACTCAAATGATATATGTTAGTAATAGTATCACTGATTAGTAGTACAGAAAGAAAAGTAATTTAACTCATGCATTATTTTAGTATTTATCTGTAACTCTCAGAAACATTTACAAAACACAGTCACTGGATGATGTCATCAGTGATGTCATTTGGGATGTCATCAGTGATATCACTGACGATGTCATGAGTGAAGTAGTATGTGAGGTTATAAGCAGTGAATTGCAGGGGTGTAACTAGTAGTAGGCTCAGGTAACTATAACTGCTAAATTTCTATGATTTTGTGCATGTAATTTGCTGGACACAAGAAAGTTGTGGCTGCCATTTTATCAATCAGATACTCTGATCCCATGTTTGAGAAATGGAGGTGTTAGTGACAGACGTTATGTGTCCAAAATAGATTTTTTTAATCACGCACGATATTCGTGATGACTACACGACCACCAGTGTGGCTCCCCATGTACCATTGCGGGGACATCGCAAATATCGCGGCGGCATCGCAAATATTAGTGAAAATATTAAAAAATATATATATTTGTACACACTCGCCGGTCACTGTGACAGACTCATGTATGCACTCACAAACTCACTCAGACACTTATACACCCATTCACATACCCACTCACACACTTATACATTCAGTCACATACCCACTCAGATACTCAGGTACCCATTTAGGTACTCATGCACCTACGTACAGACCTATGCACCTATGTACAGACCCACTCAGAGACTCACACAACTACTTAGAGACCCACTCATAGACTTATGCGGGCAGTCTCATACCCACCTAGAGACTCTTAAACCCACTCACAGAGCAACCTGGGCACTCATGCACCCACTCACAATCCCACTCAGATACTCATGCAGCCAGTTACAGACTCACTCAGAGAGCCACACACTCTTGTACAGATCCACTAAGAGGCGCATGCACCCAGTTACAGACCCACTCACATAGTCATGTATGACCTCACAGAACCACTGAGACACTCATACACCCACTGACAGACCCAGTGAGACACTCATACACCCAGTCACAGATCCACTCTGACATTCATACACCTGCTCACACACCCATACAGTCACTCACACACTCTTAGAGACTTATGCACCCAGTCACTCACTCATATACTCAGAGACATAAACACCCACTCACAGACTCACTGAGATATACACACACCAGTCACTCACCCACTCAAAGACTCATGCATCTACTCACAGACCCTGCCAGACACTCGCCCTCTCAGTCACACACCCACACAGACACTCATGCATGTACCCATTTACTCACCCACTCAGAGACATCTATCACTTACAGATCCACTGAGACTCTCAAACACCCACTCACAGCTCCACTCAGACACTCATACACTTACTCACAGACCCACTCAGACACTCATACACCCAAAACGTCACTCACAAACCCACTCACAGACCCATTCACAGACTTATGCACCCAGTCTCTCATACACTCAGAGCCTCACGCACCCACTCACAGTCCCACTCAGAGACCCATGCACTCACTCACAGAACCACTCAGACCCTCACGCTCCCAGGCACAGACCCACTGAGAGACTCATGCACTCACTCACAGACCCACTCAGACACTCATGCACCCACTCACTCACCCATTTAGACACTCTTATATCCACTCACAGATCCAGTCAGACAGTCATATACTTACTTACAAATGCACAAAGGCACTCATGCACCTACTCACAGATTGATAGACAGACTCAGGCAACCAATCACAGACCCATTAAGACACTGATGCACTCAGTCATAGATGCACTGAGACAGTTACATAGTTCATTACAGAACCGTTGATAGACTCATGCACTGTCTCACAGATCCACTGAAATACTTATACAGTAAATGAGAGACTTACTGATACAGTGATGCATGCAGTGACAGATTCCACTGAAGTAGTTATACACTGTGTTATAGAGAAATTAAGGGAGTTATACATGCTATTATAGAGTCGTTTAGATAGTAATGTGTTTAGAGTGTTACCATTAATTTTGGTTATCTCTTGTTGACAAATGCATTGAGAAAATGAAGTTAAACCAATATTTTACTAAACAGGTAGATTCAAACTTTATGTAAATATGTCTATATATGTGTTTTATACTTTAAAAAAAACACATGGTATTCGCGACCACCGAAGTCATCGCGACCTCCAGCGTTGTCACAAACAAGGAAAATGCATTTTAAATGTTGTTTTTTCGACAAATAAATACAAAGGGGAAAGTTAAATGAATATCTTACGAAACAGCTAGACTCAAACTTTATGTAAAACATGTGTATATATGTGTTTGACAATTTGTCAAAAACACGCATTATTCACTGTGTGTCCTCCACAATTGTCCCTCACGAGTCAAATGCAAAAGCATTGAAATTATTAATACATCAAGCTGCAGTTCCACTAGTCGTTACTAGATGTCCCTCACGAGTCAAATGCAAAAGCATTGAAACCCTTTCATGAAGCTTTTGCATTTGACTCATGAGGGACATCTAGTAACGACTAGTGGAACTGCAGCTCTTTGTAGAATTATTTTGATATTGGATACTATAATATTCACTGCCCACTGCTAATCTCATCCCATAATGCTTTGCAGGGCCTTTGGTTGGGATTGTATTTTTGCCAATAACTGTTCTTGGGGTGGTCCTAAGAGGATGGGACCACCACTGAATCGTTCAAAAGATGTGCTTTTTGTTTTCAAGGCATCTGCTTGGTTCTCTCCCTAGGTTAGGGAGGATCCCAAAATCATCACCTCTCTCACTGCTTGTTACTTTATTGTTTTCACTTTTGTGAAATGACTATATGCATTTTTAGTATATAAAGACAGAGATATTTATTTTATCTTAACTTGCACTGTGCAAGATGCCTTTGGCAATTATTGTACAGTGTAATCAAGCACACAGCTACGCACTGTGCAATTTGCATAGCTACGTGTAGTTCAAAATGTACTTCACGTAGCTATGTGAAGTGCTACTACGCAAACTACGCCCAGGCTTAATGACATACCGTAGTCCTTCTGGGTAACTCTATAGAAAACTACTCACCATGCCCAAACCAGCTCACCCAGAGTTGGAGGAAAGGAGCTGACGCGATAACCTATGTTTTGCTGGCTCCCCAAAGAACATGGAAGGAGAGCACCCTGTTTTTATTACAATTCAAACTGCAAACCATCAAGCTTTCATTTGAACCTCCTTTGGAAATCCAGCAAGCCCAAAGACTGTGATCCCATAGACCCAAGGCAGTGACCCACCAGGTCATTGACTGTTTTCTCCAACACCAGCATACCAGACAAATTTTAGCCACTGTAAGGAAACATGGGCCCTTCTTAGAGGATGATCACTGTATCTAGATAAAAATATTGATAGCGATAGAGATGCAGAAAACTGCCAAGTTTTTAGCTGTTTGCAAAAGCAAAGAAAGTTAACCTGACATTTAAGAGGAAAGGGCAGACCATTACAAAGTTTGCAAATGATATGAACAAAAATACAAACGCCCTAAGCCACTGATCTTGAAGTGGCTAATCATAGTGATCTTTTTGGAGAGTACCATCTAAATTTGCTTTTAAAATATTCTGGTCCGGTTCCATGCAATGCTTTATGTGCCAAGCATAATGCCTTAAAGGCGATCCTTTTCCTGACTGGGAGCCAATAAAACACTGCTGGTGCAGCCATTACAGAATTAAATTTAGGAATTTTCTTAAGCAAGTGACATTCTACAGCATCTGAAGCTTGTTTAGTGATCTCTGTTTAATGCCCAAATAAAGGGCATTACAGTATTTAAGCCTTGATATGACTAGGGAGACATTTGCAAGTCGGACGGGATAAAGGAAACACCTTCCTTAACATTCTTCTAATGAAAAAACATGATGATGCCAATTTGATTATCTGTTCCACAATTGATAAACTCAGACAACTAAGGGACCTCTAGAAGTAGAATGTATAGCTAGTCCCACAAACCTCAAAATGTATGTGTTACAGGGCACACTGCTGCATCATTGTAGTGTTCTCTTTATGTTTAAGATTACCCATAGCGCCTTGAGATTTTTAGGTCTCGCCTACAGACAACTTCAAGCTATATGTTCTCAAAGACCTTGGGGAATATTTGTCAAATTTTCACACAGCCCAGCAAGCCACCTTGGTGCACTGCACAGCGTAAAACGAAAAGGGCAAGAATGCACCATATTAAACATTATTCAGTGCATTGTTGTCCTTTCCTTGCCCTGGTGCACATTGTGCTGCCTTATGCCAACTCAGGCATCCTTGCACCATGGTGCAAGAGTGCCTACGTTGAAGACAGAACTATTTTTGTGCAGGAAGGGACACCTTCCTGCATATAAACAATCATCTGAGGTATTTCCTCTTTCTATGTGTGCTACAAAATGCAGCTCACATAGAAAGAGGATAAAACGAAGGGACATAAAGATATTTCACCTTGTTATGCCTCACATGGGGAGATGTAGCATTTTGACGAATTCCCAGGTCCCCCAGTAATGGTAAATCTGGGGATATGCCAAAATCCATGGATGGATGCGTGAGAACACCCATGCTCCATCCATGGAATGCCTCCCTGGGGCAGAATAACACAACACAGCAATTTGCGCTGAGCTGCGTTGCGTTATTCTAGATTTATCAAGCCATTCAGGACCACACAAAATGGCTTTGCGCAGCTAGCAATTTAACATCTAATCTAACATAAGTGTTGTGTCCCCATTCTACCCAGTTGCATGGCGCAAGGGTGACGCAACACTATGATAAATGTGCCCCCTAGTATGAACAATACCAATACTTCCAGTGGGATTATGTCAGCCCATTGCTTACCACTGATTGGATTTCTTATTTTTTACTGCATATATCCAAGGAACTATTTTTTATTTTACTTCCAGCACTCCATACGAATTCATGTGCTTCCTTACTCTCTTCTTTGACTGTTGCTTCACACCTCAAACCACCACTTCCCTTTCTCTCCATTTTGCTGACATTCATCTTCCCCCACCCCTCCCTGTCTGGCTTTTTTTCAACACTGAAACTCTTCTGTTGTTCCCCACACCCAGCCTGCTCGCTTTTGCTCTCACCGCTCTGCAGTGGTAACTTGCTTACAGTCGTTGCTCCACCTGCTCCTCCGTAGCTCTCCCACCCCGTAATGACATGTTGCTTTCTTATTTTTGTGGGGAATGGGGGGGAGGCAGAGGCTGCAATTTGCCACCGTGACCGCTCCTTACACTTTGAAGTGCTTTCATACATGCAAGTTTTTATTACATTACTGCTCCATGATTCCCCTTGTCAGCTCTGAAAAGAAAAACAAATGCCACTGCTTCATGATATATACAAGTGCATGCATGATTATGTGTATATATCGTCATGCTGCAGTAGTTTTATATTTGCCGATGCACTTCCACATTGGCAAACAGGCATTTATTTCCAATATGGAACAGCATCTGCAAAAATAATTGGCAAAGCCAAAGATCAGGTAACACCATTGAAAGATGAGACCTATTCAAGGTTGTCAAACAGAAGCTTCTTCAGCTTCCAATTGACATTACTCCATTCACCTATCTATAATTGATAAGGTTATAATTAATTTAAAAAAACATGGGGCTTATTTACAAGCCCCTTGCGCCACTTTTGCGACACTTTTCCCATGTTAAAAATGACGAAAAAGTGCCGCAAGTGCCTTGTAACTCTGCCCCTATGTTGCTACCGACATGTGTCCTTCAAATATGTCTGCGACAAGCATTTTAAAGCCCCTCCCTCTCGCTCCGCAATCATGATAGTTCCATGCTAACCTTAATGCTCCCAACGTTTTGTGGCACTGTTTTAACTTTGCCCCATATTTACCAAACATCACTTTAAATTTAAAGGGATAATTGCAATGTAAAAAACTAAGCATTGGAACAACTTGCACGCTTTAGGAAATTGAATGCTCAGTCCTTTTACCCTCATGCCATGCAATCCATTTGAAACATTTCTCGTCATCATGTCATTATGCAGAGTAATGCATGCGGCATAGAGCACGCGCACAGTCTACCGTGTTCCTAAAGGCTTCGTCAATTAGATTGTTTGTGAGGTGAACGAAGTGGCTACAGCATCAAGGGAGGAATTTATATCATTTGGTGACATGGCAGCAAACATAGTGACCAACAGCTAGGCAAGAGAAATGCATCATTAGTTTTTTCTTAAATCTGCAGAAACCTACCATGAATCGTGGACAAACCTCTGCATACTTTTGTCCAGAACAATGTTCAGTTACATATGGATTTGCGTATTTTTTGATTTGGTACTTTCTTTTCAGTACTGCCATGAAAAAGATTCATCTATATCACGAATTGAGTATTTCTTGTATACAAAACTATTGGTTTATTAGTTACATTTGGGACAAAACTGTTTTGCAGCTATGGTAAAAAGAAAAGCTGATCATAGTTTTGGTTATGTTATGCAGATTTGCAGCGCACACTATTACCTGGGAGGGTATCCTGGCGCTGAGCAGGGGGTTGGCTTAAAAGAAGCTAAACTTTCTTGATCAGTTACGTACTATTGCCCTAGATGTCCGATTTTTTTCTTTTTCTATTTTCACTTGTGTGCAAAATCAATAAAATTTATTTTTAAAAAAAAGCTGTAGAAATGTTGTCTTGCTTGCAGTTCAACCCGTCCTGATGGGGAATCAGCAGAAGTGAACACAGGGTGCTTCCCTAACCTGATACCTTTTGGGGGACGTTCTGTTGTCTTTCAAAACTCCCACTGACTTTAGCGTCCATAATTTTGGCCTTCTTTCTTTCCTTCTTTCCCTTTGCTCCTATGTTCCAATGTTGGTCAATACATCCTTCTTCAGGTGCTCCTCTTTACCAGTTTATTCCAATATGTTTTCAACGACCAGTTACTAAAAAGATAGCAACTCAGCGACTCCTGACAGACAATACTCCATATGCTTTCTTCGTCTGAAAAGAAAAGGAGTACCATTGGGATTGTACCAGGGAACTAAAGCAATATCATTCAACGATACGAGCATATGTCTGCGTGTGACGGGTAGAGTGACATTCCATTTTTGTGTGCTTGCATAACCAGGTTTATTCGTCAAATGGACATCCAAATGAAGTCATTAACCTCATTCCCTGTGATATATTAGAACATTGGGATGTTGGGAGCGCCACTGAAGGTGATGAAGTGGCTAGGGTCCAATAATAGCTGACATAGTCACCTGCTTCAACATTTCAATGCTTGTCTTTTTGTTTCTTCTTCTTTATTTTTGAACATTCTCCCCCTCAGTGGGTAGAATAATTTAATAATATCATAGCTCTTCTGCTTCAGGGAGTAGCGAAGAGGGCCTTTAACAACTGTCAGGGACAGCTTTAGAGTGGTGCAACTGGTGCAGCAGTACCTGGGGCTGTGCTGTGTTTAGAAATAACTTATGGGTTGAAAAGCATCTGCTATAGAGTTCCTTGTGTGTCCAGTAGTTTTCAGGCTGCAATAAAAAAAATGTTAAGATAACTCTGGTGATTAATGTTCCTGCTGGAGAAAGATTGGAGTTTTGTCTAGTGACAGTTTGACTTATCATAAAGTAACTCAGAGGGTTAATATGCAAAGAATGTGTACCGTGCAGATCACAGAACTGTATTTTATGTGGATAGCTCAGTGGGTTACTGCTTTTATTACAGAGATCCATTAGTGATTTGTGGCTCATAAGTTACAATCCTAATACAGAACAGTGTCTTAATTATCTGGTATCAAAGAGCTGCATGCAACCTGCGTGATATAGGTTAGGAAATTATGTTTTGTCCCCAGTCTACCCATTCCAAATGTTGCAAAAGTGGGTTCCTTTAGGTACCTATGCATTCTTATTAGAAAAGCCAACCCCAACCAGTGCTTTAAAACAAATAAAATGCATGTGGGAGAGGGGCTACAGAGAGATGTGGGGCACTGTTAGAGGGTGGTAGGATAGGGATTCATGGAGGAGGTCGTTGATGGATCGACAAAAACGATTGACGCACCGGACGCCACGGGCACTGAAGCAACCCTGAAGGTTAAACCTTTCATGAATAGGGACTCTAACAACTTTTAAGGCTGAACCTCCAGGGAAGAGGGCCTTTAACAATTGTTAAGGCTATATCTCTCAGGAAAAGGTATTTTTGCCAATGGTACGACCCTGAGCAGCAGGCTATACTGCCATTACAAAGGTCATTTGTGAAAATTGGGAAGACGCAGCAAATACTTTTAGGGGGATGCTCTCAAGGAAGTGGCGGAGAGAGGCGTTAGCCTTCTTGGCTTAACGCCTCTCTCCGCCACTTCGGAAAAGCAAGGCTGAACCATATTCACAAGGAAATGGTGCAGCCTTGCTTCTCCCCCTGCGATGGCGCTAAGTTTTACAACTTCCTGTACCTGAGCAAACCTTTTCAGAAATGCCATTTTGTAACTTTGATGTGTGCTGCACGAAGCAGCACACATGAAAGTTACAAAATGGTATTTTAGGATTGTTTATGCGCAGGAAGGGGCACCTTCCTGTACATAAACAACACTCCCCTGCACACAGACACCCTTGCACTCTGGTGCAAGGATGTCTGCGTTGGCGCTAAGTCGTGAAACTTAGCTCCATCACAGGGGGAAACGCCAGGCTGCACCACATTCTTGAGAATAGGGTGCAGCCTCGCGTTTCCGAAGTGGCGGTGAGAGGCGTTAAGCCAAGGAGGCTAACGCCTCTCACCGCCACTTCCTTTAGAATATCCCCTTAGTGTTTTGCTCTGATTCCAGCGACGAACAGAGAAAAAAATATTCTCGACGTTAAGGCCAATTAACCTACAGAGATTTTTCCATTTTCCGTATTGTACTTCAGTCTCCACTGGGGCTAACTATTGGACCTTTGAAGGACCAGGAAATGCAGGCTTTTTCGTGCACTTTCTACGTTTGTTCAGCCATAAAGCTGGTAATTCAGATTAAAGTGTCACACCATACAAATGTTCAGATTTATTCTCCGTCATTATTATTGTTTTAGTTCCACTATAACTTCCCAGATATAGCCTTCTGTATCCTCCACAGAAGTATTGATGTTTGGCCTATAACCGCACCTACTCCCTTAGCGTGCAGCGCAGCCACGTCTAGCAGTGATCACGCTGTCTCAGGCGGAATGTCACGTCACTCAGCACTGAGTAATGCCATTGACTGAGAAGGTAAGAGCAAAAACGTGTAACAGTTACATAATATATAAATTGCATTTCTGATCACCTCTATACTATCGCAGCACTGACAGAATCAGAAATATATTTTATGCTTGACAATGCCGGCCTCATAGAAACGCAGCCATTTAAAGCACATCCTAGAAAAACAGATTTGTCAGGAGCTGTGTACTGTAAAAGCCCATGCATGAATGGAGCTACTTACACAGTAATTACATAGCAACATGCAGTGATGGAAGCACAGCGAGTGTCTGCAAACCAAACATAGGTTGACGTGCTACCATGCACCTTGACAGACTAATTATGCTGATGCACCTAGTGCTGTCACATTCTCCTGCCTTGAGGTTTCCAACTGAAAAAGTGGCTTTAAGATAAAACGCAAATATATGAAGAGTTATTTTATTGCGGAATTTTGTTAATGCAGATGCATTCAGCTTTGAAGACAATAAGAACCCACTCAGGTATGCAAATACTTCTGCGTAAAGCTTTCTCAGGTACAGTACTGATTACAAGATGGTACGTAGTAGCCACCTTCAACGCCCCACACATAGACACACACATGTACCCCCCACCTCTCCATGTAAGCATCTATACAGGAAAAACCTGAGTTTTCCAAGTACATCTCCCTCATTGTGTATGTAAGAAATCGGTTTATTGGGTGGGAAGTGGGGAATCACCATGCAGGCAACAACCGCAATCCTTGTCTGGGTGAAGCACAAGTCACTAAATTAACCTGTGCTTAACCCTCTAGTAGCTTTCCTCAAAACAGTCAGGCTTAATTTAGTGTCAAAGTGCAAAGTATTTATGTAGCACACAAACAGTAATACAACAAAACAGTAATAAAATGAAAACATAACACAAGGAAAATCCTAAACCAATTTAGAAAAATAGAACTATACCAGAACAACAAAAATCCAATCAGTAGACCCAGAAATATGCAATTTTAAAGTTTTAATTCAATATAGTACCTAAAAGCACAAAGCACCACTTACAGTCATCTGGTCGTGCTAGACTGGTGGAAAATCACAAGTTCAGACTTGGAGGGTGGGGTGGATATAGGGATCAGGATAGTCCTGCTGGAAAAATTACCTTCTCAAAGTCCGGCGCGAAGAGTTCCGTTCATAGTGGAAGAGGCCGCAGGGAGCAGGCCTTGCATCACGTATGGTGGTCGCTATAGAGAAAAGATCCAGTTGGGTGTCACAGATGGTCATTGCTAGACCTTTGCGTTGGTGGTCACTGCGGGCTGTCATTGCTGTTTCACAAATTGTAGATCTCGCATTGTTTTTTGTTGCTGTCGGTCGCTGTATCGCAAAGAGTCGGGTTCTCTGGAGCTTCACATTTGCATTTGTAACGGGTGGCAGAGTCTCAGTTGCGAAGAGCCCAAAATGTCAGGATTTCAACCTTCTTCATTGGAGGAGCTCAACTGACGTCAGCCATGGCACGAGGACCTGGGGAGGCACGTCTTGGGGATAGGAACACTCTAGTAGAGATCAGCAGGCTTTGGCAGGTCCATTTGCAGGTCCAGGTGGGTTCAGTTGCAGCAGGTCAGCTCAGCAGTTGCAGGGAAGCTTCTGGAGCTTGCTGTGTCCCTATAACTCATACAGGAGGTCAGTAAACTGAGTCTTGGAATCACTCAGGATATCCTGGGATGAAGGGTGCAGGTCCTGTCTTCATTCTCGGAGATCAAGGCAGTCCTTAAGCAGAAGGACCATCCTCTGGTAGCAGCAGGGCAGTCCTCTGGGGAGCAGTTCATTCCTTCTTGTTTTGTAATGTCCACAGGTTCTGGGGTGTTTTGAAGAGTGGCTCTGGAGGTCCAATATTTATACAAGGTGCCAGCATTTGAAGTCAAAGGATTCCCTATACTAACCCCACATCTGGTACTGGTATGTTCTACCCTTTCCCTGGGGTGACAAAAGAATAGTGTCAGGTTTCTTTGTGTGTGCTGAAGACAAGCCCTTTAAAGAGTAAGTCGGACGAGGCACAGCTCTGCCCCAGTGCTTAATTTGTAAATAGATAAGTGTCAGGGCCTTTATCAGGAGGCCAATGCAACTTGCATCACTCATTCCCCTGCCAGCACTGCCAATGACAGCACCAACATAACTACTAACCATCATACACCTACAAGTGTGTCATTTTAGACTATTTCAGGCCCCAAAACTATAAAAATGGCTTAAGTGATAGGTGTTACCAATTTTTGATGTATATTGAATTAATAAATAACTGTTGTGCTGATCTCTAAATTATATAAACTGCGCCACCATGTGACAGACTGTCATAAGAGCCAGTGTTGACAATGAAGTGCTGGTGCCGAGCACCGGAAACCATTGGCTCAAATTAACCACTACTCCACCCCCAGCCATCCTGGCAGGATGGCCCATCTGGTCCACTTCTAGTCCCCTTTGTGTCACTGTCTGGAGGGAATACACAAATCACAACAGCAGAGCCATTCACAGTCATGTGACACAGGACACTGGCAGAAGGCACAAATGGTTACCACATAAAAATACCAACTTTCTAAAAAGTTGCATTTTCGGAATTGTGATTTAAAATTTGACTACCATTATATAGGATTTTAAATTACAATACATTTGAGAGTAAATACCATATCTCTATAGGTGTCCAATCAAAAGTTATCACTTATTAAATGTAATAAAGTAACCTCAGATAACTTGGAGGGCAGAAGCTGATTGAGCTCTTAATAAAGCAAACTGGAACACTGTAAATTGCATTACACAGATTTGCCCAAAATCACAACTACTGCAGCCCAGATCCTCCAAATAGTGGCTTCAGGGAGTTGCCACGTCTCTCACATTTTCAATCTCTGCAGCAGATTCCTTTGTCAAAACTCTAAAATGGAATTTCTAAATGTAAGTATTTAATACTTATTATATACATTCTTCATCGAAATACATTGATTTTATTACAGTTTCACATCTTTTTTGATAGCCAAGTGCATTTCGAAATTAAGGTTTCTTTCACAAATAAACTGTAGAACATGGTCAGTGCATGTTAATTGCAAATCTATTTTATTACATTTTGGTAAAAAACAGAAAAATATAGGCGCAAGTGTTTCGCCCCAAAATTTTTTATCACATAATTAACTGAAAGTTTTTTAATATTAAATTGCTGGGACGGTTTATTCTAAACTAACAAGGTTTTCGAGACAAAAATATTGAACTATGAGACCACCCTAAAGTCTTTCTAAAATTTCTACTACAGGCCAGTGTTGACTGAACGTTTTTTTCCATTAGTCCAAATATAAATACAACATACTTTTACACCCAGCACAAGCTTTACTTCCAAACATGTATTACAGTGGAAAGTGAAGCCCAAGCATATCAACATTATAAAAAGTGAAATCTGACCATCATGGCACATCAAAATATTACTTTTATGTTTTATCAGCATCAATGAGTTGCATTAATATGATGGATATTATTCAATCTGGTACCCGAGTGACATTCCCTCTCGGCCCTAATTTATCTTTCATTTGGCATCTGCTCCCTCCTAGCGTTCATCATTTTATTCCCCTGTTATGGTTGCTAATTAATCAAAAGAAAACATAGAACAAACATGAACTTGTTTACTGTTTTATTAATGAAGCCGGTCCATCATTAATTAAAGTGTTTCCTTTTGCTATGTGCCCACATGTTAATGCTCACACCCTTTGCAAGCTGGCCAACATTGGAATGGAGCCTAGAATACGGGGTCCAGACTCCTGTGTTTATGTTTGATTCTTTGATTTATAAACTTAGCATTTGACTAATGTTCATCGCTCAATGTAGACATAGATAAATCTTGTTCATTCACAGAGTATACAATATCAGTTGGCTTACACATTTGAAGCCTTACTGCATCAACTGGCTTATTCTTTTTCCCACACTCAAGCTCAAACTAGCATCACTGTTTGTAAGCAATTGATTTTGTTATATTAAAGTAAATAACAGTGGTTGCTGTGAAACCAGACTCTGTGCAACCTCTGCTACTTAGTGTGAGTGGGTAACAGCTGCTCCATAACCTTGTATTGCAAGCTGCTAGGCCCATGGAGAGCTGAATGTGTCATTTCAGTTTGTGTGGCCCTGCTGACATAATGTGAACATGTACACTACTTGGCACTGATTTGGTGGAGGGTGGGAGGGGTGGTGGCAGCTGCTTGTGACAGCGCCTTTCATTTGGGGAAGTAGAAGAGCCTTCCTAGCCCCTTCCAAGAGGACTGTAGTAAATACTAACTGGTTAAACCACACTCCTTTACAACCACTTTCTAGTGGCTACTGATCTCTGTGAATGCTTTGTCCATAGGATCTTTTGACACCAGCAAAGGGAATTTCCTACTTTCCATTAAGAATGCCCACGTGCAATGTCCAACTGTCCATTTCAGAATATTAACACAACTTTTAAACACATGCTCATCTTCTGTAGCGTAAATAGTCTAATTAGTACAGAAGGCTCGGCATTGGCAAAATGTCCCTCATATTGTATCAGTTCTCTGGCTTTTCTTAAAGCCGCACTCTCCTATAGGCGGAAGCGGCTTGGAAGTAACATGACTCTATGCAGACATTCCCTTATATAATTATCCAATGAGGCAAATGGACAAACCCTTAAATTGTGGACAAGGCCATGCTGCTGAGCTTTACACAAGTAGACTATTCCACCAGCCTGTGTGGGACGGGGGTGAAATGGTCCTCACTCATTCACATGGGGGCTATATGGACACATTGAAAGGTCCAAAAGGCCTTAAGCATCCATGTGTATGCCACCTCAGTACTGTGCACATTGTTATTTTCTGTTGTCTCACAACTTTGTGAGTCCTGTTCTAAAGCAGATGTTCCAGAACCTCTGTCTGATATAACCCTTTCTCATTTATGTCATGTATAATAGTTTTAGTATATTATTATTGGCACTTTTTTATGCTATTATATCTATGTTCTATATAAGTTACTTATGGCTAGTTTGAAGGTGCCCGGAATTGCCATCCGTATTATGAGACAAACAAATAGGTTAGTAAGTTCCATAGCTGAGAATATTTCCACATTGAGTTACCACGCTACTGGTCTCACTGCATGTCATGACAATAAGGACATTTTCTCATGCACTTTTTCAACTTGCAGTGTTCACAAAAGCCTCCTATTCCTTGTACAATGAGAAGAGAGAAATGTTCTATCCAGGGACCAACATCTCCAAGGACATTCGGCTTCTTCCCAGACATAGCCTGGGTATGGTACATAGGCTGTTAAAGCTCAAGCGGCAGTCAGCCTTAGTTCAGGTATGCGACGTCTGTATCCCATCACTCCTTACTGCATATTTACAACTAGGAATATGCTACTGCATTACCTCCATAACAGAACAGATAATACAGGTATTCATGGGGAGCTGCCTAAATCTGTTTGCTTCTGTGCACTCCAGTGTCTAAAAAATAACCTGGTTTATTTAGGCACAGTCAGCTAAACAAGTGATGAAATGGAATGGTGCCAGTTGGCCTATAGTGCTATCCACATATCTATGCATATGTGCGCACCCATGCCTCGATTTGTGATATGGGGCCAGATGTCTTGTCGGTAAGGATACTCCATTGCCACATGCAGTCCACCTGCCAAATTTATTGGCGGGTGGACCTTAGGGTTAATCACAGTGGAGACTACTCCATCTCCGCTGTGACTAACCTTCTTCGACGGGGCTGTGGAGTAAGGGTTGTCAGAGTTTAACTTGTCAATCCACCCACCTAATGTAGATGGGTGGAATGACAGGTCAGTTTTCACTGCTCATCACCAACAGAAAAACCCTGGCAGTAGTGAAAACTGCTATATGCTCCCATGCCGAAAGAAGCATTGCTTTTTTGTTTTCAAAAAGCAAATCTTGTTAGAAAAATACATCACTGTACCAAATTGATTCTACCCATTTAGTCCCCCATGATTGTTTCACTTATGACAACTTGGTTTTTGAACATTTAATAGAAGTAACTCTCACTACCTGAGTCTCACTCACTTTAAATTCACAGTAAATGGACTAAGAGTGCTATCCACTAGTGTCCGCCTTTTAGGATAAGGCTGTTACTGCACAGCTATAGTAAAAGGCTCTGAGCTGGTTACATGGAAGAGGTGAGCACACACATGTGCGTGCTGCATGTGTGAGACTACCGTCTTGCGCACCCTGGTATCTGTGCACAGTTAACCTGTTGCAGAAGGGACTCTTCAACTATTGGTATTGAGCTGGGCTAAGCCTCATAATGTGAGTGGACATTCATAGTGTGGGTCTGCGGTTCTTACTGAAAGTCTGTAATGCTTACACTGTATTACACATTATAGGCGAAGACTACACTAAGGCACAGTTTCGCCCCACTTAGGCCTAGAGGCTACAGCGAGGTACCAATCTTGGGATAAACGTGCACCCCAAGTGTCCATTTACAGTCCTTAAAAGCTATCCACACTCTACATGCCACTTTGTCATGTACAATAGTACATATTTTTTATTTAAATATAATATATTTAATTTATTTTGATTTTAAAAATAATGTAACAAAAATAGTTACATCATTTTTTACATTTAATTTTTTAAATAATGTTATTGTTTTCTATTTTTTTAATGAAGTAGGTTATGGAATATATGACAATTAAATAACAAATATGCACTATTTTTATATGTTTTAGCATTAATTTACATTTAATTAAATTACATTATTTAAACTGGTTAAAATATAAATAAATATATGTGCTATTTTTTGTATTTATATTTTGTACATTAATTTTACATTATTTTATATTTGTTTATATTTTTAAAACTATTCTAAACATTTTAATTTAATTTAAGTTATTTTGTAAGATGTTTTATTCTAAGTCCCTATCTCCAATATTTTCTATGGGAAGTTGTTGCAGTACCTGTGTTTGGTCATGTGTAGTGCTGGATGTATTACAAAAGTGCAAGATACTACAAAAGTGCAGTTTGTGAATATCGAAAAGTAGTAAATGTCCTCAAAAGGGCAAACATACTCAAAAAGGCAGTTTGTTAATAAGGCCCGATGTGTTTCTTGCAATGGCTGTTAAGCTCGATTACCCCGTATGAACAGCAGCATTTCGCTTTTTCTCTATTTGGAGCTACTTTGTCATATATTCTGTGATATATCTGTTCCCAGTGACTTCAACAGTCACATTTAAATACCTCATCTTGGTCGTACATTTCACATCAAAGTATGCATAGATCATAAATTAGTTGAAAATGTCCCAAAGCAGTTCTCAGATCTCTATAAACTATGGAACACTCTTCAAAGATTTACAGTCACAATATACTTCAAAGAACGTTCAAATAAATAAATATCACTATTGACTAGTTGAGCTGTGCCACGCTTAAGTTCATTTTATGGCATTCAACACATTACATGGTTTTCGGTTGGCATCACATATTTTTTTCTTTTACTTAATATTTGACTCTAGACAAAGCATTAGTAACTTAATAGCAAGGTTGTAATCGCAGGACAACAAACAGGTATGATAGTGAATTAATGCATTTGTTGTAGAGACCTTTATATAATGTGCTGGTCACAGGTTCAAATCCTTATGGGGAAAAGTCACACTTAAAAGGGATAAAAACGAGTTTTACATAACCACAATGTCACAAAATAGATGATATGGTTGTTGTGTTTTTTTCTTCTACGATACATGGCTATTTTATAATGAATTTAATTCAGTTTCACAGTTAATGAAGGATGCTAGTTAGATATCCATCACTTATGTAATTACAAATAAACATGGTCAAAAAGATGTGTACTAAAAATAAAGTAGTGCCTTAAAATATACAGGCTTAGTGAAAGGTAAAAGCCAATGCATAATCATCACATGCATGGGAACTTGGCTACTGAAAGACAAAAAAGCATTTCAGATATAGTGATGCTTTACGAAGACAATCAAGATTTCCAGTAAATTGTCTGAAAAAAGGTGTGCACAAAAAATAAAAAATATATAAATAATTGGAAAAGCACAAGAAAAGAATAATATTTGAAAAATAAAAATTAAGTCTTAGAATACTGCAGAAAGAAAAATCAATGGATGCTATAATAGAGAATAGTGGGAGGACACAAATACACGCACAGCCATGGGTGAGGGAATAGGTCACTGAAAGCCAACACCTTGAGGCATTACCAAAACACACTACATAAGGAGGTTGGGGGAGGAGGAAATGGATTGAAGGGGAAGGTAGCTAAGGGATTATGTTGACAATGGGATGTGCACCGGAATGTGAGGGAAATACCGTATAAGGAGATGGGGTGCAGGGGATATTGTCTTGAGTAGAATTAAAAATACAATATAAGATGGATAAAAATGCCCCCAATCCTCCAAATATGTGAGCCCCAAACCCTCAAACATAGCAATGAAAATCAAAAAGAAGTCAGATTCCTATGCTTTACAATGATACCTATGCATATCAAGACAAAACTACCTTGACTGTTTCAACACAACTTTTCTGTACTCAAAATGTTATGCATGATTTAATTATTTACATTCATAATCAATGAAGGTAGAGGAAATAACACAGAGGCTCCAAACAGGAATCAAGGAACCACAGAAGGAACAACTCAGAACCAAATGGTCACACCTTCTATCAAAATTGTCAGAATTCAAACTGGCTTTGTCATGACTTGCAACACAGAACGTGAGAGGGACACCTGCACATAGGGAACAGTAGAAGTCCAGATGTGAACTGGAGCCACACCGAGGTTTAAGTTGATTTGGATCACATTCATCATCACTGAGCCACATCATCTCCTACCCTTTTATATTACTCTAACACTTGCCATCCTCAATTCTGCATTACCTTTGAATATTTTCCTGGTGTAGTATTGTTCCATGGAACTTTCCACCTCACTGCTGCCCCATGTGATTTTATATGAGGTAATATGAGGTAAAAAGCTATTTTCACTGTAGTGGGCTAGGTTGTCCCATAGGAACGGATTGGGATTTAATATTGTTATCGCCAGCTAGGAAACTGCTGCAAATTTCATTCTTGGACTTTTCAAAATATTTATTATACGCCCAATTCACTGGTGAAGTTGGATTTGTAGTAAATAATTGTTGAGGTGGTGGGACAGCTGCTCCCATAGAAGGACAAAGGCTTGGGTGTGGGGCAGTGTTTCTGTTCCTCTGGTCCCTTAGGCAGTTCGGGCTGGACCATTCCCATGAGGAACAGGGTCAAGACTGATCTGCATATGGCTGTGTCTGAACTGGGGTGGCAAAGTGAGCTAAAGAACGATGATCGATTCAACCCAGATCTGTGATGGGGGGTGAGTGTCTGAAAAGTTTCAGCTCTCCGTCCATCATCTCCTTATGTTTGCTTTGTTCACCCTAAGTTGGCAGGGTATGCCCAAACGTGGGTCCCTTGCTCACTTTGCCACTGGATTCAAGCTAGCCTGGCTGATGAGGGTGTTACCTTAAAACCTGTCCCGGGATGCTTGTTTCTGGTCCAGGGAAGATCTGGCTTGGCAGTTCGGGCTGGACTGTTCCCATGAGGAACAGGGTAAAGACTGATTTATATATAGCTGGGTCTGAACTGGGGTGGCGAAGTGAGCTAAAGAATGATGGTGGATTCAACCCAGATCTGTGACTGGGGATGAGTGTCTGAAAAGTTTCAGCTCTCTGTCCATCATCTCCTTGTGGTTGCTTTCCTCTGCCATGATGGCCATCTGGATTGTGTCCAGGAAGTTGATTAACTTCAAAGAGGCCTACCCTGTCACACGAAAATGTTAGCCGATGCCTGGCAGGGCCCTTCTTTAATCCACCTCCCAGGCAACACCAATTTCAGTGGCAGAGGAGCTGCTGCGAGACCTGGTTTGAATTGACCATGAGGAGGGGTTCCTCATTGCCCTTGGCACACCTCCAGCATAGACACAGGAGCTTTGTACAAGAGAAGAAGGGTATGACCATCATAGATTTGGGCAGAAAAAGGCACTGTGGGATTGTTTGTAGTAAGGTACACAGCAACTGCTGCAAATGTGGGTAGGGTTACCTCTAGGGATTTTTCCCTATTGGGGCAGGAGTCACCTCCACCCAAAGGCTAGTGCTACGCATAAATGTGGCACCTTTGGGTACCCTCTTAAGAACACTACAGGACCTGTGAAAAACAGAAGGGCTGCACCTGCAGTGTAACATGTGAGGGAACCTGATGGGCTGGACCTGCTCCCACTTGTAGCCAGGAGAAAGAAGTGAACTCCAAGGGTCAGTTGTCTCATCTCCATTTAAGCTATGGAGACACAACAAGTTGCAAGAAGCCCTCTATCCTGAAGGGCAGAGCTGACCTGCCCTGGACCCTTCTAGTGGCTTCTTCTGCAGTCAGTCTTGTCCCCAGGTGATATTCCTGAGGTCCTGGGACTCTTGGTTGTGTCAAAATTTACTCCTCCTAACATTCTGTGAAACCTGGCACTTAGAAACTTTTTTGTCTCCAAAGACCTTTGGAGGACTGGGACAAACCTGCCAAGTTGATCCGACAAAGGTGCGTTGGCGCTGGTCCAAAGATACATACTGCTCTCACTCTGAGCTTTTCCATAACAGCACATCTTTTTCAGGGGGTCGTCGCAGAGGGGGTGTCCTCCTCATGAAGTCCTCTTTGGCCAAAGGTTGCAGCCTTGCCCTGCTGGAGGAATCCGAGCTAAAAAAAAAGTCCAAACATAGATATTGTCACCAGGTGAAGTTTCTGATTGGATAGGGATCCTCCTTTGGGGTGAATTTGAAATTTCTTGTGCTCTGAACTTTCCCGCCAAAGTCAATGGATTCACAGGGACCTTGCCTGATGGCTATCTAGCATCATTTAACCCTTCTCAGCCACAGCCTGCTGCCTTTCCCCGCTGAGGATTTTTTTACTTCAATTTGAGAGACTAAGCCCGAAGATAAAACTTCCAATCAGATCAAATCTGGTTTCTGTATCCAACATGAACTAGATTGCGGTTGGCCTTAAATCATGCTTAGGTACTGGTCAATCGCAATAAGATGACCACAGGTGATGCTTAGCACCTTCTGGTTCTTTTTATTTACAACTTTAAAAATTCACATCTCCAGTTCCCCTAATCAGAGTTTTGTCATTTTGGTGTCATTTCTGTCATTGAATTACTTTCTAGCTTTATAAATTGAAGTGGGATTTTTATTGTGCTATGTTTTCGACTTAACTGCTTTTGTACTTCTAAATGGTTTACACGTTTTCTTAAGTTAAACCTGTCTGCGTTGTGCCATAGCTACGAGGGGTTGAGCTCAGGTTTAAATTACTGGAAGCTTTACTGGACCTAACAAGAATAACGGCACTATTACTTGTGGTGGACTTCCATCCACCCAAATTAAGAATCCATTTTCTCACATCGAGTATATGTATAATTAAACTTGGTATTGACCAAAGCTTGATTCACTGCTGCATGATTCATATGAATAAAAGGCAGGACCTTTTGCATGTTTTTAGTACAATTATTTCTTTAGCTCACCAGTTTGAAAATTCATGCTAATTCCAGCATAAACAAATGCACTCACATATTGAACGCTGATTCAATAGTCAAAGACAAATGGGAGGGCAATGATGTTAATGAAGTTAAGTTTCTTTTTTAAGCTCTGCCAAATCCCATTACCAATAAAATTTCACAGCTTCTGGAGCCAAGACTTGCTAAAAACTGGTCTGGCTGACCAGAGCCATGCAGATAAATTTGATGTTCATCTGCAGATCACTCAAACAGATGCTAAAACCCCTAAGCAAAGCCATGACTGGCTTGATGCAGATATTAAAAGATGAAAGAAGGGGGTAGAAAGAGCATGTTCCATGTTGTTATGTTCTATTGTATATCATACCAAAAAACGTAGAAAGCGATCTCATGACCTTCCCAAAAACACACACATACACACTATTCCTACCAAGCAGTGCACCGTGATTCACCATTGCAAAGGCAGTGGACTATCACAGGATGAGTTTGACCAATGAACTTTGGATGGTAAAGCCCACAAGATTTCGTATGTTATGGTTCTGCTGAAAAGCTCTTTGAAGACACGTAGACATTTTAACCATTTTTACTTTTTGCTTAGACTTAGATCAAGGCTCATACATGTTCCTGCTAGCAGTCCCTCATATTGAATTGCTCCGAATAGGTTATACCTATTTCTCTCTAGCCTTTATTTTGTTTTTGTGTAGTTACTAATAAGTCTCTTTATTTTAAAGAACATGGTTTAAACCTAACCTTACATTCTTTAATCAATATCTGTAATTCTGTTAGATGTGTTGAACCTCTTCCAACTATTCCTGAGAGTTAACCTTTGTTTTGTGCCATGATTCTGGTCAACGATAAAATGATACTATGTGACGGGTGATATAACACCGTGTGGAGTTGGCGCTCACTCTTTACGGATGTGTCCAAACCAAGTCTATCCAGGCGTGGTGCTCCAAGGGAGGGGAACCACCCGAACCCCTTCAATACGATCCAAAGAGATCTGTCTAAATCAACACGCTGCCCGAGTACACACAAAAGACAGTATAACTGCCTATTGCAATCATATCATGGCACACAAATCCAAATCCATTTATATTCTTCGTCTTTATTTTCTTCTGTTCGGTTGTCCAAACAACACGTGTTTCGTCGTCTAGGCCAATCCCCCACAACTTCCTCAGGGCTGTATTGATATGTCAAAAAGTTCTGAACCTCTGTACCGGTTGTACTTCCGTCCTGGCCAGTAGAGTAGTAGAAATCAGAATCCAAGTTCTACGAAAGTTTCCGATGCTGGCAGACAATTTTGTCTCCACGTAACAGTAGGCCCCAAATGCGGTAAATCTCCAAACATAAACCTAGCACCGTGCATCCGTAAATACTCACGATCTCTTAAATGGACGCCTGTCGGCTCAGCCGACAGGACGCAGACAGTTGTCTACAGTTGCATCTTGCTGGCGCTCTAGAAATGTAACGCACAAATTAATGCTAAACAAGATAATTACTTCTACTTCATTTGCACTAGTTGTTTATATTTTCAGACATCATTTTTTCCTAATTCTGGGCAATGTTTTGAAATTCACAACAATTTAGATTTGTTTGAAAAGTAATGCACTTTCTTACCCGTTGTCGTTGTTTCGTTGCCAGGCTTGGATTTCAGTCAGACAACCCCACTCACTGACCTCCTGAAATGGATATCTGTTAAAAATAAAAGATATTTGCATAGATCATTAATGTTCTGAAGTGTGTTTGGAAAGGCAACAAATGTTGAATTTTGAGTCTTTCTGAGACAATGAAGGACATGGTAGGAGAGACACCTATGTCCTGATTATAAGTGAGTCATGTTTACTGGCCCCTGTGCACATACACTGTTTGCACAGGGATCAGAATTCCGAGTTAAATATCTCATCCTTAGTTAAATTTCAGCAGGTCAAACGTGCCTGAATTTAATAGGGAATAAAAATAAGTTATTTACTGTCACATGCAGATTTTGGTGTGGTAGGCACCAACATCCCTGTTATTCCCCAAAATCTCAGAACCAGTGCTATTAATGGTACCCAATAAATTCCGAACCCCAGGGTATTTTTCTCTGCCTGGATCGGATTCAGGGCCCTACTATAATTGTGATTAGCTTTTTTAGCTCCGTTGCTTTTAGAAACGAATGATTCCTCCTGTAAAAACGCTGGAAGTTCTTGTGAAAAAAAAGTCACTGTTAATGGTTAACCAAACAGGATTGATATGAAACCTTTAAAATGGGCTGCAAATCTAAAGTTGAGAAAATCAGTATTGCTAAATGCCTTGGCTCATTGCAAGAAGTCCTAATGGGACTGTGCTACAAAGAATGGATTTATGGTAATTTCAGCCTGAAACGGCCATCAGATGAACAGTGAACCAGAAAAAAAACAAGTGCCAGTCCAGACGGTTGAGCTCCAGTAATGCCTGGTGCTATCAATAAGAAAATCTTTGAATCTTGGCAACTATTCATGTGGAAAACAAGGTCTGTTCTACTCTTCATCACAAGAAACAGAATTCCTCAGACTTATATAAATGTAACACACGGTTCCACATTATAGAAAACGTACACCCAGTTTTTTGCACTCCTAGACACTCGCTAACAATGAAAAGGTTTAAATTAGAGACATTTTCTTAATAAAACTCTTTTGCAAGGAATTAAACCTTTTACGACCTTGTTCCTTCCCTTCGAGTTAAGTTCACCTGTCGCCATTGCCCTTTGGAACACAAGAAAGTAATTCAAAAAATTTAAAAAGACAGTGTGTTCTGCATGATGCATGAGACTTCATTAGCCAACCACTGGAGGTGATCTTTACGGAAGTTATCTCCCAGCATGGGGATCGAAAGTAAGGCAATACTTTTAAAGTGTTTGCAAGTGCATCACACAACTTCCTTTAACATACAGTTATCACATTAAAAGGTATTTATATTAGAAGCTGTTATCACAAAACGCACCGTGTATGCAAATTATCTTATCTTTGTATCCCGCATTGCCTTACATTAACTCCTGGACTTTCCATTTATTTATGAAAATGGAAAAGCTATATCATACAAAACTGCTTATAATTAAAGTTCCTTTCAACCGGTCAAGTATCAAGCTACCAGAGGACGTTGTCATGATTTTAGTTTCATGATCATAGTTTTTCCAACAGAATGACATTTCAGGCAGTTCTGAAATGAGGTTACTAGGGAAACCTTAAGGAGGGTAACAGAAATAGCAGGAGACAAGTAAACCACATAGTAATAGCAATTTTCTGTCACTTGCGCGTTCCACGTGGAACCCTGATGCACTTGTTATGGTGGATCTCTATTGGTCTGCAGTCACAATTTTGATAAAGAGCCAATCTCACGGAGTTATGCGTCTGAAATTAAGGACCACGTCACCTTAGCTCTGCAGTGTTGTAGTGGCGATCATTCAAACGTTTCAGCAAGAAGTAGTGATTAAAGGAGCTTGAATAGATGATGAGGCCAGGAATGAGATTTTATATTGGGTATGGTACAATGAAAATGTATGTTGGTACAATGAGAATTTATATTGAGTATGGTACAATGAAAATTTGTATTGGGTACAATGAGAATTTATATTGGGTATGGTACACTGAAAATGTATATTGGTTATGGTACAATGAAAATTTATATTGGGTACAATGAGAATTTATATTGGGTACAATGAGAATTTATATTGGGTATGGTACAATGCAAATTTATATAGGGGACAATGAGAGTTTATATTGGCTATGGTAGATTGTTGCTGCTTAGCTAATGGACTGAACCACTGGTGCGATCAAATAATTTCCCGGACTATATGTGTTTAATATAAGCCTTATCAGATGGAAGCTCATTAGTCCCGCTGCCTCCAGGTCCACATCTCTTGAAGTAACTGGTGGATATGAAACAATGACTATTGGTATCCACAAATTGGGAGTGGGAGGCCACGGTGGAAAGGGCAAGCAAGAAGGGTGATAGTAGGAGGAGCAGAGTTCATGATAGTCAACCTTTCCATTTGTTTTTAACAAAACCGGTCCGCAAACACATTGTCAACAAAGATCATACAGCTGTTCTGGCTTACCAAATTAGTCAGAAAGCAGCTGCATTTTAAGCTGGTCTGTGGGGCTAAGTCACATCTGCAGAGGTCTGGATTTATCCAGCAGATTTTGCTGTATAATTCTACAAACATGAGCCAGGTGGTTAATACACTTGCAGGTGATATCTTTTTCTCATATTTGGTCGGGTGTAAGACATCATAAAAGGTAATGGCCCTACTGCATTGCATGTCACACAACGGTCACAGATCTCTGTGCTAAGAGATGCAGCTGAGTAGTTAAAGGCTTTTGTTTCAAAATCCTTCTCTAAAAACTGCAGGTCACAAGTTACAATCCAGTGAGTTACACACTGACTGCAAGAAGCTGTATGAAACCTGAAAGGCATAAGATTGACGTTTTAGCGCAATCTTTTGTTATATTACAGTTAATAAAATCAGTTCCGATGGGTAATAAGAAACATTATAAAGTGCACAAAAATTAATTTGTATTATGTGATTAAAAAGTGGCTATTATTGTAATAGCACACTGACGACACACCGAACATTCCCGCAGAGTTCACACACTACAACTCTTACATATATAAAGACCTGGACAAAGCTAAAATACCTGCTAAAATTAGTACATCACTCGGCAAGTGACATGTATTTTTATCTTTATTTCCGCTGATAGGCCACTGAATCTGGTAGTAAATTGCTAGTGTTGAACTAAGCTCTGTTTGACCTCCAACTGGTCCTAGTCAGGAGACATCTTGGACAAAAGGAATTACTGATTGCCTGTGAAGTGAGGCATTTGTAAAAGGATAATTGTGCTTCACAGGAAAATAAGAGCCCCGATATTCCCTTACAGACTACAGTTCTGCAAGGGGAAGCATACACTGAATGGGCCCAGGCCCCTCTTTGGTATTTAGCGTAAACCCCTGTGGCATTCTTATACTATACAGTTCCTAAACTCGTGATATTTTTTTTATCATTGTTATTTTTTGTTTAGCACTGCCAAGAGACCGCTTAAAAGCACCTCATCAGGGAAAGAGGAAGGCCACAAGGGGTCAATCTTAGGCCATCACATCTATCAGTGCAAAAGGATCAACTAGCCACTCCCTGTGGTGGAAATAACTCGGAGTGATACCAAAAACATTTACAGTTTTGAACAGATGAAACTGACCGGACATAGACAAATATAGTCCACTTGTCTTTTGGCGAGGATTTACTAATTTGTAAAGAGCTAAAAGGAGACAAAGTGAAATGTGTGTTAAACTCTTTCCAAGCAATTCTTAACTTTACTTAATATTATCTGGAAAGAAAAGTAAGCACATATAAATAACCTGGGGCCAGATGTACGACGGTTTTTGCATGTGCAAACGGGTTTGCGAACCCGTTTGCGCATGCAAAACCAATAGGGTATGCACCATTCCAAAATAGCGAGTCGCAATTTATTTGCGACTCGCTATTTTGAATTGCGAGTCGCTATTAGGAAGGGGCGTTCCCTTCCTAATAGCGAGCGCAACCCAGTGTACAAATGTTTTGTGACTGCAATTGCAGTCGCAAAACACTTGCAAATTACCACCCTCTTCAAGAGGGTGGTAATGGGGTCGCAAAAGGGAAGGGGATCCAGGGGACCCCTTCCTCTTTGCAAATGCAGGGGGAAGTATTTTTTAAGGGCAGGCAGTGGTCCCAGGGACCACTGCCTGCCCTTAAAAAATGAAACGAAAACGTTTAAGGAAAACGGGCTGCATAAAAAAAAAAAAAGCTGCTTTATTAAAAAGCAGTCCCCCCTGGGAGGGCTGGCATTCCCAATGGGCTCGCAAATTGCGAGAGGCTCATTAATATTAATGAGCTTCTCAATTTGCGACCCCATTGGGAATCGCAAAACAGTGTAATAACACTGTTGTACATTTCATTTAGCGCCTTGCAATTTGCGACTCGCAATGAGTCGCAAATTGCGAGGCGCTAAATGCAAGGGTCGTACATCTGGCCCCTGGACTTTAGAAAGGGTATTATTGAAAAGAGGCTATTATCTAACAAGACTCACAGTCTCAAGGACCCCATGACTTGTAGCAAGTATCAATCTGCTATGTTCTCCTTCTGCTTCATTTTGGGGCTAATATTTGGTGCAAAGGGTCAATAACCTCTGCTTACAAGGCACCCAGACAGCAATTGTCCGTGTATCCCCCATTGAGGTGAACCTGGATGCAGTTCATAATGAAGATCTATCGATGAGTCCCCAATGGTGGTAATAAGACATTTCTAACTATCTAGCCCAGCCAGAGGAAGATGGACCTCAAACTTGCCTCCTTAAGAGTCTCCGTGGTGTGTGGCACCACTGACATTAGACTTGATTACAGGAAATCGATTTCTCTCAGAGAAATTAAGAAACCACTTGGGAAAGTAGACTTGATCATAAGGTTGGGTTCAGAATTATAACAAGACTTAGGTGGTAGGACTATATTTCAGAGTCCAGGAAAAAACTGCACGTAAAAAAAAAAACAGGCGTTAAAATTCAAGGGCATATGTCTGTTGCATAAGTGTGTAAATAGCTCTGCGTTTCCTCATATGCATGAAAACATGTATGCCACAAAGGTAAAAATTTTAGAGGTATAATGAAGAGGCAATGCTGTGTACGAACTACTTCATTCTCAACATCGCCGTCACAAACTGTAAGACTTTGGGTTGTTGGTTGACTGAAATGTGAGCCCTGGTCAAGCAGCAAACACATTCCTTGTCGGGGTGAGGCACAAGCCAATCCTTAATTATCCTGGGCTCAACCCTTTGGTAGCTTGGCACAGAGCAGTCAGGCTTAATTTGGAGGCACTGTGTATAGTATTTGTGCAACACTTCAAACAGTAATAAAGTAAAAAACACCACAAAAAAGGATCTCACATTGAGTTACAAAAAAAGAGATTTCTTTGATGAATAAAACAAGACCAAAACAGCAAACATCCAATCAGTAGAATTGGAGATACGCAATTTCAAAGATTTTAGTGAAAGTAGCGCCAAAAGGCACAAAGCACCAACTGTGCACATCTTGTCGCACATGACCAGAACAAAGTCATAAGTTCAGGCCGACCATGATGGAGCACGGGCCGACCACAGGGTTCTAGTTAGGCCTGCTGAACAAAGTACAGTAAATCCTGGTTTGTGGAGCGTTGTGAGGATCTGTGTCAAAGAGGAGACACACAGCCAGAGCAATGCATCAGTTCAGAGGTGCAGCGAGGCTGCAATGCGAGGGCCTGCATTGTCGTCAAGGATCTCGTAGATGGGGCTTGCAATGCGAAGTCCGGCATTGAGGGTGCAGCATGAAGTCGGGGTGGCTCCAATGGGCTGAGGTACCATGCGGGTCTTTGCAGCGGGTCCAATCCATGCAACAGCTGCAATTAATCGATTATTCTTGTGCCGTGCAGCAGATGAGATGCATCGGCTCCACTGGATCCACGGACTGGCAGAACACCATAAGCCCACTTGCAAGGGTCCAGGACTGAGGTAGCACTACTTGGCAGGGTAGACACACAGATGGCAGAGTCCATGTGCAGGTGCAAGGTTGTTGGAAGCCTGTTCTGTCCCTGAGGCTTCAGATCAGGAGGCCAGCCAAATAGCCCTTGGAGTTAGTCTGGGTTCTGGGTTCAAGAGATGCAGGTCCAGTCCTTCTCACCTAGGCAAGAGGGCAGCAGGTCAGCATGGCAGGACAGCAGTCCTACAGAGCAGCAGTCCAGCAGAGTGGCAGTTCCTTCAGCAGCACAAAAGTCCTTCTTCCTGGCAGAGTATCCACAGGACCAGAAGTGTATGGGACGGTTGGTGTCTGAGGTCCAGTATTTATACCCAGTTGTGTCTTTGAAGTGGGGAGAAGCTTCTAGAGGAATGCCTTTGAAATGCAATGGTGATGTTTCTTCCTGACCCTGGCTCCAGACTAACTAAAGGGGCTATGCAGCCCTTTGTGTGGGGACAGGACACAGCCTATTTAAGTGTAAGTGGGGCTGGGCCCAGCTCCTCCCTCCCATTCTGCCAGTGATGGCTCATCCAGTCACACCTAAGCTCCCCTATGTGTGTGGCTGTCTAGGAGGAATACACGAAGCCCAACTGCCACCACACCCAGTCATGTGACCTAAAAACAGGCTGCTGGCACCAAATAGCTAAGGTAAGAAAATGCCAATTTTCTAAAAGTGGCATTTTAGAATTGTAAATTAAAAATCCGACTTCACCATAAGTTAGGATTTTAAATTGCCAATAAAATATGTTTTAGGGAGAGAGCACCAGCACTTTAGCACTGGTTAGCAGTGGTAAAATATGTCCTAAGGCCAGTAAAAAAGAAGTCAGCAAAAACAGGTGGTCTAAAGGCAATACGTTGGGGGGGGGGACCACGCCAAAGATGCCAGGACTAACAAGCACCTACGCTGGCAAGGTCCCTTCTATGTCAGGCTATGTGTGTAATTACCACTCTGCGCACAACGGTAGTCTAACAGGCGCAGCCCACACATGCGTGAGCACACATGTTTACGTGTAACCAGCCCAGTGCCCCTTTGCCTAGCCTTGCCGCAGCAGCCTTATCTTTAAAGGTGAACACTGATGGTAAACATGCTCAGTCAAATTACCAGAAACTTACCACGGGTGAGACTCAGATAGGGAGACTCACCCACAATAAAGGCCTAAAAATGGGTCATCAAAAAGCAAAAGAAATCCTGGCAGACTAAATGGATGGAACCCATTTGCAACAACTTGGGACACTGTGACATAGGTAAACTGGTGCAATGGAACTCACAGGGTGGAACCAAGATAATAACATGGGGGCCTTGAAATAGAGATACCAACACTGGGACACCAACATCTGGATACTTGGATACTGACACACTGATCATTGCAGACTGACATGGAAACACTTACAGAGACACGGGCACTGAAAAATGGAAAATATCAGAAAAACTCTGACACTGGGAACACTGGGACACAGAGGCAAGGCAACACTGTCAAAGGACCACTGACACTAAGAACCTGACTTTGGCAAAGGGACATTGACACATGGATACTGATATGGGCACATTGGCACATGGGCTCATGGCCACTAACACTGACAAATTGACTTTGGAAACTGGCAATGGAACACTAACGTGGTGGCAGTGACACATGTAAACTGGACTATGGATGCTGACAAGAGAACACTGACAATGGAACACTTGTACGAGACCATCTAGCTGGGACAGAATTCTCAGAACACTGGGAAACTAACATTGACAGAGAGACACTGAAACTGAAACACTGACTTGGCTACCTGGGCATACAAAAACAGTTTTAATACACTCTCGAGAACACCCTAAAATTGATAATTGGACACTCACATTAGGACATTGACGCAGGGAAATAGATAGCGATATTGACAATGAATCACTGATACAGAAACAGATAGATAGATTTACAAGGCAAGACTGACTTTATAGTCACTGACACTGGCATTGACAGTATGACAATATGACATTGACACCGGGGCTTTGACTTTGTGATAGGAACATAGGGATCCTAACTCAGTGACACTGACACATGGACACAGTAATGACCAGGAGACACAGTCCTGCGGGCACAGATATAGGGAAATGTCCATGCATCATCACAAGGACAATAACTTGAGGACCCTAAAAAACTATACAGTGATGCATAAATGGTGATAGACTCGACAAAGGCATACCAATATTGTAGGCCATATGATCAGTACTATCCTTTGGGAAAAAAACACCATTCAGTGGCATGTGGTCACCACAACTACCTGATTGGGGTACTTTTTAATTTCTTTAAAAAAATAATGAAGTTTGAGAGGTGTGAATTTTCCCATACTTAAGAAGGCACAGTGTGTGACCAGGAAGGGCCAACTTCTGAGACATCTCTCTCAGCTCCAACAGTCTCTGGAATGGGAGGATATAGACTGTGAAGCAATGCTGGAACTCTTCTCTACCGCTATGAAAACCCTTGTGAGATAGGCAAATCAAACATACAAATCCTGTATTCAGTCCAATTATGTCCCTTGACTCAAGGAGGAAATGAAAGACATAGGACAAAATCATCAAAGGCTAGTAACTATGTGGCATAAAGTCAAATGTCCCAATATTAATGCTTATTATCACATGAATCGATAAAATAAAGAAATCCTGCATGCAAAAAAGTTCTGAGGCTACGAAATTAGTAATTCCGACAAATAGCCAGTTACTATTTTAGAATTAGTAGCCACAGTCAGTGATTAATCTAAGGCCCTGATTTTGATGTCGGTCGGAAAGCCTGTGACCTCCGGTCGGAGGCTTTCCCACCGACATCTTCGGTTTCAATTCTGACTGCCGTATTGCGAACATGGCGATCGGAAATGAAACCAGCCCGTCATTCCAGCTGGCTTCTGACGGGCTCAAGGAACCCGTAGGAACCGGCACGTAATCCCTTTAGGACGGCGTTTCCGCATTTGGGATTACGATGTCGGTTTCATACTATTTCATATTTGCATTGTACACCTGAGATGGCGGCCAGAATAAGGTATTATACCTAGGCCTGGGCAATGAACTTAATTGGCGGAGATTTGTTAATTACGCATTCCGTGAAATACACGGAATTCAATAACTCCGTCCTACACGTAACGGAGTCAGCTACTAAACTGCACCCACAAGTGCTTTGATAAAGCAACTTTACATGCTAAAAAGCATATAACCAACTCTCAATAGTGAACTTTGAAAATGAAAAATATCAGGCAATGAGAGAGGTGATGATTTTGGGGTCCCCCCTAACCTAGGGGGAGGACCCAGCAGATGCCTTGAACACAAAGAGCATATCATGCTGAACGATTCAGTGGTGGTCCCATCCTCTTAGGACCACCCTAAACATAGTTATGGGCAAAGATACAATCCCAATCAAAGGCCCTACAAAGCATTATGGGACGAGATTAGCAGTGGGCAGTGAATATTATAGTATCCAATATCAAAATAATTCTAATGTTCAACACTCTCGCAGATTGATTGACTCATTCCTACACCTCCCAGTATAGCAATGAATATTCTTAGTACGGCTCATACGACCCCTAGAGTCTCTTCTCATCTACATCATGAGGGCTGCCCGCCTGAGCAAGTGCGCAGGAGCTGTCTTTTAGTAGAGCCTGAACAACCTAACCTATCATTGGCAGCAAATATTCGCACTCAGGTTAGTGATCCAGCCAGAATATCTGACAGCCGAGATGTGCCCATGTTGCAAGCTTTACCCTCTTCCCAGGTCCGTGCAGAACTAGTCAATGGGGATATGTTGAACATCCTCTCATGGAACCTGGCAGGTATAAGTAGAAAGTGCAACTGCCCGTATTGGTTGTATCTGGTTTCTCGCCAGGAAATATGTTTATTCCAGGAAACCTGGTCCCAGATTCCTATACATATTCCTGGGTTTAAGTCCTTTTTCAAACCAGCAGTACCTGCCAAAGCGGGACGGGCGTCAGGGGGCTACTTATTTTGGTAAATCACACCCTGAATTGCGAAATAAAAGAGCTGGTTATTAATAATCCAGATATTTTGGGGATTAGGCTTGCAAATGGGAATGGACAAACTGTTGATATGTACAACGTATATGCTAGGAGCACCAGAGGTGGTAGTTCGCCGACTCTTCTTGTCTTGGATAATCTATTGGGAGACAGGAATGTCAGCTACCCGTTGATAATTGGTGGCGATTTTAATGTTACTTTTGAACCCCTTGATTGGGTCGAGTCCTATGATGTGTCCGAAGAGGATAAAGTCTGGAGGGTACCTCCGCTGGAATTACCTTCAATTAAAAAATGGTCACATGCAGCCCTCCAATTGAATGCAATATCCCTAGGGATAAGCAGGCTAAGGGCCACCAATGGTCGACCTAATTCCGACAGAAGTGGTGGAATGACCTTTATAGGAACAAATGGGTCAAGTCGGATTGACTACATACTAGTGGACCTGACCCTGTGGCCCCGGGTACAGGACATGTTTATACATCAGGCCTGTGACAGCGACCATAACTCCTTACACTTATCCATTAGTCACCTATGGGGGAGAAATTGGCAGGATTCCATTGCCCCACTATGTACAAGGGAGTTAAGTGCCACAAATGATAAGCGTCGGCTTAAATAGCCCACGGTTTTGGCAGATGAATCTAGAATGCATAAGATTAATGAAGCTCTAGTTGAACATTTAGAGACATTAGAATCAGCAAGTAGTGATCTCCACGCTATGAATACCTGTAGTGTCCTCCATAGAGTTTTTTTTTGAACAACTGGCCACCATTTTTTATATCCCCTCTAAAAAGATTAGATCCTCGTGGGGAAATCGCCATGGAGTAAATCCTTGGTATAATAAAGTCTGTAGATCAGCGAGAGCGAGATTGACCACAGCAATTAAAAATAGGGACCGAGTAAGCATCCGTGATTGCAGAAGGGCCTACAGACAGGCACAGGGCAATGCCAAAAAACAATGGGATGAAGGGAGATGGGAAGAGCTAGAGGAGGCTATTGGACATCCTGATCCTCGACAATTCTGTTTGTTAGTGGCTAAAACAAACTTTGACTGCTCCCCTCCCCTGGCTAACAACATCCCACCAATAGAATGGTACAACCATTTCTGTGAGCTATATTCCATAGGTAATATTACCGACAGCTTTCGGATGCCCCCCAACTTGGATGCCCAACGAAGTATTATTGTATTCACTAGAAAAGAGATTATGAGTTCCTTAGATGCCATTATACCGGCAAAAGCCTCAGGCCCAGATGGCATCCCAGGCGACCTCTTTCGCACCGACAGGGCGAACTGGGCAACGTATTTCACGAACTTGGCGAATGATATTGCCGGAGGAGGAAGGGTCCCGGATTCGTGGAAGGGGGCCGAAGTGATCCCAATTTTTAAAAAAGGGGACAGGTCTAATCCCGCCAACTACCGCCCAATTAGCTTGATAGATTGCGCCCAAAAGGTCTTCTGTCGCTCGCTCTTAACTAAAATCCAAACCTGGATGGATGAGAAGAACATCCTCTCTCCACTACAGGCGGGCTTTCGACGGAAGACCAGTTCTATTGATCAGGCCTTTCGCCTTCTCTTGCTTTATTGGAAGGTGGTTGTGTTGGGCAAAGGCAGCTTATATCTTGCCTTTATAGATCTTAAAACTGCGTTCGACCTAGTCCCCAGAGATTTACTTTGGCAAACCCTCATGAATATGGGAATGCCCCTTGAAATTTTAGAACCTTTGGTTAGGCTGCATGACGATAATTTTGCACGTGTGAGGTGGGGCAACCAGGGGCAACTTACCAACCCATTTAAGATCCGGCGTGGGGTACGTCAAGGGTGTGTCCTGGCCCCTACCCTTTTTTCCCTCTATGTCAACCAGATTGTTGACCTTTTATGTTCAACTCCGGCTGATGCTCCTTCATTGGCGAATCAGAAAATAGCGACCTTGCTCTTCGCTGATGATACTCTTTTGGTATCTAAAACTCCTATGGGTCTCCAAAAGCTTCTTGACCAATTTAAGGCCTTCTGCGATGCGAGGGGCTTGGTTATTAACACTACTAAAACCAAGTTGATGATAATGAACCCTCGTAGAACGTTTAAACGAAATTTGGTCATAGATAATGTCCCATTAGAGAGGGTTGGTACCTTTGAGTATCTGGGCATAACATTGTCTGATAGCATGACTTGGAGTAACCATTTGAACAAGGCGTCCCTAAAATTCTCCCAGCTATCAGGGGCCTTGCAGCGCGAGATCAGTTTATCATATACTAAGCCCGTAGCCCCAGTCCTTAAACTTTATAGCTCAAAGGTTGTGAGTAGTGTGCTCTATGGGGCAGAATTGTGGGGTTTAGTGGATGCTAGGAAATTAAAAATAGTGGAAAATAAGTTTCTTAGGAGTCTTGTATCCCTGCCTCAAAGTACACCCCTCCTTCCTTTGAAATTGGACCTGGGAGTTAGGTCATTACACGATCAAGCGAGTTTGCGCCCCTTGCTTTTTTGGTATAGGTTGGTTACTACTCCCGACCTGGCCCCTTATGCTGCTGCTTTTAATGAAGTTTCCACTCTAGACAGGAACAAAAAATTGGGTGGATAAAATATGTTAACACCTCCCGGGCAGCAATTGGTCTCCCGAATGAGTCTGCTAGCTCCCCACCACTGTATTCAAAGGACCTATTAAAGCATCAATATTGGCTATGGGTAGAACAGACCACTTACTCGAGGATTCGCCATGGTAGTTTAACCAATGTTTTTTTAGATATAAAATCCACTAAACGCTTTGAGAATTTTTTTGCTATCATTAAAGTGCCTGGGGACAGGAAACTGTATACCCAGTTTAGGTACGGCTGTTTATCTATTAATGCTTTTACCAATCTTTGGTTAAACAAAAACAGCCAGCCTAAGGGATGCCCGTCTTGCTTAGACCCAAACGAAACTGTGGGTCACGTTTTCTTTGTATGCCCCGCATATGCTAGATCAAGAAGGAATTGGTTGGTTCCATTATGTAGACAGTTGGGGACTCGTAGCCACCTCGAAGCCTTACGGATTCTAAGATCAGACACAAGACCATCTTTTGTATGCGCTGTTGCAAAATTTCTTGGCCTGTTTTGGGCCATCAGGCGAAGGCTACTGTCTACTCTACCTTGTGCTATGGTCTAGCTGCAGTAAAAATTATATGGTTGAGGGCGCTTTTATTTTCAGGATCCTGTTTTTAAATTTTCCTCTTAAAAGTCTTTTTAACTAATTTTATCATTTTTATTCAAAATTTTAAATGCAAAAGGGTCTCTATGGACAGATTCAGAGTGTTTACTGTGGAGATTGTTAGATACTAATGCACTTGCACTTCACTCATGTCTTATCTATTACTACTTGGTTCTAATAGAGATAACATACTGTAAATAATGTTTTTCTTTTTGTGATTTTCTTTGTGCCTACAAATTCATTATGAGATATTTGACTTTTAGAACCTGGTGTATTAAATACTCTCATTTGTGATAACTGTATCCTGGGCTCCACTGCCAAGGAAGAATTTGTGTGTATCTTTTATGGTTTTACAACCGAAATAAATATTTTAAACGACAAACGATAATTCTATAAAGAGCTGCAGTTCAACTAGTCATTACTAGGTGTCCCTCACGAGTCAAATGCAAAAGCATTGAAATTATTACATCAAGCTGCAGTTCAACTAGTCAGTGTCCCTCAAGTCAAATGCTTTTGCATTTGACTCATGAGGGACACCTAGTAACGACTAGTGGAACTGCAGCTTCATGAAAGGGTTTCAATGCTTGAGGGACACCTAGTAACGACTAGTGGAACTGCAGCTTGATGTAATAATTTCAATGCTTTTGCATTTGACTCGTGAGGGACACCTAGTAACGACTAGTTGAACTGCAGCTCTTTGTAGAATTATTTTGATATTGGATACTATAATATTCACTACCCACTGCTAATCTCGTCCCATAATGCTTTGCAGGGCCTTTGGTTGGGATTGTATTTTTGCCCATAACTGTGCTTGGGGTGGTTCTAAGAGGATGGGACCACCACCGAATCGTTCAGCAAGATGTGCTCTTTGTTTTCAAGGCATCTGCTTGGTTCTCTCCCTAGGTTAGGGAGGATCCCAAAATCATCACCTCTCTCACTACTTGCTAAATTTTCATTTTTGCTTTTGTGAAATGACTATATGTATTTTAGCATGTAAAGACAGAGATACTTGTTATTTGGCAAAAGTATATGAGGTTTCTGTTTTATTAAGTGGGAGCCCCACGGAAATGGAAGTTGTGGAATTCACAGAGTTTTTGTTCAACTTTGTGAAATTCTGCGTAGTAGTACTCTGCAAATTACGCCCACCTCTAATTATACCAAGATGGCATAGTTTTCTCTTGCACCTCTAGAAAGTTGCTTTCCGGGCAATTTGAAAGCCCTAGAGATTATATATATATATATATATATATATATATATATATACATATATATATATATATATATATTCACTGAAAAAACCATAGGTTTCAGACACGTTATAGTTAGAAATTTGCATTTAAAAACCTTACAAATTCACTGAAAAAACCATAGGTTTTAGGGACAGTTATAGTTAGTTGGACATTGCACTCGTACAAAACCAGTGAAATTCCCCCGTTATAGTTAGTTCAGCTAACTATAACTCGCGCCCCCGCAATGCACTGCTGATGACGTCACATATTACATCACTCATGACATGGTCAGTGACATCACTGATGACATCACTGATGACATCTCAAATGACATCACTGTATATATATATATATATATATCCCACTGTGAGCAGGAGCAATTTTTTCATCTGTTTCCCTGCCCGCTGAGAAGGTGAAAGGATGAAAAGTCCACTCCCAGTGGTTAGGAGCATTTTTTATGCTTACTATTTGCTCTCGCTTCACGGGAGCTTTAGAATTTCTCCCACCAAGTGAGAGCAAACAGAAGATTCCCTGCCTGCATCAGGGCGGGCAGGGAAACCGATATGTCCCGGGGTTGGGCACCCTGGGACATAACAGGAGCTGGCCCGAGGGATGGGGTCTTCAAGGCCATGGCCATTAATGGCTCCAGGAGGGGGACCATGCAGCCCTCCTTCCTCTTAAAAGCATGGACGGGCCTCAGGGGTTGGGGTCCCAGGGGCTGAAAATGGCCTGGGGACGAGGGTCCAAGTGGCCCCCATCCCCCTTTTTTTAATGGCCGTTGCCCGGGGGTGTCGGTCACCAGTCACCAGGGCCAAAATCGGCCTGGGGAGGGTGGCTGCATGTGCCCCCCTCCCCATTATCATTATATATATATATAATCATATTTTCCCTCCAGAGCTGTCCCACCCCAGGGGCTTTAGAAAAAAACAAGCGAGGGAGACTGCACTTGCTTTTTCTTTTTTTTTTTTAAACTGCCACTGATCACGCGAGTTCACAGCAAAACATTAAAAAAAAATGTTTTCGGCTGAGTCTGAGTCTCAAGATGGCTGTCAACACTTCTTGGATGAAGTGTTGGCAGCCTATCGGATCTCACCATGAGATCTGTCGGATCTGCAGAGGCTTTGTATCCCTAGATACCTATATTTATTTTTTCTTTAATAACTCCAAAACTACTAAACAGATTTACACCAAATTACAAAAAGAACTCTGTCTGGACCAAGAGCAAGCTTTCTGTCAAATTTGGTCTAATTCCGTTCAGCGGTTCTGGCTGCAGTTGTGTACAAAATCCCTATGGGAAATTGCATGGGGAAAATGTGTTTTCGGATACCCCATTTTCTCTGCCCGCTCTTGATGAAGTACCCCAAAACTTTCCAGACACCAGCAGAAGTGAGTGGCAAACTAGTTTGGAAAAGTACATGAAGATTCGTCAAATGGCATCAAAGTTATTAGCAAAACAACAAATGTTTTTTCTATGGAAATAAGTCCTAACTATAACTACCTACTGGCGACCATATATATATATATATATATATATATATATATAGACACCATGGATGCGCTGGATTCCCTGGACAGCGCTCCATGTCGCAAGTTTTGACAGATACGTCTGGAATCCTGACGTATCTGTCAGTGCTAAAGTCAAGCATTGCTACAGTTGTGTCACAAGCATGAAGCAACTCCAGCAATGCAAGGGGCCAGCCTATCCCTGTGGCACTGCGTCACCCCTATGCCTGCCATCAGGCAGGCGCAAGGTACTGACGCAGTGCCGTCCTACAATTGTCGCAGTGAAATCTGATGGATTTCACTGTGCCACTCCTATGAGGATTTGTTGCATGGGAACGCACACACTGCATACATCATACCTGATGCAGGTATGATGTGGCACCGGGCTTCACAAGGTCACGCATATTCCGCATATTCCGACATGCATCACTTTGCAAATACGGCGCAACGTGGTGCTAGGTTTTGCCTGGTCTGTTCTTGAGGGGTGCCAGGGTGTCGGCGCAGTTGGTCTGTAAGTGTTGGCGGAGTGGTGGTGCTGAGGGAGTTGACGAGACGTTCTTCGGTGGCCTTGATCCAGCTGCGAGGGGGGGGCGATGATGGCGGTGGTGTACGGTGGGCATGGTGAAGACGTGATGTATACAATGATGGGCGGTCCAGGAGAGTCCGGTGGTGTGGCTGTAGTTGAAGTTCCCACTGGCGGAGGAGACGTTCTTGACCGTGTGTCCTGCTATGTGGCTTGCTGCGGTGACTAGCTGCTTGAGTCTGATGTTGGGGAGCTTCCCCAGGAGGGGGTGGTGTTCTGGTCACTGGGGTTGTCCAGGTGGAACTTGAGTTCACCAAGTAGGATGTCATCGGTGGATGGGAGACCCTGGGGTGCAATGAGCTCTACAATGGTATTGGAGAATGGGGGTCCATGGCCCGGGGAGCCTGCAGATGAGGGTGCGGCAGAGGATGGGGTTGGGGTTGGTCCGGATCTGGAAGTTGAGGTGTTCCATGGTCACCGTCGGGTCATTAGAGTGCGTGGTTAGTCGGACTGTGCTTCTGTAGGTGATGGCAATGCCTCCTCCTGGACGGTCGTGGTGGTCCTTGTGGGTGATTTAGTAGACATTAGTGATGGCGATGTCTGGTCCGGAGCAGCGGTTGGTCCTGGCAGGCGATGTGGCCTCCAGGGTTGATGGCGAGGAGGGTGCTGGTGTCGTAGCGGTGGAGTGTCCGAGAGGAAGGGTCCTTGGTGCTGAGCGCGGTCCAGGGGCAGACGGATGCAGACGGGCTTGCCTGTGGCTTGCCTTTGGCACGGGAGATGTCCATTACAATGCAGGCATTACATCGTAATGCCTTTACAATGCAACTCCAACAATGCAGGTGCCTTTACATGGCATTCCATTACAATGCATTGTGAGGTCAGTAATAGGGTATTTTTAAGTTTTAGGGTGGGTATGGGTTTCGGGTGTCGGAGATGAAATTTGGGGTGAGTTATGGGGTAAAATCAGAAAATTGGGGTGTGTTTTGGGGTCAATTATGAAATTTGGGGTGTGCATTTGGGTCAAATATGATTTTTAGGGTGTGTTTTGGGGGCTCAAAGATTAATTTTAGGGTTCAGAGTGTGCTTTGGGGAGCAAGGGTTAGTTTTAGGGTTGCACTCACTGAAGTGGGAGTAGTAATATTTACACTCCACTATCCAACACCTTCCCTACTGTTGCAATATGCCTAGTATTGGCAATGAATTGTAATGGAATGCGATGTAATGGTATGTATCGTAACTTCATATATACCTTTGGCACACCAGTGGTACGCCGCTGCACATGGCCGCACAGCGGCCGCCATTGAGAAGTACTGCGGGGGGCACTGGAGAGCTGGGAGGTGTGAAACGCCAGAAAGGACACTGGATGGGGTGTGGACGCGGGTGTGTGTGTGTGAGCGGGTGTTGTGAATATTTAAATGAGAGAAATCTTACCTCGAGGCCGGTTACCGTGTCTACGTTGCTCCTGCTCTCCTGAGTCTGCTTCCAGGAACAGGAAGTAGGCAGCCAGGCTCCCTCCCCTAAGCCAATCACAACGCTGCAATGCGGCTTTGGGATTGGTCATTACAGCCGTGACGAGGCGTTTATCCAGGGGCTGGAGCAGTGGGCATGTTCTCCATGCAGGCTGTAATGCAGCCTGCATTGCGAACAGGACTGTGCGCATGATTGCTTTGGGCAGCCTGAGCGGGCCGACCAAACAGTCATTGCGCACTTGAGTGGGCATGCCACTCCACCCCTGCCCCGTGAGTGGAGCAGCCATACCCACCCTCCCGCCCGCAAAGGAAACATGGCACGATTACATCAGGAAGTTATCATCATGTGATGATTGTTCATCTTCTTGCACTGCTTGAAAGCAGTGGGGCGATGCTCTTCCACCATAGCGGATGAGCCGCCACTGGGGGGGGGCGTCATCTACAGGTGCTAGGCCTGGGCGACTCAACCCCCGGGCCTCCTCCGCTACGCATCCCACCTTCTCCTTACCTGAACATTGACACCGTGGCGCAATCCGCTGCACTCTCCAAATCTGTGACTCAGCCAGCAGGAGCCTCAGCCAGGTGGGATTTCACAAGCCTGGGTAAAGCAGTCGCCGCCAAGTCCGCTGGTGAACCTCCTGATGCAGTTGATGCAGCAGGGCCCCCGTGGGCGTGAAGTTGCAGCTCTCCACAAGTTCGGCGCAGTTCAGGGGCCTCACCCTCCACAGCATCCAGCCAGCGCAACATCATCCGCGATACAAAAGGGGATGATGGACGGAACGTTTGAGCCAATCAAACACTCACCCCCAGTCAACTGATCTGGGTTTAATCCATCATCATTCTTTAGCTCACTCCACCACCCCAGTTCAGACATGGCCATATGCAAATCAGTCTGACCCTGTGCCTCATGGGAACAGTCCAGCCCGAACTGCCAAGCCATGTCTTCCCTGGACCGGAAACAAGCATCCTAGGACCGGTTTCTGGCATTTCAGCCGTCATCAGCCAGGCTTGCTTGAATCCAGTGGCAAAGTGAGCAAGGGACCCACGTCTGGGCATACCCCGCCAACTTAGGGCGACCAAAGCGATACAAAAGGGGATGATGGACGGAACGTTTGAGCCAATCAAACACTCACCCCCAGTCAACTGATCTGGGTTTAATCCATCATCATTCTTTAGCTCACTCCACCACCCCAGTTCAGACATGGCCATATGCAAATCAGTCTGACCCTGTGCCTCATGGGAACAGTCCAGCCCGAACTGCCAAGCCATGTCTTCCCTGGACCGGAAACAAGCATCCTAGGACCGGTTTCTGGCATTTCAGCCGTCATCAGCCAGGCTTGCTTGAATCCAGTGGCAAAGTGAGCAAGGGACCCACGTCTGGGCATACCCCCGCCAACTTAGGGCGACCAAAGCGATACAAAAGGGGATGATGGACGGAACGTTTGAGCCAATCAAACACTCACCCCCAGTCAACTGATCTGGGTTTAATCCATCATCATTCTTTAGCTCACTCCACCACCCCAGTTCAGACATGGCCATATGCAAATCAGTCTGACCCTGTGCCTCATGGGAACAGTCCAGCCCGAACTGCCAAGCCATGTCTTCCCTGGACCGGAAACAAGCATCCTAGGACCGGTTTCTGGCATTTCAGCCGTCATCAGCCAGGCTTGCTTGAATCCAGTGGCAAAGTGAGCAAGGGACCCACGTCTGGGCATACCCCGCCAACTTAGGGCGACCAAAGCGATACAAAAGGGGATGATGGACGGAACGCTTGAGCCAATCAAACACTCACCCCCAGTCAACTGATCTGGGTTTAATCCATCATCATTCTTTAGCTCACTCCACCACCCCAGTTCAGACATGGCCATATGCAAATCAGTCTGACCCTGTGCCTCATGGGAACAGTCCAGCCCGAACTGCCAAGCCATGTCTTCCCTGGACCGGAAACAAGCATCCTAGGACCGGTTTCTGGCATTTCAGCCGTCATCAGCCAGGCTTGCTTGAATCCAGTGGCAAAGTGAGCAAGGGACCCACGTCTGGGCATACCCCCGCCAACTTAGGGCGACCAAAGCGATACAAAAGGGGATGATGGACGGAACGTTTGAGCCAATCAAACACTCACCCCCAGTCAACTGATCTGGGTTTAATCCATCATCATTCTTTAGCTCACTCCACCACCCCAGTTCAGACATGGCCATATGCAAATCAGTCTGACCCTGTGCCTCATGGGAACAGTCCAGCCCGAACTGCCAAGCCATGTCTTCCCTGGACCGGAAACAAGCATCCTAGGACCGGTTTCTGGCATTTCAGCCGTCATCAGCCAGGCTTGCTTGAATCCAGTGGCAAAGTGAGCAAGGGACCCACGTCTGGGCATACCCCCGCCAACTTAGGGCGACCAAAGCGATACAAAAGGGGATGATGGACGGAACGTTTGAGCCAATCAAACACTCACCCCCAGTCAACTGATCTGGGTTTAATCCATCATCATTCTTTAGCTCACTCCACCACCCCAGTTCAGACATGGCCATATGCAAATCAGTCTGACCCTGTGCCTCATGGGAACAGTCCAGCCCGAACTGCCAAGCCATGTCTTCCCTGGACCGGAAACAAGCATCCTAGGACCGGTTTCTGGCATTTCAGCCGTCATCAGCCAGGCTTGCTTGAATCCAGTGGCAAAGTGAGCAAGGGACCCACGTCTGGGCATACCCCCGCCAACTTAGGGCGACCAAAGCGATACAAAAGGGGATGATGGACGGAACGTTTGAGCCAATCAAACACTCACCCCCAGTCAACTGATCTGGGTTTAATCCATCATCATTCTTTAGCTCACTCCACCACCCCAGTTCAGACATGGCCATATGCAAATCAGTCTGACCCTGTGCCTCATGGGAACAGTCCAGCCCGAACTGCCAAGCCATGTCTTCCCTGGACCGGGAAACAAGCATCCTAGGACCGGTTTCTGGCATTTCAGCCGTCATCAGCCAGGCTTGCTTGAATCCAGTGGCAAAGTGAGCAAGGGACCCACGTCTGGGCATACCCCCGCCAACTTAGGGCGACCAAAGCGATACAAAAGGGGATGATGGACGGAACGCTTGAGCCAATCAAACACTCACCCCCAGTCAACTGATCTGGGTTTAATCCATCATCATTCTTTAGCTCACTCCACCACCCCAGTTCAGACATGGCCATATGCAAATCAGTCTGACCCTGTGCCTCATGGGAACAGTCCAGCCCGAACTGCCAAGCCATGTCTTCCCTGGACCGGAAACAAGCATCCTAGGACCGGTTTCTGGCATTTCAGCCGTCATCAGCCAGGCTTGCTTGAATCCAGTGGCAAAGTGAGCAAGGGACCCACGTCTGGGCATACCCCGCCAACTTAGGGCGACCAAAGCGATACAAAAGGGGATGATGGACGGAACGTTTGAGCCAATCAAACACTCACCCCCAGTCAACTGATCTGGGTTTAATCCATCATCATTCTTTAGCTCACTCCACCACCCCAGTTCAGACATGGCCATATGCAAATCAGTCTGACCCTGTGCCTCATGGGAACAGTCCAGCCCGAACTGCCAAGCCATGTCTTCCCTGGACCGGAAACAAGCATCCTAGGACCGGTTTCTGGCATTTCAGCCGTCATCAGCCAGGCTTGCTTGAATCCAGTGGCAAAGTGAGCAAGGGACCCACGTCTGGGCATACCCCCGCCAACTTAGGGCGACCAAAGCGATACAAAAGGGGATGATGGACGGAACGTTTGAGCCAATCAAACACTCACCCCCAGTCAACTGATCTGGGTTTAATCCATCATCATTCTTTAGCTCACTCCACCACCCCAGTTCAGACATGGCCATATGCAAATCAGTCTGACCCTGTGCCTCATGGGAACAGTCCAGCCCGAACTGCCAAGCCATATCTTCCCTGGACCGGAAACAAGCATCCTAGGACCGGTTTCTGGCATTTCAGCCGTCATCAGCCAGGCTTGCTTGAATCCAGTGGCAAAGTGAGCAAGGGACCCACGTCTGGGCATACCCCCGCCAACTTAGGGCGACCAAAGCGATACAAAAGGGGATGATGGACGGAACGTTTGAGCCAATCAAACACTCACCCCCAGTCAACTGATCTGGGTTTAATCCATCATCATTCTTTAGCTCACTCCACCACCCCAGTTCAGACATGGCCATATGCAAATCAGTCTGACCCTGTGCCTCATGGGAACAGTCCAGCCCGAACTGCCAAGCCATGTCTTCCCTGGACCGGGAAACAAGCATCCTAGGACCGGTTTCTGGCATTTCAGCCGTCATCAGCCAGGCTTGCTTGAATCCAGTGGCAAAGTGAGCAAGGGACCCACGTCTGGGCATACCCCCGCCAACTTAGGGCGACCAAAGCGATACAAAAGGGGATGATGGACGGAACGTTTGAGCCAATCAAACACTCACCCCCAGTCAACTGATCTGGGTTTAATCCATCATCATTCTTTAGCTCACTCCACCACCCCAGTTCAGACATGGCCATATGCAAATCAGTCTGACCCTGTGCCTCATGGGAACAGTCCAGCCCGAACTGCCAAGCCATGTCTTCCCTGGACCGGAAACAAGCATCCTAGGACCGGTTTCTGGCATTTCAGCCGTCATCAGCCAGGCTTGCTTGAATCCAGTGGCAAAGTGAGCAAGGGACCCACGTCTGGGCATACCCCCGCCAACTTAGGGCGACCAAAGCGATACAAAAGGGGATGATGGACGGAACGTTTGAGCCAATCAAACACTCACCCCCAGTCAACTGATCTGGGTTTAATCCATCATCATTCTTTAGCTCACTCCACCACCCCAGTTCAGACATGGCCATATGCAAATCAGTCTGACCCTGTGCCTCATGGGAACAGTCCAGCCCGAACTGCCAAGCCATGTCTTCCCTGGACCGGAAACAAGCATCCTAGGACCGGTTTCTGGCATTTCAGCCGTCATCAGCCAGGCTTGCTTGAATCCAGTGGCAAAGTGAGCAAGGGACCCACGTCTGGGCATACCCCCGCCAACTTAGGGCGACCAAAGCGATACAAAAGGGGATGATGGACGGAACGTTTGAGCCAATCAAACACTCACCCCCAGTCAACTGATCTGGGTTTAATCCATCATCATTCTTTAGCTCACTCCACCACCCCAGTTCAGACATGGCCATATGCAAATCAGTCTGACCCTGTGCCTCATGGGAACAGTCCAGCCCGAACTGCCAAGCCATGTCTTCCCTGGACCGGAAACAAGCATCCTAGGACCGGTTTCTGGCATTTCAGCCGTCATCAGCCAGGCTTGCTTGAATCCAGTGGCAAAGTGAGCAAGGGACCCACGTCTGGGCATACCCCCGCCAACTTAGGGCGACCAAAGCGATACAAAGGGGATGATGGACGGAACGTTTGAGCCAATCAAACACTCACCCCCAGTCAACTGATCTGGGTTTAATCCATCATCATTCTTTAGCTCACTCCACCACCCCAGTTCAGACATGGCCATATGCAAATCAGTCTGACCCTGTGCCTCATGGGAACAGTCCAGCCCGAACTGCCAAGCCATGTCTTCCCTGGACCGGAAACAAGCATCCTAGGACCGGTTTCTGGCATTTCAGCCGTCATCAGCCAGGCTTGCTTGAATCCAGTGGCAAAGTGAGCAAGGGACCCACGTCTGGGCATACCCCCGCCAACTTAGGGCGACCAAAGCGATACAAAAGGGGATGATGGACGGAACGCTTGAGCCAATCAAACACTCACCCCCAGTCAACTGATCTGGGTTTAATCCATCATCATTCTTTAGCTCACTCCACCACCCCAGTTCAGACATGGCCATATGCAAATCAGTCTGACCCTGTGCCTCATGGGAACAGTCCAGCCCGAACTGCCAAGCCATGTCTTCCCTGGACCGGAAACAAGCATCCTAGGACCGGTTTCTGGCATTTCAGCCGTCATCAGCCAGGCTTGCTTGAATCCAGTGGCAAAGTGAGCAAGGGACCCACGTCTGGGCATACCCCCGCCAACTTAGGGCGACCAAAGCGATACAAAAGGGGATGATGGACCGGAACGTTTGAGCCAATCAAACACTCACCCCCAGTCAACTGATCTGGGTTTAATCCATCATCATTCTTTAGCTCACTCCACCACCCCAGTTCAGACATGGCCATATGCAAATCAGTCTGACCCTGTGCCTCATGGGAACAGTCCAGCCCGAACTGCCAAGCCATGTCTTCCCTGGACCGGAAACAAGCATCCTAGGACCGGTTTCTGGCATTTCAGCCGTCATCAGCCAGGCTTGCTTGAATCCAGTGGCAAAGTGAGCAAGGGACCCACGTCTGGGCATACCCCCGCCAACTTAGGGCGACCAAAGCGATACAAAAGGGGATGATGGACGGAACGCTTGAGCCAATCAAACACTCACCCCCAGTCAACTGATCTGGGTTTAATCCATCATCATTCTTTAGCTCACTCCACCACCCCAGTTCAGACATGGCCATATGCAAATCAGTCTGACCCTGTGCCTCATGGGAACAGTCCAGCCCGAACTGCCAAGCCATGTCTTCCCTGGACCGGAAACAAGCATCCTAGGACCGGTTTCTGGCATTTCAGCCGTCATCAGCCAGGCTTGCTTGAATCCAGTGGCAAAGTGAGCAAGGGACCCACGTCTGGGCATACCCCCGCCAACTTAGGGCGACCAAAGCGATACAAAAAGGGGATGATGGACGGAACGTTTGAGCCAATCAAACACTCACCCCCAGTCAACTGATCTGGGTTTAATCCATCATCATTCTTTAGCTCACTCCACCACCCCAGTTCAGACATGGCCATATGCAAATCAGTCTGACCCTGTGCCTCATGGGAACAGTCCAGCCCGAACTGCCAAGCCATGTCTTCCCTGGACCGGAAACAAGCATCCTAGGACCGGTTTCTGGCATTTCAGCCGTCATCAGTCAGGCTTGCTTGAATCCAGTGGCAAAGTGAGCAAGGGACCCACGTCTGGGCATACCCCGCCAACTTAGGGCGACCAAAGCGATACAAAGGGGATGATGGACGGAACGTTTGAGCCAATCAAACACTCACCCCCAGTCAACTGATCTGGGTTTAATCCATCATCATTCTTTAGCTCACTCCACCACCCCAGTTCAGACATGGCCATATGCAAATCAGTCTGACCCTGTGCCTCATGGGAACAGTCCAGCCCGAACTGCCAAGCCATGTCTTCCCTGGACCGGAAACAAGCATCCTAGGACCGGTTTCTGGCATTTCAGCCGTCATCAGCCAGGCTTGCTTGAATCCAGTGGCAAAGTGAGCAAGGGACCCACGTCTGGGCATACCCCCGCCAACTTAGGGCGACCAAAGCGATACAAAAGGGGATGATGGACGGAACGTTTGAGCCAATCAAACACTCACCCCCAGTCAACTGATCTGGGTTTAATCCATCATCATTCTTTAGCTCACTCCACCACCCCAGTTCAGACATGGCCATATGCAAATCAGTCTGACCCTGTGCCTCATGGGAACAGTCCAGCCCGAACTGCCAAGCCATGTCTTCCCTGGACCGGAAACAAGCATCCTAGGACCGGTTTCTGGCATTTCAGCCGTCATCAGCCAGGCTTGCTTGAATCCAGTGGCAAAGTGAGCAAGGGACCCACGTCTGGGCATACCCCCGCCAACTTAGGGCGACCAAAGCGATACAAAAGGGGATGATGGACGGAACGTTTGAGCCAATCAAACACTCACCCCCGCAACATCATCCAGCCTGTGATGCAGAGAGGCACCGCCCACCGTTGGTAATCCCCTCCGTGCACCCCGGTGCAGTGGTGGATCATAGTACGTGATGCAGACCTCCCTACGTTGGTGCACAGGTGCCCCTCTACCATTCACAGTTCCAAGGGGCGCAAGGCGGTCTTCTAACACAGGTCAGCAACGTGTCTCCATGCGACCGGCCAGACTTCACCACCAGGTACGGGCGATCACCCCCCCCCCCTCAATGTCTACTGCCACGGCTCATCAACTCCACAGCACCTCCGCATCCCACTCCAGGCACAGGTCCAGCGAGGCATCCAGGCTCCAGGCGCACGTCCAGCGAGGCATCCAGGCTCCAGGCGCAGGTCCAGCGAGACATCCAGGCTCCAGGCGCAGGTCCAGCGAGGCATCCAGGCTCCAGGCACAGGTCCAGCGAGGCATCCAGGCTCCAGGTGCAGGTCCAGGGAGGCATCCAGGCTCCAGGCGCAGGTCCAGTGAAGCATCCAGGCTCCAGGTGCAGGTCCAGGAGGCATCCAGGCTCTCATCCTGGTCATCCTGGATGTTGGGTGGCTTGAGGGGGTGGTTGATGTGTGCTGCACTTTGCCCTGGCTGCTCCATTCTGCATTTCATTGTTTTTTTTGCCTATTTTCTATTGGAGGTCGACTGATAGGCTGTTTTTTCCATTAGAGGCAAAAAAAACTCACGTTGGGCTGACTAACGTGCGTTTTTTGGCCGCTAATGGGCCTTTTGTTGGTTTTCGCCCGCTAACGCCGGAATTCCTATCGTCATCGCGCTAATGTTAGCAGCAGTTTTCGCCACCGATCCCTGCAGCTATCGCCATGTAGCGACGGCTTGTAAATACGTCGCTAACATGGCGATAGTTTTCAGCGGTGCACGGCGGTAGGAAAACTAGCAATAGTTTTCGCCAGTCCTTGTACATATCCCCCTTTGTCCCTTTCTTTGATAGAAAAGCAGAAATTTGAGGTGAGCAAATCTAGAGTGTCGCTGGTGTTGAGGGTGCTCTATACAGAAGCTGCCTTCCACCTAAACTTGCCTTCCACCTAAACTTGAGAACTACCCAGAGTTCTCTTCTTCTTTTTTGCATAATTTATGCGTCACTCTATGCCTGCAATGGTATATATATATATCTATACATATATATATATATATATATGTATTCCAACAAACAAAGTTTTCCCATTTAGAAGAGCCACACAGGTAAGTAAATCGTGCTTCTTCAATGGAGACTGCAACCGAATGGCAGAAACAATTGCATCACATCACATCCTTGAGCCAACGCGTTTCGGGCTTCCCGCCCTTCGTCACAGGCTCTGCAGCGAAAAAACAAAACAGATTGTGCACTTTTTTTAAAGTCCTTCACCCCGCCCATGTGGGCGTCGGCCACTCGCGCAGCCTTCTGGTTCTTGTGGTGACACATTGTAATACTCAAGTGAGTCTGTTTTGAGATGCGCAAATTAAATGTTCATAAAACACCCCAGTGGACGGAGAGCTCCCAATCGCAGGACAAGGTATTGGCAGCGCCAACGGTCTCCCACTTCCACAACCCACATGGGTAAAGAGATTTTATGAATTTTCAAAAACACGCCAGCACCCACTGCGGCAAAACTGTAGGAACTACAAGATCCAGGAGGCAAATGCACACGCCCTAAGGGGCGGGACTTGGTTAATATTTAAGTTCCCAGAAGGCTCCTGTGTTTTTGACTAACTGCCAGTGATCAAGGACTAGTGTATGTCTGAAACACGTTTGGCAATTTACGTGTTGGAAGGAAGGAGCTGTAACCTGCTGCAACCTGTAATAAAGAGGAATATACCTTTCCGTGTGTGGCGTCATCACCTGGGAAACTTCAGTTTGGATATATATATATGTATATATATATACATATATATATATATATATATATATATATATATATATATATATATATATATATATATATATATATATATATATATATATATATATATATATATATATATATATATATATTATCTACTGGCGGTCGCCAGTAGATAGTTATAGTTAGGACCTTTATCCATAGGAAATCCGCAACATTCTATTCCCAATAAGTTTGGCGTCGTTTGACGAATCATCGCGAAATTTTCAAAACTAGTGGGGCGCTCCGGTCCGCTCCTGTCTTGAAAGTTTCGGGGTGATTCATCAAGCGGCGGCCGAGAAAAAAGGGGGGTCCCAAAACACGTTTTCTCCATGTTAATTCCCATAGGAAATTTTAGCCACGGCTACAGCCCGAACTGCTGAACGGAATTACACCAAATTTTGCAAAAAGGTAGCGCTTGGTTCAGAAAGCGACCTTTTTTTTAAATGGTGTAAATCCGTTCAGTAGTTGCGGAGAAATTCAAAAAATAAGAGTGAAAAAATCGATTTCCCATAGGAAACTTTATGCAAGGCTACAGCAAAAACTGCTGAACGGAATTACAAAAATTTGGCAAAAGGTAGTGCTTGGTTCAGAAAGCACCCTTTTTAAAAATGGTGTAAATCCGTTCAGTAGTTGCTGAGAAAATCCAAAATAAAAGTTTCGATATTTAGAGGCACGGAGGATCCGCGCACCCTCCCGACCACGAGCTGCATGCTAATTGGCTGTCAACACTCCAAACCAGGAAGTGTTGGCAGCCATCTTGTTCCTCGGTAGAACCGAGGGACAAGAAAAGACAAAAACAAGGGCGCAAAACGCAAAAAGGGGGCAGGGTAGAAACACCCTGACCCCCTAGCCCTGCTCAGGGGGTCCTACAAGGACCCCCAGGGCCCCAACATTTTTTTTTTTTTTTTTTTAAATCAGCAGAAAACGCGCTGGGTGCGCGGATCCTGCCGATAAAAAAAAAAAAACGAAGCGCGGACTCCCGCGCTTCGTAGTTAATTGGCCCCCGGGTGGGCCAAGTCCCGGGGGCATGTGGGGCTTTATTATTAATTATATGGGGGCCTCTAAGGCCTCCCAAGCCCCGGGACCGCCACCCCCGGGGCTTTAAACAAATGGTGCGGGAGGGCTCTGAGCCCTCCCGCAGCCCCGGGACCGCCACCCCACGGGGCTTCTTTTTAAATTAAATCACCTGTGTGGGGGGCTCCAGCCCCCACATGCCCTAGGTACCGCCACCTCCCCGGGGCACTAACAAATTTAAAATGGGGGTCCGTTTTGGACCCCGAAGCCCGGGGACCACCACCTCCCGGGGCTTTGCAGATGTGGGGAGGGGGCCGCGCGGCCCCCTCGTGGAGCCATTGATGGCCCTGGGGACCGCCACCCCCAGGGCCGGCTCCTGTAGTGTCCCGGGGTGCTCACCCCCGGGACACTGTAGTTTGCAATGACAGGACGGGAGCCTCGCGGCTCCCGTCCTGTCATTGCAAACTGCTTTGCTTCATTGAAGCGAGAGCAGGAAACCTGCTCTCGCTTCAATGAAGCAAAGCAGATTGCTTTCCACATGGGGAGCTGCATGTCAGCAGCTCCCCATGTGGAAAGCAATGCCGGCTCCCGAGGGACGCGGAGAGCCGGCTGGGACCGTGGGGGGATTGAGGACCCCCCCACGGTCCCCAATGGAGAGGGCCAGCCCCGGGGGATGGGGTCCCCGGCGCAAGTAGTGGCCCGGGAGGGGGGCTACGCGGCCCCCCTCCCCCCCCAAAAAAAGAAATAAATAAAGGCCTGCCCCGGGGGATGGGGTCCCCGGGGCAAAAGGAGGCCTGAGATGGGGTGCCACGCAGCCCCCCTCCTTAAAAAAAATAATAAAAAGAGTGGCCATGCCCCGGGGGATGGGGTCCCCGGGTCCGGAATCGGCCACGGGAGGGGGTCCACGCGGCCCTCTTCCCGTTTTTTTAAAAGAAAAAAAGGGGTAAGGCCCTGGGGGATGGGGTCCCCAGGGCCCAAAAAAGGAAAAAGGAAGGGGGCCACACAGCCCCTCTTCGGAAAAAAAAACGCCCCGCCCCTTCCTTTACCACTCTGCAAACACGCCCCCTGGCACGTTTGCAGAGGGGGAACGAATTCCCCTTGAATACTGGGGGTCCCTGGGGGCCAACTAGCCCACCAGGAACCTCCAGTATGCGCCAGAATTCAAGGGAACTTAATCCCCCAACTTAAAACGCGCCACGGGGCGCGTTTGCACAGTGGTGAAGGGAGGGGGCGGGGCTTCAGGTGACATGTGTGCAAACAGGCCCCGTGGCACGTTTTAAGATGGGGAATTAAATCCCCTTCAATCCTGAGGGTCCCTGGGGGCCAACTAGCCCACCAGGTACCTCCAGTAAGCGCCACAGAGCTGCGTTGCAGAGTGTTGTAAAAAGGGGCGAGGCCTCTGAACACCTCATCAGTGATGTCATCAGTGATGTCACTGACCATGTCATGAGTGATGTAATATGTGACGTCATCAGCAGTGCATTGCGGGGGCACGAGTTATAGTTAGCTGAACTAACTATAACGGGGGAATTTCACGGGTTTTGTATGAGTGCAATGTCCAACTAACTATAACTGTCCCTAAAACCTATGGTTTTTTCAGTGAATATATATATATATATATATACACACACACACACATATATAGATATATAGATCAAGTTAAGCAAAGGGCTGCTGCCAGGTGCAGTCCATGACTACACAGAGAGGCGAGATCACTGAATCGGCGTCTCATGGCCCGGCTGACTCTTGCTATTGTGGCAGGATGTATGGGGACTCAAGGAAGTTCCAGGACATCAAATAAACTGGGACTTACCATTCACATACAACCATCTTTTGCCAGGAACACCAGCGCTCATTATGGGAATAAATGGGCCCCCGTTGGGGTTACTTACCCGGCTATGTTGCCTGCTGGGAGCTGTAGTTTGCAATTCAGGACTGCAGCTAAACTCAAAATAAAGAACTGGGTCCATCTGGATTCCCACCAATGGGAGTACCGCATGATATTCAAAAGATGGTTGGAGTAGGTTCCTGTTGTGAACGGCATCTGAGGAAGGCACACCCCGCTGAAACGCATCATGCCGTATCTGCCAATAAAGTGGACTTCCCAAATTTCCTCTGATTACTTTCCTATGAAGTGGTCTTTGTGTGACATATATATATATATATATATATATATTTATATATATATGCAAAAACGGAAGCAGGGAAGTGGCGAGCAACTCCTTTATATGGCGCACCCTACAACACCGCCAACACTCAGAATCTGCTCACCTCAAATGTCTGTTTTTTTAGCAGTATTTAGGCATAGGATTAGCACAGTGCCATCCATGGCATGCTAGAAAGTGACAAAACCTTTTGCCATTTTTACAGCAAAGTCTTTAGGCATAGTATTAGCTAGTGCCATTGTCATTTTTAGCCCAGCTTGGATGCAACTAGCTAATCCTCCAGATCTAGTACCAATGTACTAGATCTGGGGCTCAGAGTACACACTGCAAAAACTGGAGTTTTTCAAATGTCAGTAGGTGCAAATAATTGTTACCACTCTTGCCCTTTGCAAAATGTATCTTTTTTATTAAGATAAACAACAATAATAACATTATCTATAAGCAGAGAGTGAACATATGTATCTCCACACCATTCTCCACGTAAGACAAGCTACAGCCCCTTTTTTCCTTTAATTCTATCTCATCTTCTCATCACACGTTTGATGAAAAGCAGGCAAAGAAAAATGTATTACATAAAAAAGAATATGTTGGGGACTAATATAACAAACCCTGAAAATTAAAGCCACTAAAGGAGCAAAGTATTTTACTGCTAATAGAAGATCCAGAAATCCTGACTGGTAGGCCTCAGGAAAAAGGATAATAATACTTTTAGAGAAACAATTGTAAATTAATTTAGAGATGATGAGTAGGCAACGGAGAAAGGTAACATGCCTTGATTATCAGTGGCCTGGAGATTTCCGAACTATGCACAAACCCGTTTAAGTGGGGGAAGAGAGGGGTTATGTAGGTTATCCAGGTCATGTGGAGTTTTCTCACACCCAGTAATTATCAGATAAAATAAAGTCAACACCCTTCTGTTAGACATGCCATCTTTAGGGTGGTCTCCCTGTCTCTAATTCACGTTTGGGGTGGGTGACAGCTCTAGACATCCACAAACACAGGAAGGGTGGGTGTGACAGAGAACTCATCTTCATTTATCTGCATTCTAGTAGCTCTTCCTGGGCAGGAAGAGGGAGGGGGTAGCCGGTACTTACACCTGAATAGGCAGTCTACTGTTTCCCACACAAAGGGCTGATTATCCCCTACAGATAGTCTGGACCTAGGGCTGGTGTTAAACTTGGCATTCTTGGCGTGGTTTCCCCTGACTTTTTGCCTCTACCTTTTGCATTTATGATGCTGTGCTGGATTTCGCTTTTGCTGGCTTAAATGCTTTGGGAACTGTGTCACTGCTGATCAGTGTCAAGGTGTAAGTGCTCCCTGTGTAAATTGCGATCATGACTGGTTATCCATGATTGGCATTTTTGTTTTACAGGTGAGCCCCTATTAAAGTGCACTGAGAATGCCCATAGCTTGCAAATCAAATGCTACTAGTGGGCCTGCAGCACTGATTGTGCCAACCACACAAGTAGCCTACCAAATGTAACTCAAACCTACCACTGCAGTGTCTGTGCGCAGTTTTTACTGCTATGTCGACCTGGCAAGTGCACCCAATTGCCAGGCCCTAACCTTCCCTTTTCCTACATGTAGGACACCTGTCAGGTAGGCTCAGGGTACCCCCATGGGCGAATTTGCGATGTTACATCGCATACGATACATCACATGCCATTACAACGCGGTCATTACAATGACTGCGTTATTAAATTGCATACCATTGCAACGCAAGTCGTTGCAACGACTTGCTGTAGGGGGCGCTGGATGTTGGAATAGTATAATTTACTATTCCAACTCCAGTCTGTGCAACAGTAGGGAAGGTGTTGGATTTTAAATCCAGTACCTTCTGCCCCCTACAGCAAGTCGTTGTAACGACTTGCTTTGTAATGGTTTGCGATGTAACAACGCGGTTGTTGTAACGACTGTGTTGTAATGGCATGCGATGTATTACATGCGATGTAAAGGATGTCTCTGCCCATGGGCAGGGTGCAGTGTATGTGAAAGGTAGGACATGTACTGGTATGTGTGACATGTCCTGATAGTGAAATTCTGCGTATTTCGTTTTTCACTATTGAAAGTCTATCTGTCCCACAGGCTAACATGGGAGTTACTTTGTAACAACTTACAAGTATAACTTTCCAGACTTTCTGAACTCAGAATTTAATGTCACATCTTTTAAGGGAGATGGTTTTTAAATTGTGTGTTTGAAAGTGGTACTTTAAAATTTTTTTACCATTGAGGACACACTAATTTAGGAGTAGGAGCAGCATGAAGGGAAATATTGTAATGTTTTAACCCGAGCTGCGTCCAAGTTTATTCCCAATGGGCAGCATCCCCTTAAAAAGGAGTGTTTAAATAATGTACAAAATCACAGCGTGATTGCTGCATGCATGAAGTTGTTGAAATGACTGACTGGTGTAACACTTTGATGTCTTGTTCATGTATTGTTGTTTATTACGTTTATAATTTACTTTATGTACTCTTGAAACAATAAGTGTTTTCTCTATTTCTGACATATATGATAACAGAACATTTGAAAAAATGAAAGATTGGCTGAATAAATAACCAGGGCCAATGAAATTAGGTATTGGTTCTCCTCTGTTTAAGTAGATAACAGCAGGGAAAGTGGTAGCAAGGGATCTTGTTGTGCTACTTTTAGAAAATAGGCATTTCATTATTTAGCTATTCTGTATGCCTCTGCTGGTCTGTGCATTGATTGTCTGGTTTTGGAGTGACAGGGGCTGGGGAAGCGCAGTCACTGTAGACAGCCACAAGGGGATTTGAGGTGCGTCCTGCCCTTCATGGGTGACTCATAGTTGAGCTAAATATACCTTGGCTGCATTTAGAGTGGTTGCAGGAGTTTCACTAACACCTGAATAGGCAGTGTCTCCTCTGCATAATGCTGTCTCCACCTCCTGTAGTTATGCTGCACCAAAGAGGACAGAACTGGTTTGGACTGGGCTCAGAGACCCTTGCCACAAAGAGATCAAAGAGAAAAGGGGGTATAAGTTTGGGAGCTTAAACCCCAGAGAATTAGATCACTTCCAGGCTCAAGAGAAACCTTTTGCTAAGGAGAAGAGCTGGGGAGCTGTAAAGAGGAGCACTGCCCCTTTGCTGTGTGCTTTGCTGGGTTGGCCTGCAGTAGCTGATTCTGGAAAGGAAGAGGACAAAGACTGGAACTTTGCTGAGAACTTGCTTGAAGAAGAATCTCCAAGGGCTTGTGTGTGCTGGCCTCCGGTTCTGAAGTCTCAGAGACACAAAGACGTCACCACCAGCTCCCGGGACCCCACTGCTGGGAGTTCTGACCAGCCAGGAGGTGCCTATTCCAGTTGTGGGCCTCTGGAAGTTGTTCCTGCTGTTAGGAGCTGGAAGAAACTTAAAGAAAGCAAGAAAAACAACTCTGACGCTGTCAGGGATGCTACCAGTGACGCTGCGACCTGCACCGAGGCCAGGGGCACCGCTCGTGAAGTGCACAATGCACTGCCCCGCATGCACCGCAGCTCCGACGCCCTCCAATGCCTGCCGATACCTGCAGTTATCAGCCTCCCCGACGCCAGCGCTCGCACCAACACCGTTACCGCTAGTGCCTGCATCCTGTTATCGCGGAGCCGATAACCAACGAGGGTGACTTCACAAACTCTTTGACTTTGCATCGCCTCACCGGAACCGATGCCTCGCCGCCAACGCTGCTGTCTACCCCTGTCCTGGACTCCACATGTCGCCTCCTCGTGGATACGACGCCTCGCCTCCCCAGTGGCAACCAGGGAACAGGCCTCAACCTCGGTACCAACGCCTCACCTCCACGACGCCGGGCATGGTCCATAGACTGAGTTTTTCAAGGTACTGTTGTTTGGGGGCCCATGTGACTTCTTGCCCGACGCCGAGCGCCTCGAGGTCTGCGCCGTACTTTGGATTTATGCCGGTGATGACGTCATAATGGCCGCAGGTGGAGCTATTTGTTTCTACAAGTGTTATTTCTGCAAGTAACTGTTTTTAAGAGCTATTTTGATATATGTAGGTTGGATTTTTGTCGTTTTGGTCTTATTTGGTTCAGATAAAGATACCTTATTTTTCTAAACTGGTGTGGTGTACATTTGTGGTGTTTTCACTGTGTTACTGTGTGTTTTGAGTACAAATATTTTACACATTGACTTTGGGATAAGCTTGTCTGCCCATGCCAAGCTACCAAGGGGGTGAGCAGGGGTTATCTAAAGTGTGTATCCCCCGTACCCTGACTACAAGCAAGGCTCCCTACTTGGACAAAGGTGCCTACCTCTGCCAATTAGAGGCCCCCATTTCTAACAGCTGGGACGAAAGGGGCTACTTTGAAGTCACCCCAACTTCAAAGGCCCAACTGGGTATAAGTACTGGGCTCTGACCCTACGAAGAAAGTACACTTCTGGACCTGTGAAGAACTCTGCCAGGAGTACAGACTTTTGCGCTACAAGGATTGCCACTTTGCTTGACTGCTGCTCTGGAAGAACTACTTTTCCGCTTTGCTGTGATGCCATGCTGCCTGCTGATCTCTGCCTTGAGGAGGACAGGGACTGGACCCATCTCACATGAACCCAGAGTGACTCAAGGGCTTGCTGGCTTGCCCCTGTTCTGAAGTCTCAGGGCCCTCGAAGACTTCCTTCAACTCTGACACAGCACCTGACTCTGCCATCTGTGTGTCCTGTCCTGCAAATTGGTGCCAATCCAGTCCTGGGCCCTTGAAAGGTGATTTCTGCTGTCCATAACCATCAAAATCGATGCAGTGATGACTTAGTGCCAATCTAAACTGACACATTGCCCTTCGATGTCGATGCAGGAGCTGATCGATGACATCGCTTTGACGGACTGCGCGACTCAACGATGAAGGACAGCACGGCTCGACGACGCATCACCTGCATCGTAAAGGGGTTCGGTGACAAAGCCTTCATTGCCAGCGCGGATCGTAATCCATGCATTGAGTCTTTGAGGTTGATGCTTCCTCCTTCCAAGGTACTTTTTCAATTGAACCTGCGTGAGTCCTGTAGCTGGCCTGCCCTCCATCACAGTTAGCCTGAACTTTGGATTCACCCTGGTACAGCGCGACCTCAAGTAACCCCTGAGCACTATTTGCTTCTAAGCACTACATTTTAATTGAATCTTTAAAAATTCATAACTCCAGTTCTACATATTGGGTTTTTCTTGATTTGTTCTTGTTTTACTTATAAAAATATAATCTATTTTTCTAACTCTGAGGGTAGTATTTTTGTGGTATTTACATTGTGTTACTGTGTGTGTGTTACTCCAATACTTTACACATTGCCTCTTTAGATAAACCTGACTGCTCAATGTCAAGCTACCAGAGGGTGAGCGCAGGTTATATTTAAGTGTGTATATTGCTTACCGTGACTAGAGTAGTGGTTCCTGCTTGTAGAGGGTTCATACTCTGACAACCAGAAACCCCATTTCTAACACCTTCATTAAATATTGACAGCTCAAATCTGGCAGAATTCCACAGGCGAAACAAGTACAGTCTTTACTGTGACATGCAGACTTTGGTGCGGTAAGCGCCAAAATTTTCATGCCATTCTTCACCATTACCAGGCAAAAACTCGTAATATGTGGTAATGATCACTGATGAATTTCGAACCGCTGCAGTGCCAGATTGCAAGGATGTGGAAAAAAATCACACCAAACATCACTGGTATGGGTATGGAGAAAAAATGGCGACCTAAAGGGATTATGTATACTATAGGGTTTCACTCCGAGGGGCAGATTTACAAGCCCCTTGCGACAATTATACACTGCCGTTGCGTCACTTCTGTGACGCAGCGGCGTCGCAAACAATGCGCCACGTTGCAACATATTTACAAGGTGACGCATCTAGGGAGATGTGTCACGTTGTAAAGCCCTGCGCTACATTATAGCTGCGTCAGGTATAATGTATGCAGGGTGGGCGTTCCCACGCAGGAAAGCCTCGTAAAAGTGATGCAGTGAAATCTACAAGATTTCACTGAGTCACTTTTACGACGCCACTGCGTCAAAACCTTGCGCCTGCTTGGAGCAGGCCTAAGGAGTGACGCAGCATGCTAGGAAAAGGCATTCCTAACCATTGCTGGAGGTGCGTCGTACTTGCGACACGACTCCAGCAATGCGCTGCCCTTACGCCAAACAGATGCATCACGCATCTGTCTATCCTTGCGCCACGGTGCGCCGCATTGTAAATGCGGCGCATCCATGGTGGCGCAAGGGTTTTTTTACGTGTCGCAAATGAACTGGTGCATCCCTGCTAATATGCAGGGATTCGCCAGTTCTTGTAAATCTGCCCCCAAGTGCCTTATTTTTCAGGTATACTGGATCACATTGCAGCTAATCGCTGTCTCTTTTTCTTTCACAATACTGTGTTCAAAATAAATAAAAATGCATTAAAACATAGGGGCATATTAGCAAGAACGGCGTTAAAATTATCGCCGCTTTAGCGGCGATAATGGGCTTGATAATATGCCCTTGAGAATTCCAATAGAAGCCCAGGATCACAGCAGAACATGGGCTTCTATTAGTATTCTCAAGGGCATATTATCAAGCCCATTATCGCCGCTTTTGCGGCAGTTTCCTGCCGCTAAAGCGGCAATAATTTTAACGCCGTTCTTGCTAATATGCCCCATAGTGTTTATTGAGAAATAACTCCAGAGGTTTGTAAACTAGGACAAGGGGATTTTAGTAGGTGACTGGCTCGGAGGTAAATTTAGCATATGGTGGCATACTAGTGTCCTCACAAATTCATTTTGACTTGCAAATCATTAGCTGTTTTTGGTATTCTCGATGCTCCCACCTTAAAGAAAACTACTTACATCCCCCATCAGACTGACGCAAATCTGGAGTCAACAAGCAGTGATACTTCACCTTGTATTTCCCAGGTGGCTTCTACATAAAAATGCTTTTGTTTGGACCTTTTTGAAACAGATTGATCAGAAAAGGCGTTTTAGCACTGCATTTATATTACTTTTAGAACAGCAAAGAGACTATCGCACTTTAGAGCATTCTGGGGCATATTAACAAGGCGGCGATAAACAATTATCACCGCTTTTGCGGCCGTTTTCGGCCGAAAAGCGGCGATAATTATATTGCCTTATCAGCAAAGACACGCTATCGCGTGTTTTGCTGATTTTGCTCCCGTTTCCAGCACGCCTGACTTCGCATCGATAATGAGATGCAAAGTAGGCGTGTCTGTGGAAACAACATGGGTAAATATCGCGAAGGCAGCTTCGCGATATTTACAATGCGGGGAAGCGATTATTTTAATCGCGTTAAGTATGCCTTAACGCAGGAATTTAACGTCTGTTAAATTCCTGACTAAGACATACTTAACATGGGGGGTGGATTCTGTGGCTAAGACCACAGGCCCTATCATCTAGGATATCGCCGTTTTCCTATGGAAAACGGCGATATCCACGCTATCTCTGACATTTTTATCGCCTCGGCGATGCGCGTTGTTAATAACGCGCTAACCGGGCGATAAATTCCAGAGATAGCCGGCGATAAATATGCAAGCGCTAAGCGCGCTTTGCGATATTTATCGCCGGCCCTTGATAATATGCCCCTCTGTCCTCAGCAGAGCATTCTACAACACATACATTACCCTGCATTTTCTCCTTTACCAAAAGGAAATTGATTACGACAAATACTTTAGGGAACACACACGAGGGGATTTAGCGAAACATATATAATGCTGCCATGCCAGTTGTGTTTAGCTCCGTACTCTGCTACCAAGGGGTTTTGCTTGTTTTATTTTTCTTGCATTTTCTGTAACTAGTAAAGAAAACCTGATTATCAAAAAGAGTGCAGAATCAGTGCTTAATTTGCAGAAGAAGAAGTGCCGGGGGCCAAAGTTTTACTCAGAACACTGCGAATAAAGGACAATCCAGCAAAGTCTTGATTGAACCTCACGCCTCTTTAATCCACCACCATCGCTCTTGTAGTTCTTTTTCCTCCCTGCTTATGTCACTGGTTTTCTTTTTCCCCTTCCTCATTTGTTTCCCCTTTAGTGCTTTGGATCAAAGTTTGTGGGGTTAAAATAAGTAACGGCCTCCAAAAATGAGTGGCTGTGGACCCCAACTGCAACCACAGGCTCAAATTAAGCACTGTTCCAGATAGATTGTCAGATTCCATATAAATTGAGTCTATTTCCTTCTCTTTGATTTTTGCTTTATGGTTCACATCTTTTTATTGAGTTTTCATAACATAAAGCACCACCTACAACCAACCGACCGGTGGGCAAAAAACCCATCATAATATAGTAAAATAGCGAGAGAAGATTGAGTGAAAGAGAAAGAAAGGGGAAGAGAATAAGGGGAGTACGGGGTCCACCACTGGTTACAATCTCGTGTCTCCTAATGGGAGTCATCATGCGGCTTGTGTTCCTGTTGCGAGGCTGTCTTTGAGTCTTGTGGGGGATCTCTGGTGAGTCCGAGCACACGTAGTGATATATAGGGCATGTTAATTCGTTAAATTCGGAGGATAGGAACTCCACTATGGATTTCCAGGTTTTGTGAAAGCGGGGGAGCCTGTGTGACATACTGGCCGTTATCTTTTCCATTCCTACCACTTCCCATAACTTATATAGCCAATCCAGCCTGGTTGGAGTGCCCTCCCTACCCCACCTAGCCAATAGTACTTGTTTAGTCGCTCCCAAGGCAAGGGTGGTAGCGCGCCCTTGGCACGATTTAAGGGGATATGTTAATGTGTTCGGAAGGCCTAAAAGTATGTAGCTGGGGAATCATGGTAGGTCGGTGTCATATGTAGTGTTGATATTCGACAGTATGGCGTCCCAGAAAGGTTGTATTTTGGGGCATTCCCATAGCAAATGGGTCAGGGTACCTACTTGGCCGCATTGGTGCCAGCAATGAGCATCTGCCCCTGGTTTCCAGTGCGCTACCCTGTCTGGGGTATAATACCAATAATGCGCTACCTTGAGGAACATCTCTTTACCTGCCGTGCTACAAGAGGAAGCTCTAGCCCTATGTCCTGCCATTCCTTGGGGGAAAATTCTCTTGCGCATTCTGTCTCCCACCTACGCTGCACTCGGGTCTTGCTGCACTGTGTGGGTGTAATTAAGAAGGTGTATATGTCTGATAATAAACGCTCGTCGGAGGTTCTAGTTATCAGCCATTTCTCGAATTTTGTTAACGGGCGCCCTGCGTGTATGCAAACATTCGATTGTGTCACCCAGTGCCTTAGGGCAAGGTATTGGCAATATGCTGTTTTAGGGAGGCCATATCCAGCCGAGAGCTGAGGGAAAGCCCTTATTCCTTTCTCATTAAAGAGATCTCCCACCCTTTTGCAGTTGGCCTCTTACCATGTGAGATAACTTTGTCCATGGTATGCTAGCGGAAACTCCGGGTGACCTATAAAGGGGGTCAATGGGGACATGGGGGAAGAGAGGCCCAGTGACACCTGAACCCTATCCCATGCAGTCATCGTAGCTCTCAGCACTGGGGAAATGTATACTCCCACCGGGCGGTAGCGTCTGGGCAGCCATGGAACCTTCCACATGTGTATGCCTGCTATTGCCCGATCAATGAAGCACCAATGCTTCTCGGACATTGGTCTATACCATTCGACCATGTATCGCAGTTGGGTCGCTTGATAATATCGCACCAAGTGGGGAAAACCCAGACCCCCATCCGCTTGTTTTACATAGGTTTGCTGACGTGCCATGTGAGCTTTTTTCCCACCCCAAACAAAGTCCACTAGGAGGTGTTGCAGTTTAGCAAGTATCTGAGTGGGGGGTTGCAACGGGAGAGTTTGCATTATATATAATATACGAGGCAATATCGTCATCTTGACAGAGGCCAACCTGCCCAGCCAAGACAATGTGAGTGGTCTCCAATGCTGTAGGGTGGCCCGTGTGTTGTTCAAAAGGTTGTCATAGTTCTCACGTACCGTGCGGTCCAACGTGGAAAATTTTTGGAGGCCCAAAGTGAGGGACCCCTGAGTCAGCCCACCCAAAGGGAAAATCCATTTTTAGTCGCTCTATATCTGCACTGGGCATGAGGAGGCATAGGGCTTGTGTTTTGTGAATGCTAATTTTAAATCCAGAGACCTGACCAAAGTCAGCAAACTCCTGCATGAGTGGGGGTATGGAGGTATCCGGCTGAGTAATAAAGAGCATCACGTCGTCTGCATAGAGAGAGATTTTATGTTCTCTATCCCCATAAGAATCCCAGTAATTGCAGCTTGGTGTCGTATATGCTCTGCAAAGGGCTCCATATACAAAGCGAATAGGAGGGGAGAGAGTGGATATCCCTGCCGGGTACCCCTCCCAATTTTAAAGGGTTGAGACCAGGTTCCATTCACATTATTTCTTCCCTCCGGTGCCTTATACGTGCTATTTACCCACCTCAAGAACCGCGGCCCAAGGCCAAATCTCCTTAATACCAAGCGCAGGTATGGCCACTGGACGCGGTCGAAAGCCTTCTCGGCATCAACCGATAAAAACAAGGTCGGTTTCTGAGAGCGCTGGGTCTTATCAATAAGGTGGCATAGTCGTCTAGTGCCATCGCTACAGCTTCTTACGGGAATAAATCCCGACTGATCGGGGTCCACCAGCCCTTGCATATGTGGTGCTAATCGAGCTGCTAAAATGCTGGTAAAATGTTTAAAATCCACAATCAGCAGCGAGATGGGGCGGTATGATGTGCATTTCTTCGGGTCTTTCCCTGGCCTAGGCAGGACTACTACCATAGCCATACGCATAGAATCGGGTATTGTTTCTTCAGTGCTAAAGGAATTAAAAAGTCTCAGGAGTATCGGAATAAAGCTCGGGCTAGGATCTTGTAAAACTCTGAGGAAAACCCATCTTCCCCCAGGGCATTGCCTGATGCAAGGCCCTGAATCGCCCTCAACACCTCATCCGGTGTGATGTCAGCATCTAGCTTGTCCACGTCTATGGCCGGGAGAGAGGCAACCTCTGCTTGGGCGACATTTGCAGGGTCTGCCGTGTAAAGTGCCGTAGAAAAGTTTTTGAATTCAAGGGCTATTTGGTCATCCCCCTGTACCCTGTTACCCTGTGCCATTTCTATCTCCACTATATGGCGTTGCAGTGTTTGGGAGCACAGCTGGCACGCCAGCAGCTTCCCTGCCTTGTTCCCACCTTCATAAAAGCGTTGCTTAGTGTGGAGTAAAGAGTACTCAGCCCTATCAAGATCCAACACCTTCAGTTGCTTGCGAATGTTGGTAAGTTGGTGCAGCACCCGTACCGCCCCCGTATTTCGATGCATCATTTCCAGCTCCTTCACCTGCTCTTCCAATCTGTCCCTCTTCTCTCTCCTGTTCCTGTTCAATTTGGCCGCTATTGCAAGAAACCTTCCTCGAATGACCACCTTCAGTGTGTCCCATAGTAAGTGTATGTGCGTGTGACCATCATCAATGCTCGCCAGAAACGTTTGCATAGCCTCCTGTATCTCTTTAATATTGGCGTCATACGTAAGCAATTTATGATTGAGTCTCCATGGCCTATACTTCTGGTAATCCCCTTCTAGACGCCACATGAGGTTAATGGGTGCATGATCCGAAAGTGATGCCATGCCTATAGTGGTATCTATTATCCCTTGAGTAATTCGTGGTGTAGTGAGGAAGAAGACGAGCCGGGCAGAGGACTGGTGTTTCCGCCAAGAAAAAAGTATAATCGCGAGCCGTAGGGTTACGCCGTCGCCATGCATCCGCAAGTCCCACCTCTGCCAGCCAGCACAGCAAGGACGCCAACATCGCTCCCAAGTGCCCCGTCCGATGTGTGGTTCTGTCTAGAGTGGGGTCTTGTACTGTATTATAGTCCCCCCTATTATGAGATTCTCACCCGAGCCTTCTAGGATCGAGCCAATTGCGTCCCTAAGAAATCCCTCTTGTCCCTCATTGGGCCCATATAGTGATGCCAATGTTCAGGTGTGACCTCCCACAGCAACCCGAAGTGCCAGCAACCTTCCTGGTATTTCTGTTTGCACCCCCAGAACCCTACCTGGAAAGTGTGTCGCGAAAAGCACTGCCACCCCCGCTTTCTTCCCTGGCAGAGACGAGAAGAATTGGCGGTTAAACCAGCGCAATCGAAGTAACGCCCAATCTGCGCATCTCAGGTGCGTTTCCTGCAGAAAAGAGATATCGCATTTAATTTCTTTAAGGTATGCCAGGAGTGCCCTTCATTTCACTGGGGAATTAAGGCCCCTTACGTTGAGACTTACTATTAAAGTGTTAAGGGGAGCTATTGGAACAGTATGAGTGTATGTGCTTCAGGCCAGGGCCTCCCCTCCATCCCCGGTCCCTCTCGCGTGGTATCTGCTTGGTGGCATGTACGTCCCTGGTCCCTCCATTTGGGTGAACCTCAGTCATTGGTCAGAGTGGTGTGCTTCTCTCCCCTTCTAATGCATGAGATGAACTGGGCTCCCAACCCTGGCCATGTTGGCCCATCCATATCAAAATAGCTATCCCTCTCCCACTCCTGCCAGATTCCAGAACCTCGAGTTCCTGTAGGTAGGCCCTGTGTGCTATGTACCCAGAGATCCCCACCTAGTGTCGGAATTCCTTTCCCCGCGCCCTCATCACATTTCCAGCTAGATGAAACCCAACACCTCCCCAATCCTAGTTGGGGAAAGAGTATGCCCAAGAAGGGCCAGATAGAAAGAGAGAAAAGGAGGTATCTAAGAAGAAAAAACTTATAACGTGGTTGTAACAGAAAAGCTGCCCCATCCTGGGCACCAATAGCGCCTTGGCACGTGGGTCCATCTGGCCGGTGCCAGTGCAGCACCATCTGATATCCCGATGGATGGAAAGCGGGCTCCTTCCGCAGCGGCCAAGTCAATTCTCAGCCCGGGGTCACCAGTCCCCGGAGTGCGTGTGAATTCAGGTAAAAGTCCCTGAAGACAGCTCACTCTTCTGCCAGATCTCCTCCGCCCTCTTCAGCCTGCAGTTGCTTAAGCAGTGCTGCTCGTTCCTTCTGGCTTTCCGATTCTGAGGGTCGTGCTTGTGAAATCCTCCCTGTGCGGCGTCCTCCTCTCTTTTTCCTTACTTGTTCCAGTCCAGCTTTGCTCCGGCAGCTGTCCTCCGATTTCCCTGCCACAAAGTCGACTCCCAACGCTGTCTACGCCTCTTGCAGGGACCTCACCACACGTGTTTCTTTATTCCACACAAAGAGGAGTTTGAAGGGATGTCCCCACCTGTAGCGTATTTCATGGTCTCGCAGAAAAGTAGTAACTGGGCGCAGGGCTCTGCGACATTGGAGTGTAAGCTGGGAGAGATCCTGATAGATGCCCACTTTCAGGCCTTCGAATTGGATGGTCGCCTTGTCCCGGGTGGCTGCCATAATATTTTCTTTTTGGCGATAGGAGTGAAGGCACGTAAGAATGTCTTGGGGTTGGCCTGGGTTCCTTGCCGGACGGCCAGCCCTATGTGTGCGATCCAAAACAATCTCCTGTTCTTCCAGTACCGGGGCGACATGTCAAAAAAGTCGGATCACAAAGTCTTCTAGTTTCCCAGCATCTGCGCGAAGAGGAACTCCCTTAATGCGTACGTTTGAGCGCCGGGATCTGTTTTCCAGGTCTTCCAGGTGCATGCTTAAATCCTCATTCCGATCCCTCAGGTCTTTCAATTCTCTGGCATGCGCATGGAGTTCTTCCTCCCTGCCGACGCCTGCCTTCTCCAGCCTTCTCCAGGGTATCTACACGATCTCCCAGCTCAGTTATATCCGTTCTGACCTGTTTCAAGTCTGCGGCGACCTCCTGGCGCAGTGCCGCAAAGTCGTCTCTCAGTGATGTAAACAGTTGCTCCATAAATCGCCGTGTAACTGGTTCTTCCTTTCCCTGGTCTGCGTGTCCTAGTTCCTCATCCCGGGCTTGAGATGGTGGCAACTCTGCCGCTTGACCCTCCTGTCGTTTGCCCCCAGGTTTCTGCAGGAGATCTTTAATGTTGGTTTCCTTTTTAGGACGGGTGGATGTCATTTTGCTAGGTTGGTTCAACGCGTTCTGTATAGCTTCCGGGCCACTTCCCGGTCCCTGAGTAGTGTGTTTGCCGGTGCAGTCTGCCAGGTGACTCCGTGAGCCCCGTCAGGTGCGGTAGGGTGTCCCAGTGGGAGGTTCTGACGTCTTCAAGCCTTGTGTTCTCTCCAGGCCTCACTACTCTTGCCTGCTCCCCGGTAGGTATGTGGCCCCCCGCCGTGCCTGGTTGCGGTCCCTCAATTGCCTTCCGCCTCACCTGCTGGTACAATCAGAAGGGGTGCTGCCCCTCCCCTTGCGCCTGCTGAGTCCTCTCACCTCTTTCCAGAGGATTCAAAATGGCGGCCGTCGCATCCCTTCTTATGCAAGGCCTGACAAGGCCCTTCGCCCTTTATTTCTCCCACCCTCTCAGATTTTAATCGCCTTGTGTCTGGGGGCCTTCCTCCCACCTCCAAGTCAACTGCCCCCCAGTCAAGTGCACTCCAATGCCTGGGTGAACCTCACCTTCTACCTTTCACTGATTCTAGTGCTCTGGGTCCAGAAGCCAGCTCTCTGGGTTTCCCGGCTTCAAAGCATAGACTACCTGCAGGGCTCCACTTCACATCTCCCCTTCTGGCCTCCTGGAGACACCCACTTTGTCCCGGGCTGTGTGTACGCTCAGGGGTCCATCGGTGTGCCCCCCCCACAGCCCCGGCAGCCTTACTTGTATTTCTAAGTCCTCCGGGGTGGACACACCTCTACTATGCTCCTCGGCTTTGCTCCTCTACATCGTGTGTGTCCTGCTCTCCGGTACTCCTCCTCTCAGCCTCCTCGCGATCCGCCGGCACCATGGCCCGCAATGCCCTCCGCAACCGCAGGGCCTTGACGACGCGGCGCCCCCGCACTCGTCAGCCGGCCTCCTGGGATCAGCTCCGCTCGTCCACGAGGCCTCCAGGCCACCCACTGCTCTTCCTTTGTCATGTGACCCGCACCTCCCGGGATCGCGATTTCCGCTTCCTAACGCCTCCGCTGGGCTCCTGGCCAGGAACAAAGCTGTATGCCGGTTCGGGGTGCCCCGGGGTTCTATATTACACGCTTAATTGGGCCGCGGCGAGCAGAGCTCCGGAAAGTTGCACCGTCGCCATCTTGGCCACGCCCCCTGATTTTTGCTTTAAAATACCCAGTTCCTAAAATATTTTTTGTAACAGTGCCATCACATTTCTAATCACTGCAATAACAATAAAAATGATGTATTTAGTGTTAAATACAGATCATCCTAAAAGACACAATGGAAAAGAGACCCAATAATAGTAAAGGCTACAATGAGGCAACCTTGTGTGACAGGTGCTGTAAAAATAAACCCAGAATGTTAACATAAGATGTTTTTAACCTTATTTCAAAAGCAGGATGTCAAGCCAGGGTACTGTGAATCTCATGAGAAAAGGCGAAAGAATGTCAGATGACTGGCCTTCATTTTACAAACCATCTTGGGTTTCTGAGACGAAAGACTTGTGGGAAACTGGGTCTGATGCTATTGCCGCCACTTTCAGCAGCGGTTCTGTTCAGACCCACATCTAAAAGCTAATTTGTCTCAGTACTGGCAGCCACTCAATCAGAGCCATTGTCAGCATGATGCTGGCCTTCTTCTTGTCTTACTGAGGGGAAGCAACAGCGCTCATCTTGGGTGTTTTACTGCAGAGGTTCAGAGGGTGGTAGCAGAGGGAGGTAGGATCCCAGGGAGTTGGATTTTTTTAAATGAATATGCTCGCAGGGATTTTACGGAGGGTGGCGGTGGAGGATGGTAGGATGTTTGGAGTATGTAGGTTGGTACTGTTACGGCTGGTTGTGGGTGGAGGGTAGCATTATGGAATTTATTTAGTTCTAATATTCGGGAATGGTGCCACCAAGGCTGGGTAAACTTCCAGTAATTTCACTACTTTTTCAGCGTTCAATCCCCTTTGATATTTGAAAAGCTCAACACTTTCCTGATGCATGATGCAGTACCTTGCACCGTTACTAGAGGTCATTACTACAAGTCTTCCTGTAGCAGGTTACCTAAGGCTGCTACTGAAAGTCCCTTGAGTCAACCAAAAGACCTTTCAGGTGCAAGATGCAGTATTTAGGCTGTCAGTAGATATACACTAGCTGTTACGAGAGGTTCCTCCAGTGAGGCTAAAGTTTTTGCTCTAATCAAGATGCAGTGTCTTAGGTACTTACTAGAGTTCCCATAGTCATCTTAATTTCAGGACACAAAAGAATTCTAAGCAGATCAGATCCCTTTGAATGAATTGTGTTGTTGAAGATGGAAAGAAACAATGGCCAAAAGCTTGACTGTGCTTTTATTTTAGCAGGCCAGATAGAAAATAAATAATTTCAATTTAAATTTGCATATTTACTTTGCAAGTCTAATGATTTTTGCTGGCTTCTCTGTAGAATATTTTTATTACTTACTATTCGTCCAGTTGTCTCCTAAAACCAGGCAAGCCAAACAGGAATATACAATCCAGTTTCAAATGCAAGAAGCATTGTGGGAGGCCAGTCTGGAAGTTGAGGCCACAGATCTGGAACTCACTATGCATAGACCTCAGCAATCATGTAATTTTTCTAATCCTTATCGACATTCCTGGAGACTAAGCCCACAACCTGACGAAACAGGGCCCCAAAAAGCACAATCAACCCTGCAGCCTTAAATATTGTTACGAAATAGCTACTGCCCCAAATCAGCGGTTTAGAAAACATTTAAAAAAATACAATTGGAGATATATATGTCATTTCATTCAACATCAAGATATCTGCAGAATCTCTTAAATGCATCGTTGTAGATCATCAATAAAGCATACGTGCCAACAGACACACAATTTTTAAAGCCAAAAATGGCTTTAATTTAGATTTCTTCCGCCTGAAATTAACCCCATTGCAATACAAGGCAATGGAGAAAACAAATACCTTAATACGTTTTAAAACCTCCATTTCTGCTGTATAAATATTTTATAAATATTGCCTTTGCGATTAAGAAGTCAACTGCTCAGTGGAGAATGAGTAAGATCAAAGGAAGGCTTTCGAGAGGTAGAAGTGTTTCCAACAGATTATACACCTTCCTTACCTCCATAGTAGAATGTTCAGAAGGATTGCTACTACAAACAGTGCCTGTTAGCGTCCAACCTGCCTATCCTCAATTGGCTGCCCTGACTTACCATTTATATGCACAGTGTATGAAACCTCACATTACAGGAGAATAGTTTAAGGGCTAATCAATCATTATTCATAAGGCTCAAGGAATCCTACATTTTTAGGTCACGCCTAGCGGCAGCCCGCATATACTGCTCGCTCTGCGAGACTGCTGTAGTATGGAAGAGAAGCTGCACCCACTCTCCTCCCATATTTTTCATTGGCTTGTGTCATTGTCTTACGTAAATGCTGCCTTCGGGCATTCGGTCCCTCCTTAGTACGGCCTTGTCTTAATTTGTACCCTCCCATGGAGACTGGTCCTTTTACTTCGGTTGTTACACAGGAAGTGTTATTTAGTTTGTAAGCACAATTTAATTTATTGAGCTTCTCTTACTGCAGGCCGGACATGCGCTGCTTCAGCTGAAACCGCTTGTGTTTTTTTAAGCAGCACGGCCGCCCCCGTAACACGGGCGCCTGCTTTCAATCCCTTTAACCCGGCATTATCTTGTGTATGTTTCAACTCCCCCCTCCCCCCAAAGTAAAATGGATTTAGAAATGATTAGTCATGTGAATTCCAGGTAGCACATAATCCTGTGCTAATGGGCAGAAGCTGACGAACAGCACATCTGTGTTACATGTATTCTGTACTAAAGCCACCTGACAGGTTGTTTTCAAAAGCCTGTTTTATTAACAACAACAACAGCACCAATACCACCACCACCACCACCACCAATACCACCCCCACCACCACCAATACCACCACCAGCACCAATACCACCACCACCAATACCACCACCACCACCAATACCTACCACCACCTCCACCAGTACCACCACCACCAATACCCCCAATACCACCACCACCGCCAATACCACCACCACCAATACCAACACCACCAATAAACCCACCAACACACCACCATCAACACCACCAAAACCACTATCACCACCACCAGCAATATCACTACCACCAATACCACCACCACCAATACTACCACCAATACCAACACCAATACCACCATCAATACCACCACCAATACCATCAATACCACCACCTCCAACACGACCAATACCACCACCACCAATACCACCACCACCACCAAGACCACCACCACCATCAATAGCACAACCAATACCACCACCACCAATAGCAATACCACCACCACCAATACCACCACCACTACCAACACCACCAATACCGCCACCACCAATACCACCACCACCACCAATACCAATACCACAGCCAATGCCAATACCACCACCAATACCATCAATACCACCACGACCAATACCACCACCAATACCACCACCATCAATACCACCACCACCACCAATACCAATACCACTGCCAATGCCAATACCACCACCAATACCATCAATACCACCAATACCAATACTACCACCACCAATACCACCACAAATACAACCACCAATACCACCACCAATATCACCGACACCAATACCACCACCACCAATACCACCACCACCAATACCACCACCACCACTAATGCCACCACCAATATCACCACCAATACCACCACTAATACCACCACCATTACCACCTCCACCACCACCAATATCACCACCACAAAACCAATACCACCACCACCACCAATACCACCACCACCACCAATACCACCACCACCAATACCACCACCACCAATACCACCACCAACACCAATACCACTACCACCAACACCAATACCACCACCAATACCACTACCATTAATACCACCACCAATACCACCACCAACACCAATACCACTACCAACACCAATACCACCACCAATACCACCACCATTAATACCACCACCACCACCAATACCATCACCAATACCACCACCACCAACACCACCACCAATACAACGACCACCAATACCACCACCAATACCACCACCACCAATACCACCACCAACACCAATACCACTACCACCAACACCAATACCACCACCAATACCACTACCATTAATACCACCACCAATACCACCACCAACACCAATACCAACACCAATACCACCACCAATACCACCACCATTAATACCACCACCACCACCAATACTACCACCAATAACACCATCACCAATACCACCACCACCAACACCACCACCAATACCACCACCACCAATACCACCACCAATACCATCACCAATACCACCACCACCAATACCACCACCACCACCACCAGTGCCACCACCACCAATACCACCACCAATAACACCACCAATACCAACACCACCAATCCAATACCACCACCACCAATACCAATACCACTGCCAATACCAATACCACCACCAATACCACCACCAACACCAATACCACCACCACCAATACCACCACCACCAATACCACCACCACTAATGACACCACTGCCAATACCAATACCACCACCAATACCACCACCAATACCACCACCAATACCACCACAACCAATACCACCACCGCCAATACCACCAATTCCACCACCAGTATCACCACCACCACCACTAATAACACCACCACCATTACCAATACCTCCACCACCAATGCCAATACCACCACCACCAATACCACCACCACCATCAATACCACAACAAATACCACCACCACCAATACCACCACCACCAATACCACCACCACCACCACCAATACCACCAATACCGCCACCACCAATACCACCACCACCACCAATACCAATACCACAGCCAATGCCAATACCACCACCAATACCATCAATACCACCATGACCAATACCACCACCAATACCACCACCACCAATACCACCACCATCAATACCACCACCACCACCAATACCACTGCCAATGCCAATACCACCACCAATACCATCAATACCACCAATACCAATACTACCACCACCAATACCACCACAAATACAACCACCAATACCACCACCAATATCACCAACACCAATACCACCACCACCAATACCACCCCCCCAATACCACCACCACCACTAATGCCACCACCAATATCACCACCACCACCAATACCACCACTAATACCACCACCAACACCAATACCACCACCACCACCAATATCACCACCACAATACCAATACCACCACCACCACCAATACCACCACCACCACCAATACCACCACCACCAATACCACCACCAACACCAATACCACTACCACCAACACCAATACCACCACCAATACCACTACCATTAATACCACCACCAATACCACCACCAACACCAATACCACTACCAACACCAATACCACTACCACCAACACCAATACCACCACCAATACCACTACCATTAATACCACCACCAATACCACCACCAACACCAATACCACTACCAACACCAATACCACCACCAATACCACCACCATTAATACCACCACCACCACCAATACCACCACCATCAATACCACCACCTCCACCACCAATAATACCACCACCAATAACACCATCACCACCACCACCACCACCACCAATACCACCACCACCAATACCACCAACAAAACCACCACCACAAATACCATCACCAATACCACCACCACCAATACCACCACCACCACCACCAGTACCACCACCACCAATACCACCACCAATACCAACACCACCAATCCAATACCACCACCACCAATACCAATACCACTGCCAATACCAATACCACCCCCAATACCACCACCAACACCAATACCACCACCAACACCAATACCACCACCACCAATACCACCACCACCAATACCACCACCACTATTGACACCACTGCCAATACCACCACCACCACCACCAATACCACCACAACCAATACCACCACCACCAATACCACCAATTCCACCACCACCACTAATAACACCACCACCATTACCAATACCACCACCACCAATACCAATACCACCACCACCACTACCACCACCAAATCCACCACCAATACCACCACCACAACCAATACCACCACTAATAACACCAACACCAATACCACCACCAACACCACCACCAATGCCACCACCACCACCAATACTACCACCACCAACACCACAAGCAATACCACCATCACCACCAATACCACCACCACCATCAATACCACCACCACCAGTACCAATACCACCACAAATACCAATACCACCACAACCACCAATACCACCACCACCAATACCACCACCAACACCACCAACAATACCACCACCACCAATACCACCACCAATACCAACACCACCAATACCACCATCACCAATACCACCACAAATACCACCACCAATGCCACCACCACCAATACCACCACCACCAATACCACCACCACCACCACCAATACCACAACCACCAATACCACAACCAGCAACACCACCAGTCCAATTCTACCACCACCAATACCAATACCACTGCCAATACCAATCCCAACACGACCACCTCCAATACCACCACCAATACCAATACCACCACCACCAATACCACCACCACCACTAATTCCACCACCACCACCACAACCACCACCAATACCAGAACCACCAACATCAATACCAACACCAATACCACCACCAATACCACCATCAATACCACCATCATCACCAATACCACCACCAATACCACCACCACCGATACCAACACTAATATCACCACCACCAATACCACCATCAACACCAATACTACCACCAATACCACCACCACCAATTCCACCACCAATATCACCACCAATACCACCACCACCACTAATACCACCACCACCACCAATACCACCAATCCCACCAGTACCAATACCAATACCACCACCAATACCACCACCAATACCAATACCAATACCACCACCACCAATACCACCACCACCACTAATGCCACCACCAATATCACCACCACCACCAATACCACCACTAATACCACCACCACCATTACCACCTCCACCACCACCAATATCACCACCACAATACCAATACCACCACCAATACCACCACCACTACCACCACCAATACCACCACCAATACCACCACCACCAATACCACCACCAACACCAATACCACTACCACCAACACCAATACCACCACCAATACCACTACCATTAATACCACCACCAATACCACCACCAACACCAATACCACTACCAACACCAATACCACCACCAATACCACCACCATTAATACCACCACCACCACCACCAATACCACCACCTCCACCACCACCTCCACCACCACCAATACCACCACCAATAACACCATCACCAATACCACCACCACCAACACCACCACCAATACCACCACCACCAATACCACCACCAATACCACCACCACCACCAATACCATCACCAATACCACCAATACCATCACCAATACCACCACCACCAATACCACCACCACCACCAGTACCACCACCACCAATACCACCACCAATACCAACACCACCAATCCAATACCACCACCACCAATACCACCGCCAATACCACCACCAACACCAATACCACCACCAACACCAATACCACCACCAACACCAATACCACCACCACCAATACCACCACCACTAATGACACCACTGCCAATACCAATACCACCACCAATACCACCACCACCAATACCACCACAACCAATACCACCACCGCCAATACCACCAATTCCACCACCAGTACCACCACCACCACTAATAACACCACCACCATTACCAATACCTCCACCACCAATACCACCACCACCAATACCACCACCACCAATACCACCACCACCATCAATACCACAACCAATACCACCACCACCAATACCACCAATACCGCCACCACCAATACCACCACCACCACCAATACTAATACCACAGCCAATGCCAATACCACCACCAATACCATCAATACCACCACGACCAATACCACCACCAATACCACCACCACCAATACCAGCACCACCACCAATACCAATACCACTGCCAATGCCAATACCACCACCAATACCATCAATACCACCAATACCAATACTACCACCACCAATACCACCACAAATACAACCACCAATACCACCACCAATATCACCAACACCAATACCACCACCACCAATACCACCCCCCCAATACCACCACCACCACTAATGCCACCACCAATATCACCACCACCACCAATATCACCACCACCACCAATACCACCACCAACACCAATACCACCACCACCACCAATATCACCACCACAATACCAATACCACCACCACCACCAATACCACCACCACTACCACCACCAATACCACCACCACCAATACCACCACCAATACCACCACCACCAATACCACCACCAACACCAATACCACTACCACCAACACCAATACCACCACCAATACCACTACCATTAATACCACCACCAATACCACCACCAACACCAATACCACTACCAACACCAATACCACCACCAATACCACCACCATTAATACCACCACCAATACCACCACCTCCACCACCATCAATACCACCGCCTCCACCACCACCAATACCACCACCAATAACACCATCACCAATACCACCACCACCAACACCACCACCAATACCACCACCACCACCAATACCACCACCAATACCACCACCACCAATACTATCACCAATACCACCACCACCAATACCACCACCACCACCAGTACCACCACCACCAATACCAACACCACCAATCCAATACCACCACCACCAATACCAATACCACTGCCAATACCAATACCACCCCCAATACCACCACCAACACCAATACCACCACCAATACCACCACCACCAATACCACCACCACCAATACCACCACCACTAATGACACCACTCCCAATACCAATACCACCACCATTAATACCACCACCATTAATACCACCACCACCAATACCACCACAACCAATACCACCACCACCAATACCACCAATTCCACCACCACCACTAATAACACCACCACCACCATTACCAATACCACCACCACCAATACCAATACCGCCACCACCAATACCACCACCACCAATACCACCACCAAATCCACCACCAATACCACCACCACCAATACCACCACCACAACCAATACCACCACTAATAACACCAACACCAATACCACCACCAACACCACCACCAATGCCACCATCACCACCAATACCACCACCACCAACACCACCAGCAATACCACCATCACCACCAATACCACCACCACCATCAATACCACCACCACCAGTACCAATACCACCACCAATACCAATACCACCACAACCACCAATACCACCACCACCAATACCACCACCACCAATACCACCACCAACACCACCAACAATACCACCACCAATACCACCACCAATACCAACACCACCAATACCACCATCACCAATACCACCACAAATACCACCAACAATGCCACCACCACCAATACCACCACCACCAATACCACCACCACCACCACCAATACCACAACCACCAATACCACAACCACCAATACCAACACCACCAGTCCAATTCTACCACCACCAATACCAATATCACTGCCAATACCAATCCCAACACGACCACCTCCAATACCACCACCACCACCAATACCAATACCACCACCACCACTAATTCCACCACCACCACCACAACCTCCACCAATACCAGAACCACCAACACCAATACCACCATCAATACCACCATCATCACCAATACCACCACCAATACCACCACCACCGATACCACCACTAATATCACCACCACCAATACCACCATCAACACCAATACTACCACCAATACCACCACCACCAATTCCACCACCAATATCACCACCAATACCACCACCACCACTAATACCACCACCACCAATACCACCAGTACCAATACCAATACCACCACCAATACCGCCACCAATACCAATACCACCACCAATACCACCACTGCCAATACCACCACCACCAATACCATCACCAATAACACCACCACCAATACCACCACCACCAACACCACCACCAATACCACCACCAATACCAGCACCACCAATACCACCACCAATACCAACACCACCAATACCAGCACCAATACCACCAACACCACCACAAATACCACCACCAATACCACTACCAATACCACCACCACCAATACCACCACCACCACCAATACCACCACCAATACCACCACCACCAATACCAACACCACCAATCCAATACCACCACCACCAATACCAATCCCATTGCCAATACCAATACCACCACCAATACCACCACCACCACCAATACCACCACCACCAATACCAATACCACCAATACCACCACCAATACCACCACTAATACCACCACCACCACCAATACCAACACCACCAATACCACCACCACCAATACCACCAGCACCACCAATACCAATACCACCACCACTAATACCACCAATACCACCACCACCACCATCAATACCACCACCAATACCACCACCAATACCACTACCAATACCAGAATCACCACCAATAACCACCACCAATACCACCACTACCAATACCACCACCACCAATACCACCACCAATACCACCACCACCAATACCACCACCACCAATACCACCACCACAACCAATATACCAATACCACCACCACCAGTACCAATACCACCACCAATACCAATACCACCACCAATACCACCAATACCACCACCAATACCACCACCACCAATACTGCCACCACCAATACCCCACCACCAATACCACCACCACGACCACCAATACCACAACCAATACCACCACCCCCAATACCAGTACCACCACCACCATTACCAATACCACCACCAATACCACCACCACCAATACCACCACTACCAATACCAATACCACCACCACCAATACCACCACCACCAATGCCACCACCACCAGTACCACCACCACCAATACCACCACCAATCCCAATACCGCCACCACGAATATCAATCCCAATACCGCCACCACCAATATCACCACCTCCACCAATACCACCACCACCAATACCACCAATACCAGCACCACCAAAACCACCAACACCAATACCACCACCTCCAATACTACCACCACCAATATGACCAATACCACCACCACGAATACCAATACCACCACCACCAATATCAATACAACCACTTCAGTGCCTCTCGCTCAGTAGCAATAGCAGTGGCACTGTACGAGGACGGAGCTGCAGCCGAGACCATCCCTCCCTCCCACTATGCCTGCCATAAAGCACAGCCCGCCCTGCACCAGGAGGTGAAGCCAGGGCCCTACTACAGCTGGAGTGTTTTTTATTAGGCCAAAGATAGCAATGACATTACGCAATGCCACACTGCACACTCAAATCATGGAGAGGGCAGGAAATAGCCCCTTTCCCGCTTTTCCTCCTGAGCTGCGACAGTGTAATCACAGAGCGAAAGTTGTTGGAGCGCTTTGTTAGTGTTTATATCTCGGATCATATGTAACTCTCATTTCATACTTTGTTTCTGTGTAATTTACAACACTTGCACATCTTCTTCACTGCACTATTTATCACTACTTTGAAGATGTCGCAGCCCGGTCTCTTCCTCTGATATTTACAATCTAACAAGCGGTCGAGAAGGCCCTTTTTTGCAATGCAATAGGTCTCGCATTTGCAAGAGTTTAAGCTATAAGTATTGTAAATGACAATGCCTTATATTTATGTTTTAAGACCCAGAACATAAATAAAATGCATTGTCATTTACAATGCCAATAGCTCAAACACACGTGAATGCGAGACCTATTGCATTGAAAATGCTTTTTATTATCGCTGCCGATACTCCAACTTGACCTCATAAGATACTTATCTTTGTAAGTGCTAACATCTAATCCATAGCCTCCAGAACACCTTTATTTATCTGATTCTTTAAGATTGCATTTTGTTTGCTAACAAGAATGCTGTGCAAAATAATAGCTTCCTATGTAAGTGATTTACCTACCCCTGGCTCAAACAAGAGAAGAATAATGATGCTTGGGTCCTCAGGCACTGCATGGGTCTTGCGTCAGCTGCATACGTTAAGGTCCCTGCCAACATATGTATAGTTTACGGCAACACAGCATTACAGGAAGGAATCATCTGTTTCAGAAGCTGCATCTATTTCCACATCCGTGAGGTATGTTTAAATATAATCTTTCAGGAGTGTAATGACACCCGGGGTAAACAGTAAACATAGTTTGATGCTGGAGTTAAGCAGTCATTTAAAATATGCTAGTATTCTATTCTAGATCATTTAAAAAATATTATATTTGTGTTCCCAGTTGTGTTGCTTGGATGTTGCCGAGGGCAGAGTATCCCATAACTGACCTCTTTATTGAGTGGTGTAGTCCTTCCCTGCTCTCTGAAACTTGGGTAAGAACAGGTTGTATATTTTGAAATCTCAGCTTTTTGTTCCATTGGGTATGGGATGCCAATCTGGTCAGGTCAGCAGGCCACTGCCCCTTCATCGATGGGTGAATGCATAACCTAGACTTATACTTTATTATTACAAAAGGGGCCACCCAAGAACACACAGATGCCTTGTGAGCGCAAGTGGACCATTGTATAGCACAGAGCTAAGTGTCAAATGTACAGAATAGACTCCACAGACATCAAAAAAGCTATTTGGAAATTGAGCCAAAGTTAAACTCTGAACTGTAAATGTTTTTTTTTTTTTACTCTGAGAAACAGGGTGAGATATAATTGCAGACTAGTGAATGAGTATTTGTAATCCTTACAGTCTTGATCTATTGGTTTTATGGATTATTGTAGGGGCGACGAACCGCATCCCTGTACCTTCACAAGAAATGCATTATACCATTAAGTTCCATCGTACTACAACTTTCCCACCTCTCTGCCCACCCCACATTCTAGACTCCACATTCCTACCACATCCTTTTTACCTTGAGAGGATTCTCGACCCAACAGCCCCACTATAATTCCCCCAATCCCTGCCCCTCTTCCATCCATCAACCCACTTCTCTGCAACAACGGTGGTGGGAGATTTTTAATCTGTATTGAACTGACATTCATATTAAAAGATTAGCATAAAATGTGAGCCAGCATGAGTGCATTATTAGCATAAAAGTACATTCAAGTGGAGGCCTCTAACTTTAGTGGTTGGAAATGTCCCTTTTTGCAGGGTTATCCCCAAACATTTTGCTTCTTTCTCCTATTTTTTCCTGACCTGTGTTTGTTGGCTATAGGACTCTGGACACTTTACCACTGCTGATCAGTGCTAAAGTGCATATGCTCTCTGTGTAAATTGTTATTCTGAGTGGTCCTCCCAGATTGGCATATTTGTTTTACCAGTAGGTCCCTAGTAAAGTGCACTGAGTGTGCCAGGGCTGGTAAATCAAATGCTACTAGTGGGCCTGCAGCACTGATTGTGCCACCCACATGAGTAGCCCTGAAAAGATGTCTCAGGCCTGCCACCGCGGTGCCTGGGCGCATTTTGTTAACTGGCATGTTGACTTGGCAAGTACATCCACTTGCCAGGCCCTAACCTTCCCTATTCTTACACATAGGGCACCCCTATGGTAGGCCCAAGGTACACCCCTGGGCAGGGTGCAGTGTATGTGAAAGGTAGGACATGTACTGGTGTGTGTAACATGTCCTGATAGTGAAATACTGCCAATTTCGTTTTTCACTATTGAAAGGCTATCTCGTCCCATTGGACAGAATGGGGAATGCTTTGTAACATTTGACAAGCATATCTTCCCATAGGGATAAGATAGAAAAATGGAGTTTGGTATCCCTGAACTCAGAATTTTACAACACATATTTTAGTAAAGATGGTTTTTAAATTGTGTGTTTGAAAATACCACTTTTAGAAAGTGGCTATTTTCTTGTTCAACCATCCTGTGTTCTTCTGCCTGTTTGTGGATTGACTGTCTGGCTTTGGAGTGACAGGGGCTGGGGAGGTGCAGTGGCTCCAGGAGTCTGGATGAGTCAGCACTAGGCTGAATAGGCCTAATCTGCATTTGGAGTGGTGGGAGGAGTAGCACCTGTACCTGAATAGGGCTGTGCCTGCCTTCCACAATGCTGGCTCCGCCCCCCTGTGGTGTGTCTGGAGCCAAGGCTCACACTAACAATGGATGTTGTTGTGCACTTGCAGAGTGCCCCGCAGCACTGGTATGGACTGGGCTCAGAGCCCCTTGCACAAAGAGAACAAAGAGATTTTGGGGTATAAGTATCAGAACCCAAAACCCCAGACTTTAGATCATTCCTGGAATTCAAGAGGAACCTTTGCCAAGCAGAAGAGCTGGAGAGACTGAGGAGAAGTACTGCCCTTGCTTTGTGTCTGGGGTTAGCCTGCAGTTGCTGTTTCTGCCAGGGAAAGGAGACAGACTTTGCTGTGTACTGTGTCCCCTGCTTGAAGGAGATCTCCAAGGGCCTGAAATGAGCTGGCCTCCTGTTCAGAAGTCTCGGGGACACAAAGACTTCACCCCCAGCTTCCCTAAACTCTGCTGTTGTGAGTTCTGATCTGCCTTGAGGTGCCAGTACCAGTTTTGGGCCTCTGGAGGTTGTTGCTGCTGTTTGGGAGCTGGAAGAGAGAAGAAACTCAAAGAACTGCAGAAATCGACGCATCGCTCTTCTTGCGGCTGTTTTTCCGACGCATCTTCACGGTGCGAGAAGAATTTCCACGCATTTCCGCAGCGAAAACCGTTGCAGCGCCTGTCGTCGCTGAGGGAATCGACGCATCGAAGGATCGCGGCTGAAGAGGACCAACGCACGCCGCACAATGCCGCAGCATCGATCGCCGAAGAATCCCGGATTTCCACGCATCGCACTTGTGTGGCAAGTTCTTCCAACGCATCACCTGCGGGCCGGGACCAGCATGAAGAATCGACGCATCGCTCCCCATACAGACCGGAATCGACGCAACCCTTCCTCTGCGTGCAGCGGGACTGTCGCATCACCTCCTCAGGGTCTCAGGAGTGTCACATCTCTTTGTTTTCGGACGCTGCGGCTGTTTGGCTTGGTGAACTTTGACGCAACTACAGGTACTTTGGTGAAAAGTCACGCATCCATAGTTTTCTATGGTACAAGTTTTTGAAACCTTTTGAAAGTCATATTTTTAACTGTGTATGTTGGATTTTTGTCGTTTTGGTCTTGTTTAGTTTAGATAAAGATATTTTATTTTTCTAAACTGGTGTGGTGTCCTTTTGTGGTGTTTTCACTGTGTTACTGCGAGTGTTGGTACAAATACTTTACAGATTGCCTTTGGGATAAGCCTGTCTGCTCGTGCCAAGCTACCAAGGGGGTGAGCAGGGGTTATCTAAAGTGTGTATCCCCCTTAACCTGACTAGAAGCAAGGGTCCCTAGTTGTACAAAGGTACCTTCCTCTGCCAACTGGAGACCCCCATTTCTAACAAAAGTTTTAAGGGTTTGTTTGTGAACTGCTCCCTAGAAGTAGCCTGGCACAAGTAAAATGTATCCTTCAGACACTAGCATCTCTGTAAAAATATGCACTTTCCCTGTTTGCCCAAGACGTAACCTATTTAAAGGTGCACCATGGCGCAAACAGGAAAAGTGTGACCTATGTGTTATAAGGGCCCTGGTCTTCTAAATAAGCTAAATTGTTATATGAAAGCAGCAAGACATTGAAAGGTTATTCAACTGTTTATGTCCAATGCGAATGAAAAGCAGTTTAACCACCATAACAGATTTTTTAAATGTAGCACTGAAATCTAGAAGTTTTACTGACAATATTTTTCTTATTCCTTTGATGTAGGTCAAGTGTAAACTTCATCCCCGTGATCGGTGGGATGTTCGCCTTTATCAAAGAAAAATATATCTAGACACCCTGAATAGACAAGCTTCATTAGTAGCATTCACAAGATTTTGTTTGGCGTCTCACGTAGGTTCAATCACAATTCATACTGTTTATAACCCAGAGGCAGTTAAACCTCATGGGAAAATGTATTCCACATAATCATATCTTGCGGCTCCTCCGCTATGGCAGAGGAGCGTCGCCCCACTGCTTTTAAGCAGTGTGAAGAAGAGAAACATAAAATGATAATAACTTTAAGTTATTATTATTTTATGCTTGCTGACGCGTCCTGCTGCTTTGCAGCAGGTTGTGTGGGCGGGGCTGCTCTCCTCTCCGAGCAGGGCAGGGGAGGAGTGGTTTGCCCACTCCAAAGTGCCCAATGAGTGTTTGGTCAGCCCTCTCAGGCCGTCTAAACCAGTCATGCGCACTTCCCTGTTTTCCATGCAGGCTGCACTACAGCCCACATGGAGAACATGCCCACCCCTTCAGCCCCTGGCTGAGTGTCCTGTCATGGCTCTCAGACCAATCACAACGCTGCATTGCAGCATTGTGATTGGTTCAGGGGAGGGAGCCTGGCTGCCTGCTTCCTGTTCCTGTCAGAGGCAGGAGAGCAGGAGAGCAGGAGCAGAGAAGACGCAGGACCCGGCCTCGAGGTAGGTTTAGATTTTTTTTTTATTATTTCGCCCCGCGCGATAACACCCGCGCCCCCTTCCCCTCCCAGCAGTCCCCCTCGCAAACGAGTCATGCCGGCCGCCGCTGGACTGAAGCAATAAAAGAGCTCAAGGGAAGCACTGAAATTGGTTAACTGGTCAATACACAGTTTGTTTTGTGGAAGATGTCATTTGTTGGTGGGGGTAAATGCTGTCTAGTTCTAACACGATTTTCGGCAATGTTCTGTGAAGGAATCGTTCTATTTTTCAAACAGTGTCGGTTTACCTGCCTAAACACAGGCATAAATGAATTGTTAATGTTTTAGTTTGTTTTGCTTTGATATGCTTCTCCTTTCTTTTTCAGTTGATATTCATGCTATTCTTGATTGCACTATGCAAATTCAACTTCGCCAAGCTAACTTTTATTGGCAAATTATATGGACAGAGAGGATGAGGAGGCTAACTTACCCTTTACAGATGAAAATTCAGTCGTAGAAAAACCATGGAAAGTAATTTTCACAAAATAATCATAAAGTCTTAGGGCCAGATGTATCAACATTGTATTTTGCGAGTCCTTAATAGCGAATTTTACCGATTCGCTATAATGGACTGGCAAAATGCAATGTATGTAGGTTTCGCAAATAACATTGCGATTCCTACGCATTCCTTATTAGCGACTCGCAAATTGCGAGTCACAAATAAGGAATGGCTTCCCATTCATTTCTATGGGCCTAGAGGCCCATAGGAATGAATGGGAATTGTATGCGCAATTTGCGAGCACCCAATAGGTACTCGCAAATTGCGCATGCAATTTCAAGGGTGCAAGGGGGCCAAAAGGACACCCTGTTGCACCCCTGAAATATGCATGTGTGCACATGTGGCACACATACATGCCCTAAGGGCATGTATGTACGCCACGTGGCACCTAGAAAAATGCAATAAAGTGCATTTTTCTAGGATTTGCAAATTACCACCAACTATAAGTTGGTGGTAATTTGCGATTCCTTAAAGCCAGGTCGCAATATTTTTTTGCTTACAGCATTGCATTTAAGAAATCGCAAATTGTGATTCCCTAAATGCATTTGCAAAATAGGTAATCGCAAAAATTGCGATTCGCTATTTTGCAAATGCCTTTTGAGATGATACATCCCAAAAGACTTTTTACCGTTCGCAAACGGGCCAATTCTGCGAATTGGCCCATTTGCTAACGGTAATACGTTTGATACATCTGGCCCTAAGTTGCTTTTCTAACTTCGGTCCTGGAATAGTTTGAGAAACATCATTCCTCAAATGTTGTAAATTAGCATTGACACATTGTGAATTAGTGTCTCAGTGGGATACTGGTGAATTCTGGCATGAGGGCAGAGCTGAAGGCCAAAACATAGGGTCCTAATTGACAATGGCTAGATTTACACCAGTTACATGTTCACAAAAGAATACCTAAACTCCTTTACACCTGCATAACTGTGCAGCACAACTGTATACATTTATGCACAGGTAAATCCCATGAAATGGGTGGGAACTGGGCATTCCAAGGCATGACTAGACTTGTGAGTTTGTAAACGACCACAAACACGTCAGTTTTTAGGCATTCGCAAACGCTTCTCCAGGCCATTTTCTACCCTGCTGAAAGATTTACCCCGGTAGATGGATGAAGTAAATGGAAGTATGGAACATCCCATAACTTGATAGGGGTCTTGGGGAAAGGTTTCTCCCTTGAGTAAATTGTTTTCCTTGTGAAGGAAAAAAATACAAAAGCAAAGGTGGATTTGAACTTCAGTGCTAGCATGTCCCAATGTTCAATTGTGCTATGCTTTCAATTTCATATTGGGAAAATGCCAAAGTGTGAAATATTTACCTGACTTTTCCAGGAGTGCTCCTGGAAACCTATGACTAACATAAAAGCATGTTCAAGTGGATGTCTCTAAATATATATTGTTAAGGGTTTTTTTGTGAACTGATCCCTAGACATAACCTGGCACATGTAAAATGTATCCTTCAGACACTAGCATCACAATTGTTTGTAGTTCAGAAGTTCTGGCCAAGACCTGAGAGAAAATCTCTGTTTGTCATTGACACAGAGCTCATTTAAAATATTATGTGTTTTGTGCATTAGCACGTAATAATGGCCTGTATAAGTAATATTTACAACAACTCTGGACACAATACTGCATGTTCCACATACCAAACTGCAGAAATAACAGCTTTGTTTCTATCAGTGAGACAACCTAGAGGCTTAAATGTGGAGAAGTTGAGAATGTAATACTAGTGAAGGTATTAACTCTTCTCTAGGCCTGCACTGTTTATTTCAACATAGATTTGTTCTGACCTTTTTACTGCACTCTGCCCAATGTTCTAGCTCCCAATTAAAAGAAGAAAGAAAGGGAGGTGTTTTGTGTGGGAACTGCGCTCTGATAACAATCCGCATCAACACAATTACAATTGTACCTGTGCCAAGAACTCCCTTGAGAATTAACAGACTATTAAAGCAGTGCTGGATTTTTTTCTAATATTAATTAGTCTTAGCTAACACTGTACATTTGTATTCCTGAGGTGGTTTTGTTGATAGATTAGTAAAAGAATACTGAGCATAATAAATGTTAAGGATCTGATGTGTTAACATCTGGTCGAAAAACAGTCGCTCTGCTGACCCAGTAACTGGTTTGCGACCTGGGAATATTATCGCTCTGGAGCAGATGTACAAATGCATCACACCACCAACATGAGCATTTGGAAAGATGTGAAGAATCCTGCTCCATTATTGTGAATAAGCAGACCTTCGTTCAATTCGCAAAACAAAATAACTTTATTGTATTTATTTATTTTTACTGTAGTCCATGTGTCTTGAAGGTTCATTGCGAAGGACATCCGTTCCTAGGGAAAGGCATGCAGGGGGCCACAGCACTGCTTCAGGCTCCCCCTTCTATCGAGCCCCAATTCACAAACTAGAAGCTGTAGGACATGGATAAGTTTCACCTTAGGAATACAATACAACTCCATTTGGGGAGTTGGTAAGTCATTGATGTTTACAACCGCAGTTGTGGCCACACAATATTGATACATGTTATTGTGAGGAGTGTTGCCCTTCGGGCCCCACTTCATCTAAATAGCACAGTCTCACAAAGGGTACACTGCAAATTGCCAGATGCATTTTGTAAAACACAGCATCCAATTCCGTGGCTGCAAATCCTGTGAATTAGGGGATGGCAGGATTTACGACCACAAGACCCTTCTATTCATGAGGTCATAAATGTATAATCGGAGTCCCTTCAGTTTTCTTAGCTTATTGCCTGAAGAAAATAAACGTTGCCACGGCAACCATGATTCCCACATCCCTCTCTTTTTAGGTCTCGCCTACGCAGCGCGCATGCGCTGCTTAGGAAAAAAGACCTTTTGCGATCAATACGGCTTTTCAGCCAAAAACGTGCACGCGTTCCATTGCCTTCAATGGCAACGCGTGCACGTTTGGCGATTCACTTGCAGGAGCGAGCAGCTGGCGCCATATGGTAGCAATTATCGCTCCTGGCGCCGCTCGCTCCCGCAAGTGAATCGCGCAGGCTCCCTCCTCTCCCCCCTCCCCCTGCTGCCGTGCGCGCTTGTTTTGATAGGTGCTGGTCTCCTGTTCATGGACATTTACCCCCGGCATGAATTGCTGGCAATATCCACTCCACAGGCTGACTTATACAACATGCACTACTAATCCCTTCTTGTTAAATGAGGCTGATTTTTTTATTTACTCTCTCATGGTGTAAACGGAACGAAAGCATATACAGCAATAGAACATGTGAAACAGAAACCACTCAATAGCAAATGTCAGAATACAGATACTAATCATCAGCCTGTGTTCAAAATATGCATCTCGAGCGGTCACCATAACAGCAAAACCCACCATCTGATAGAGCACTTGCACCAGAGTAAACTTGTTAGTACATGCTCCAAGGTGAATAACCAATCACCAGTGTGCTCAGAGAATAACTTGTGCACTGGACATAAGCAGCCCGGGCATTTTCATATAATCTGCCTCTGTTTTATGGCCATGCTCTTTCATAAGGCACCATTTTGTCTTTAGTGTATACCTCCTATTCTTCGTCATTCACTCCTGCCATGAGTTGGTGGCAATGAAAGTACTCCACAGACAGACTTGTACTTGAGCCGCTAGTCCCCTCAAGTTCACTAATGCCAAAAATCTATTGCTATTTCCCCTTATGCTGCCATGCTAAATAAAAAAACGATATACACCAAAATAGATTATGCAGATGAGGCATTTCATTATTGGTCTTTGCTCAAAATATGAAGCACCAAACAGAACAAAAAAGCAGAAGAGCACATGCTCATAGAAACGTCTTGCTGCATGGTCAGTGGACAAACACTAATTATCAGCAGATGCATAGAGATAACCTTAAGCTCCTGGGCATACGCGGACGTTTAGAATGTGAGGCACTATTCACTGCATGCTCGATGATGTGATGCCATATTTCAGTCACTGTGCTTCCAGCAGAAGCAAATGTACCAATCGAACATATGCAGCAGAAGTAGCTATAACAGAAACCGCTCATCACCAGGTGCTCGGTGGATAGTTACTGAACATCAGACTATGCTCTACGTATGTGACTTGGGCAGATCAGGTTAGGCTGGAATAGGAGTAGACTGCACGATCAGAGCATATTTAGCATAAGAAACCTGTTACTGCATGGTCTGAGGAGAATACTATTCACCAGAGCATCCACAGATTAAACCATGAGCTCCTGAGCATAGTTGAACTCCTACAACTTTAGACACTAACTACCACATGTTCAGTATGATCATTGTCTGTCTCCTGTGCATGGGCATCCATTTATGCCTCGGTGACAATAGTAACTCTTCATAAGCAGACCCCGACGGCTTATGCACCAATGAAAAGCCTGCTTGGAGGAGATACAACAACCACCAGTGCATAGCTGCCAAGGTTTCGGATTACTATGTGTGACATCTTCTTAATTTCAGTGTAATTATGAGTGACATTTCAAGGACTATGAGTGACACTTTCTCGCAAGCAAACTCAAGCAGTGAAGATGAGGGAAACATAAATATCAGAAAGTAAACCCATGTGAGCAACAAGGAACTCTAATTCGAGTCACATCATAAGCCACAACCTGTATTACTGAGCTGTGCGCCCCGGTCCTGCATGCTGCCCACTACCTGCCAAGCCCTGCTGGTGCCCCACACCAGTAGCAGCCTGTCACACAGAGCTCCACGACAGGCTCTTCTGACTCAGTGATGCTTGGCACGCTGAGAAGTTACGTTGGCAAGCACCACAGTGGCTCTCACAGTCACCTGACCCAAAACGAGTTAGTGCGAGCGACTAGTAACACAGCTTACTGTCAGTAGAAGACAGACTGCTGTGTGATGTACAGTTCGCAGCTGTAACAGGGCAGACGGGGCAGCTCAGAAGATGATCATGACTGTGGCATAAGAAAAAAAACAAGCATTGGCATAGCCATTAGGTCTCGCCGTTGGGACCTTATAAGTGTTTAGCCATGCAACAGTTGATGTTGTTGCACCAAGGATATTGTGCTGCATAACTAAATACTTATAAGGTCCCAAAAGCGAGACCTATTGGCTATGCCAATGCTTGTTCTCTCTCGTTCTAGAGTCCCCTCCTCCTGCTACTAAAGATACCCCATTGACATTTTAAAACAACTGATGAGTGCACTTTATTTTCATTTTTTTCTCGGCGTAATCTCTATTTTCATTCATGCTTGTCTTAATACGGAAGTCTGCTAAAAGAAATAAATGTAACTTTACAAACCATTTTTACCTTTGCTTTTACTTTTAAAGGGTCTTGTTCATTTTTTGCTGTGGTTTTGCGGTGAGTAATAAACATGTTAGGTCATGAATATTTCAGAAAATCTGTATAGCGCACTCTTGACTCGTTTAACATATTTATGATGCAGTGAAAACACCAGCTCATGCTTTCAAACCACACACAAGAGGGTGGCTAGGACGAGGCTGTGCAATGACCCCATGCATTTTCTTCGCATTTGGGTCATTTCATATCCTCCACCTCAACTCCCCCTCTCCACCTCCGCTCCCACCACCACTCCCACCACCACCTCCACTCCCCCCTCCCTCCCTGCACCTTTACTCCCACCTCCACCCCTCCTCCCTCCCTACACCTCCTCTCCCCCTCCACTTCCACTCCCACCTCCACTCCCTCCTCCCTCTACCCCCTCCACTCCCCTTCCCTCCACCTCCCCCTCTCCACCTCCACTCCCACCACCACCTCCACTCCCCCCTCCCTCCCTGCACCTTTACTCCCACCTCCACTCTGTCCTCCCTCCCTGCACCTCCTCTCCCCCTCCCTCCACTTCCACTCCCACCTCCCTCCACCCTCCCACCTTCACTCCCCCCTCACTTACCCCCTCCCTCCACCTCCACTCCCCCTCCCCCCACCCCGTCACTCCCTGCACCTCCACTCCCCCTCCTCCCATCCCCTCCCTCCCTGCACCTCCACTCCACTCCACTCCTCCCCTCCCCACCCCCTCCCTCCCTACACCTCCACTCCCCCTCCCCCCACTGCCCCCTTCCTTGCATAAACAACAAAACTAGAACACATTTTTGGTGTTAATTCTGGTTTTATTAGGATACTTCAGTTGTATATAATGTTTTCTAGGTTATATATAAAGTGACAAATGGTTATAACACTTTTTAATTATTACTTATAACTTTTAAACATGCGCAACATTCACAATGCTCTGCAACACATATTAAAAACGTTAACAAAGCCAATAGCTCTCTCTAAACACTTATAAGGCCCCAAAGGCGAGACCTATTGGCTATGCCAATGCTTGTTTCTATTCTGCACGATGTCTAACTTGAGACAGGTGCACAAAATGTTTGTGAAATGCACCATTAGTTTCTGGGCCCTTTTCTTGGCATTGACTGCGCTGAGCTGTTCCCTAGCTATGGTTCACACTATAACAAAACAAATGCATACATGCAAACAAGTAACTGCAAAAGTGAGTCTATTGTATTTTATATAGAAAGTGACAACATTAGGCAACAGAGTCGATCGCTATTCATCGGATTGAAAATCAGCCATGATAGGTGTCACCTGCACACTATGATTTCTGCACCGCCTAAAGATATGGATGGCTACGAAGGAAGTAGCTCATCCTACTATAACAGCACATTAAATGTATTTTTTCTCGGATTGGTCAACTTGAATTTTACCTTCAGCTCGAAGAGGTAAAATCTTATGAAAATATTCCTGGCATGGATATTCTGGACGAAATAAATCTACCCTTGTTTGGTCTGAATACTGAAAGCATGACTGTTGTAAATTTCTTTTTTACCTGGTATTGATGGATCAGATTAAATTCCCCAGGAGATAATAATAATGAACACTGAAATCTACAGACGGTGGTTTATCTCTCAAGCCAGAGTCAATGTATATGGGATACACAGAAAGTGATATACGTGGCACAATTCACCATATTATTCAACAAAAATTCAAGTGCAAAAGTTCATTGTATTTACAGAAAATATGAAGTTTCGTGGAAGTGCTTGTAACTTGTTGTCATCCTTTTAAATGTCTTGGTGCAATGGTTTATTCAACAGGCCAGGTTTTAGCTTTGTGCATCCTGTTTATGTGTAGGTAATTTTATATATATATATATAACTTTAGGTTTGACAAAGACCGCTTGCGCGGTCGAAAAGCGTTACCTGGTTGTGTGTGGTCAAATAAAAACTCTCTGCAAGCGAGCCCGAGCGTGCTGGAGTCTCTTTCTGATGTTGAAGCAGGCAGTTGAAACGATATAGATATATATATATATATATATATATATATATATATATATATATATATATATATAGATATATTGCAACTACAAAGTACCAGCACTCACGGGAGCTTGTAACCCAAATTTTATTGGGGATTAGATGCACACAAGACGCGTTTCGGCGACTGCCTTTTTCAATCTCAACCGGCAGCCCGAGACAGCGTCACATAAATACAAAATTCATTGGTGGGTTAGGAGTGTCAAAATTAACAAAGGACTACCGTCCTTGTTGAATTCCGTTTCGGCCATCTTTAAACATGCAGGATAGCATACCTAATACATATCAATGTTGCTTGAATGCATTCAATAAAACGAACAAAATATCTCGCCCTGAATGGGCACACATATACATTTCATGTCTCATGGATTATTACATGATCTGGATAAATTCATTATTCAGCCCATAATGGGCATATCCAAAACACAAAACTTGTATATCCAAACAACACAATTGATATATACAACACCCATTAACCCATCTTACAAGTGAAAAGTTCCCCTCAATTTCATCATGATAGTATACATAATCCGGATCCCAATGCTTAAATCTTACAGATGTATGGCTAACTCTTCCCCACTGTTCAATCCATGGAGCATTTTTGTTTGTATATCTATAATATATCTGGACTCCAATCTCCGAAGCTTTAACTGTCTATCCCCACCTCTAATATCTCTGGGCACATGGTCCAAGCAGAAGTAGCGTAACAGGTCCCTGTTACTGTTATGATGGCTTTCAAAGTGCCTTGCCATCGGATAGGTGACATCCTTGGTGGCAATGGCTCTGAGGTGTTCAAAATCCTTATTTTAGTCGGATGTATAGTACTTCCGATATACCTCAGTCCACACGGCCATACTAGACAGTATACCGTGTGGCTGGTATTACAATTCATACATTTCCCAATTAATTTAGGAGTCTTGAGCCCAGGTACCTCATAAGATAAAACTTTATGACTGTTCTTGCAGGCCTTGCATCTCCCGCAAGGGAAAAAACCCTTTATTAGGCCAAAACATGACTGTCTGTTCTCTTTCACATAGTGGCTTTGTACCAAATGATCTTTTAGTGACCGTGCCTACTAGTTATCCAGAGTTCAAAAATTAAAATATGGAGAAAAGATTGGCTTCTCACAGTTAAAATTTCAGACTGAAACATGGTTCGAAGCATTGTATATGAGGAAGATTTTTATTTCCACAAAGAGATTGGAAGTAGAAGAAATTTCCAAAAGAGAATATTGTTAACTAGCACATGAGGTGCAGAAGTGGAACTGGCAGAAATCACAAAACGTTTTATGGTTAGTAGTTCAGTAATATATATATATATATATATATATATATATATATATATATATATATATATATATATGTATGTACCTACCTGACAGAGCGTGTCATGTGATCAAGGCCCGAGGTAGGGCTGAAACACGTCATGGCTGTAGAGGTTGTTGGTGAGCAATAAACAACACCTTGCTGCATTACTCTGTGGTCTGTGCTCCATTATTGGAAGAAAGGAATCCAGCGTGTTAACGGAGTTGCCAGTAATATATATATATATATATATATATATATATATATCCACCAAAACAACAGGGTTGCCCCCAGAGAAGAGCCACACAGGTAGTATCTTGCTTATTTAATGGAGGCTGCAAACCGGGTAGCAGGAAACATCACTTCACGTCCTCTCAGCCTCTCTGCATCTTTTCTCCATATTTTAATTTTTGAACTCTGGATAACTAGTAGTTTGACCTCTGGGCAGCTGGGACTTGCTAGATAGACCCCAAATGCATGTGTCATTTCCTAAAATGAAAAAGATTTTCATACTAAATTAGCTGATTTGACTTTTTAGTAAGTTGGCAGTAATAAGCTCAGAGACGCCAAAGATTCATAAAAGTCACATTAATATGAGCCATAAGAGGAAGGTTTACTCACTTACATGTGGAGCAAGAACTGCAACATGGTCTTAAACACAGCTATGTATCAATGCATGCTTCCCTCAGTGTTAAAAGTAAGAACCAGTTCATGCTTGCATTGAAAATGTTAGATTTAGGCGTTAGACTAGCTAGGCCAGCTGGAAGATGTGAGTCCTAAGGGCTCTGGAGTGGGGCTGTCTTTAGGAGCCGCTGGCGATGGCAGGCAGATGAGAAGGGGTCAAGAGATGACATCCCTGTCTCAGCTGTCTCATCGGTGGGCAAATTGTTGCCATCTGTCCTCAAAGATAATCAAATATGACATGGGGAAACCCTATAATCAAATTAAACTATGGTATATAGGCAATTAATATACAAGACACTGAAGCTGTAGCAATGGTTGCTACATGGAAGAGTGGTTGCATTGTCCGGCATGGAGTTTGGGCTGATATAGCTTAAAGCTCCTGTTTCATGTCTGCAAGGCAGAAGAGAATTCTTACTCATCCAGCAGAGGAGCCACTAAGTTTCCACCGCCAAAAGGATAAAAAATGTAAAAAAGAGGGAGAGGACTGAATCTTTAATCATTGTGCACAGGTCTTGAAAAACATAATTGGAGGCTGTGATCATGGAGATAAGGAAGACAGAGGAGAGGGCCCAGCTTGAAGCGACTCCCTTATTCAGGCAGCCCTGAGGTACCTTTAAAGCACATGCATAACAACAGAAAGAAAGGTGACTGCTATGGAAGATGCCCTGGTGGCTATCTAAAACTCTTGTCCTCAAAGGAGGTCGCAATGCAAGATGTGAATGCCAGATATACAATGGTAGAGCTGAAGAATGAGGCACTGGCCCTTCAGAACTTCAAGCTCTGTACATTAGCCTCTATGTTGTGCTAGAATGACCAGCTGGAACATCTTGAAGACACTGCTCTTGTACAAACACTCACCGGCTGGGAGTACCAAGGTTCCCTAAGGACAGTCTTCTCGCATTGATTTTAGGCAATGAAATACTCACACCAGAGGGTCTGCTCGCGCAACTGTTCTCGGGGAATGTAGAATTCCAACAAACAAATTCAGAAGCAAAGGTGAAAGGAGAGCTACTGGGTGATTGCAGAATTGAGTAATGCAGGGGAAATCAGTTGGTTTGCTGGACTTTCATAATAAACACATAGTTCAGCTGGAAGGGGAGAAGATAGTTCTTTCAAAAACTAAAGTCAGACCACCATGAAACGACACCAACAACTTCAGCAAATAAACAAAGACTAGTTAGCTCATGAGTGTGATGCATAGCTATGGCACCCGGCGAGATTGAAGGTGGTGTTTGAGTGTAGTAACCATATTTTTTCAAAGGTGGGAGCTGCTGGAATGGTTCTTGTTACCATCAGAGCTGACAAAAGGAAGGGAAGGTGTCGGGCTTGAATGTAGTTTAACATACTCCTTCTCATACTTGCACTGGTAATAAAGCAAGATGTTGGCCATAAAGAATGAGGCTGATGTTGGAGATGAGCGTTTGTAATTGAAAATGGTCCTGAGGTGGACAGTGTGACTACTCCAGCACTGTTGGATCCTCCACTCTCTCTCCTATCAACCACTTACTGTTGCCTACAATTTCTAGGAAGTGGGAGTATTGATCTTGCTTGAGGGGACACCCTTTGATGGATCATTACTATGGTGAGAATTTTTAGGGTGTACATTGAACTTTGGAAGGCCTCTTATAAGTCTACTTCCATGCTTTCGCTTTGAAGGTTATACGGGTTTGGAAAGCCACTTTCAAAGTTGAATATTTCTGCAAATGATTCTAAAATTAAGGCCCCTTAAAATGTCGCATTGGCATCCTTTGTAAATCAGTTGTAAAGGTGAATTTAAATGTTTTGAACACACGCTTAGAGTGTTAATTTGAAAAGTACCATGTTTATTGTGCTTACAATTAGATATGTTGGCGGGGGTATGCCCAGACGTGGGTCCCTTGCTCACTTTGCCACTGGATTCAAGCAAGCCTGGCTGATGACGGCTGAAATGCCAGAAACCGGTCCTAGGATGCTTGTTTCCGGTCCAGAGAAGACATGGCTTGGCAGTTCGGGCTGGACTGTTCCCATGAGGCACAGGGTCAGACTGATTTGCATATGGCCATGTCTGAACTGGGGTGGTGGAGTGAGCTAAAGAATGATGATGGATTAAACCCAGATCAGTTGACTGGGGGTGAGTGTTTGATTGGCTCAAACGTTCCGTCCATCATCCCCTTTTGTATCGCTTTGGTCGCCCTAAGTTGGCGGGGGTATGCCCAGACGTGGGTCCCTTGCTCACTTTGCCACTGGATTCAAGCAAGCCTGGCTGATGACGGCTGAAATGCCAGAAACCGGTCCTAGGATGCTTGTTTCCGGTCCAGGGAAGACATGGCTTGGCAGTTCGGGCTGGACTGTTCCCATGAGGCACAGGGTCAGACAGATTTGCATATGGCCATGTCTGAACTGGGGTGGTGGAGTGAGCTAAAGAATGATGATGGATTAAACCCAGATCAGTTGACTGGGGGTGAGTGTTTGATTGGCTCAAACGTTCCGTCCATCATCCCCTTTTGTATCACAATTAGATATGTAACACAGGCTTAGCAGCTATGGTTCGCACAAGTAGTTGCAATCAGCTGTATACTTTTGGAAAATTGAATTAAGGCATAAAATGCATTTTGTACTAACTTCCGTAAGCGTATATCTAGAAATAGCACCCCCGCTACAAAAAAATAATTAAGGAAAATAAAATCATTAAACACATTGGATTTTATTCAGAATATTGCCAATATGACTTTTATTCAAATGTCACATAGCCTGTCTGAACGTTTGATGAGACTGAACTGGTGGCTTACACACTAGCTGAGCCTTGTGTGGCTCAGAGGTATTTGATTTTTTCCACACCTTTATAATTGCAGGGAAAAGAAGGCTAACAGGCAAACTTCAGTACTATTTCAAACCAAAAAAAGATGCATCTGGCCTGAGTAGCCCAACTACACCACTGCTTTCAGCCTTGCCTCTCATTGTCCCGCAAAATGTCTGACCTAGAGAGGAGGATCCGGGTCTTTTGTGAAACTGACAGCCTGTACCTGACCTTGCTCCATCACTGGTTTGCCTCAGAGGGCCCATAAATCCTAGAATCCACAATAGAATCATCATTATCATCATCATCATCATTAAATTTTGTTCATATTGCTTCTCATACAGTAGTTAACTTATGAATTAACCATGAGACCCATAATATTTTTCTTCCTTTTTCTTTCATTTTAATCCCTAATTGTTAAATACATTGATAGGGAAATTTAAATAGGCTTATTTATTTACTGCATTGTTATTTTGGTGTTGGTTTTCAAGTATCACATACACATTTCTCTAAGGAAAGCCTTGCTGGTGGTGCTAAGCTACCACGGGTGTGAGAGTGATTCCCCGTGTATCTTGTTTACTTATTCGGAATTAGGATATTTTTACTTTGTTTGAGCTCAACCATAGCTCACTTCAAGACTAAGATGTTCCCAATAGTTTAACAAATCAGTTTCCTTTAACTAAGGTCATTCAACTATATATTTAATTTTCTTTTAGGAAATATTTATAACCTTGATTCAAGTTGATCTCTGCCTAATAATATTCTAAGCAAAGGGTGACCCAGTTGTTAGTCCTTTTGCGAATTATGAACCTTCTGATATTTGTGTTATTAGGGACAGTGAGGCAGGCATTGAAAACCAATGTTATATCACCTACCAGAGAGCATATTTTATTTATGGGTATTCATAGGGAAGTGTTTTTGGTATTAAATTAGTGGTGGTATTTTGTGAGGAATTCCTACCATGTGTGGGTCCTGGGGAATTGCAACCTCACACATCATTATTTTTGCCTGAGAGAGTTTTTGGGTTTGGTGGCATCAGGGACTCTTTTCCCAGTGTTCAATGAACAGACGCCATACATTGATGGGCAACATGAGGCAATACCTTACTTGTCATAATGATGTAATAACGTATTTCTCCTCGCAACCAGCATGTTCAAACCTTCTAGTTAGGAAGACAAAGGGCCTGCATTCTGTAGTATGAAAGTAGTACTACAGCAGTACTCCTTACTTACTACAAAATGCGACTCACAATCTCCATTCCACCTCTCCTTTTTATTCTTTGGGACGATACTCACACATGTAAGATTGCTACTTAGCAATGAATGTGGGAAGGACTGAGGGAGTGGCTGGAAACATTTACTACTAAGGGGCCGATTCCGATCTCGCAAGGAAAGCCCTCTGTACGACTCGGAGCGAGAGCGCTTTCCTAGCAAATCGCACTGTGAGAGTCCGACCGAACGAGTACGATGCATCCGTATGCTGACGGACTCGGTTCGGTCGGGCTCTCATTGAACTCTATGGGAGCCTGTATACCGAATGCATACACAGGTTCCCATAGCAAAAAGGGGTGGTGGAGAATAGCGTACACCCTGTGGCAGGCACCCCACGGTACCCGCCACACTGTGCATGCTTGGATCGGGGGGGACCCATGGGCACCCCTGTGACCGATTCGGAGGTCCCCGGGTGAAGGGGGGCCTGCTACAGCCCCCGAAGTCTGATTCCCTTGCTGAGACCGAGATGATACGGCTGTCCGAATCGTGCTTCGTGCTCACTCGTTCGGAATCCGGCTCCATTGCGCGGCACGATTCGGCTGCGAACGAGTCCGACGGACAGGATCCGGTTCGGAAACGATTCGGTCAACGCGGACGAGATCTTTGCATCGTACTTGGTCGTTCGGAACGGGGGATGATTTGGTCAGAAACGTAGGCTCCGAATCGGATTTGCACGTTCTGGAACCCGTCTGGAGGCCTTCCTAACGACATCGGAATGGGAGGTGTTTAGGGTGGGCTATAGAGGGAGTAGGGAGAGACAGACACCCACCCACAGAAGAGTAAGTCGATTGCTAGTCAGAAACTGCACTTCTAAAATAACTATAGCCAGAAATGAGTAAAACTGTAGGAAATGTACTCCAGCTCAGACCTGTAAGTCCAACTATTGGTACTGCAACACCCCCCCATAGAAAATAATGGAGGGAGCAAACTTAAAATAGAACCCCACATGTAACAGTGTTAAAATAACTTAATTTATTTTGACCTTTTAGAAAAATATATAATATTAAGTTAGTTTAATGTTAAACAATGTACACATGAATAACAAATATTTTATAATAAGCTATTCAATCATCTTTTTCTTTTATAAACAAATGCACCTTTATTTTTTTAAATTATCAAACAAATTTATGTTAATTTTATGCATACTTTTTTGTAATATTAAAAAGATAATACATATAAACATTTAATTTGAGTTGTTTTTTAATTCAAATAAAAAACTTATATTTGAATTCAATTAAATATATGCAAATTAATTAAATATTTAAGTCAAAATAAACTTAATAGTGATGTATCATTTATTTACTTTGTTTTACATGTGAAATAAATATCTAAAATTATTTACACTAATATTTCAAATAAAAATATTTTTCTTATTTTTTAAAAAGTTTACTGCACTTTTGACATTTTTCCTATACCTTACCATGGGGAGATCTCTACCCTTGTGAAGGAGAATTCTGCGCATATATGAGAAATTACTAGTTGTACTAGTTGTAACCTGTTCCAGGGGTTGGAGGCATGCATGTTTAAAATTGTAGTAAACTTACTCACTGAAATGCAGTATAGCCAAAAGAAGTAAATTTACCACAACGTGTAAAAGTAAATGTATGTGTAGATTTACCTACATATAAATTTACCTTTGTCAATAGGCCCACACAGTTTACTGCACCCTGGTCAGTCGTTGCTTGTAACCTGGCATCTCAAACGTGCAGTCTGTTGCTTCACTTATTAACTCTGCTTGCCTATGTCCCTTTCTAGAAGTGGAATGCTGCAGATTCTTGAAATTCGGTACATGTAAGAGAGACCAGTGCATTTTAGGGATATTTAGTGCAGTTAGGGTAGTATTATCACATTTTGGAACTTTGGTGTTGAATGGTTGAATGGAGAGCTCTTAGGTTTCACATTGCGCCTAAGGGACTGATTAGGATGGCGGTCAAACAGCCACTGACAGGCCATCGGTGGCAATCCAACCGCCATCCAGCATAGCGGTCCAACTGCCGCATTATGATGTGGTCGGTTTGACCACTGCGGTCGGAGTGATCGACCGACGTGTCCGGCAGGCTCAAGGAGCCCATCGGGCCATCAGTCAGATCATAATCCCCACAATAGGGGTGGTGCCTGCGCGGGCACCGCCATAGGGATTATGATGTCCCTTTCCGACAGCCTTTCCATGGTGGCTCGACTACCATGGAAAGGCTGCCAGAAAGGGACTTTGGAGACCCATAGGAGTGCCCCATCCCCCATGAGCCGCCCCTATGAGGCCTGGGGGTCACCTGTGGTGCCCCCAAACATCCATGCCCCATGTGCCAGGCACAACATGGTGCTTGGCACACGGTGCCTGGATGTTTCAAAACATCTTCTTTTCCACTGCAGCTTTTGCTGCAGCCCTTTTGCGGGCCACAGCACAAGTCTAAATGGAAAAGGGGATGTTTCAGACCTGGTTGCACTTTAATTTGGCGGGTAGAAATGCCGACTACATGTTGGTCGGTTTCCAACCCGCTGCGATGGTGGTCGGACGCTCGTCCAACAACCATCATAATTAGGCCCTATATATTGAACAAGTGCAAAGTATGTGATTTAAGAATAGTTGCATGCTTGAGAATAGATAAAGAACCTCAATGGGGATTTACAAGTGACTTTGTAGAGGAGTCATTATTAAGCTAATGGCGCATTCTTAGCAGGTGTTCTATAACCTTCTGAATAAATTAAAAACAATATTTATGGACATGGCTGTTACCCAAAAGCGCGTCCTGGAACTTATATAAAAGGCAGTAACTCATAGGCAGGTCAACCATAAATAATGTTAATAAAGAGCCAGGCTTTCAGAAGGTTCTGGAACTTTACATGATCATAGTGAGAGCATAGCTTCAAAGGAAGACTATTCCATTATTTTGAGGCCAAAAATGCAACTGACTTTACTTATAACACAGTGCACACATTTACAGGCAGATAATTTTCACAGTTGTTACTTCCTTTTAGTAAGCTACTTGAACCATATGAGCTGTCCTGGTTGCTACCCTCCTCTGTAACACATTCATCATTAAGGTGAGTGAGCCGTGGTAGTATTGTTATAAGGGATCATGGGTCCATGTTTTAGAGGACAAAAGAAGTACTGTAAAAAAAGATCATAACATGTTATAGCCTTAAATTAAAGCCCGCCATAGCGGGCTATACCGGCTATTAAAGGCCCGCTCCAGCGTTAAAGGCCCGAGCCAAAGGCGAGGGCCTTTAACAAGGGAGCAGGACTTTAATAGCCGGTATAGCCCAGCTACGAAGGGCTATAGAGCTATTAGAACATTCTGCCACTAGAGGGCAGAATGTTCTAACAAATAAAACAAAGGCTTCAGGGAGCGCGAGGATTGAAATCCCCTCAGGCTCCCTGAAGCCTTTGTTAACAGCCACAGCTGTGAACAAAAAACATTGGAATGTTGGAGCTCCGGGCTTATAACTGCCATTATAAGCCCGGAGCTACTCCATTGTTTTCAATGGAGCTCCCAACATTCCAATGTTCTAATCTATGGTATGATCTTCTTTGCAGTAACACTGTGTGCATATGAATGGGCTTGTGCGTGCCATCATCCACAAGTATGTTGTGTGTATGTATGATGGATATGATGTGACATGTGGTATGTGATGGGCTTATCATAGACGTGTTTGGTATAATGCCTCCTGTAACCTTCAGACACAAACAGGTATCACCAAAGGAAGTTACCCTTGTCTCTGTCAGGAGCGGCCGGCACCGATCGGGGTTGGCAGGGTGGGGTGGGGTGGGGTGGTAAGTTGGTGTAAAACAAAAGCAGTGGCGGCTCGCATAGGGCGTGATGCGGGGCGGTGGGGCAGGGGAGGGGCAGGGTGGGAGGGTAGTAAACTCGGGCATACGACAGAACGGAGGCACGTAATAACTACTTTCCTCCGTTCTGTCGTATGTCCGAGTTTACTACCCCCACACCCTGCCCCTCCCCCGCCCCGTCCCACCGCCCTGCAGCACGCCTTATGCGAGCCGCCACTGAACAAAAGGGAAAAAATGCCCCCTCGTCACGCCTTTCCTCCGTTGTCCCGCCGTCTTCTCTCCTGGCCGGTGTTCCAAACAGGAAGCAACCAGGCTGAGGCTCCCCTGAGCCAATCACAATGTTGCAATGCAGCATTGTGATTGGTTCCCCTAAGCCAATCACAAGGCTACCATGCAGCCTTGTGATTGGTCTAAGCACTGTGGTTTGGCGCTCAGACAGGGGCTGGGGGCCTGGGCAGGTTCTCCACGCAGGCTGTAATGCAGCCTGGGTGTAGAACATGCAAAGTGCGCATGACGATTTGGCCAGCCCAAGAGGGCTGGCCAAACAGTCATGCGCACTTGAAGTGGGCAAACCATTCCTTCCCTGCTCCTCTGTCCTCGGAGCAGCCCCGCCCGCAAAGCTGCCGGCAGCAGGAAAAAATAAAAAGATAATAACCTCATGTTATTATCATTTTTATTTTTCCTTTCTTTAACTGCTGCAAAGTAGTGGGGTGACGCTCCTTCGCCTTAGCGGAGAAGCCCCTACTGGTCTCCGTTTGCATTTAATGGCTAATGTCTGAGCTGGATGCCAAACAAAGACATAGGAAAGTGCATTCACGCAGGCCTGTGCCGCATGATTCTCCTCACGGACAGCAGAATACATGGCATGCATTACTTAGGGTTGTTTTAAAGTAAGCAATAGTAATCCTGTTCTCATTTTTAGGTCTCGCCTACGCAGCGCGCATGCGCTGCATAGGCAAAAAGACCTTTTGCCATCGATTCGGCTTTTCAGCCTAAAACGTGTACGCGTTCCATTGCCTTCAATGGCAACGCGTGCACGTTTGGCGAGTCACTTGCGGGAGCGAGCAGCGCCATATGGTAGCAATTATCACTCCTGGCGCCGCTCGCTCCCGCAAGTGAATCGTGCAGGCTCCCTCCTCTCCCCCCTCCCCCTGCTGCCGTGCGAGGCGCGCGCGCTTGTTTAGTCTAGAAGCTGTAGTGTGAGCTTCTCTCCGTGCGTGTTGTTCCCTAGAGCACCATGAATGAAATATTGCACATTTTTTGCTGAACATATGTCAACCTGTTGAGATTACGCGCCACTTTTGAGCTCCTGCCTGCTTGCAGTGTTGTTTGTCTTTTTTTACTAACAACATCAGTGAGGTTGTTCGGCATTGGTGCCAAATAAAGCTTCATTAATTACAGAGCCTGACTGTCAATAACGTTGCTGACCCTCAAACAGGGCACAATATGTCCATGATTGAGGAATGTAATTGAGAAATCGCTACCTTTGTTTGATAGTATCATGTGTAACGTGACATTTTATTTAGGGTATGACAGCATACAGAGATTCTGCTCGGGACCTATGATACTTAAAAGTGTATATTCCTTATTGAGGATGTGGCTATACAACCACTGCCTTGACCTTTATTCTCCGATGAAATCCCAAAGTGAAGTGTCATAAGGGGCTGTGCTGTGTGTAACTGATCACAGAGACTGGGAAATGGCATTTTCTCTTTGAAGAAGTCCTTGCCAGGTAGGTCGCTCCCCCACCACACAGCTCCGCCTGTGTTGTCTGCCCGCTGCTTCTGCAGGTAAGATCGCCCTCCGCTTGTGGCCCCGGTGCCCGTTTTTTTCTGCTTGTCTCCCCTTTTCCTTTCTGTGCTCCTCGCTGCCCCATTGTCGTTGTGCCCGTGATTCTGTCTGCTTTCTCCCCTGTTTTCCTTTTTGTGCCCCTCGCTGCCCCATTGTCGCTGTGCCCGTGATTTTGTCTGCTCTCTCCCTTTTCCTTTCTGTGCCCCTCGCTGCCCCATTGTCGTTGTGCCCGTGATTCTGTCTGCTTTCTCCCCTGTTTTCCTTTTTGTGCCCCTCGCTGCCCCATTGTCGCTGTGCCCGTGATTTTGTCTGCTTTCTCCCCTGTTTTCCTTTTTGTGCCCCTCGCTGCCCCATTGTCGTTGTGCCCGTGATTCTGTCTGCTTTCTCCCCTGTTTTCCTTTTTGTGCCCCTCGCTGCCCCATTGTCGTTGTGCCCGTGATTCTGTCTGCTTTCTCCCCTGTTTTCCTTTTTGTGCCCCTCGCTGCCCCATTGTCGCTGTGCCCGTGATTTTGTCTGCTCTCTCCCCTTTTCCTTTCTGTGCCGCTCGCTGCCCCATTGTCGTTGTGCCCGTGATTCTGTCTGCTTTCTCCCCTGTTTTCCTTTTTGTGCCCCTCGCTGCCCCATTGTCGCTGTGCCCGTGATTTTGTCTGCTTTCTCCCCTGTTTTCCTTTTTGTGCCCCTCGCTGCCCCATTGTCGTTGTGCCCGTGATTCTGTCTGCTTTCTCCCCTGTTTTCCTTTTTGTGCCCCTCGCTGCCCCATTGTCGTTGTGCCCGTGATTCTGTCTGCTTTCTCCCCTGTTTTCCTTTTTGTGCCCCTCGCTGCCCCATTGTCGCTGTGCCCGTGATTTTGTCTGCTCTCTCCCCTGTTTTCCTTTTTGTGCCCCTCGCTGCCCCATTGTCGCTGTGCCCGTGATTTTGTCTGCTTTCTCCCCTGTTTTCCTTTCTGTGCCCCCGCTGCCTCTCGCCATTCCCGCCGCTGCGTCCCTGCGGCCCCGCCCCCTGACCGCCCATTCGCTGCCCCTGCCTCCCGCCTCCCAGCTGCTCCTCCCTCCCACCTCCCCATAAATGGCGCCCGCTGGCGGGCGCGCCGCTGGCGCACCGAAGGCGCGCCTAAGGCAAGCCCGTCTGCGCCCGTCCGCGACTGGACCGCGCCCAGCGCCAGAACCCCTGGATCCCACCGATGCATCACCACCCGACGGACCTACGACGCCGCCACACTCACCGCACTCAATGCCGGCCGGAACCCTGCCTGCTACCGAGCCTCACCGAGACGCACCCACGGACCCTTCACCTGCCAAACCTGCCGATTCACCTGCCCCCGGACGTGCACCACCTCCGCCAAGTCGAGCACCAGCAGCAACCACCTGAAATGCATCCTGCTGAACACCCGCTCCGTCCACAGGCACGCCGTGGAACTCTGGGACCTGCTCGACGCAACAGCACCGGACATCGCCTTCCTCACCGAAACCTGGATGAACGCCTCCTCAGCGCCCGACATCGCCATAGCCATCCCGGACGGATACAAGATCACCCGGAGGGACCGCGTCAACCAGACGGGAGGAGGCATCGCCATCGTACACAAGAACACCATCCGCATCTCGACTAACTCCGACGAGACCTTCACCGCCGCCGAACACCTACACTTCCAGATACACACTGACCCCAAGACCACCCTCCGAGGCACCCTCATCTACAGACCCCCGGGACCACGCACACTATTCAGCGAAGACATCGCAGACTTCATCAGCCCGCACGCCATGCCCTCCGCCGACTACATTCTCCTAGGGGACCTCAACTTCCACCTGGAGAACAACAACGACAGAAACACCACCGCCCTGCTGGACAACCTCGCCAACCTCGGACTCAAGCAACTGGTGAACACGCCCACCCACTACGCCGGCCACACGCTTGACCCCGTCTTCTCGTCCAGCAAGCACATCTCCTTCAGCCACGCCACCGGACTCCACTGGACCGACCACAGCTGCGTCCACTTCAGCTTCAGAAAGACTACGACCCACCACCACCCGCAACAGGCTCCCCGCCGGAGCTGGAGCAAGATCACCGCCGAGCAGCTCACCGCCTCCCTCAGCCAGAACACACCCACCAACACAACGGACCCAAACGAAGCAGCCAGCAACCTCGCCAAGTGGCTGACCGCCTGCGCCGACGACCTCGCACCACTAAAAACCCTCCCAGCAGACCCGGAAGCAAGAAAACCCCTTGGTTCACCAACGAACTCAAGGAATCCAAGAAGAACTGCCGCACTCTCGAGAAAACCTGGCGACTCGACCAGACCACAGACAACAGGACCGCCCTCAAGCACGCCACCCGCAAACACCACCAGCTGATCCGTGCCACCAAGAAGTCGGCACTCAAAGAACGACTGGACAACAACGCCCATGACAGCAAGGAACTTTTCAGCATCGTCAAAGAGTTCTCCAACCCCAGCGCCGGAAACAACGACATCACCCCCTCGCAAGACCTCTGCAACTCACTCTCCGCGTTCTTCCACCGCAAGATCACCGACATACATAACAGCTTCGACGCACAAACAACGCACCCTACCGCCGAACCAACGCCCGCCACCACCACCCTCTGCAACTGGACCCCGATCAGCACCGAAGACACCACCCGCACGATGAACTCCATCCACTCCGGATCACCAACCGACCCCTGCCCACACCACGTCTTCAACAAAGCCGACGCCACCATCGCACCCCATCTCCGGGACATCATCAACTCCTCCTTCCACACCGCCACCTTCCCGGAGAGCTGGAAGCACGCCGAGCTTACCGCCCTCCTGAAGAAACCAACGGCGGACCCCACCGACCTTAAGAACTACCGTCCCATCTCGCTCCTTCCGTTTCCGGCCAAAGTCATCGAGAAGACCGTCAACAGACAGCTTGCCGCCTTCCTCGAGACGAATGGATCCTCGACCCTCGCAGTCCGGGTTTCGGGCCAACCACAGCACCGAGACCGCCCTTATCGCAGCCACCGACGACATCAGAACCCTAACCGACAACGGGGAAACAGCTGCCCTCATCCTCTTGGACCTCTCCGCGGCGTTCGACACCGTCTGCCACCGCACCCTAGTGAAGCGCCTCAGCAACATCGGAATCCGAGAGAAAGCACTGGAATGGATCATCTCGTTCCTCGCCGGAAGAACCCAGAGAGTCCGCCTCCCCCCGTTCAGATCCGAAGCCACCGAAGTCATCTGCGGCGTTCCACAGGGATCCTCACTCAGCCCAACCCTCTTCAACGTCTACATGAGCCCCCTCGCAGCCATCGCACGCCGACACAACCTCAACATCATCTCCTACGCCGACGACACCCAGCTGATCCTCTCCCTCACCAACGACCCCACCACCGCCAGAGCCAACCTACACGACGGGATGAGAGACGTCGCCGACTGGATGAGGAACAGCCGCCTTAAACTGAACTCAGACAAGACGGAAGTCCTCATCCTGGGCTCATCACCCTCCGCCTGGGACGACTCCTGGTGGCCCCCGGCCCTGGGCACCGCGCCCAAGCCAACGGACCACGCACGCAACCTGGGCTTCATCCTGGACTCCTCCCTGTCGATGACCAGACAAGTCAACGCCGTCTCATCTTCATGCTTCAACACCCTGCGCATGCTCCGCAAGATCTTCAGATGGATCCCCACTGAAACCAGGAAGACCATCACCCAGGCACTCGTCACCAGCCGACTGGACTATGGGAACACCCTCTACGCCGGAACCACAGCCAAACTTCAAAAAAGACTCCAGCGCATCCAGAACGCCTCCGCACGACTCATCCTGGACATCCCCCGACACAGCCACATCACCGGACACCTGAAAGACCTGCACTGGCTCCCCGTCAGCAAGAGAATAACGTTCAGACTCCTCACCCACGCACACAAGGCCCTCCACGACCTGGGCCCAAAGTACCTCAACGACCGCATGACCTTCTACACGCCCACACGCCAGCTACGATCAACCAGCCACGCCTCGCCACCGTACCACGCATCCGCAGAACCACCGCCGGAGGAAGATCCTTCTCCTACCTGGCAGCCAAGACCTGGAACTCCCTCCCCACTCACCTTCGGCGAACCCAGGACCATCTCTCCTTCAGGAAGCAGCTCAAGACCTGGCTGTTCGAGCAGTAACTTACCCCTCCCCCAGCGCCTTGAGACCCTCCCGGGTGAGTAGCGCGCTCTATAAATGCCGTGATTGATTGATTGATTGACAAGAGATATATTCCCCCAGTCCAAGGGTTCATTATTCTGCACCCCGGCTCATTTTAGGGGGAGGCTTTGGGCAGATTTAATTAATAATATAAGAACCCCTACAGCTGTCTATGTCACCCAGGGACCTCCATAACATCGGTCAAAGCTGGGGCCTGAATGCTCTTGGAGGCTGCTCGACTCTGAACAATTGTGATGCTGTTACAAAGGATGCTAAGGTTTAACACATAGGGTGAGTTATAATCGTTTTTGTAAAATACTGATTGCCATTGGAGAGACTTATGGGTTGCAGCTGAGTGTTCCCCAGATCTGGGCTTCCATCAGAGTAACGCTGACCTCCAAGAAGTTGAGAGTCAGTAGTGCTCGCTGCTAGTAACGCTACACCCACCTCTCAGGAAACAAGCAAGAGTTCACAGATGGCCCCTTGAAACTGCTACCCCTCTCTCTGGCTCTGTGATCCCATTGGTAGCCCATCTGTTCTCGGCCAACGTTTGGCTGACACACCTGGACTGGGTATCTTGCGTTGCATGCAGTAATATCCATCTGCTGCCCATAGCTGCTCTGAGAGCAAACAGTGGCCTTGTCACTGCAGCCTCAGCCTGTATCTTGAGTTATCCTCTTTGTCTTTGAGAGAGAAGTGGAATGTCCTACAGGCAGCAGTTTATCGAGTTTTGGGCTAAACCGTAATATTTTAATACAAACATTATGGGTCTTCATTAGTGTCTGTGGATTCTTTGCTGAAAGTCATGATTGAAACTATATTCGAATGAGTGAGACATAGCAAATGAGTGGGCCTTGAAGCATCTTTGTCCATTGCCGGCTCTCCTGCTGCTATACAACGGCAGAAGCTAGCCATTCGGCTCAAAGCTGTCAGAGTGTCCACAGTGGGGACTCTGGTGGCCAGCGTGATGTCTTCCATCCAGTCACTGGCAGCTTGCATGTGAGACCGGCTCTAAGAAACACTGGTTGATGAACCCAGAGGTTGCACAGATAAACACTACAGGAGGAGTGTGTGGCTTCATCTTCTAGATATTCGATAATGGTGACACGTGATGCTTGCAAGCGAGGCATCACTTTTAGGAGAAACAAAACTAAAGAAAACAATAGCAATTTTTAAAATTCCTTTGGCCTAATTGATCTGCATCAGACATTGCTTTTTGCTTATGGTAAAGCTGCTTCAAGCGATTCTTGACTCACATTTAACTATTGGGTTCCTAAACAGCGCCCAGAGGCTCAATACACATTGCCCGTAATAAGGCACATGTGATGCACTGCCACTGTGTTTGTGTGGGAGGGGCTTTGCCTGCACTTGCCGCATCTCTTTCAAAACACAAAATAAAAAAAAAACACAAAATAAATGGGCCAATTACATAACATTGTGTGATGATATACAATATGTGCCACTCTGCCAGGACCCAGGCATTAATCCTCCATTGGGATTTGATGTCTCTTAAGGTGCCTAGTGGGTGACGGGACTTCCCTGACGTTTCTGATGCCTAAAGTTATCAAAGTGCTCCATGTAAGCAAGGGTGCAATATTCAGTCCAGGGCTTTTCTGTCACAAACCATTAGTATGTTAGTTAAAATGAAGTGAGCTAGAACTGCCAGGCCCAGACTACAGTAGATGTGTTGTTAAACGAATACCTCGAACAGGAGCACTGTTATCTGGCAACCTTACTCATGCCCATTGGCTCCTAGCTTTCCCTTGTCTCTAACTGGATAACGGTATCTCACCTTTATATACAGGAGGGGTTGTCCCTCTGTCTCACATGCCTTCCAGCAGCAAGAAGGCAGCCCTCCTCATCACTGAAGCATCTACATAGGCAGGAGTGCTGCACAGCGATGAGTATGGATCTGTCAACCTGCAGTCAAAGAGCAGTGCGTACAGCTTTGGAGAGCAGCCAGAAGGTGCCGGGACCTCACCCTTATCTGTTCCGTCGGTAGTGCTTCAAGCGTCGACATTGCGTAAGAACTTACGCTTAATTAGACTTTTAAGCCTTATTCTAGATCAGGAAATCAGCCAAAATAGATACATCTGAAAGTGATCTCATTGAATGTCCAAAAATGTGTTTTGTTTTCCACTTGAGACATTTAAAATGCCACATAGAAACACCACAGACTGAGAAATGTCACACAAAACTTTGCAGCTATGTATGTTCCTCTTTCTTGCCCGTGTGTTTCTGCCCTCGCCTTCCCTCCCTCACTTGTCGGTCTTGCTTCCTCCCTGCCTGCCCACCTTCAGTTGCCATTCTTGCTCTCCCCCCCCCCATTGTCCGTGTACTACTTCATCCTCCTCCATTGTCTGTGCGCTTCTCCATACCCGCCTGCCTACCCTCCATAGTTTGTTTGCTTACTTATCCGCACACCCTGCATTGTACTACTGGTTTCCCCCAACCCCACCAGCCCTCCATTGTCCATGTCCCTCCTCATCCCCGCCCTCCATTGACGATGTGTTGCCCCATCCCCACCTTCCATTGTCCATGTGCCCCATATCAGCTCCCCCTCCATTGTCCTTTTGCATCTCCATCGCCACCCGCCCACCCTCTGTTGTCCGCGTGCCTCCCCATCCCCTCCTTCTGTTGTCTGTGTGTTGTCACAATATCAAAAAAGCACATTTGCATCATATCAAACAAGCATTGGCATAGCCAATAGGTCTCGACTTTGGGACCTTATAAGTGTTTAGTTATCAATCAATCAATCATGTCACTTATAAAGCGCACTACATACCCGCGAGGGTCTCAAGGCGCTGGGGGAAGAGGGGGGTGGTGCTGCTACTGATCGAAGAGCCAGGTCTTGAGGAGTCTTCTGAAGGCCAGTAGGTCTTGGGTCTGTCGGAGGTTGGTGGGGAGGGTGTTCCAGGTCTTGGCGGCGAGGTGGGAGAAGGATCTGCCGCCGGCGGTCGTTTTCCGGATGCGGGGGACTGTGGCGAGGGCGAGGCTGGTCGAGCGGAGCTGGTGGGTGGGGGTGTAGAAGCTGAGTCGTCTGTTGAGGTAGGCTGGTCCGGAGTTGTGGAGTGCTTTGTGTGCGTGGGTGAGGAGCTTGAAGGTTATCCTCTTGTTGACAGGGAGCCAGTGCAGGTCTCTCAGGTGGGGTGTGATGTGGCTGCGTCGGGGGATGTCGAGGATAAGACGTGCAGAGGCGTTCTGGATGCGTTGCAGCCGTCTCAGGAGCTTAGCCGTCGTTCCTGCGTAGAGGGCGTTTCCGTAGTCCAGCCTGCTGGTGACGAGGGCCTGGGTGACTGTTTTTCTTGTTTCGGTGGGGATCCACTTGAAGATCCTGCGGAGCATTCGGAGGATGTTGAAGCAGGATGAGGAAACGGCGTTGACCTGCTTAGTCATGGAGAGGGTGGGGTCGAGGATGACCCCTAGGTTGCGTACGTGGTCGGTGGGTGGCGGGGCTGTTCCCAGGGATGTTGGCCACCAGGAGTCGTCCCAGGCTGAAGGGTTGGAACCAAGGATGAGGACCTCCGTCTTGTCTGAGTTCAGCTTCAGGCGGCTGGTCCTCATCCATTCGGCGACGGCCTTCATTCCTTCGTGGAGGTGGGCTTTGGCGGTGTGAGGGTCTTTGGTGAGGGAGAGGATCAGCTGGGTGTCGTCGGCGTAGGAGATGATGTTGAGGTTGTGCTGTCGGGCGACATGGGCGAGGGGTGCCATGTAGATGTTGAACAGCGTTGGGCTGAGGGAGGAGCCTTGGGGTACGCCGCAGATGATCTTGGTGGCCTTGGATCGGAAGGGGGCGAGGCGGACGCTTTGTGTTCTGCCGGAAAGAAAGGATGTGGTCCAGTCCAGGGCCTTCTCTTGGATCCCAGCGTCGTGAAGGCGTGTTCGTAGTGTGTGGTGGCAGACCGTGTCGAAGGCGGCTGATAGGTCCAGGAGGATGAGGGCTGCTGTTTCTCCGTTGTCTAGCAGGGTCCTGATGTCATCGGTGGCGGCGATGAGGGCGGTTTCGGTGCTGTGGTTGCTGCGGAAGCCGGACTGGGAAGGGTCCAGTTATGCAACAGTTGATGTTGTTGCACCAAGGATATTGTGTTGCATATCTAGATACTTATAAGGTCCCAAAAGCGAGACCTATTGGCTATGCCAATGCTTGTTTTAATTAGCTTCATTTGCAGAATTGTTGCTTTTTTCCAGCGTGAATATAATTTTAGTCTGCTAGGAAAAACCATGGTTGAATGTGAGAATGCCAATTAAATGTGCAATCTAAATTATGCAATCCTTTATTAATGTGCCGGGACTAATTCCTCAATGTACTCTTCGAATCAATATATACGTATATGATAATATATGGGCATTTTTTTTAAAGATAATACCCAAGATTAGTTTTATTGTTATGTAAGAAAGTATTAGACTTTAAAACGGTAAGTTTTTATTGTTTGTTATAAACTAAACACATTGTATCAATTTATAGTACCACATACCCAAAGCTGATGCCTAAAAGGTAGAGATTATTATAATAGTAAAAAGACACATTACTATTACCTTTATTTAAATTTTGAACGTTCAATGCAATTGTGAGTGTAAAGCACTTTGCATTATATGCTGTCTTTCAAGATGTCATTTTTGCTCACACTCCTTTTTGAGCAGTTCACTGATTTCTCTTACTGTATGTCTTTCTTTTCTTCTAAAATGTACATTTCCCAAGGTTTTTTTTTTTTTAAGTAATCCATACATGCTCTCTGTGTTTCTGTCACATCAAAAAATGTTGACCTGAAGCATGACGGTTTAGGTGAAAGCACGGGGAATTAACTGCGAAATCTCCTGCGCCCGGGAAATGTCACTCCTTGATATTTATTTTTGCAGTGTAATAGCCCCTGACATTACAAACTAGATCGGAAGGCAGGCTGTGAAACGATTTCAGAAACTTGAGGTGAAAGGAAGACCCTGCCCGTCTGAGAGCCAGTTTTGTCTGTGAAACACCAACATGGCGGAGACGTTAGATCTAAACTCCTGAGCTCAACGTATTCCTCATTTCCTTCAGACTTTGTTATTCACAATGACCTTTCCACCTGAGTTGCTAGAACATTGTGTTAGGAGGTGACCTGTAAGTAAAACTGAAAATATGTATGTAATGAAGCTTGCAAAAATGCCTCCGAGGCTGAAGCTCGCGCGAGGCTTCTCCGAGCACGGTGGAATTTAACCCCTGGCGAAAAACGGAGCCACTCCAAGCAAATATGCTCCTATAATGTCATCACTGCAACCCGCAGAGACACCTGCCAGAAAGATGTCAACTCGACTGTCAGGCGCTGTCATAATCTGATTATCCAGCACCTAAAACCAGTAAAATACCTATGGTTATCGCACCGCGCGACTTCTGGCAAAGAAAACAGAAATAACGGCACAGCCTGTGGTGTAAGCTTCCGCGCAAACATGTCCCTGATTGCCGGCTACCAGAGGACAGCGAGAGAGCCTTTTTGTTTTCTTGGCAGATGACTTTAATAGGATAAAGTTTTTTTTGGCACATTGTGTTATTTTCTGTCCCACTTTATCAAAATACAGCAGCCAGTTGCTTCTTCTCAAGAGTCATTAATTATAACCGCTGTTCTTCTCACTCATTTTTAAGAAAGGGCGTAATTGTTGCCCTGGGGAGGAAGATTAATTATTTCTAATGAACAATCAGAGCGCAGTTGAGAACATGACAAGTCGAGTGGGGAAATAATCTTCCAGTGCCTAATTGTGCTGGTTCCTTGTCTTTCCGGTCTGAAAAATATCCACTATTTATTTTCTCTCGGTAGATTTTTCAAAGTCTGTAGTCTGAAATATGTAATGAAACAAATGACCACATCATTACAGTCGTGATTGGGTTGACCTTACAGCAGTAGATAAAGATAGCAGATATTGTTGAGAATTGAATGAAGCCCCACAATTGGAACACTCCACTGGATGCATGCACAATGCGTCTATACCTGCTGCGGACTCCCAGCGCGCAACCCAGTGTGTCTGAGATGCACCGCATAGGCGTGGGTGTACTCACTTTAGTAGTAGACTACCATGGCATGGGGGGGCTCTAGCCCATCATGCATAGAAACCATTTCTTAGGGTCCCATGTCCTTTGCAGAGGCCTATTGCCATTTTTAGGAGGGAGTTTAATAAAGGACAGCAGCCCTTTTGAAGGAATGTCGTAACCCTAAATCCTAGAAATACAGGGGTACGCTGGTGTAGATACAGCCAGGATGACTTCAGCCACGCGGCCCATATCTTTATGAAAAAACACCCTGATTCCTCCGTCTTGGGCTGTAAATTCCACCAAGAAGGGGGTAGGCTATTGCTAAGGTTCCCTTTGCATTTGAGCCAATTTTAGAACCACCTGGAGTGGTCTACTATCTGTGATCACCTGGAAGAAGCAATTCAGTCAGCAGTGTGACATGCAGCAGGCCAAACATGAATTCCTTTATCTATGTAGGAAACATCCCTGTGCAACTGAGGCAAATATGCTTCTACAATTCAGTATCAGAAATCCTTCTCCAATGCTTTGGGGTACTGCAGAAGGGAGTTCACTGCCTCTTCTACAGTACTGAACTGCATGGGGAAACAGAAAGTTGCATTAAATATCAACTTTGCTATTTCGACACAATATTGTCAATTAATGCATGGTGAACATTCCAATAAAACAAAACATATCATATAATCACCAAGAGATGCTGCCAGTCTCAGAACCTTAATAAATCTTTTTAATGTCTCTGTGCAAATGGAGTTTGCCATAGGAAAATCACTTTTCTGATTACTAGTATCTTTAGTACCAAAACTTTGGACCATTCGATAAACATCCACCAAATATAAATAATACACCTGTGTAGAAGTTTTTTATGATGTGCCATTTTGGTTGACAAATAATTTTTGTGAATTACTTTATTATTTATTATATTGTTTAAATTGCAATCTTTATGTTACATATAACTTTAACCAATGAATTAGCGATGCACTTGGAATAACTAAATGTTATTGTTTAGAAGTATGATTAATAACGTAATATAGTTATGCTACATTTTCGTGTGAGACACCATTTTATTAAGATGGATGTAAGTTTCTGGTGTTGTTCATACTGCTTCTGCTCATCCCCCCTCCCAATCAGTGACCCGCTGCAACTCTTCTCTCCCCACAGTTTCCACGGAGCACTGTGTACTGGGATGTGGATAGTAACTCTCCTTAGAAACTGTACATTATGAATGAAGCTTTCCATCGAGCTCTCGATGTATAATTTTGAAGGACTTCCATTGGCAGTTCCGATATAGGCCTACAGAAGATCACTAATGTATGAGCCTTTGTTCAAGAATGTATTATATTGTATTTTACATCTCTGGACTGCAGTTGCTGAGGAACTGAATGGAAGAATTCTTTTACCTGAAGAAATGGGTTAGTGTTAAGAGATTTTAAATATTAGAATCTTGCTTTTGATTTGTCCAATGTGAGCTAACCATAGTCATGTAGTGCTGAATCTCCAGTTATGCTAATTGGTTATGTGCAAAATGTGCTAAAAAAACTGGTTTTGAAGGTTCGGAGGTGACTTCTCAATTTCCTCCCAAGACCCTTTCCGATTTACTTCAGACTTTCTCTTCTCCCTTAAAATGCTGCCAGCACTCTATATGAGTTTGGCACTTAGAATCTGGTGAGATTCAGCTGCTTAAATAGGGATTGTTACTCTAATTTCTGATTTTGTAATCTGTATCTGGTCTTTTATGGAATTTATTGCATTTATCTGTATCGCTTATATTAAGAATTCTATAATAAATCTTTATAATGTATTTGTGATCTAGAACTCAGTGACTGAGTGGAAGCAGTTATTATTTGATTTTTACTTTGCTAATTTGGTGGGTTTAATATTGTGGAGGGTGGTGACTCTTGCTGCAAGATAAACAGAACTGGAGCCGAACTACAAGAGGGGAATTTTGGGCTGTTCGGATTATTGTGGTTCAGTAAATTATTGGAGTTTGGCTCCCACACCTTCAATCAGATTGATCCTTTCGAAATCTAGATGGCACTCCACTAGATACATATAGAAACAAGGCTTTACTTCCACTGTTAGTAAACATAAATTGTAAATAAAGAACCTAGATTTGTTAGACAATCCTGTCTTTAGAAAGAAGTGTCACTAGTTGCATGTAGGTACACACACGACTTGCTTGTCCTGATCATAAAAATGCCAAAAGGCTTTTTGATGCTCTGCTTGTAAAGATTCAGATGACCGAAAATAATCTTAAGACTTGTGTACAGACCAGTTTTCAAAAAGAAGACTGAGGCAATAAACAAGTAAATGGATAGAATTAAAGAATACATAACTCAGCATAAAGAACAGAAATTACGGAAGGTTGTAAAAAAATTGCCCATGAAAAAGACTATCCCTCTTCTGTAGAGGGATATTATGGCAAGAACTCCTGTGGTAGAGATGTTCCTTCCTTAGTAGACAGCTGGTCATCTGGGGGGACAGCTCAAGTAGTGGAGAAGTCAAAAGAAACAAATTAGGAGAGAAACAAAGAGGTTACCAGGGACAACCTCAGCATATGCTCTACAGTAATTTCTCCTCTTTTTTTCAAGCTCCCCCTCCTTATTTTGGGCGGCAGAACACATAAACTTCTCATTCAACCTAGGCTATCCAATATCACAGAATAGGTACCCTTTTTCAGGGCGAGGCCAAGGAAGGATGTAGCGGGGGAAGAAGAAACAAGAACAGAGAGTAGAGTGAGAGAACACAGTGTCACTGGTCAGCACCAGGAGCATGATCACGGAAGCAACACGAGGTACAAGCTCAACAACTATGGGTCTCATTACGATGTCGGTCGGAAAGCATTCTGAACGACTCCTTGTCGGAATCGGTTCCGACCGACTCGCATTCGGCAAATCGGACCGACTGATTACGGTGGTTCTGAACACTGCTCGGAAAGTCTTGCATTGACTTCAAAGGGAGCCTGTGTTCCGACCGACAACACAGGCTCCCATTGAAACAAGCATTGGCATAGCCAATAGGTCTCGCCTTTGGGACCATATAAGTGTTTAGCCATGCAGCACACAAGCTGCTAGTTTACAAACATAAGAAAGTAGACAGAGCAACCGGTCACGTTTTGTGTAACATCGGTAGTTGTGCTGGACAATTTTTTAAGTGTTTGTGCTTGAAGCTTTGTGCTTATAAATTGATTTAAAAAATAATTATGAAATAGTAGCTTCCAAAGATGGAGCATGTAAAAGTCAGTGGTGCACTATATTTCTGTCCTTGATGCAATAGTATATCTCTTGGAAGCGGGTTGCCCCCTTAATTATTCTGCAAACATGTGAAGTAGAACAGCCAAATAGTTAATACTAGGCCATCTAAGTTCCTGCTTAGCCCACATATGCCTTGCTTTGAAAGGACTGAGAGCTCCACTAGACCACAGAGTTTTGACATGAATCAGTGGCCTGCAGCGTAAAAACAGGTTTTAACAGCAGGTATTATTCATGTATATTACGTCTCCTTATGTGGGTTTGAAAAGACACATACATGATCAAAATAGTGAAACCTGTAACTTTTAAATTCAAGCTGATAAGCATGCTGACGCAGAGTTGTGTCCATGCCGTAGATAGTGCAACACTTGTGAGTGTACTAGGAGAGGAGCCTGCCTCAATAACACTTATCTAGCACCAGTAGTCCATGATGTTTCAAGTTGATAGGAACGAAAAGAATATTCAGTTATCATGTCAGGTCAGGTCTGCCCCTGCATCTTCGAGGGTGGTATACTAGTACAGAATCCTTGACCTTAAGAGTGGTGCCCAGCTCCCTTGGCACATGCCCATGGGCACGGAGTCCTGCAGTCTCCAGGCAGTGGGAGTCCTGGGTGGAATATGAGGGAGGAGATCCGCTGCCCACACAGTCCTGTGATTTCAAAGGGGTGCGAGCCCTGTGGTGTCATGGCGGTGGGAGCCCTGGTACATAGTATGTAGTCTGAGGAGGAGAGTCCCATGGTAGTATGTGCTTTTCTGGAGTCTCAAAGGGGTAGGAGCCCTGTGCACGTCGTAGGTCCTCTTGCAGGGGGGGGGGAGAAGCGACTTGACACAGGACTTCAACTTGGTGCAAAATCATGCAACCATTACTCTTCTCTCGAGCACTCACATCCCGGGCCGAAAGACACAACTCATGGCTGTGTGCCCATTTTTTCAGTGGCCTCGCAGCTGAGTTATTGTAGTTGCCTGTGGCCTTGGTTTTATGCTGTGAGCACAGGAAGCCCATAGGGAAGTAGACGAATGCTGCTAACAGGGCTGCAGTCTGGTGTGTACTAGCAGCGGTGCAGAGGGTAGCAGGGGGCACTGATGCATCAAGCGCTTTCACTGTTCCCTGTGCCGCTCTGAGATCTCTGCACTGACAGGGCCGCTTGAGAAAGAAAGAGGAGCTGAGATGAGCGGAGTGGAGAATGGCAGATAGGGGAGCACAGGGCATCACTCGAGAGTGACATCCGCCGCCACATGTCCTTGGGGCGCTAATGTCCACCTTAGCACCTAGAATCCTGCAGCATCCAAGAGGAGTGAAATCAGCGTATCAAAATCATGCAACCATTACTCTTCTCTCGAACACTCCCATCCGGGGCCGAAAGACACAACTCATGGCTGTGTGCCCATTTTTTCAGTAGCCTCGTAGCTAAGTTATTGTAGTTGCCTGTGGCCTTGGTTTTATGCTGTGAGCACAGGAAGCCCATAGGGAAGTTTGCCAAGTAGACAAATGCTGCTAACAGGGCTGCAGTCTGGTGTGTACTAGCAGCGGTGTAGGGGGCGGCGTCGTGCACTGATGCATCAAGCACTTTCACTGTTCCCTGTGTCACTCTGAGATCTCTGCACTGACAGGGCCGCTTGAGAAAGAAAGAGGAGCTGAGATGAGCGGAGCGGAGAATGGCCGATAGGGGAGCACAGGGCATCACTCGAGAGTGACATCCGCTGCCACATGTCCTTGGGGCGCTAATGTCCACCTCAGCACCTAGAATCCTGCGGCGTCCAAGAGGAGTGAAACCAGCGCATCAAAATCATGCAACTAATACTCTTCTCTCGAGCACTCCCATCGCGGGCCGAAAGACACAACTCATGGCTGTGTGCCAATTTTTTCAGTGGCCTCGCAGCTGAGTTATTGTAGTTGCCTGTGGCCTTGGTTTCATGCTGTGAGCACAGGAAGCCCATAGGGAAGTCTGCCAAGTAGACGAATGCTGCTAACAGGGCTGCAGTCTGGTGTGTACTAGCAGCGGTGCAGGGGGCGGCAGCCTGCACTGATGCATCAAGCGCTTTCACTGTTCCCTGTGTCGCTCTGAGATCTCCACACTGACAGGGCTGCTTGAGAAAGAAAGAGGAGCTGAGATGAGCGGAGTGGAGAATGGCCGATAGGGGAGCACAGGGCATCAGTTGAGAGTGACATCCGCCGCCACATGTCCTTGGGACGCTAATGTCCACCTTGGCACCTAGAATCCTGCGGCGTCCAAGAGGAGTGAAACCAGCGCATCCCTCTACATAACCGGGCTCTCTTTCACTGCAGGGCTGTGACGGCAACTTTAACCGTGTAAAAGAGGTGCCCCAGCATCGTAGACAAATTATGAGAGTATAAGTGACGTGTACACTCCAGAGGCCTTTGTGAAACAAAAGAACACCTTCAAGACCCCTCCACTCCAAAACAAGCATTTGCAATGCAATAGGACTCGCATTTACGCGAGACCTATTGCATTGCAAACAGGAGTGTGGGCGGACCAGAAGGCATGAACGGGAGTGCGGGGGGGGGCGAGAAGTCACGGACTGCGGGAGGGGGGGGGCACGAGAAGAAAATAGTGTTTGAAGTAAAGGGGCCAGTAGCCATGGAAGGATACAAATGACGACATGGCCGTCATGAGGAGGGACTAACAAGCCTAAAACCAATCGGAAGGCAGCATTTAGGACCTAAGCCAATGAAAAAGATGGGCGGAGAGTGGGCGGAGCTTCCACAAAGCTTCCCAGCTATACTGAATACTGCATGCCTCGCAAAGCGAGCAGCGCATGCGCTGCAATGCTAGGCTCGACCTAAAAAGGGGTGGTTGTAGAAAACCTTGCATCCTGTCACAGGCACCCCATGGTGTCTGCCACACTGTGCATGGTTTGAAAGGGGGGCCCCAACTGGAGACCTCAGGGTGAAGGGGGGCCTGCTATGGGCCCCCAAAGTCAGTTTCCGACAGCCGTTCCATGTCGGACAGACCGATTCAGAAAGGCTGTCCAAATCATACATCGTAATACGTCGGTCGGAAACACAGTCCGTAGAGCTGTACGATTCGGCTCCGACCGAATCGGAGTCTCCGAATGCCGGTCGGAACCAATTCGGACTGACCGAACGGTTACCTTTCCATCATAATCGGCTGGTCGGAAACATAGGTCCCGACACGGTTTAGGAGAATCCAACTGCCGTTCGGAACCTTTACAACCGACATCGTAATGAGGCCTTTAGTTGTTAATCTTTCAAAGTGCTTTCAAAAACAGAAGAGACAGTATCAAATATGGGGCTAGGGCTTGTCCATACACATTTAAATTATGTTGTGAGCTCCTGACTTCTTTAGAAAGATCAAACTTAAGGCCTTCTTTGCTAATAAGACAGTTGAGAATACTGACACTGACTCAGGATTAGGGAAAAAGTCCAGCTTTACCCCCTCCAAACAATATGGTCCCAATTGAAATCCTCACTTTTGAACCAGCAGCAGTAAAGAGAATTAAGGAGACCGATGTGTCCAAGAGACACACTTTCAACAACATAAGTAAGGATGAGAGGTTGGCTTTTTTATACATTGAGCAAAGATGAGTATATCATAATAAAACCCACAGATAAGGGTGGAGCAGTTGTTTTGCATACAAGTGACTACAGGGAAGATTATCTACATCTATTGAGTGATCAATAAAATCACAGAGGGACTGATGAGAGATATGAATATGATGGTTGAGTAGGCTAAGACTAATATGTGTATTTCAAAGAAAGAGGCAGAATGTCTAGTGGCAGAGCATCCGATCATTCCTTGTTTTTATCCTCCTCCTAAGATCCACAAAATCAGGATGCCAACACCAGGCCATCCTATTGTTTCAGACATAAAGTCCATCTTGGAGCCACTGTCTAATCTCAGTGAGCATTTTCTTTATCCTATGGTCAAGGATACCACTTTTTACAACAGAAATACCAAGGGATTCTTACAGCTCTGGGAGATTTCCAGTATGGTCCTGCAAAGAATCTCCTTATTGCATTAGATGTGGAAAGTTTATAGACTAGCCTCCCCCAGGAGGAGACACTATGGGTCATTGAAGATATCTTTTTCTCTACTAACTGGGCACACGCCACACTGGGAGATTTCATCCTGGAGTGCATGTGAATGGCTCTGACAAGGAATTGCTTTTAATTTGAAGATACCATCTATCTACAGGTACGCAGGAGTTCGATGAGCAGTACTTTTTCCCCAAGTGTAGGGTGCCTCTTCGTACACATTTTAAAGCACATGGATATTAACTGCAGACAATCTCTTCAGACATCACATCCAGCTGTGGAAACAATACATAGATGATGTATTGATAATCTGCAGTGGTGATTATGAATCTACAAATGAGTTTATAACATGGCTTGATCAACAGAATAAGTTTCTGAACTTCACCCATTCGATTAATAAAAAGTGTTTCACATTCCTTGATTTGAACATTTTTCATGATAAAGGATGACGGTTAACTAATACACACCACAAGAAAAGAGACAGGATCAACCTGTTGAAATTCAGTAGGTATCACCCAAGCTTCCTGAGTGAAAACTTACCTGATGGGCAATTTTTGAGGCTCTACCACAACTGCAGAAGAATGAGTGACTTTAGGAGGCAAGCTACGAGCTTAAGTGACAACCTGAGGAAGCAGGAGTATTTAGGGTTTATTATAAAAAAAAAACAAAGAGAGCAAGAAATATCCATAGGGAGGCTCTCATAAAGCACAACCATTCCAAGGAGAAAACTGACTGATTGGTATATGTCACTAATATATTATCATTTCGAAGAAGATGGATACAAAAAAACACACTAATTGCAACACAAGTAATGTGGTGTATCTCATCACTTTCCCTTGTAACCCTCGTTATGTGGGGATGACATGTAGAAAAGTAAAACAGAGGATATGTAAACATCTGAGCAACTTACATTGCAAGCGTGCTACTACGAAGATGACCAGCCATTAAATCAACTCAGGCCATATGGTAGAGAATTTCTATCGGAATCACACATTAAATCTCCCATAAAACAGTTATCAAAAGTACGGTTGGCTAAAGAAAAGAGGTGGATTTATAAGTTGTCAACTTATAGTGTTGGCCTTAACAATGAAATCCAATGACTTAGTGTTAAGTGATCTATCCACTACTGATGATAGTATTTAGTGTTCCGTCTCCTATTTCTGATAAAGCTCTGCAGTGAAAGTCTAGTTGGAAGAAAGTGACTAAAAATTTCTCAATATTTCTAAAAATATCAGTCTAGTATACATTTATTTGCTTATTTACTTGGAAAATAGATCTAACGTTTTCACCATATTCAAATTGAGTCATCCAAACAGAAACAGGTATGAGACATTTGCACAGAGTCCTCTCTCTTTCTCTCTCCTCATGAACAGGATTCTATTTGATTATTGGATCATACATTTTTAGGTTTAAATGACAAATTTAATAAAGTATTCCAATTAAAGATGGCGGCCAGAATGCAATGACGTAATTGTGTCACAATAGAGACTCCTCGTTGTCCAGGGATGTGCTTTCCTTCTTTCTTAAATACAGCCAGTGACTCTGGCACTTCTAATTGCAGGAGCATTGGGTACCAGAAACTAGGTGCAGAGGCCGGATGGAGTCCATGGAATAGTGAGTAAAGTCTCTGCTCAAACTTGCTATTTTGATGAACTGTTTAAGGAGGATTGGATCCTCGTTTTATGATATTAAGTAACAGGGCTCCTAGCACAAAAACAATTATCTGTTCTGGTTTGCAGAGTGTGACACCAGATCCCATCCAACCTGTAGTTACCTAGGGGCTGATGAAGCCCCCGGTTCTTTGAATGTATGCAGTTGTGTATACACATTACACTTATTCATGGTATGCATAAATCAAATACACTTGTAGGGTGAGACAGACATCTCCACATTGTCCCACTTTTCAGTAACTGTTTGATGAGCGGGTTTTCATGGAGCTTGCGTGTTCCATTGGAAGCTGAAGTCAAAGGAATGTATTGTGGCTGAGTGTATGAGTTTTACCTCTGGCTCGAATGAGTTGACATGATTGGGTATTTATTTGAGGAGAAGGATACTAATTGAGGAGAAGCTAATTGTGGTAATATTGCACAATGGAGATCATATAATTTTTTCTAGACTTTGCAGTGTTACGACCTTTCAAGTATCGCCAAAACAGTATTTCTTGTTTCCTATTCCCATAGGATGAAGAGAGCGGGATAATGTCCATGTACCAACTGACATACCTTGGATTTTAGGAGTATTAATGAATGCATGAGTGAAAGACACCTAAATGTTTCCCATGAAGTATTGGACCCCAAATGTTAGGGCTCACTAGAAGAATCCTAGGTCTTGAACAAATTTGGAAAATTATACACCAAATAAAACATCATGACTCTGTGTAGATGCCGGGGCACAGTAAATGTTCCAAGGGCATCAACTTTGTTTTTAATCTTGCCAGGGGAACCACCAAATGTTCCCATAGGCAGTTATATCCTTTCATTTGAGATTCCCACAGACCAGGGTGTCACAATAGATCATAGAACATGCTTTTTGACATCTGAGTGCTCCCTCCATAAGGGGGGGGGGGGTGAGTCTACCCAGTGTTAACAACCACACTGGGTGTGGACCCAATGATGAAGTATGCCATACAATTAGCATTTGGGTGAGGGGCCACATATAAAAAAGTAAACATTTCTGCCTACGTGGATGGTCGGGAATGGGATTAAACAGGCTTCACTAGGGACGGACTTCTCTGTTGCTGCAGAATAATATGTACTATCACCAGTGATGTCACAGATTATTTGACTATGATGTTTTCTAGGCATCCAGAAGGCAAAGACTGCTGCAATTATTAAACTGCCAATGTATTTCTTGATAGTAAAGGCTAGAGGGCTGTTGTTTCACTTTCAATATCTATACGGCTCTGCCATGGAAAACTACGGAAACTAGGTAGAATTTCCACTGTGAATAAAGGGATGTGAATAAGAGCAATCATTTGCAGCTTCAGTGACATCACCTGCTTTTCAATAAAGAGCTAGAGAAGACTAAGTATCGACTTAAGAAAGCATTTGAAATAGTAGAAAGAACATCACACAATCGTTTTTTAACTCTTAATGGAAAAGAAAAAAAGAATTGAACACTCCCTTGTTAACATGTCAGGTGACCACTATCACTAAAGCCTGACTAGGAAATCAGAGAAATATGAGTCACCTTTGAAGAACCTGATAAGTCTGACTTGATTGTCATCATATCTAAACCCAAACCATCATCACATCTGTGGGAGCCCATTCTTTCATCTTGTCTGAAAGAAATCAAGGGGACGCTAAGCATCAATCTGATTGAACATTATAAACATCTCTAATGAAAACCAAAAACAAGGAGCAGATCCTAATTATTCAAACAACTTCCACTGTGTAAGTAATTTACCTTTCCTGATATGTTATGCTATGTTATGTTATGTCATTGTTGGAAAGTGGATTATTAGTAGGGGCAAATGTATATCTGCCACTGGCAATAAGGCCACTAACACATGATAGGACTCAGCATAGGTCTTAGAAAATTATTCCCATGCTCAACCCTTGGTAGCTTGGCTGCGAGCAGGCAGGCTTAACTTCAAAGACAGGTATGTAAAGCATTTAAAAACACCAATTCAGTAAATAATTAAGACAAAATACATAATAAAAATCTAACACCAATTTATAAAAATAGGAAATATTTGTATCTTTAAAATGACACCAAAACGACAAACATTCAATGTAGGGAACCGGAGATATGAATTTTTAAAGATTTATCACTTTATAGCACTTAGAAACCTATAGCACTATATTGGGATATCTGGTCGCGCTAGACCGGCTCAAAGTCAAAGTTTCAGGCCGACTGCGATGGAGCCCTGAGCGGCTACCCCTCGCGGTAGGTCCCGGTCACAGTTTTTACCTTCGGACTTAGAAACTTTTCTGGAGCTTTTTCTTGTGGTGTCCCTCCTGAGGATTAGGTTTAGGTACCAGCACCACAGGACTGGCCCATGGACTCTCAGACGGTTCAATTACCCACAATTGCAGCATCTTAGCAACCTCAGCTTTAATACTGGCTCTGACATGGTCAGACAACCTGTACAGTTTATTTTTGACAGGTAGGCTGTCACCAGTGTCAATGTGGTGCACACACCACTCAGTGATGCCTGGGGTGAAAGAGAACAGGCCAGAAAACTGCTCCAGCACTTGCTCACAGTCTCTGTGCTGCTGGTCTGTCAACTTGGGAGAGAGTACAACCCCCTCCACTGACCCATCTTGCACATTAGTGGAGAGGAGGTCGGGCACAAGCTCAATTTCCTCCTCCACACCCTCATCAGTGACCAGTAACATGGTCATGTCTGCCCTGTCATGGTGGGGTTTCAATCTATTCACATGCAGGCCCCGATGAGGGTTCCTGGGGGTGCCAAGGTCAACCAAATAGATAACCTCACCCTTCTTTTCTAAGATTGGATAGGGCCCACTCCACTTGTCATGGAGGGCCCTGGGAGCCACAGGCTCCAACACCCACACCAATTGTCCTGGAGTATACTCAGGCATAGTAGCCTTCTGATCATACCAGTGCTTCATGAGCTCCTGGCTGGCCTCCAGTTTCCTATTTTCCTTGTACATGTACTCTGCCATTCTAGATCTCAGGCCTAGCACATAGTCAAGCACATTGTCCTTTGCTTCTTTAAGAGGCTTCTCTAAAGACTCTCTCAGCAGGCTCAATGGCCCCCTCACAGGGTGTCCAAACAACAACTCAAAGGGACTGAAGCCAACCCCTTTCTGTGGCACCTCCCTGTAGGCAAACAGTAAGCATGGGAGGAGAACATTCCATCTCCTCCTGAGTTTCTCTGACAACCCATTTATCATGCCCTTCAGGGTTTTGTTGAATCTCTCAACAAGACTATTTGCTTGTGGGTGATAGGGGGTGGTGAACTTGTAGTTGACACCACACTCATCCCACATAGCAGTCAGATAGCTGGACAGGAAGTTCGTGCCCCTATCTGATGCCACTTCTTTTGGAAAACCGACTCTGGTGAACACACCAAGCAGTGCTCTAGCCACTGCAGGAGCATCAATGGTTCTAAGAGGGATTGCTTCAGGGAACCTAGTGGCATGGTCCACTACCACTAAGATATACCTATTCCCTGATGCAGTAGGTGGGTCCAGGGGACCAACAATGTCCACCCCCACCCTTTCAAAAGGAACCCCAACCACTGGCAGTGGTATTAGGGGAGCCTTTGTCTTGCCCCCTGCTTTGCCACTGGCCTGACAGGTGACACAGGAGCTGCAAAACTCCTTTATCTTTTCAGACATATGGGGCCAGTAGAAATGGTTCACCAACCGGTTCCATGTCTTTGTCTGTCCCAAATGTCCTGCCAAGGGGATATCATGTCCCAAAGTCAGGATGAACTCTCTGTACTTCTGGGGCACCACCAACATCCTGGTGGCCCCCTCCTTGAGGTTTCTGGCCTCAGTATAAAGCAGTCCATCTTCCCAGTAGATTCGATGAAACCCACTGTCATCCCCCTCCTCTTGCTTAGAGGCAATCCGCCTCAAGCTCTCAAGGGTGGGACAGTCTCTCTGTCCCTTACTGAACTCCTCTCTGGAGGGTCCAGCTGCTCCTGTCAGTTCTGCCAAATCTGACAGCTCTGGCAAGGATGGAGTCCCTCCCTCAGAGGCTAGATCCTCCCCATCAGGGTTAGATTCTTCGTGCACCTCTAGAGTTCCCTGGGCTGGCTCACCAGGCCCAGTACCCTTGTCCTTGGATGCTTGGCCCTTTGTTACAGGGTCCAAGTGTCCAGCCCTCCCTTTCTGGCTAGTCTGTGACCTAGTCACAGCACATACCCACTCAGGGAGCTCCAATATTTTCATATGGAGTCCTCTCTCCACCTCTGACCACACAGAGGCTTCAAGATCATTGCCCAGTAAACACTGGACTGGGAGCACCTTTGACACAGCTACCTTCATAGGGCCTGTCACACCTCCCCATTCCAAATCCACCACAGCCATAGGATGGAGTTTGGTAGTGCTGTCTGCATAAGTCACCTGGTGAAACTCACCAGGTACCACCCTCTCTGGAGGCACCAGCTCATCCAGGACCATAGTTACACTAGCCCCAGTGTCTCTGATAGCCTCAACCTCAGTCCCATTCACTTTAGGCCTCTGCCTATACTTGTCCATGTTTGGAGGTAAGGCAGCAAGGTTTGCAATATTCACCCCACCCAGGGACACTAAGGTTGCTTCCACCACCTGACTACCCTTCTCTGGGGCACCACTCTCCACCCCTACACTTACACTGGCAATCCCTGTGGATGGCCCCTTAGGGGGGAGCGTCTTGGCACAGACAGCATCGCCCTGCTTGTGCCCTGGCTGGTTACAGTCAAAGCACTTACCCACCTTTGAGGGATCAAAGAACCTACCATTCTTTCCATGATACCCCCTCCCTTTGAATTTGGGTTGGCTCGGGGCCCCCTCCTTGTTCAGGTTTTTGTGGGTCTTTGGAGGACTCCTTCTGTTTGTGACCTTCTTTCCCTTGGGCTTTCATCTGGGGAGGGACCTGTCCTCCTTTCTTCTGGTCACCCCCCTGGTGCTGAATGGAAACCCGGGTTCTCACCCACTCATCAGCTGCATCCCCCAGCTCTCTGGGGTCTGTCAGCTTAGAGTCCACTAGATACTGGTGTAACTTCTCTTCTGCACAATGAGTCAAAATATGTTCTTTCAAAAACAAATTATACAATCCCTCATATGTGTCAACTTTGTTACCAACAATTCAGCCTTCCAGTGCCTTCACTGAAACGTCCACAAAGTCTACCCAAGACTTCAAACTCAATTTCTGAGTGCCTCTAAACTTCACCCTGTACTGCTCTGGAGTCAGACCAAATCTCTTCACTAAGCATGCCTTCATCTGCTGGTATGATTCTGCATCCTCTCCCTTCAGGGTCAGAAGCCTATCCCTCCCAGCTACTGGAATCAACTCCCACAGGAGTGCACCCCAATACTTAGAGTGGACCCTACTCATTCTAAGGGCCCTCTCAAACGCTGCTAGCCATTTATCAATGTCATCCCCCTCAGTGTACTTGGGCACTATACCCTTGGGAAGTTTGGGATCAAATCCACCACCCCTGGAAATCTCAAAATCTTCATCATTTTCACTGCCACCATTTCTTTTGAACGCCTCCTCCCTCTCCCATATCTTCTTAGCCAATTCCAATTTCTCCTTCTCCAAGGCAATCAAAGCTAATTGAGCCTCAAGCTGTCTCTCTGCAAGGGACAGTGGTGGTTCCTGAGTAAGGGACCCTTCCCCACTCCCACCATCTGGGATCATATGGCTAACACTAGAGATAATGGAAGAGGCACCATCCTCACCCACCTCTTGGGTGAGGTTGGGGGGAACACCCTCCATCCCCCTTGAATCTCCTCAGCTACCCCAGCCCAGGCCTTTAGGGACTTAAGCAACCCTGCCTTCCTAATCTTGTTGGAAGCAGGCAGCCCCCTAAGCCTACACTGTACCCTAAGATCAGCCATCCTGAACTGGGACAGTTTAGCCCGGTCCATCTCCATGGTTCCCTTTGTTTTGGGTCACAACAACTAGGCACAACAGACTTAGAACAATTTGGAAAAATCAAAACAATGGATTAAAAACAGTTTAGTCCAAATTCCAAAAATCAAACTCAAAAGTTTTGTTCTAAGGCAATTTAGAGGATTTTTATAATCTTAATTCACTTTACTGAAAGGTGTACTTTTTAAACACAAGTCCTCATCCACACCGCTGAGCACCAAATGTTGGAAAGTGGATTATTAGTAGGGGCAAATGTATATCTGCCACTGGCAATAAGGCCACTAACACATGATAGGACTCAGCATAGGTCTTAGAAAATTATTCCCATGCTCAACCCTTGGTAGTTTGGCTGCGAGCAGGCAGGCTTAACTTCAAAGACAGGTATGTAAAGCATTTAAAAACACCAATTCAGTAAATAATTAAGACACAATACATAATAAAAATCCAACACCAATTTATAAAAATAGGAAATATTTTTATCTTTAAAATGACACCAAAACGACAAAAACCCAATGTAGGGAACCGGAGATATGCATTTTTAAAGATGTATCCCTTTATAGCACTTAGAAACCTAGAGCACCATATTGGGATATCTGGTCGCGATAGACCGGCTCAAAGTCAAAGTTTCAGGCCGACCGCGATGGAGCCCTGAGCGGCTACCCCTCGCGGTAGGTCCCGGTCACAGTTTTTACCTTCGGACTTAGAAACATTTCTGGAGCTTTTTCTCGTGGGGTCCCTCGATGCTCTTCACCAGGCCGGATTCGGTGAGGGTTCGCCGGCCTCGGATTCCTTCTACTCCCGGTCAAGGCCTGGAAGTCGGACCTACAGAGCTTTCAGCGGGACGAACCTGGATGGCTTGGCCGGCTCACGGTTGAAAGCAGGTGGCTTGGCTGACCAGGTTGAGTCAGTCCCCCTATGTTGCTTTTTTCCAAAGTTGCTCCAAAGTTCTCCAAACTCCTTGAACTTCTTCCTGAAGTTCCCCAAAGGGTCCCAAACTCACTCCAAGGCTCTGGAAGCTAAGGGTGGGCATAGTTGGCAGAGCACTACTACGCAGAATTCCACGAAGTTGAGCAAAAACTCCATGAATTCCGCAACTTTGCTCCGCTTCCCACTTAATAAAACAGAGACCTCATATACTTTTGGTAAATAACAAGAATCTCTGTTTTTACATGCTAAAATGCATATAGTCATTTCACAAAAGTGAAAATAAAAATTTACCAAGCAGTGAGAGAGGTGATGATTTTGAGATCCTCCCTAACCTAGGGAGAAAACCAAGCAGATGCCTTGAAAACAAAGAGCACATCTTGCTGAACGATTCGGTGGTGGTCCCATCCTCTTAGGACCACCCCAAGCACAGTTATGGGCAAAAATACAATCCCAACCAAAGGCCCTGCAAAGCATTATGGGACGAGATTAGCAGTGGGCAGTGAATATTATAGTATCCAATATCAAAATAATTCTACAAAGAGCTGCAGTTCAATCGTCGTTACTAGGTGTCCCTCACGAGTCAAATGCAAAAGCATTGAAATTATTACATCAAGCTGCAGTTCCACTAGTCGTTGCTAGATGTCCCTCACGAGTCAAATGCAAAAGCATTGAAACCCTTTCATGAAGCTGTAGTTCAGCTCTTTGTAGAATTTATAGTATTAGCTCTCAGCTCAGGGTTTCAATGCTTTTGCATTTGACTCGTGAGGGACACCTAGTAACGACTAGTGGAACTGCAGCTTCATGAGGGGTTTCAATGCTTTTGCATTTGACTCGTGAGGGACATCTAGTAACGACTAGTGGAACTGCAGCTTGATGTAATAATTTCAATGCTTTTGCATTTGACTCGTGAGGGACACCTAGTAACGACGAGTTGAACTGCAGCTCTTTGTAGAATTATTTTGATATTGGATACTATAATATTCACTGCCCACTGCTAATCTCATACCATAATGCTTTGCAGGGCCTTTGGTTGGGATTGTATTTTTGCCCATAACTGTGCTTGGGGTGGTCCTAACAGGATGGGACCACCACTGAATCGTTCAGCATGATATGCTCTTTGTGTTCAAGGCATCTGCTTGGTCCTCCCCTAGGTTAGGGGGGATCCCAAAATCATCACCTCTCTCAAAGTTCATTTTTGTGAATTGGTTATATGCTTTGTAGCATGTAAAGTTGCTTTATCAAAGCATTTGAGGGTACAGTTTAGTAGCTGATTCCACTATGCGGAGGGGAGGAGTTTTTACTTTTTGCTTGAATTCCGTGTTTTTAATGGAATGTGTAGTTAACAATTCTCTGTAAACTCTGCTAGCGGAGCAGAGTTTATTGCTCACTCCTACTGGAAGCTCCACGATGGTCCTTGAAAGTTGAGGACTTCAGTTCCCACAATCCACTTGGACAAAACCCTTACAAATCCACTGGTAGTTTTCCAGGTTGAGGATTCTTGGTGGTGTTGATCCAGGTGAGCTCTGTTAACCTGAAGCTTGCAGGGAGTCCACTCTTTACTCTTTTTCACAGCAAGATAGTCCACAGGGCTGTAGTTCCAGATGGTGCAGTCTTCAGAGTACAGGCCTTAGAAATTGCACATCAAACTTCTCAGCATGGCACCACGACTTGCTTTCTTAAGTTTCAAGCAGCAGATCTGAGAGACTCTGCCCCTCTCAGATACTTATTCCAAGTTCCCTGGGTCAAGCAGGAGGTTACTCCTGACCAATGGGGGCAGGGTAACTCCCCAAGGTTATGACCACATCCTGTAGAGTGTGGCATTATTTTGCCCCAGAGTGCACCAAATCCTCCAAATTCATAATGGCTGATTTTCCAGCAGAGAGTTAAGAGCTGGCTAAACACACCTCTATGATGGCTAATTTCCATAGACTCTCCCCCTTGCATCTGCTCATTCCTTCCTTAATCCTAGCTCTGGCTTGGGGTCAAAAGAGTAGAGTGGTAACTGACACTGAGGCCTTCCCCTTTCCTTTTAAGACCATGGTTTACGACTCCTCCCCCTGCTCTGGCATTCCTGTGTAGCAGCACACTGCCCTCCCAGCAGAGCTGGTTAACCCCAGGGGCTCTTTATCACCTCTTCAAAGCAGCCTGGCTAATTCACTTAACTCTGACCAATCAGGACAGACCACTGGAAGGCTGAATCTGGACCTACAAACAAAAAAGTCTTATAACTTCTTGTCTGTATATTTTAGGAGAAATTCAACAATATCATATTGTTGGATTTACCACTACCATTCTGGGAAGTCTTTGAATGGAAGTTCTATCATTCTCCTATCAGGAGTTATTAGTTAATAACCTCTTGCCATGTTAACCTATGTGGCATGGGATTTGCAATGGGAAAAATAACTTGGGCCATTTTTACAGCACCAGGCCTTATAAAAACATATTTTACAAGTACTCCGCCTATATCTACAGGACCCCCACCCCCTGGACCACTTAGGGGAGACTTTAGGGGTTCTGAATCGGTAGAAATATTGCAGATCCTCCTCCCTCCACAGTGCTCCTAGCATCAAAGTCGAATTTGGGCCGCAATTTATCACAATGTGGGGAGTGAAATGTGAAATTTCACCTAACCCAAGGCATATAAAACTCATTTTATAAGGGTCCACCTTATAAATACCTGACCCCCCACCCCTGGGACACCTAGGGGAGCCCCTGGGGGTTCCTAATATGCCAAAACATTGACGGTTATCCATTTTTAAGTGCCCCAAACACCAAAGTCGAGTTTGGGCACAATTTACTTTTTAAAAGCAGTCTTGGAACCCTGGACTGCTTTTAAACTGACCTCAGGCTTCAGCAGTGCACACATGCAAGTGCAGAAAAGGCTGCTGGCCTCTAAACTGCCAAGCCCTAATATATACTAGGGACTGATAGGTATTTTCAATCCCCCTGCCCTATTATGTACTAGGGTCTTATAGGGTAGGTCATGCCACTCACAGGGGTACCCCAACCCATAGTGTACCCTACTGTATGTAGGTGTTTTCACTGTATTCTAAGTGTTTTCAGCATAGCACTGGTCCTGGGCCTGGTTAGGCAAAGCCCACGGTCAGTCAGAGTCAGTTACCACCAGTACCAGTCAGCAAAAAGTTGGGGGGTGCCCAGGGCACAGGATGACTTTGCAACAGTCATGCTATGTTATGTTGATTTGTATAGCACACTAGTCATCTGAGAGGCTATCCAGACGCATGGGCAAGATGTGTTGGTGTGTGGTCCCAAGGTGCCTCTATGAAGAGCCAGGTGTTCTGTTTCTTGTGGACCTGAAGAAGTGAGGAGGAAGCTCTAATGTGTTGAGGGATGTGATTCCATGTCTTGGGTGCGATGTAGGAGGAACAGCAAACTCCAGTTTTTTTTGTGGCTGCAGGGACTGTGTGTGAGTGAGAGTGAGGCAAAGTGTAGGTGTTTAGTGGGTTGGTAAAGTGTTTGTGGCTGTTCAAGTATTCTGTGTTGTGTAGGGCTTTGTATGTGTGTGTGAGAAGTTTGAATTGGCTGCACTTGTGAATGAGGAGCCAGTGAAGCTTCCTGAGGTGCGCTGTGATGTGGGTGCTGTGTGGGAGGTCAAGTATGAGTCTTGTGGCTGTCTTCTGCATGGTCTGAAGTCTGTGTAGGATTTGTTTGGAGATTCCAGCTTCTGCTTGTGTTTGTCTTGTCCGTCAGGGAGAGAATAAGTTGGGTGTCATCGGCATAGGAGATGACAGAGATGTCTTGTGATCGGATACTGTTGGAAAGCGGTGTCATGTAAATGTTGATATTAGTGAGGCTGAGGGATGATCCCTGCATGACACGGCCAAGAAGTTAGGACGCTGTGCTCAGCTTCAGCTTAAACCCTTCATAAAAGAAATTAAGCTGTTGGTTGAACTTCAGTCTAACTTCAGTGTTTGATATAACACAGAAAAAGCTACTGTAAAAATTACTAATGGTATCCTCCATATCTTGGAGGAAGGTGGACCCTGCCTACTCATCTTCCTAGATCTGTCAGCGGCATTGGACACAGTTAATTAAGATTCCCTTCTCAAAATTCTCAGAGAAAGAATGGGCATAAATGGCTTAGCTCGCAACTGGTTCTGTTATTCCTGGAAAATCACTATCACTAGATCAAGATAAACAACTTCTTCTCCAAATTATCAGAACCTTTGACAAGGAACTCCAAAAGTCTAAATACTGTCACTCACCCTATTTTACATTTACATGGAGACTTTAGTCCACATCCATAGACAAACTAACATTAACTACTACTTCTATCCAGACAACGTGCAACTATACTTAAATAAATTCTCTTCTAAGAATGTAGAGATTCCTTCCCAGGTACTCAACGAGATCCAGTCCCGGACAGGCACTCATCAGTTAAAAATTAACCCAATAAACACTGAATTCCTTCTCATCCCACCCAACAATCGCAATAACCCAATACAAGTCAGTCTAAAAAAAGCCCATACACAAAACCATTACAATCATTGTGGACTCCGCTAAATCTCTAGGTTTCCTCCTCAACAATCATCTGAGCCTAGAAGACACATCAACACCATTGAAAAGTGCAATCAACTACAACCCAGACTTCTGAGAGGAGTTAAGCAATTCATGGCAGAACAGGACTTGAAATGCATCGTTCAGTCACTAGTTCTTTCATGACTGTTATGAAAATTCTGTTTAGTCAAAATTCCTAAAGTACAGCTGTCCCCCACAAAAAGCAGCACTGCTTTCAGACTCGAGCAAGAAAATGTGACTATATATCTCCCTCTTTTATCTGCTGAACTGGGTCTCAACCAAAGCAAGAAACAGTTTCAAACTTGCTTGCATCACATGCAGAGCAGTACACAATAGCACACCAAGCTATCTCTCAAGGACACATGGGTCTCAGGTGGTCACTGCCTACTAGGAAGCTCAGAATCACTCATTGTCAAAATTGCAAAGGCGAAGAAATCCAAGATGATCAAACAGACCATCTCAGGTAATGCTCCTAGGCTATGAAACTGAATACGTCTGGAAATCAGAACAATACCTTCCTTCGAACTATTTAAACTAAAACTAAAAAGCCTGCGATTCCAATGTCACCTTCTTCTTTGAAGAAAATAGATCTCTTTTCTAGAAGCCAGATTCCAATTAGCCCCTTCAGTTTGAGGGATAGCTAGATCTCACACTCCAGCCTGCAGTGTCTTGCTCTTTAATTACTTAGTCCACATATCTAGAAATTGGCACACCAAGCTCGTCTTTGCCTCTCCTGATGTATTTGCTGTGTAATTAGCTTGTAAACATCTAATCCTGCATAGTCAATCTGCTCCCCCCCCTTCTCCTCATCTTTTTAATCTTTATATTTGCCCTTTGATTCACGCTCTCAAAAATAGGACAGTAAAGGTTTTTAATTATACTGATGAAATGCAACTACTCTTTACAATCAATGATACCCCTAATTCTAGATCGCATTTTCAAGAAACCATGCTGTTCATCCGGGATTGGATGAACAGCAATCATCTGAAGCTCAACTCCGATAAAACGGAGATTGTACTCACCAAAAATAGGCCCAATCTCTGGAACCCCACCTTCTGGCCTAATGAGATGGCTCCCCCCTCCAAATAAATCAGTAAAAAGCCTAGGCTTTATAACCAATGAGGAACTATCCCTAAAGCAACAGATTGAAGCTGTAACCTCCTCTAGCTTCTTCCAACTCCGGCAGATTAAGAAAATCAGAAAATTTCTCACTACAGACGCCCTGGTACAAGTCATACTGGCTTTAGTCATGTCAAGGATTGACTATGACAACTCCCTTTATCTGAGCCTCCCTAAATGCCTTAAGCGTAGGCTCCAGTTGATTCAAAATCAAGCCGCTCAGCTGATTCGCCAACTTCCCAAACATTATCACATCTCTCAAGTGACAGAAAAGCTCCATTGGCTCCCAGTCGCACAGAGGTGTGCATTCAAAATGCGTTGCACTGTTTTTAAGGCGCTACATATGGACAGTCCTGCCTTCATTAAATCTCGGATCATCAAATAACCCCATACTAGGGATCTGAGATCCACTTATCTAGACTACGTAGCCATCCCCCAATTCAAGAAGAACAGGACAGGTGGTATCAGGTTCTTAGTCACTGCTCCCCGAGCTTGGAACCTGCTGCCTCTGGAACTTAGGGCCACTTCCAACTATGCAAAATTCAAACAATTATTGAAGACCTGGGGGCATATTATCAAGGGCTGGCGATATAATTATCGCCGCTTTAGCGTCCGTTTTCGGGCGAAAAGCGGCGATAATTATATCGCAATATCATCAAGGACACGCTAGCGCGTGTTTCCTTGATGTAGAGCTCGTTCTTTCACAGCCTCGCCTTGCATCGCTAATGAGATGCAAAGAAGGCGTGGCTGTGAAAACAACACATGTTAATATCGCGAAGGCAGCTTCGCGATATTAACAAGGAGGTGCAGCGATAAAAATAATCGCGTTACCTCAGCTCTTAACTCAGGAATTTAACGTCTGTTAAATTCCTGACTTAAGCATACTTTTCATGGGAGATGGATTCTGCTGATACGACCACAGGGTCGTATCAGCAAGGTTATCCCCGTTTTGCAGGGAACATCGCTGGAAAACTAGCGATGTTCCCTGCAAAACGGCGATAACCTCGCTATCTCTGGAATTCTTATCGCCCTGGAGTAACACGTTGTTAATAACGCGCTACCAGGGCGATAAATTCCAGAGATAGACGGCGATAATTATCCTAGCGCTAAGCGAGCTTTGCGATAATTATCGCCGTCCCTTGCTGATATGCCCCCTGGCTCTTTAAGCAAGCCTACCAATACATTTCTTGGCCGTGCTGACTCAATTACTTTGTGCCAAGAGACCGTTTAGTGATAGTGTATCTCTACAAGCTGCTTTAACATAACATAACATCTGTTTGAGCTGCCTGCTTGGGTTTACTGAATTCATAGCTTTACTTCTCTTAGATTCGCATTATGTTTACTCACCATTTTTTAATAAAAGCACTCTGACACTATTTGGGCTTTTCCACGCTATAGAAAACTGCCAAACACATAAATTAATTATACATAATCTCTCTTACCCTTCAATGGGTTAAACAAGGGAGCTAGGTCTAGTTTCAGTGTATTCCACCATAACTACAAATCATCAATGTACATACACATCTTCACAAAAATGTTGATTTGATAATCTTATATAACTTCCTTTGAAGGCTGTCTTAAAAACAAAAAAGAGGTTAATGTAGGAATTAATTTGTGAAGATTTTTGCCATCACACATGTTCAGTTTGAACGAGTTTCAATGCGCATGCTTGAATGCACTCCGGGGCTTATTTACATGGAGTTAACGCCACCAGAACATCACTTTTTCCGACGTTCTGGTGGCGTTAAGTCCTTCGCCTTATTTACAAGGCGGCGTTAAGCCACCTAACGTGGCTTAACGCCGCCTTGTAAATAATGCCCTTATTCACGCAGCACGTAGCGTGAAAGGGGCGTGCAATGGGTGTTGCAGTGGGCGTTCTGCCACAGCACTCATTGCTTTTTGATGCTGCAGCATATATACAAGGTATGGGGCAGTGTCAAAAATACTGCCAGGGAATACCTGGTCTTAAGCAGGCGATACGAGGAGAAATTTTTCATTTCTCCTTTTATTTTGCTCTTTCCATGTGTGCTGCATTCTGCGGCACATATAGAAACAGCAAATCGCCTGTAAGCCTGTAAAGATTATGGGGCATATTAGCAAGGGCACTATCGCCGCTTTAGCGGCACTTTTTGCCGCTAAAGCGGCGATATTCATATCGCCCTATCAGCAAACTGTCTCTAACAGCAGTTAGCGACAGTTTGTGGGCATTAGCGCCCGTTTTTTTACCGCTTTGCATGTCAGCGATATTTATCGCTAATGACATGCAAAGTGGGCGTTCCCGACGAACAAACCTGGGAAACACCCGCTAACAGGCCTATCGCCTATTAGCAAGGTGGCCATGGCCCCAGTTAGCGACGTGAAAAGTCGCGCTAACCGGGGTCATCGCCATTTATTTAACACCTGCAATTAGCAGGTGTTAGCCATACCTAACATGGGGGGGGGTGGATTATGCTGATACGACCACAGGGTCGTATCAGCAAGGTGTTCTCCCTTCTCCATGCAACAGCGCTGGTTTTTCAGCGATGTTGGCCCATTTCCCCCACTATCGCTGGAATATTCATCGCCATAGCGCTAATCGTTGCTAATACAGCGTTAGCGTGGCGATATATTCCAGCGATAGCCGGCGATAAAAAAATTCACGCTAAGCAGGGTTAGCGATGATTATCGCCTCTTCTTGCTAATATGCCCCTATGTATGTGCAGGAAGGTGTAACCACCTGCGCACAAACAATCACCCCTGCAGCGCAGGCACCCTTGCAACATGGCGCAAGGGTGCCTGTATTGGTGCTAGGTGGCTTCTTTAGTGCCATCACTAGGGGAAACACAGGGGAGCGCCACATTCTTGTAAATATGGCGCATCCCTGCGTTTTGAAACTGATGGAGCGCGGCGTTACCAATTTTGCGGTAACACCGCGCTCTGTCAGTTTCTAGTAAATATGCCCCTGAATGTTTCTAGACCCAAACAACAACTTTTGGACTTAATGCAAGAAGTTGGGGCCCTTTCATGCAAACACTTGCTTCTCAAATAGTATGAAGACAGGGAAGGCATGCAAATGTTGTGTGCACATTGTCTTTTGGAGAAATGGCGAGGGGGCATATATAATGCACATTTCAGAGGATTCTTATGCATTTAATACTCATACACATTTTATTGGCATCATGCATTTCTTTTCCCATCTGCAATTTACAGTAGTAGAGTGTTTAGCGTTTGCTAATTGAACAAAAATGTAGCAGCAGTTAGTACTTCATTATCCAGCCTCAACAAAACAGAGGCGCCTACCACATCAAACACCCCATGCACTCACGTCCCATTACACATTCACAGCCAGCTGCAGCAGGCATTGCATGCTTTATATTTTTGAAATATGCGGTGTCTTTTTCATTAACACGATGGGGCTGAATGAAATGCTCTCAGCAGAGAATTACCGAGGAAGTATAGAAATGTATAAATCACCAACACAAAGTCAGGGGAGCACTGCTGAATTTCTAGGCATCGTGAAATATCTTCTAATCTCAAGAACTATTAATATCAAAGGCATGTTTTTCCTACATTAGAACTATCAGAGGCAGTACTGGATGTAGCAGGAAACAAATGAGCTGCATTATTTCCCTGATAAATAGCACTCGAAGGAGCACCCAAAATGCATTCATCTCTTTGCCGTAGCATGGAAGATTCAGTGTGTGTCGTCTAAGTGCTAGTAAAAATAGGAATCAGATGTAATTCCACCAGAGATATAAGTGTTTTATTCGACCGTCAGAGCGGCCACAGAATGTGATATTAATGGGCATGTGCATAGCAGGCCATCCACACTCATTAACGCCTGTCTATTCATCTCAGTGAATGCAAATTTCAAGGCAAAGGGTGTGTCCTCTGCCTTCACTCACCTAAGACTGATCAAAGTACATAACAAAATAGGACTATGAATCAATGCTAAGCTTCCATGGAAAGCAAGGTCGAACTACGCATTTAACAGCTATTGCAATTACTAGGATTTAGTGTCCCACATTTGGGTAAAAAGCTTCGGATAATTGGTTCAAGAAGAAAGCTTTTTTTCACAATTCCTCCAAGTGATATTAAATTGAAGATCTTATATTTCAGTATGACTGGTTGCTGTTGAACAGGCAAAATTTACTCTTATAGTGTGTTATCATAAGCAGATTTATATGCTATTCGCAGGCTGGCAGATGCCATGCTGCCATAGAGGTAGCAGAGATTATTTTTTACGCATTCTAAATCTTTCCCATACATCAGGCAACTTTACCATAATGTGTATTTCCAGTGTATGTTTGTTGGACTTGGCGCTCTCTGCATTGTCACTCCAGATTTTTGCATTGCTTTGCTGAACCCGTTTTTGTTGGCTTTTAGGACTCTATGCACTTTTCCCTGTTAAACAGTGGTAAAGTGCTTGTGCTCCCCCTTGAAAACATAGTAAAATTGGCCTACATCTGATTGGTACATTAAATTTAATTGTGTGTCCCTAGTATATGGTATTACATGTCGTTAGGAAATCCAGAGCACTACAAAAATATTGTATTTTTGGTCTGCCAGTATAGCAGATCCAACATTTAATTTTCAAAGAATCCAAAGTCTGTTGACACGCAGGTCAGTATCCGATGAAAACGAACATCCAACACGTGTTTCATCGAAAGGATGACTTTTTCAAGGCTGTCAATTTCAAAAGCCATTGTTATATATTTATGTAAACACTTCGGAAACTTCTTTTACATTATCATGTTTTTACCAAAGCATAAAAAGCTGTAGCCTTAAAGAGTGCATGAGGAGAGACATATGCTGACATGCTTGTGAAGGTTCTTTCCACATGCGGATACATAAATACCATGTCATAGTTACACAACTGAGAAATTTCCAAATAAGAAGAAGTAAACAAGAGAAAATCACAAGAGGAAAAAGAGGAATAACAACCGATAATGTAAAAAAGAAGTTTCCGAAGTGTCTACTTAAATATGTAACAATTGCTTTTCAAATTAAATGTTGGATCTGCTATACTGGCAGACCAAAAATACAATACTTTTGTGGTGCTCTGGATTGCCTAGCAATTTGTTAATATATGGAATTTCTGTTTTTTCATATATTTATTTACACTACTGAGGTGGCGTAGTGTTTGTCCATTGTAGCACACGTTACTATTGCATTATATGTACTTGCCATAGATTGTAAATGGATGTACAAGCAGTCTGTTATTACCACTGCCATCTCTTATCTTTGATTCATGGTACTACATTAACTCTGAGCCTGTAAATTAAATGCTGCTAGTGGGCTGCAGCACTCATTGTGCCACCCACTTTAGTAGCCTTTTAAAACATGTCTCAGGCCTGCCACTGCAGCCTAAGGTGCAGTTTTAAACTGACATTTCGACTTGGCAAAATAAACTTTTTAATATTCATGTAAACATGTACCTGAGTAACTGGGTGCACAGCTATATGTGTATCAACAATTTCAATTAACAGCTTTACATTTCATCGGAACTAATTACAAACAAGTAATCATTGACAGAATTGTTTTCATTCTTATTGTATTATACATACAAAGTCTCTTATAGTTATTCCATTTAAGCACTTATTCCCAAAAATATATACAATAATGCAGCCTTGATACAAAATAATATAGGAAATCAGTGTGGCTTAGACGGGACTCCATCTTTATCCATGTTTTGCCCCATGCATTTCGGTACACGGGCGTCCCTTCTTCAGGGACCTCTAAAAAACAAATAATAAAACCAGCATTATCAAGAAAACATTACCTACAACTTATATCGCTACCAATATCTTTCTACGTCACCATGGGTCAGCTGTGTAACCTCACTCCAAACTCACCTGGGTAAATAATGAGTAGATAGTGATTGATGTCCATACTTCATACCACTAATCAACAGAACTGGTGAGCAAACATTACTACAAACATCAATTGCCAAAAGACCCGTGCCTCATAGAAACCACACGCCTATAAGAAACCTTTCCCCTTTATTTAGCTATACACCACCAGTAGTAAGTGCGTGCTCAAAACAATACCATATGCATAAATGTCAAGTTACTCACTTTCAGGACGGAGGCTTTACTGTTGCTGTCTTTGAGACAGCAGATTCATGAGTAAAAATCTATAAAAATGTATAAGCCTCGTAAGTGATATGACATTATTTCTACGCCCATACACCTCACCCTCCTTGTGCTATAGCATCGTACCTGGAATTTCACGCTGTATTACTGACGTGTCTATCTTTAAATTGCACCTGTAAAGAAAACAAACCAACCAGAATTCAGGTTTTGCAGAAAGAAAAGTTCTTTCCTGACGTAATGAACCCATGCTAGACGTGATAGCTGCTACTAAAGCTTACCCGGTTAGAACCAAACACGTCCGTAGCCGGTGTGTCGACCCTCTCTTTCTTCCACGAGTTCCCACATAGTAAGTGACAAGTTTACATGCACAAGTGAAGTGACATTTAAGATGGGCGCCAACTCCGCCCATGTTCCACGAAAAGTAATTTAAACTCCGAGCGACCATGGCGGCCATCTTGATACTGTGTTCATTCATCGCGTCAACAGTGATTAACCCCAAAAAGTTAGTAAAACAATAACACTACTTTAGCTTAATGCTCACTGGGTGGTCTTCATATTAGTCTGTGAAAACCACTGTCTTGACTACTCCACCTTAGGTTCTACGTGACCTGGATTCTAAGCAGCCATCTTAAAATAAAATGAAATATCCCAAATACAAACAGTTTTAGTCATGGCTGATGAAATAACACTGAGTTCATTGTTGCAAGATGGTCATAAGTATCGGTGTCCTAATTAGTCAAATGGGGCTTGAACATGACAGAATCACACCTCATGAAGAATTAGTGTCACAATTCACAACTTTCTGTGGTGGCCACCTTGAACTGGATGTAAATATCGCAAAAACCCATTCTAAGTCCAGTTTCAAAAGAGTGAAAAAATAGTTGTGTACAGGTAAACATCAATACATATTACAATAAACAAGTTCATGATCAGGCATTTGAACATTCCGTCTCATAGTAGTTGAAATACAATCAGTATCTTTGTAATAACAACTCATATCAAACACAGTTATTGCATAAGGTAAACATAAAAATCTCATGATGTTCATTCCACCCAATGTGTAACCAAATTCTTTTGTGTGTGGTTCTTGATATGAAAACCTAATGCAAGTAGCTAAATGTAATGTGACTGAATAGTCTCCTGAAATATGTGCATTCAATCAGCTTGCACACCAGCAATGTTAGCTATAACTGACTAATGGATATGAAATACGTCCCCTCCTTTGGTTTTAAAGCTTCCAAAATCAAAAATCGTAGTTGAGCAATATTGTGACACTGCTCCAACCAATGCACAACTAAGAAGGAATTAGTATTCTTGTTCCGAATCATACTCTTATGTTCTCCCATCCTGATTGTTACCTTCCTTTCGGTTTTCCCGATGTAAAGAAGTCCACAGGGACATTTGATGCCGTAAATCACATTCATAGTATTGCAGTCTGAGGGATGTTTCCAACATAGTTCTTTCGCTAGTTCGGGAATGGGTGATGTAATTACTCTCAATTACATTATTGCAGTGTATGCAATTCTTACATCTTTTCATTCCTTGGTAATTCATAGCAAACTTCTAGTCGCTGGTGTACAAAATGTCTTTCAAAGTCCTTGTTCTTGTATAAGCGAATAGCGGTTTTGACAAGAAGGAACTTTTAAAATCAGGTTCCGTTTGTAATAGTTCCCATCGTCTGCAAATTACTTTCTTAATGCTTCTAGATTTAGTAGAAAATTTGGATACAAACACCTTTCTATTTGTTTCCAATTTTGTTCGTTTGGTTAGTAAATCTTTACGTTCTATCAGTTGCATCCGTTTTTCAGCCTTCTCGACCGTGACTGGCGGATAGCCTCTCTGTAGATATTTCTGTTTTATTCTGGTGATAGCTGTATCACATACATCTTTCTGAGAAGAAATACACTTCCCTCTCATCATTTGTGAGTATGGCAAATTTTCCAACAAGTGTGGAGGGTGGAAGCTCTGATAATATAAGGCATTGTTCCGGTGGGTCGGTTTAATGTGTACACTGGTATTCAAACCAGTACTGCTCTTTTCAATCAAAACATCTAGAAATGATAATTTGGAATCACTGATCGTGTGGGTAAATTTGATCCTATTGTTTCTTGTGTTTAGATTTTCAATGTTGTGTCTTAGAGATTCTTCAGAGTTTAGCCATATTAGAAAAATGTCGTCAATGTAAAGACAATAGAAAGCCAGATGCTCACTCCAGGTAGTATTTTCAAAAATGTGTTCTTGTTCGAATTGTGCCATGAAGATATTTGCATATAATGGGGCACCCGGTGCCCATTGACGTCCCACTTATTTGCAAGAAAAAGTTTCTCTCCCAGTGAAAGTAACTGTGTTGCAAGCAAAATTGCTGCAGCTCCAATAGAAAGACTTTATTTGCTCTTAATTGTGGTTGATTCAATAAGGCCCATTCGACCCATTCCAATCCTTCTTTTAAAGGAATGGAGGTGTATAGCGATGTCACATCAATGGTACAAAGTAACCACTTATCCATGTTTTCCAGATCCATATTGTTTAAACGATATAAGAAATCAGTAGTGTCCTGTACGTGAGATTTCCAGGATCGCACTAAAGGCTGTAAAAAGTGGTCATTATATTTGCCTAGTGGTTCAAACACCAACCCACATTCTGAGACAATGGGCCTGAATGGTGGATCCATCAGATTTTTGTGTATCTTAGGCAACATATAAAGGTGTGGCCGCTTCGGAAATTGTTTTGTCAGAAAAATACGTGTTTTCGGGTTAATCCAATCCATGTCTATTGCTTTATCTAACATTTTGGTCAATACAGCTTTGATTGCAGACGTGGGGTCATGGTCTAGTTAGTGCTCTAACACTTTGTTGTTGTAATAAGTGCTGTCCATGACGACTAAAGCGCCTCCTTTGGCAGCTTTTGAAAACACCAGCTGGTCATTATTGGATAGTTGTTTTAACATGTGGTCCTCAGATTTGGTCAGGTTGGAATTTCTGCGCATCTTAAAATAAGAATTTTCAGATCCATTTTGACTAATGTCTCAAAGTGTCCAGCATTTTATGTGACACCGGTGGCACAAAGGTCATTTTGCTCCAAAATTCAAGGTATTCAAGTACTTCTGCAGGCTTCTCATTATTTACCACATTGTCAAAAAAATGTCTTAGTCTTAATGACCGCATGAATCTAAATAGTGCAATTTCTGTTTCCTGGAGATTCGTGTGATATGTGGGAATAAAAGATGTCCCTTTATTTAAGATTTGTAGTTGTTTCGATGAGAGGTTTTGAGAGGAAATGTTGATTACTGAGGTTTCTGGCTCCTTAAGTTCTTTCTGCCTTTTTCTTTGTCCTTTTCTCTTTCCTCTACGTGTTTTGGAATAGTTCCTGTTGGTTTTGTGGTTATTTGATCTTGTGGTTCTACTGGTTTTGACCCTTTGATAAAAAAGACTCCGTACAAATAGCTGTTTGGGTTTCAATGTTCTCAGGATTAGTCTGTCCAGATAATATGGTTTCTCTTTGTACAGTGTCCTTGTTGACTGGAGTCCTAGATGGTACAATATCACTGTCTGAAACAATACTTTCTTCAGATGATGCATTGGGATTACTTGGTGGTCTCCTTTGTGCATATACTTCTGCCCAAGTATATACTTCATTTAATTTGTAATCTATGGTGTCTGTTTTAAATTTCCTTAGTTTATTTTCTTGTAACTCATTTCCATAACTATCAAGTTTAGTATTGATTTGTTCTAATGTATTTTTCCACACATCTGGTTCCATACGATTTGACAATTCTCGCTGTGTATTGTGAATTTCTTCCTCTAATTCTCTGATGGTTTTTGACAGTTCCTCAATCAGCAATGGTATTAGGTCCAAAGAGCATTTATTCAGCACAGTGTGCCATTTTTCCATGAATGATTTATTAAATTGAAACTGCAACAGCGTTGGTTTTATAGCTAGCCGTAATCCTCTGGGAATCCTCTTGTGTTTATGATACTGGATTAAAGTAGAGGCATGAAGCCACTGATTGAGTTCTCATCTTAGGATAAACTCTAGATGTTTCAGTTGATGAGCAATTGACCCTTCACGGGCATCGAAAGTTTTGGTAGCATTAATGAGTGCATACATTTCTGCTGCTTGTTCCGACGTATATGCTTTGATCTCCGCACAATTTTCAGTGGTGTTTGCAATGCTTTCAAATGACATAATTTCGACTGGTGGGTGCTGCCACTGGCGATGCAGCAGGACTCTTTGTATCAAAAAACCTAGGTTGCATTGGCGCACTCTGCAGCAATTTCTCGTGGTTCTCTGTGGTTGAATCTAACAATCCGAAATCAAGAAAATATTATGCGTGCTACACAGTCTCTGGAGGCTGCCAATCCTCCATACTGGAACTCCAATCATTATTCAAGTAAACATGTACCTGAGTAACTGAAACACCTGGTATGATGTTATAGCACACGAAGGGTGAGGTGTATGGGCGTAGAAATAATGTCATGTCACTTACGAGGCTTATACATTTTTATAGATTTTTACTCGTGAATCTGCTGTCTCAAAGACAGCAACAGTAAAGACTCCGTCCTGAAAGTGAGTAACTTGACAATTATGCATATGGTATTGTTTTGAGCACGCACTTACCACTAGTGGATTATAGCTAAATGAAGGGGAAAGGTTTCTTATAGGCGTGTGGTTTCTATGAGGCACGGGTCTTTTGGCAGTTGATGTTTGTAGGGATGTTTGCACACCAGTTCTGTTGATTAGTGGTATGTAGTATGGACATCGATCAATATCTACTCATTATTTACATGGTTGAGTTTTGAGTGAGGTTACACAGCTGACCCACGGTGACGTAGAAAGATATTGGTAGCGATATAAGTTGTAGGTAATGTTTTCTTGATGATGCTGGTTTTATTATTTGTTTTTTAGATGACCCTGAAGAATGGACCCTTGTGTCCTGAAATGCATGGGGCAACACATGGATAAAGATGGAGTCACGTCTAAGCCACACTGATTTCCTGTATTATTTTGTATAATGGCTGCATTATTGTATATATTGTTTGGATAAGTGCTTACATGGAATAACTATAAGAGACTTTGTATGTATAATAGAATAAGAATGAAAACAATTCTGTCAATGATTACTTGTTTGTAATTTCTTCATATGAAATGTAAAGCTGTTAATTGAAATTGTTGATACACATATAGCTGTGCACACAGTTACTCAGGTACGTGTTTACTTGAATAATAATTGGAGTTCCAGTATGGAGGATTGGCAGCCTCTAGATACCGTGTAGCACGCATAATATTTTTTTGTTACAAAAAATAAACCTTTTGCCAGGCCTAACCATTCATTTTTGATAGGTACAAGTCACGTCTAAGGTAGGCTCTTAGGGCAGGTGCATGGTATCTCAAAGCAGGACACTGGTGTTTAAGTTTTTACATGTTGTGGCAATGAAAACTCCTAAAGTCGTTGTCTACTGTTGTAAGGCTATCTCTCCCATAGACTAACGCTGGTTACCTTATTATACTTATTAAGTGATAACGTCAGCTTGGTACCAGATTGAGATATGCTCTTTACATTCAAATTAATTGTAATTTACAATCCTCTTTGATGGTAAAGTTGGGTCTTAACTTACTCTTCTGAAAAAGCCACTTTTCTGCCTAAACCAAATGTGCCTTTCTGCCAGTTCCCAGGGTCACATGACTGTGAATAGCTCTCCTTTGGTGTTTTGTGTATTCCTACCAGACATGGAAATAAAAGGGACTTGCGCAAGGGGCAGGATTTTGCTTTCCTGAGCAAGTTATCCAGGGGTGGGGTGGGTTGGACTCAGCCTTCCAGAGCTTGATAGGGTAGCCTCAGGACTATTCCACCACCTTCCTGACTTCAAAAGGCTAAACCCAGGAAAGGGCAAAGGTTAGACAAAGGAGGCATCCCCACCCACAGGCTGGCACTGAGAATAAGAGTAGCACCTTCAGAATCTCACATCTGAAAACTCATGGACCTGTGGAACATTCAGAAGATGAACTTACCCAGTTGTCTATGGATGGAAGATTGGACTTGCTTGCCTTGAACCTAGACTCCCTAGAAATGACTGCAAGTGTCACGTGGCTGACCCCCTGTTTGAGCTACAGAAACACAGCATGTTTCCAGAGGCCTACTAACAACTTCCCCGCTGACCAGAACCAATTGGGTCTGCCTGGACCTGCTGCTCGCCCCTGCTTGAGTGAGTCCTGATCTCCAAGCAGTACCCCCTCAGGTCTTAAACCCTTGGCTCCTCCTGAAGAAAAGATGAAGTTACAGAGGTTTTCTGCTTCGTGTCACCGTGAAGTGAACTCTCCGTGCAGAGAATCGACTGCCTGCGATGACTGCCAATGCGTGGCTCCAGCTACACCTGCACTTTGCCCCAACAGCAACAGTCCACGTCAACCACCAACAGAAAGCTCCAGTGACAACCGGCTCTTCACAGTACCGTGGTGACCGTCTACAATGCCCAACCTGCTCCTCATACCCACAATGACCTCCTCATGGAAGTACCTCTTCAGCGGGACAAGCTTGGTCCCTGAATCTGACCCGCCCTCCATCGCAGTTGACCTGAACTTGTGACTTTCCCCCAGTCCAGCGTTATCAGATAACTGTGAGTGCCACTTTGGCGCTATTCTCACCTAAAACTTTAAACACTTATCTCCATTCTACTGTTTGGATATTTGTCATTTTGGTGTCGTTTTATTTATTAAAATTTGCAGTGTTTCTAAATTGGTTTGGGATATTTCTTGTGTTGTGTTTTTACTTTATTACTGTTTGAATACTGCATAAATACTTAACACATTGCCTGTAAGTTCAGATTAGCTGCTTTTGTGCCAAGCTAGCAGAGGCTTAAGCACATGTTTATTCAGTGACATTTGTGGTTCACACTGATGAGGATTCTGTTTAATATGGTTGTATGACAGAACAATGCAGGAAAATACTTTGCATGCCATTACAACGCATTTTTTATCCAGCATTTTTTTAGAACGCATATGGCTTTACTACGCATGCCATTACCACTCACCCCTCAACTTACCTTAAATGCATGGTAAAGGTATATATGTGATAAAAACATGCATGGTAAAAAATGCATGGTAAAGGCACAATGTGGAAAAAACCTTGTTGTAAAGGCTGTTTCCCTTTTAGTATATGAGTGGGGAATCCACCTCCTCAACTATTAGCCCAAACTCTTAAAATATTTAATAAAAATACTACTGTGAAACGTGGTGCTGCTACTTCCAAAGATCTTGAGAAACAATTGAGGTTAGGTTCATTAAAAATAACCCTTATGCTTGAGAAGGCTTGTGTCTCATATGTTTGGGTCTAATATGCTCTATTCAATGAAAGCAAACAAAAGACCCAGTCCCCTTTCAAATCATCTGGGATAGTTACCAATCAAATTTAGAATAATGAGTGCCAAAAGAACACTGCATATGTGGTACATTTCTTCTGGGTGAAACAACTATTGCAAAATGAGGAATAACTAGGGCATTTGGGACTGGAAATACTGTTTCCCCAGTAATTTCCCATTTCAACGTGATCATTAGGTCTCTCACACACTACCCATTAATTCCACCCCTTTAAGTTACGGAAGCTCAAGTAGCCGTGATTCTGAGCAGGCAGAGTTATTTGGTATATCTCCAGGCTATCCTTATGAGGCCACAAATGGAGAAATATGAAATGGGACTTTCATTCTGCAAGAGTTCAAACCACATGGTTTCAGAACTCTTGCAGTTAAAAACTGAAAGCTTAAACATTAGGACTGTAATGTTGTCCTCTAGATAGGCCTTAGTCCTTTTGTTTTATAAATTGCATTTGACATAGGGACACATCATACTTCAAAATCCACTTGGGCTCCAAATATACTAGTTTCAATGTTTAAGTAAATCAGAAAGTGTAGGATTACACATGGTAACCAAGTACACTTAAGATCCTCTTGGGTATCTTTTGTTGTCCAGTCTGAGATTCACAATTTAGAATCACTAACTATTTATTGGGGCCCTGATGTACAAAGCAATTTTACGGTGGCAAAAGTCAAATTTGAACCTTTGCAACTGTAAAATGGCTTTTTAAAATGTACAGAATCCAAATTGTGATTTGGTAACATGGTGCCAAATTGCAATTTGCGTTTCAGACAAAATAAAGAATCAGTATTTGAGAGGGACACGTAAAGGGTGTCCTTTCCTAATAATGATTCCTTAACTTATTTATTAATACTTTGAGACTGAAATCTGGTAGCAAAACATTAATATTTTATCACCAAATCTAAATTGATGGTAAAACAGGAAGGGGTCCCCAGGCAACCCTTTTCCCTTTGTGCATGTCAATAAAAAAGTTTTTTTTAGGAGCAGGCAGTGGTCTGTTCGACCACTGCCTGCTCCTAAAAATTCTTGTAAAATTATAAATTTAGGGGCATATTAGCAAGACCGGCGATAAAATTATCGCCGTTTTAGCTGCAGGAAACTGCCGCTAAAACGGCGATAATGGGCTTGCTAATATGCGTTATAGAATTCCAATAGAAGCCCAGGTTAGATGTGCAGGACATCTAACCTGGGCTTCTATTGGAATTCTATAACGCATATTAGCAAGCCCATTATCGCCGTTTTAGCAGCAGTTTCCTGCCGCTAAAACGGCGATAATTTTATCGCCGGTCTTGCTAATATGCCCCTTACTTTTAAATGCATCAGACATGGTGTTTTGTGGACCCCTACAGGCCACCATGCCTGTGACTCTAACCAGTCATTGAGAAGGTCTCAAGTCGCTACCTACCTCCTACATAATAATGAGGTAGGTCAAATTACAACCCGCTATAAATTGGTATTTTCTGAATCAACCTGTTAATACATAGGTACAGTGCAATTCAACAGAAGTTGGTATGCAAATTGTACCCACTTCTACTGGGTACATTGTAATAAATTCCTAATAAAAAAATTGCGAAATGCAAATCATTATTTGATGCAATTCGCGATTTCTTACTAGGAATCTTTGCACATCAGGACCTTGGTTACTTATTTATTGTTTTCCTAAAATGCTGCACACCTCACAGCACATTGAGAAAGGGGAAGCAAAGGCCATTATCCTTAAATATATTAGATTACTGGTCAATCAACATTTCTAGTAGGATAGCATGAGACTAGTGGAAAATAATATGGTAGGAGTAATAAGGATATGTGCGAAAGATGTACAAAATGTTCAATTGATGCCTCACTTTATCATAGACGTTTTTGGCAAGGTCTAACATGGTCATGGCATTTGCGGACAACTATGAGCCTTTCCCTTCCCATTGGATAGCATTGGAGTCACCTTATTACATTTAATAAGCTGTCATTTCCAATTGTGACCAGGAAGACAGGTCGAGTTTGGTGTCTAAAGAATTGTAATTAAAAGTCGGATTTCTAATCACAATTCTGAAAATTCCACCTCTAGAAAGTTTAAACGCAAAACACAATAGGTGGCTGCGTGATTTAAACACGTTTTTACTATTTTGTAAAGATCATTTTACTCAATAAACATGACCTCTGATTCTTTTTTACACAAGATTACATCAGTTTTCACGCTTCAATATCATTACAAAGAAGGGAGTGATACCAGCTATCGATTCTGAGATATGCAAATTCTTAAAACCATTGTGCTCAATCAAAAGATAACAAACAAATATGAAAGCATAAACAACAAAACAAGGAAAAATATGTGACATTCAGTGTTCAACTAGTCCTACAATTGGAGAGCCAGAGCGGTACATTAACAACAGACGCTCTTGGTACACAGTATGGGGGTCCAGGCTTTTTTATATGGACAGTAGAGAAGCGCAGATTCAACACGTCTCCCATCAAATTGTTTTTAAAATAAATGCTTTTTTGCCCTGCGGGGTTCTAGGGTGACCCCAGGACCACATTTAGGAGGTAAGGGTATTTCTACACTGCACCCTTTTCTTTTTTTCAAACGTTTGTTGTGGGACTCAGCTAAAGCTGAGTCCCAAGTAGGCTGCCAACACTTCCTGGTTGAAGTTTTGGCAGCAAATCAGATTTCAGCACAGGGACTGTCGGATCCTCAGAGGATCTAAGCCCTATACATACAAGTATTTTTTTTTTTAAATATCTCCCAAACTACTGTACGGATTTACACCAAATAACACAAAGGGTTCTTTCTAGACCAAGAGCTACCTTTCTGCGAAAATTGGTGTAATTCCATCTAGCAGTTTGGGCTCTAGTCAAAATTAAAATCTTCATGGGAATTAACATAGGAAAAACACTTTTTTGACCCCCCCTTTTTCTCAGTTCCCGCTTGACAGATCACCCCAAAACTTTCCATGTGCAACAAGAATCACTGGGGCACTTTTTGGGAAATTTTGTGAAGATTCGTGAAACGGCGCTAAAGATATAGGCAAGTAAAAAAACGATTTTCCTATGTAAACATGGTCCTAACTATAACAACCTACTGGCGACCACCAGTAGGATATATATATATATATATGTATAAGTTTTCCCAAATGAAGTAAATGAGCCGCACTCACGAGTGAATTACCAATTTGCTTGTTTTAATTGTATCAATAGGCTGTCTACAATACGAATACCATCAGATGGTATTCATATTGTATACAGCCTATTGATACAATTAAAATGAGCAAATTGGAAACTCACCCGTGAGTACGGCTCATTTCCTTTGTTTGGGCAAATTTGTACATATTTGCGGCGCGGCTTAGCCGCCGACGAGGATCGCACCACCTAGAGCGCCCAGAACGTCTGCGCACTTGAGCCACGCAGGGAAATATATATATATATATATCAAAGATTAACTATATGCTGATCCTCCTCCTCCAGCGAGAATTCACGGCACCACAACAGAGGTATGTTGTCAGAAATTATTTATTAGCAGACCCAAGTGCAGAACAGGTTTAAAAGGATGGTCTACGTGTTTCGGCTTCACAGCCTTCTACTGGACCATAGAGTCCCACCTCCTAGAGCGTTTCTTATTTATATTTATTTATATGTAGACATATATATAGATATTAAAGATATAAATATATATATATTTTTTTACGTAAATGGCTATTGTATAGGCTACATCACAGTATAAAAAGAAGCTGTCACACAGCAGTGTGTGCCCAAATACTTAATGTGTTACAGTTTTTGTTTTTCAATATGCTATATAGGAAGATAACATTTAAACATTAACTCATTCGAGCAGTGAAAAACATGTTTGTAGGGGCCTTGATCAGTCACATCATCCAGACTTTGTAGGTCCCAATGAGATAGTAGAAGGGCAGATGACAGTCCATCATCTCTCTGTCTTTTCACATTACTCTCATATCTCCTCAGGCCTGAGAAGAAAAAGTGAGTGATGTTTATTGTCATCAGCTGATGCTTACCTTTTATTTCTTAAGAGAACAGGCTGTTGTACACAGGTAGAGAGGAGAGAGGAGTGGCATTATGCTAGGTATTTTTTTTTACATTAGACTGGCAGTTTTACTGAGCATGATTGAGAGGGGTATCAAGATATTCTTTCATGCTCCAAAAATGTAGTATGTATAAGAAGGAGAGATGGCCAGGTAGAGGTGACAGTATACAGGAAATGTCTTCAATTTTGGGGGGCAGAGGGAGGTGTCATAGAGTGAGGAAAGGAATTACATGTGTGGCTACTGCATGGCTCCTTAGTACACAGCTGACCCTTGAGATCAGTTTACAATAGGGAAATCATGAACGGAAATATAGACAAATAATATTGTAGATGGGTAGTGCAGAATTTTAACCTCAGTGTTACAAGAGATAATGTGATATTAAGTGAAGACCAACGGTGAAAAAGCCTTCACTGCTTAAAAAATAATATTTGATCAATGGATGTGTGGAATTAAACACTGCATTACAAAAAGTCTAATAGAAATTGTATATTCAATTTATGACTCAGTTTGATTTGATTTGGATACTTCTAAAGCCTAACATATAACAAATGGCTTTTTTGCACTAAACACACAACACATATCATGGGAGAACAAGCTGAATGCTGAATTAGGAGAAAGAGAGGTGTTAAAAAGATTCTGAATGTAGTGTCCCGGTCAATCTTTCTTAGATGTAGTGTTAATTGATTCCAAGGTTTACCACAAAGAGAGGTGAATGAGTGACTGCCCACATTCAACAGCTTTACTAAGGGTAATTGTATTAATCGCACAGCTTCAGAATGCAGAGATCTTAGGGGGAAGTAGGAATTCAACATATACCAACTCCTGCATATGGTAGTAAGTTTTATGAAGTAGAAACAATTGCATAACATTTAGAGAACCTCAGGGCCAAAAAAAGGCATTATATATTCTTTGAAACTTTTACATAACAGAAGCTTACAATTCCAGATATATGCTGGTGCATTAATCTAATATGGACATTACATAGAAGATAACAACAGAAGATTGTACATTTCTGGGGAAAAAGAGAGAGTTCATTTAAGTATAAGTAGTGAATCGAAACTTGCCATGGAAACTCATTTTATTTGGGAATGCAATGAAAGCTCCTGGCCCAAAGAGGTACCTAAGGATTTTGAATTAGTGATTGAGGGAGGTACTGTTTTAAGACATCTGGGACAAAGTGACATATCCCAGCATTCAATATTTCTGACAATCATTTAAATTTACATTTGATTGACATTTAATTTGAGAAAGGCCATCCTTTGTCGGACTGTGTGCAGGCAGTTGTGGAAAAGTGAAAGACATTCAGAGTCTAATGGTTTAGCCATATAATAAACTAGCATTATCTGCATATAAAAGAGAAGTACAACCAACTATTTGAATAAGGTGAACATACTGCTTGTAAAGCAAAAGTGACAATGATGAACCATGTGACGCCCACAGGGAAGACTCCTCATTAGATGACATAAAACTAGACTGCTTCATGGATTGTCCTGATAGAAGTGAAAGAAACCAATTGAGGACAGTGCCTGTAGTTCCTAACGTTTTCCAATGATTGGTTAGTATTGTAAAATCCTCGGTGTTGAAGGCAATGGAGATGTCTAGAAGGTCTGTGGCACCCTAATCTACAATGTGACAAATCACTTACATGGCAAGCAACAAGAATGTTCTAGTGTTTCCTCTGGGACAAAATCCAGATTGGCTCAAACGAAACATACAGTGTTCCTCTATAAAAGCAGACAGTGACTTTGCCATATCTTGTTCCCAAGTTTTACCTAATGTGGGAAGTAGGAAGACAGGATGGTTGTTGGCTATGATGTTTGGATATAAACTGGGCATTTTTAATTGGGCATTTTTACTACTAGAGCTCTGTGGCTCTACACCTCAAGAAAGAGATGCTTGACTGTATTGCATTACATTACAAGAGCTGATCAGCATAGAATGCTACCAAATTGACACTGGACAAGGATCTACCAGCAAGTAGGCCTGGGCGGAAAACTACGCTACGCTCACGTAGTTTGCGCAACTACGCACTACGCGAATTGCACGTAGCACAGTGCAAAAACGCGTAGCGGGCATTTTTTGCTTGCTCGCGGTCCTCAACGTCAAGTTGGCGACCGCGAGCGAGCAAAATGACATCCCGGCGAGACCTTTTCCTCGTTCGCGATCAGCAACATCAAGTTGCCGATCGCGAGCGTGGAAAATTAACCTCCCGGCGAGATTCTCAACGCGGGAAGGTCAGGTTTCTCATTGCGAGTGGTCGCGTATGCTCGCGACCGCTCGCGATGAGAAACTACCAGTCCGCGTTGAGAAAACTGCCGCTTGAGTACAAATCTACTCGAGCGGCAGAAAACGACTGCTTGCACTGTGCAAGATGCCGTTTGCAATGATTGCACAGTGCGGACAAGCATCCAGCACTGTGCAATCATTGCGAACAGCATTTCCTACCGCACTACGCAGTTCGCGTAGTGCTATGCGTAGCTCGCGTAGTGCGAAGTGCACTTCGCGTAGCTACGCGTAGCGCTACTACGCGAACTACGCCCAGGGTTACCAGCAAGCCAGACTTATTACTCTGTATAAAACATCCCATTGCCTGTTTGCTTGATGTACTGAACAATAACCATTTTGCAGGAGCAGAAGATGTAGAAGCCTAAAAACAAAGAAAGGGGGGAGAGGAGGATATAGCTAGGTTCGTCCTCCTAGGTACTTCGTAAAACAAAGAAAGATCCGAAATCGTGGATCAGGGAACCTAGCTAGAAGGGAAGAGGAGGGGTCTACTAAATGAGTAAGACGCACCTCGAATAAGAGAAAAGAAAAACTCTTTTCTTTTCTTGAGTCCCCTCACTCACCAAAGGTTTCCCCTAGGTGACATGCTTCATCATTGGGGCCATCCCGAGCATCTACTGCTCGGGGCGTGCTGCGACTTGCGATAGTCGCAGGTGCGTCTTACTCATTTAGTAGACCCCTCCTCTTCCCTTCTAGCTAGGTTCCCTGATGTAGAAGCCTAACCAGGTTGAAGATCTAGAGAGGGATGCTGGCTGCTGCTATATCTGAATAGATCATTTGCATGTCAGTATGGAACAAGACTGCTAACTTAGTACACACCTCTGGAGATAGCTAATCCGTTTTGGCATTGCATTGGCTTTTTTAAGGGACATTGGGGGATATTCTCAAGAACGTGCGATAAACATCGCCAAAATAGGTTAACGCAAGTTATCATATCGCGGGAAAATAACTCTGTGTCAACGTGGCATTCTCAACACAGCAGTAACATGCGATAGTACCCCGATAACGCGGCAAATGTCCGCGATAACAGTACTGGGACGGCGAAAAAAATCCAAACGCGAAAAAAGTTGCGATGGGCCCAACCGCGATAAGACAAACAGCGAAAAGCAGCGCCAGGCCTGCAATTCACACACGGCAGGCATGAAAAACCACTACAAAAGCAGTAAAAAAAACACAAACAAAAACCAAACTACAGCGAAGCACAATGGAGGCAGCCGGAGCAGGTACAGAGGACAACCAGAACCCCACAAGCCCCCCGGAGGACCAGCCTGGGACCTCGGGGTCAGGGAAGGGCAAGGACAAGAAGAAGAGGAAGATGCGGTTCAGTCCGCAGGAAAACAGGATCCTGATCACTGAGGTGATAGAACACCATCAACAACTGTTCGTCACCTCCACTGTGTCATTGGCAACAAAAAATGGAACATGGCAGTCCATTGTGGACAAGGTGAATGCAGTCGGAGTGCTGAGGAGGACAATGGACGAGGTCTAGAGGCGCTGGAATGATGTGAAGCGCAAGACCAAGCAGAAACTCGCCAACAACCAGAAGGCAGCAATGCAGACTGGAGGTGGGAGTCCAGCGCCACAGGTGGAGCTGGATGAGATGGAGGAAATGGTGTCCACAGTCATCAGTGGGGAGACGGTGGCAGGAGTTGGGGGACCGGACACTGCTCAACATGACCCGACACAACAGCAACAGGGTGAGTAATGACCAGGGACTGGGGGGACGGGGGAGATGGGCACAATGGCACACATGCACAATCAAGCGGAGCACAGTGCACACCCACAATGACTCTGGATCATGTCCCTGATCCCCTTGGCACACTGCAGCACACATAGCAACAGCACGTAGGCCCCCGTCGACTATGTGCCCAGAGGAGGCCCACCCACACATCACTTTTCTCACAACCAACCCATGCACATGTGCTGAACCCAGCAAAGCTGCATGTCCGTGAGCCACACTGACAATGCAAGTGACACTGCATGATGATTAGCATGGCTGCAGTCCGATCATCATGACATGGTGCACGCCACCACACTGAGGTGGCTGAGTGTGGACCACATCCGTAAAGGAGCAGGTCACACTCTGACACATCCACCTGCACAAACAACCCCTGATGTCAACAACACATCTGCGGATAAACCATGCCCCAGAGTCCCAACTCCCACCAAGACCCAAATTCACCCAAGTCTGCAACATCTCAGCACTGTATGGGCACAGAAGTCAAAGGCACACCGCCGGAAAGGGACAAGGGGCAGCAAAATCAGAGCTGCAGGGGCGACTCTCCCAAAATGCAGCACACACACATGACATTCAGAGCACATCAGCATTGACAACAATGTGGTACAAACTGCAACACGTTTACAACAGGACAGAGGACACAACAGGTGCCGCTTGTGTGTAGAAACTGGCCAATCACATTTGGCATAGGAGGGAAATGTGAGATGTCAATGTACAAGTACAAACACATATCCGTGATGTTGTCGAAATGTCCACTGTCCCGCATCAAATAGGCAGCTCCTCCGAAACTGTCACAATGTACATTGTCATGTAGTATGTATGTGAACTTGTACAATCCGTCAACATACATGTGAACACAATGTAATACTGCAGCTCCCCTTCACATTGCAGAGGGAGCATCAACGGTAAACAACCTTGACCCCGCATCCGTCACACCGCATGTTGTTACAACGCGGTCGTTACAACGACCACGTTGTAACAACGCATACCGTTACCCCGCAAGTCGTAACAACGACTTGCGGAGGGGGTAGAAGGTGTTGGATTTAAAATCCAACACCTTCCCTACTGTCCGCACAGACTGCAGTTGGAATAGTAAATTATACTATTCCAACATCCAGCGCCCCCCTCCGCAAGTCGTTGTTACGACTTGCGGGGTAATGGTATGCGCTGTTACAACGCGGTCGTTGTAACGACTGCGTTGTAACAACATGCGGGGTAACGGGATGCGGGGTCGAGGCATATTCAGCATCAACACCTCCTGCAGAGCAGCCCCAACAACTCTTCACTGATGACGATGAGGACATCCCCAACATCGACACCGAAGCCCTCCAAGTCCTCATTGACAGCTTCGGCACCCCACCTCCAGGAGCAGGGCAGCCCAGCTGCATCGAGGAGACCCCACCCCCTGCACAGACCACACAGCAGGAAGCACCTACCACCCCAGCTGTCTCCCAGGACCCCCACGAACAACACATGGCCTTCCAACGCCATGTGTTAGAGGTCCAGGAGAAGATGGCTGATCAGGTGCGGGTGGGGTTCGACCTCATGGCAGCCAAACTTGATGCCATACATGGGTGTCTGATTCCCATCAGGGACCACTTACAGTCCCTAACAGACACCCACAGTCCGCTCCATGCTCTCCAATGATCCATGGCTGACATCACTGGAGTCATGATACTGAGACAAGAACAACTGTCCAGTCAGAGTGGCTCCAGCGATGTCAGCCGGGAGTTGGGACAGATGCGGGGGCTCATGGAGAACATGGAGCGGATGCAGGCGGAAAGAATGGCTGCCACGGCTGCACACCAGCGAGATGTGGCTGGGACCTTCCATGCCCTGCAGCACATCGTCATGGCATTGCTGCCTCAAGGCCTGGCGCAGATGAATGCTGCTGCTGCTTCTACATCCACATCTTCGCCCCCTGATGTGTCAGTGCCTCACAGTGCGGCAGGCAATCCACCTCCGGCCCCTGATGTGTCAGTGCCTCACAGTGCAGCAGGCAATCCACCTCCGGCCCCTGATGTGTCAGTGGCATACAGTGTGGCAGGCAATCCACCTCCAGCCCCTGATGTGTCAGTGGCACACAGTGCGGCAGGCAATCCACCACCACCCATGTGTGTGGCACATGTGACATCAGAGGACTACTACAGACCGAGCATAGAAAAATGGTCATCCAGGCCCTTATTATTTCAAGGTTGGACTATGCTAATGTTCTGTATTTGGGCCTCCCGGAGTTCTTACTTAACAAACTGCAGGTAGTGCAGAATGCGGCAGCTAGGGCTGTTCTGAGTCTAGGGCCGAGAGAGCGGATTTCTCGCCACCTTAAGAATCTGCACTGGTTACCGGTGCGTAGTAGAATCCGCTTCAAAGCTTTGGTCCTAGCCTTTAAAGCCCTGCACGGTATAGGAGCAAAATATATCTCCAGAAGAGTGTCTTTCTATATGCCTGGCAGATCTCTTAGATCTGCCTATCAACATCTCTTGGTCATTCCTAAATATCTTAGAGCCCGCAAAGGCGGTCGCTCCTTTCAAGTGCAAGTGGCTGGACTTTGGAATAAGTTGCCTCTTCCACTTAGGCAAGTTACTAACCTGCTCGCCTTCAGGAAACAATTGAAAACTTGGTTGTTTCAACAAACAATGTAACTATTTTTCCGTCCTCTTCGTTTTTTTTCTTTCCTTTTCTCTTTTTCTCTTGGCATTTTGGCTCTCTCTGTCTTTAGCGCCGGGACACTCTATCGAGCAGCTGTGCGCTTTAGAAATCTGCCCTAACATAACATAACAGGACGAAGATGCGGGTGAATCAACCTTACTGGTAAGGAGGAGGCAGTAGCATTCATCTCTGCCATATGGCCTGTTTCTGCTTGGTTCTGCCCTTTGCATCATCACCATCCACTGTCCCCCGATACACTCTGTGACACTCACCTTGGACCTCGACATGGACTGCCATATTCTGTTTGGTTACCAATGACACAGTGATCAGACTGCGGACTTAACTCTTCCTCTTCCGATGTACTTGTCATTCCCTGAAGGACTCTGGCTGGCCCTCCACGGGCCAATAATGTGAAGTGGGGTTTGCATGGCCCTGTACTGCTCCAGCTGCAACACTCCACTGGATGTGAATTAAACATTCAGAATCGCACAGATGTGTCATGTCTTTGATCAGTCAAGTATGAAAGTATGGATGGATGTAGGGTCAGTGATTCCCCCTTAGGACCATGTTGCTCATGTCTTGGGACTTGAGTCACAGGGTGCAACATTGTCGATTGCGGTCAGTGTGGCGTAGACACTACAACAGAGACACAAGCATCAGTTACTTCCTTGTCCAGCCCAGAAATGAAGCACGCCCAGAGCCCTGGGCTCATTGTTCACACCCCTACGCTGGACTGGCATACGCCAGCCCAGCCCACTCCGCTTACGCTCACAGGGGGGACAAAGCTACATGTCCCAGGTCTTCCCTGTAGTGATCTGCTGATCACTGGTCTAGTTGTCAGCATGCCACAGCCACTCCCTGAGGGCTGGTTTACACCCACACCACACCCATCCAGCACAGGCGTCACAGGACATGTGACCCTGCCAATAAAAGGGGCCCACCACAGCACATCCCCCACTGCCGGAGGTGACATGATGGCGTCCACATCCACGGAACTCAGTCATGAGGGGTCCGTGACTTGCGTTGCACTGAGTTAGTGGCACCCGATGGCCTGTGTCCGGCACGGGGCCATGACTTGCATTGCACAGGGTTAGTGGCACCCGCTGCACTGCGGCTGGCAGGGGCCTACCGGCACGTGACGATGACTTGCGTTGCACTGAGTTAGGCCCACCTGAAGAGCTGAGCGGGTGTGCAGCCTGCGATGATGCATTGGCCTCGATGCGGCGTCCAGCGAATCAAGACTCAAATTGAACAGTGTGCCCTGCTGGACCGCAGTGTACGCGCAGGCAGCAGTCAGCACACACATGACTCCACGGTGCAGTGCCGCAGGGTGCGCTGGGGACCTGTGGCGCAGAAACCAGCGACCGGCTGAGCAGGTTGCACCGGCATGTAGAGGGCCCTCTTGGAGACACGCCGGTGGCAGCAGGTGAGCATTGAGGCCTGGGTGCGCAGGGGCGGCCAGTCATCGCTGGGCGGTGGACCGGTCTGGGGACCAGGGCTGGGGTGCAGCAGGTGCACAGGATCGTGCAGGCACCACCGGTCACGGCGGCGGCCTTGTGGCTGGGTGGGGGGCGCAGCCCTGGCAGACACGACCCTGCATGCAATGACGTGATGTGCGCGGGTTAGTTTGGGTCGTAGCCACCTCGTCTCCAGTGTGAATCTGCCCATTGAAGGTGGTCGGCCACGTGTGTGTAGGCCTATGGACAGGTTATGGCAGAGACTGAGACACACGCAGTAGTCACTTTGGTGGTGGATTTGTGATGTGTGCATTCCCACAGTTGTGAGTTGTAGGATTGTGGAGTTGAGGTGTGTGGTGTGTTCAGTTGGTACTTGCCGATGGGCAGTGCATTACCATTGGTGCCATCCTCTAAACGCTGGTAGGGGGCGGACTTGCGGACATGTGGGAATCATGCACACTGCCTGGGGAGTTTGCGACGACATTGGTGGACAGGCCACGGTGGTCCACTTTTGTCTGCACATTGATGGCATGCATGTGGTTGCTGTTGCAGTGATTGTGTGCAGTGTCGGCAGGGGGCACAATTCATACACGTGTGCTGTGAATTGCCCCCAACACGTGCGTGACGCCAGCTATGGCGTAGTTCCCTTGCGTGGTCTCAAGATGTTCCTGTGCAGTGTGGGGGGAGTGAGGGGCAGGGGTATCGAGCTGACACACACCATGATGCCTTCAGGTATGATGAGTCCTGCATGATGTGACCGTAACAGCAGTTCGTGTGGTCGTTACCTTCCTTTTCATTCCTACGACGGTTACGACCACATGAACTTCTGTTACGGTCTTCTCATGCATGATTTATCATGCCTGTGAGCATTCCGGTTTGTCCAAGTGCAGTACACTGTACCAGATTAGGCATGTGACTATACGGAAGTTTGACCATTGTCACCATTTCTCCCACAGGTTTCTGAAGACACGTTGCCCTGTTGAAGTTCCCCGTTGGGAATGGAACGCGTTGGCTGAGCTTTTCGTTTTGTTTGTTTGTGTATTTGAAATAAAGATCTGTTTTTACACTACTGTTGACTACTGGACTTCATGACCTGCCACATTTCGGTTACTACGATCTTGGGTCTGGGGCATGGAGGCGTCTAGCATGGCTGGCATTGGGGTTGGTTGCGCAGTAACACTACAAATTGGAACTATCATGTAGTGTGGATACAGGGGCCCGCCGTTGCTTTTGTGGACATGCATCCATGACCTGTGTGAGGGAGTTTGATGGGGCTGGCTGTGAGACTCCTCCGACTCTGGCAGTTGTTGGTTGGAAGGTACCAGGGGCCAACAGGTGCAGCACAGCCAGCAGCTTTGTCTGCGGGGGGATGTTGGTTGTCCGCTGTGTTGGTGCCGTCAGCCTGTGGGCAATGTGGGTCAGGATGCGGGGGATGGTTGTCCTTTTGAGCCTGTGTTGGCCAATGGCTTCCTCTGGCGTTGAGTCTCTGGGGCTGGTGCATTTTAGGGTTGTCCGCTGTCCTGCGCTGCCTAGGTGGTAACCAGGGGGGGTGGTCTGGGGGGGGCCTGAGAGTGGTGGCGGTGGGTGTTGTGGCCCTCTTGGTTCTCCGAGCTGCATGATCAGTAGCTCCATGGCATCTGTTGATCTTCAGATGTGGTTCTGGGCTGGGCTCCCTTTCATACTGCAGGTAGTCGTCCTGCTTAACACCAGCAAAAGGCAGGTTTTAAATCCCTCCTGCTAACGCGCCTTATCGCCTGTTCTTGGTTCGCATCGCAGATCTGACTGGTCGTTGAGAATCTCGCGAAGTGGTGTTTTCGTGTGCACAGGAACGCCTACTCTGCATATCATTAGCGTTAGTTGTCGCACTCATCCGTGGCGATGTTTTTTGCGGTAGCTATTGCAGGGAAACTGGCGATGTCAGCAGTTTGCACCAGCTTGTGAATGGGGCGATAAATCTATAGCCACTTTTGCGGTGCTAAAGTGCCGATAAATCGGCGATAAGTCCTTGAGAATATGCCCCATTGTGTGCTTCCATAATCTAATCCTTAAAATGACATTATTTATCTATAATTCTAGCTTGTTTACAAACAATCAGCTGCATCTTTTTGGCTGCCAACATCTTCTGTTATGTATGATCTGTGCCACCTCCATTTAGATTGTCTAGTCCTCTGCCTTAACTTGGTCATTAAACCACCAATTGTCAAAATGGACAGATCTACATTCATGTGGGTTGCCTGGAACATAACAATGTATAGAAGTACTTACTATGCTGTCAATATTGAAACACCTGCCTCTCTCAACCATTTAACTGCAAAATATGTTTTGGCATGGTTGACAATTCTGATGTAATGTTGGCTGGACACACATTCACAAGAACACATATGTCTTTACTATATTAATGTATGAGCTAATAAATACTCAATAAATGCGGGGTTTCAGCAATTATGATATGCACAGCACACTATGATACAATACTAGAAGTGAATATTTATGAGTAATGCCTCTTGAATAGAATGGTGGTGGTATTTGAACCAGAACTAAGAAAGGATTGCCCTGGAAATCTTAGACAATGCAGCATTAATTTGCATGGGCAGAAAACAATGGAATCAATGAAAAGTGACAAATTCTGTTCCAGTGGCACAGGGAGCCTGTGAACCAAGTCTGGGCATACTCGGCGCACTTAGGGTGTCAAATGCAAAAACAAAAATGTGGGTCCCATGCTTACTGTGGTACTGGAACCAAGCTGCACCTAACTGATGAGCCCATCACTAGAGTGAAACCGTTCCTGGGTTGCTTGTGTTCCAGTTCAGGGAGCACCAGGCCTTGAAGTTCAGACTGGACTGTTCCCATGAGGAGCAGACTCAAGATTTATTTGCATATGTCTGGGTCCAAGCTGAGGTGGCATGGTGAGCAAAAGAACAATGGGTTGGGATGCTACCTCGAGCAATTGCCAGTAGTTAGACAAATTGCAAGCATTCCTCCCATCACCATTTGTGTTTCATGTGCTGCATGAATACATTGCTCATTGCCTCTAAGTTAAGGATGACTGTTTCTGTGCCAAGCTACCAGAGGTTTATGCACAGGTTATTTTAATGACATTTATGGTTTACTCTGACAAGGAGTGTGTTTATTATTTGAGTGGGACTCTCACCCTTCTAAACTAATAACCCAATTTCTTACACAGACCAATCCAATTGAAAGTGAAGCTCCATTGTTCCTCAACTGCAATCTGCAACACACTGAGAATTTTTACTTTATAAAATCTATTTACTGCAAGCACCAGGAAGCTGGAGCTGAGGCAACTGAACTCTACTTGGCGTCAGGCTGGGTCAGGCTAAAGTAATTCATTTTCTGTAACAAATAAAACATATGGAACAGTCAAGAAAGCCCTCCCAGTGCATCCATATCAATCCACCGATATACACACACACATATAGCTATATGTGTATACATATATATATCTATATTTTCCACCAAATGCCACAAACGCTGCCGAACAACTTGCGGGCGGGTGCCTCCGTCGTGACTGCCGCCGTCACGAAAACATTAACCACCAAATTCCAATTACAGGAAATCACGGAGCACTCTGTGGTTCACAGTCTTCACTTTAATTTGGCAGACGCGTTTCAGCAATTATGCCTTTCTCAATGCCATAGTGTTCCCATTAACCATTTCACCACATTTAAAACACTCCTGTCTCCTCTTCATTGGACATGAAAAAGTGCTGTAAGAAAAAATGAAGAGGCGGCAGGAGTGTTTTAAATGAGGTGAAATGGTTAATGGGAACACTATGGCATTGAGAAAGGCATAATTGCTGAAATGCGTCTGCCAAATTAAAGTGAAGACTGTGGTTATATATATATATATATTCACTGAAAAAAACATACGTTTCAGGGATGTTATAGTTAGAAATTAGCATTTAAAAAACCTTAGAAATTCACTGAAAAAATCACAGGTTTCAGGGACGTTATAGTTAGTTGGACATTTCAGTCTTACAAAACCGGAGAAATTGGGCCGTTATAGTTAGTTGAGCTAACTATAACTCGCGCCCCCGCAATGCACTGCTGATGACGTCACATATTACATCACTCATGACATGGTCAGTGACATCACTGATGACATCTCAAATGACATCACTGATGACATCATCCAGAGATTTTTGAAAGTTTAAGAATGTTATATATAGATAAGCAAAGGTGTATTGAAGAATGAGTGGGTGTGTGTGTCTGAATGGATGATTTAGTGGGTGTGTGACTGACTATATAAGTGAGTGAATAAACGTGTCTTAGTGAATGCATGGGTGAATGACTAATCTATGTGAATGTCTGTATGAGTCTGCAGTTGGTATGTAAGTGGCTGCATGGGTTGGTGAGAAGCTGCATGAGTGTCTATATGGGTTAATTATTGGTTGTCTGAGTGCCTGTATGGGTGCCTGAGTATCTGTATGGGTGGGTGGGGAGGTGTAACTCCCTGCATGGATGTGTGACTGGGTGATTCAGTGGGTGTATGGGTTCATGAGTGCGTCTGCGAGGCTGTGTTGATGAGTGAATGGATGTCTCAGTGCTATATGTGTGAGTAACTACATATGTGAAAGGCAGGCAGTATATGTGAGTGTTAGAGTATATAAGTGACTATATGTGAGAGTGAGTGATTGTGAGAGTGGCTTTATGGATGAGAGTGTGCTTGTGTCAGTGATTGTATAAGAGAGTAAGTATGTGTTAGTATCTGTATGAATATGTAAATGGCAATGTTATTGATTCTTTGGGTGACTGACTAGGTGTGTGAGTAACTCTATGGGTGAGTGGAAGTATGTGAGTGTCTGTATGGGTGTATGAGTGCATATATCAGAGTCTGTATTGATGAGTGACTGCGTGTATGAGTGACTGTATCGGTGAGTGAGTGGATGTGTGTAGACCTATGAATCAGTGAGTGGGTATGTACTAACTGGTATTGGTGTCTATGGTTTCGAGAATGGTAGTCTGTATTTTAGAGTGGGTGTATGAAAGGTTATATTAGGGTGTGAGGAGGTGCATCAGATATTAAGTGGATGATGTCATCAGTGATGTAATTTGAGATGTCATCATTGATGTCAACAGTGATGTCACTGACCATGTCATTCACGCTGGGTGTCATTCATGCTGGGTGCACGAATCCCGCCCCAAAAAAAAAAAAAAAATGTTTTTTTGGGCCCTGGGGGTCCCTGTGGGACCGCCTGAGCAAGCCTAGGGGGTCAGGGTGTTTCTACCCTGCCCCCTTATTTAGTTTTTTCACCTTTTTTCTTGTGACTCGGTTCAACCGAGTCACAAGATGGCTGCCAACACTTTTTGGTTTAGAGTGTTGGTAGCCAATAAGAAACAAGCTCATGCTCGGGAGGGTTCGCGGATCCACCGCGGTCACCAGATATATAAATATTTTAAAATATGAATATTTCAGGAACTACTGAGCGGATTTACACCATTTAAACAAAAGGTCGCTTTCTGAACCAAGAGCTACCTTTTTGCCAAATTTTGTGTAATTCCGTTAAGCCGTTCGGGCTGTAGCCTTTTCCACAATTTCCTATGGAAAAAATGCAATTTGGGACCCCCCTTTTTTCTCGGCCCCCGCTTGACGAATCAACCGGAAACTTACACTATAGGAGCTGACCAGAGCAGGGCATTAGTTTTGAAAATGGAAAGTTTGAGGGCAATCCCTCAAGCAGGTGCCCAGAAAAAAAGGGGTTCCAAAATCCAAAATGCAAAATCTCCATGCGTTTTCCATAGAATTAGGGCTACCACAAAAACTGCTGAACGGAATTGCTGAACTGCTGAACGGAAGCTAGATCGTGGTCTGCAGATTGTGCTTTTTGTGATTTGGTGCAAATCAGTTCAGTAGTTTTTGAAACATTAAGGTTAAAAAATAAATGTGTATCGAAAGTTGGATCTGTGAGAGGCTCGAGAGACTCTTGTGGGGCACCAATTTAAAAACAGAGCGTTCTGATTAGCCCAGGGAGCTTTATTTCCCTTAGGCCATCTCGCTCCAGCAAATGTGGCTGGCAACCATTACAGGACTCGGGTATTTAGTCCCATGTCCTGTAGTAAAAAATTAAAAGCAGTATAAGGGTGAAGGGTAGGTATACCCTGGCCCCTTAGGCCCCCATGGGGGGGACCCAAAGGGACCCTCCTGGGGCCTAAAACCAAAACAAATCAGCAAAGATTGCTGCAATCCCGAGGACTCCAGCAGGATTGAAAAAAAAATGTTGGCTGGGCCGCATTCATTAAGTTTAGGCCTCGGGAAGCCCACCTGTGGGGTCATATGCAATAAGAGGAGGGGAGCTGCATGGTCCCCCTCCGAGAGCCATTAAGAGCTCTGGGGAGCCCACTAATCTGCCTATAGGGGAAGGGGGACAGCGCTGCCCCCTCCCTCAGCCATCAAAGGCCCCAGGGAGGCTAGCCTCTGGGACTGAAATTTCTAAAAATGGGGAGGGGGACCATGCAGCCTCCCTCTCAAGAGATGACAGACCCCGGGGAGCCCACACCTGGGGCTGTAATTTTACAAAATGGGGAGGGGGCCCCCTCCCTGATCCATTAAAGGCACCAGGGACCCTATTCCCCTGGGGTCGGGTCACATGCTATGTCCCAGGGAGCCCACCCCCGAGAAATAGGGGTCTCCCTGTCCACACCCAGGTGGGCAGGGAAACTTGTCCTTGCTTCTGCTTGATGGGAGCATGTTTTTATCTCCTGCCAAGCGGGAGCAAACACAAAGGGGTCGATTCCGATTCGGGCCGGAAATTTCTCCGACCGAGCCGGACCCGGAGAGATTTCCGACCGAATCAGACCCGTGCAGTCCGACCGAACGAGTACGATGCGTCCGTATGTTATCGGACTCGAAGTCGGTCGGACTCCCATTGAAGTCAATGGGAGCCGGTCGTACAACGCGTACGCGGGCTCCCATTGACTCAATGGGTGCGAGTCGGACAAGGGCGCCCCTACAGCGGGTACGCGGCGAAGCGATTCGCGCCGTACACGCACAGGTAGGGGGACCCATGGGTCCCCCCTGTGTGCGACTCGCGCGGCTAAGCGTACAGGGGTCCGACACGGACCCCCAAAGTACGGCTCCGACAGCTCTTACGAGCCGGAGTGCGCGGCTCGGTCGGACTGCTCGCGGCGCGCATCGTACTTACCCGGCCGGGAAACGTCTCCACTGCGCGGTGCGAGTCGAGTCCGAGCGAGTCGGTCGGAGCGGTTCGAGCCGGGAGCGAGTCGGTCGGAGCGGTCGGGACGCCCGGACGAGTCGGTCCGCAATTTCGCATCGTACTCGCTCGGCCGGACCCGCGTACGGTTCGGTCGGGAAACAGGGCTCCGAATCGGATCCGGTAAAGCCGAATCCGATTCGGAGCCCTACCGGCCGAGATCGGAATCGGCCCCCAAGTCTGCTCTGAGCCGGCGGGAGTTTTAAAAATGGTCCTGCTGGTTAGGAGCAGACTTTTGGGTCTGTTTCACTGCCCGCTCTGATGAGGGCAGGAAAACAGATCAAATTGTTGCTCCCTCTGGGTGGGAGAAATGCCAGCTCCTGCTGCATGCAGGAGACAACTGGGACTGTGGGGGCCTTGAGGGTCCACTCATGGCCCGAGTATATGGTGAGTGCCCTTGGTAGGCACTAGGGTACCCACCTTTGACAGTGCAGGCTCCCGGGGATGGGGTCCCAGCAGCAGGAAAACGCTTAGGGAGGGAGACTTCTTGGCCCCACCCATTTTGAACAATTGCAGCCCCAGTGGTGGGCTTGCTAGGGCTTTTAGAGACTCGGGGAGGTGGCCTCACTGCCTCCTCCCCATTTTGAAAAATGTAGCCACTGCGGGATGGGGTCCCCATGGCTGAACAAGGCTTGTGGAGGGAGCATGCCACCCCCCTCCCCTTCCATTAAATAAACAGCCCTGGAGGGCCTAACAAGGCTCTGGAGGGGGACCACCTGCCCCCCCTCCCCTTTCATTTGAGAAAGGGCCCTGGGAATGGGCTCCCTAGGGCCTAACAAGCACATGAAGGGGGCCACATGCCCCCTCCCCATTATTTTAAGTAGTGATTCTGAGGGATGGGGTCCCTAGGGCCTAACAAGACTCGGGGAGGAGGACCACATGGCCTCCCAACCCTTTAATTAAAAAAAATGACCCAGGGTGATCAGGTTCCCAGGGCATAATAAGGCTGGGGTAGGAGGTCACAAAAAAAACAAAGGTTTTAGGGTCGTTATTGTTAGGTTCATATTTTACACACACAAAACCATAGAAATTCAGCAGTTAAAGTCATACTTATCTCAAGAAACTATAACTTGTGCCCTAATGGTACTGTAACTTGCACCCAGCAATGCACAGTTTTCTCATGAATAATTTTATTGGAAACATTGCAGTGATCAAGAGGAGGGTATACAACTGGGGCGGGCTATCTCTCAGGAGGAGCTACATTGCGCAATCCAAGCCCTACCTGGGGGTAAGGCTACGGGCACTGATTGCATCCCTATAGAGTTTTATAAGGTCTTTTTTAGAGAGACTTGTCCGGCTTTGCTTGGTTTATTCAAGGAGATCAGGGAGGGAGCTCTACCACCTGGCTCTTGGGGCACAGCCAACATTGTGATTTTCTTAAAGAAGGGTAAAGATCCGATTAGTTTGGGCTCCTACAGGCCCATTACGCTGCTTAATAGCGATGCCAAACTATATTCAAAGATTTTAGCCACCAGGCTGAATTCCGTGATGCATCAATTAATTTCAGTTTGGCAGCATGGTTTTATACAGGGAAGGGGGACTGAAGACCATGTTAGAAGGGTAATTTCACTCTTCAATGCTACTGAAGTCCTTGCCAAGCCTATGGGGGCTGCCTTCTTGGACGCCGAGAAGGCGTTTGATCGTGTGGCATGGGACTATTTATGGAAGGTCTTGGAGTCCAACGGCCTGGGGGTTCATTCATTAATGCATTACGGGTCTTGTACATAAATCCCATTGCACGACTAAGAATAATGGGGGAGGAAACAGAGGCCTTTTCAATCAGCAGGGGGACCAGGCAGGGCTGCCCGTCCTCCCCTTGCTGTTCGCATTATATATAGACCCCTTTCTTAGACGGCTGGAAGCCTCGCCACACATCATTCCGGTAAGCTTACACGGCTGGCATACTAAGCTCCTGGCGTATGCCGACGATGTGGCTATAATTACTTCTGACCCCGATGGAGCAATGCGAGCCGTAGAAAGCATAGCGGAAGATTTCGGGATCTATTCAGGCTTCTCGCTAAACAGAGCTAAGACTCAGATCCTGATAAATAGATTTGCCACAGCTTCGGATATTCGTATTGTTGAGAAAGCGGTTTATTTAGGGGTCTGGATTACAGCTAAGGTCGAGGATATTGTAGAGTTAAATATGACTCCCATATTGGGGAAAATTCAAAATGACCTTCAGCGTTGGGACAACCTGAAGTTGTCAATAATGGGGAGGTGTAATATTATCAAAATGATTGTCCTCCCAAAGTTGCTGTACATCTTCCGCACAATCCCTCTGGAGATACACAATTTTTGGTTTCGCTTAATTAAGAGGGAGGTAGCGAGATTTATCTGGTCGTATGGCAGAACAAGGAGAGCTAATGCATTTCTATCCCTCCCCAGGGAGAGAGGGGGCTGGGGGCTCCCACATTTTAAGCTATATTATTTTTCTGCAGCTCTGCAATATTATGGGCCTCTTTTGGAGTCAAGGCCAGGAGAGAGAAGATCCTAGCTATGTCCCCTCAATATTTGAAATCTTGATTAATACTCGGGCTAATGGCTGCTTCTTAAAATTTTATGAAGCCAGCTATTTCAAAAAACCCGCTTTAAGGTTTTAATCGCTGCCTTTCGTAACTGGGCTGGTATAAGGAAAAAGCAGGAGTGGGCAGGTTTAATAGGTATACCCCCTTATCGGGAATGATCAGCTCCCAATTGTCCTACAAGATGAGTGTTTGGTAAGATGGGGCAGGAATGGTTTTTTTCAGGATTGCGGATTTTTAGAAGGTGATCACATAGCTTCCTTCGATATAATTCGGGAAAGGTTTAGTATAGGATCTCGAGACTTTTTTAAATATCTGCAGCTAAGGGATTTCCTACTGAAAAAAGCGGGCGGGGCTGCAGGCTTCGGGCAGGTGGCATTAATCGAATTGCTGACTCGCAGATCGGGGTCCTCAATCTCACAACTTTATAGCTGCCTGTTGGAGGGGCTGCCAGATGATCTAGCCAAGCACAGGCAAAGATGGCAGGATAAATTGGGGGTTTTGGACTCCCGCTTCCTTAAGTCAGTTGAATTGGGGAACTCTGTACTATGTGCAGCTAATTTGAAATCACAACATTTCAAGACTCTGATTGATCTATATATCACGCCTGCAAAGATCGCGAAATGGGGAGGTGTGGAAGGAACTCACTGTTTTAGGTGTAAGGCATATGCTGTGGATATAATACACATCTTCTCTACCTGCCCAGGCATTGAGTCACTCGGACAAGAAATATCGGGCTTTTTGCAGTTTGTTTTAAAAGAGGAGGTTCCTTTGACACCACTTCTGATGTTATTGGGGGTAGACGAAACAGTAGGGAAAAAGGGAGAAGAGCTGATTTTTATTGCAATGGCAGTTTTAAGACTCTGGGGCCGATTCCGATCTCGGCCGGTAGGGCTCCGAATAGGATTCGGCTTTACCGGATCCGATTCGGAGCCCTTTTTCCCGACCGAATCGTACGCGGGTCCGGCCGAGCGAGTACGATGCGACTCGCCGACCGACTCGTCCGGGCGACCCGACCGCTCCGACCGACTTCGTACCCGGATCGTACCGCTCCGACCGACTCGCTCGGACCCGATTCCGCACCGCGCAATGGAGACGTTTTCCGGCCGGGTAAGTACGATGCGCACCTCGACCGCTCCGACCGACTCGCGCCGTCCGACTCGAACTCGCTGTCGGAGCCGTACTTTGGGGGTCCGTGTCGGACCCCCTGTACGCGTGCACCCGCGCGAGTCGCACACAGGGGGACCCATGGGTCCCCCTACCTGTGCTTGTACGCCGCGGAGCGCTCGCGGCGTACTCGCTGTAGGGGCGCCTTGTCCGCCTCGCACCCATTGAGTCAATGGGAGCCCGCGTACGCGTTGTACGACCGGCTCCCATTGAGTTCAATGGGAGTCCGACCGACTCGTGTCCGGTGGCATACGAATGCATCGGACTCGTTCGGTCGGACTGCACGGGTCCGATTCGGTCGGAAATCTCTCCGGGTCCGGCTCGGTCGGAGAGATTTCCGGCCCGAATCGGAATCGACCCCTCTGTGTCGCCTCTGCCTGGTTAAGCCCGCAACCTCCTACTTTTCAACAGTGGAAAAGCCTTTTATTTGCATATTTATAATTTAGAAAAAGCACTTTACGAGCGTAGAGGGAGAAAGGGCAGGATAAAAGGGAAAAGATCTGGGGCCCGTTCACAGATTGGATCACTCCATTTATCCAGGAAGAATGAAATGTATGGCTATGAAATTTTTTGCCGGTGTGGTTGCCTTTTATCCTTTTTATTGTATATAGCTCTGTCTCAAACGTAATGTCTTAGCTCTTTAAAACTATTTATTGCCTGTATTTAGATTCTATGCTGCTTTGGGCTTTTTGTTATGGTCTTGATGATAATAGCCTTTATTAGCTATTTATAGACTCATATTTATTGTAATATAAACATTGTGATTTTATTCTTCAGCTGTATTTTCGTCATGATAAAATCAATAAAAAAATATATAAAAAAAAAAAAAGGAAACATTGCAGTGATATTATCAATGATGTAATCGATGTCAAGACAGATGTGAGGTATTTAGCAGTGAATGTTGACGGTGTAAATTATAGTTGAATTATAGTTACCTTAGGGCCCTAGTAATTGTTTTTTGAGATAAGTATAACTATAACTGCTGACTTTCTTAATCCTATTTCCTAAATATAACGTCCCTGTAACGTTTGATTTTTACAGTGAATTTCTAGGGTTTTGTTAACGTAAAGTAATATTTAATTACCAGATGCTAATCCAACCACCACTGCGCACATGCTTCAGCCGTGCATGGTGGGGTGTTGGCCGTAGGGCCTGGCTGCAGCCAACCCCTCACATGCAGCCAACCGCATGCAACGCAAGTCCGAAGCAGACAACCCCAGCTGTGATGGCCACAGGGCCTGGCCATGGCCAGGCCCTGCAGCCAACCCCCTGCATACAACCAATCCCACACCATGCACATCCTTCCGCCGTACATAGCAGGGGGTTGGCCAACCCCCAAAGGCAGCCAACCCGGGAGGAGGGCATGCAGCCCTGCTCCCCAGACCAATTTCAGCCCTGGCGACCCTATCCCCCCGGACCTTGCACATTTTGCCCGGTGGCCCCCCTCCCCTTTAATTACAAAAAGGGCAATGGGGAATGAGGACCCCAGGGTCTATTAAAGCTCTGGAAAGGGGGCTTTTCAGCCTCCCCTTCCCGTTAATTTAAGTGGTGGCCCGGGGGATGGGGTCCCCGCTGCCTAATAATGCTCATGAGGGATGCCACGTGTCCCCCACCCCTTTAATAAATAATAAGTCTGCTCAGGGGGATGGGATCATTAGGACCTAATAAGGCTCAGGGAGGGGGGCACACCTCACTCCCCTTTAATAAACAAAAAGGCCCTGAGGATCCGATCCCCAGGGCCTAATAAGGCTTGGGAAGGGGGCCATTTGTCTCACTTCCCCTTTAATTAAAAGAAAATGGCCCTGGGCGTCCCCAAGGTTAATAAGGCTCAGGTAGCGGGGGCCACATGGCCCCCCCTTTGATTAAAAACAAGGCCCTGCGGGATGGGGTTCCCAGGGCCTAATAAGATTGGGGAGGAGGCAACGTGGCCCCCTACCCTTTAAAAAAAAATAGTAGGATGGGGTCTCCAGGGCACAATAAGGATTGGGGGGGGCGCATCGATCCTTACCCTTTAAAAAACATACGGTCCTGTGGAAAACCCGCCATTATGTTTAAAAAAATCCTTAGAAACTCGCTGAAAAAAACAAAGTTTAAAGTAACATTATAGGTAGGTGAATATCATCAGTGATATCATTTGATATGTCATCATTGATGTCCTAAATGATGCCATAGAATATGTCATGTGTGATGTAATATGTGTGGTCATAAGCAATATAATGGTGGATTTCTGTGTTTTTTAGTTCAAAATGTTAATGTTGTCACCAGTGATGTCATTTGAGATGTCATCAGTTATGTCATTAGTGATGTTACTGACCATGTCATGAGTGACGTAACATGTGAGGTCATCAGCAGTGCAATGCAGGGGAGCGAGTTATAATTAGCTCAGCTAACTATAACGGCTGAATTTCTCTGGTTTTGCACGAGTGAAATATCAGCCTAAGTATGTCCATCCAGGGCTTTGGAAAACTTTCACATTTTGCAGAAATGATTATGTGCATCCATTTGGAGTTGTAAAGTTGGCTAACGCACTACGATGCCCATGAATCAATGAGGCCCATGTCAGGGCGGGCTATTCAGTTAAATATGAGGGCGTGGCAATATGAGCACTTACCATCGTCGAGCCTCTGAGGAAAGCGCACCAAGCGCAGAAACGCATCAGGCTAAATTGGCTTTTGGGACTGCAAATGACATCGCATTGCCTGTTTCCGTCCTTACTCATTAAATACTTGGCTGTCAGCTGTTGTAGAGTGCGTTCTTGTTGCTGAGGGGCACAACTTGAGCTTTGATATATATATATATATATATATATATATATATATATATATATATATATATATATATATATATATATATATATATATATATATATATATATATATTATCTACTGGCGGTCGCCAGTAGATAGTTATAGTTAGGACCTATTTTCCATAGGAAATCCGCGACATTCTATTTGAAATAACTCTCTTGCCGGTTGACGAATCTTCGCGAAATTTTCAAACTTTATGGCCCGCTACGGTCCGCTCCTACCCTGAAAGTCTCGGGGTGATTCGTCAAGCGGGGCCGAGAAAAAGGGGGTCCCAAAACATGTTTTCCCCATTCATTTTCCCATAGGAAACTTTAGACACGGCTACAGCCTGAACTGCTGAACGGAATTACACCAAATTTGGCAAAGAGGTAGTTCTTAGTTCAGAAAGAACCCTTTTGTTAAATGGTGTAAATCCGTTCAGTAGTTCCTGTGAAAATCAAAAGGAAAATCACATATATATCTATGGCCGCGTCGGATTCGCGCACCCTCCCGATCACGAGCTGCATGCTAATTGGCTGTCAAGTGGCTGTCAACACTCCAAATCAGGAAGTGTTGGCAGCCATTTTGACAGAAACAAGTGCGCAAAGCGCAAAAAGGGGGCAGGGTAGAAACACCCTGACCCCCTAGGTCTGCTCAGGGGGTCCCACAAGGACCCCCTGGGCAGAAAAAAGCATTTTTTATTTTTAAAAAATCGGCAGGATGCGCTCAGGGTGCGCGGATCCTGCCGATTAGAAAAAAACCCAGAAGAAACAAGTGCGCAAAACGCACAAAGGGGGCAGGGTAGAAACACCCTGACCCCCTAGGTCTGCTCAGGGGGTCCCACAAGGACCCCCTGGGCAGAAAAAAGCATTTTTTTTTTTTAAAAATCGGCGGGATGCGCTTAGGGTGCGCGGATCCCGCCGAAAAAAACAAAAACGAAGCGCGGTCTCCCGCGCTTCGTTGTTAATTGGCCCCCGGGTGGGCCAAGTCCCCGGGGCATGGGGGGGTATTTATAATATGTGGGGGCCTCTAAGCTTCTCCAAGCCCCGGGGACCGCCACCCCCGGGGCTTTAAAAATAAATGGTGCGGGAGGGCTCTCGGCCCTCCCGCAGCCCCGGGGACCGCCACCTCCCCGGGGCTTATTGAAATATTTTTATGAATTTACCTGTGTGGGGGGGCTCGAGCCCCTCCACACGCCCCGGAGACCGCCACCTCCCCGGGGCACTAAAAATGTCAATATGGGGGTCCATTACGGACCCCCAGAGCTCCGGGCACCACCACCTCCCCGGGGCTTTGTCAATGGAGGGAGGGGGGCCGCGCGGCCCCCCTCCTGGAGCCTGTAATGGCCCTGGGGACCACCACCCCCCAGGGCCGGCTCCTGCAGTGTCCCGGGGAGCCTCGCGGCTCCCGTCCTGTCATAGCAAACTTGGTTTGCATTTTGAAAGAGAGAGCAGGAAACCTGCTCTCTCTTTCAAAATGCAAATCCACTAGCTTTCCACATGGGGAGCAGCATGTTAGCTGCTCCCCATGTGGAAAGCAATGCCGGCTCGCGCAGGGGGCGGGGAGCCGGCTGGGACTGTGGGGGATTGGGGACCCCCACAGTCCCCAACGAAGAGGGCCAGCCCCGGGGATGGGGTCCCGGGGCAAGTAGTGGCCGGGAGGGAGCCACGTGGCCCCCTCCCCAAAAATAATCATTTTAAAAAAATAAAAAATAAATAAGGCCTGCCCCGGGGGATGGGGTCCCCGGGGCAAAAGGAGGCCTGAGGAGGGGGCCACGCAGCCCCCTCCTTAAAAATGTATTTAAAAGTGTGGCCATGCCCCGGGGATGGGGTCCCCGGGGCCGGATTCGGCCAAGGGAGAGGGCCACGCGGCCCCCTTCCCGTTTAATAAAAAAAAAAAAGGGATAAGGCCCTGGGGGATGGGGTCCCCAGGGCCCAAAAATATGAAAAAGTAAGGGGGCCACACAGCCCCCTTGGGAAAAAAAAAACGATCGGGCCGCAGGCCCCGCCCCTTCCTTTACCACTCTGCAAACGCGCCCCTGGCGCGTTTGCAGATGGGGAACGATCCCCTTCACATGAGGGTCCTTGGGCCAACTAGCCCACCAGGAACCTCCAGTATGCGCTAGGGGCTGCGTTGCAGAGAGGTGTACAGAGGCCACGCCCCTTTTACACCTCTCTGCAACGCAGCTCTGTGGCGCTTTTGGAGGTACATGGTGAGCTAGTTGGCCCCCAGGGACCCTCAGTATTCAAGGGGACTTAGTCCCCCAACTTAAAACGCGCCACGGGGCGCGTTTGCACAGTGGTGAAGGGAGGGGGCGGGGCTTCAGGTGACATGTGTGCAAACAGGCCCTGTGGCGCGTTTTAAGATGGGGAATTAAATCCTCTTCAATCCTGAGGGTCCCTGGGGCCAACTAGCCCACCAGGTACCTCCAGTAAGCGCCACGGAGCTGCGTTGCATAGTGTTGTAAAAGGGGCGTGGCCTCTGTACACCTCTCTGCAACGCAGCCCCTGGCGCATACTGGAGGTTCCTGGTGGGCTAGTTGGCCCCTAGGGACCCTCAGGATTGAGGAGGAATTAATTCTCCAACTTAAAACGCGCCACAGGGCGTGTTTGCAGACATGTCACCTCAGGCCCCACCCCCTTCCTTCACCATTGTGCAAATATTCCTCTAAAATCAGCCGAACTACGAATTCCGATTTACTCACCTGTTATCAGGAGAGACCTCAGTGCTGCATCTTTCAGCCCAGTACTGATCCTGAAAAGTAATTTTAACCGTACTTACCAGTAACTTGAATTTCCTTCCATAGGATATCATTGCCTGCTTTTTGCTGAAAAAGTTTCTAAGTGTCGATTTTTGAAACATACAAATATTCCTCTAAAATCAGCCGAAATATGAATTCCGATTTACTCACCTGTTATCAGGAGAGACCTCAGTGCTGCATCTTTCAGCCCAGTACTGATCCTGAAAAGTAATTTTAACCGTACTTACCAGTAACTTGAATTTCCTTCCATAGGCTAACATTGACTGGTTTCACTTGGAAATTCTTCTAAGTGTGGAGTTTTGGAACTTTATAATATTCCTCTAAAATCAACCGAACTACGAATTCCGATTTACTCACCTGTTATCAGGAGAGAAACCAGTGCTGCATCTTTTAGCCCAGCACTGACCTTGAAAAGTAATTCTAACCGTACTTACCAGTAACTTATATTTCCTTCCATAGGAATCCATTGTCTGGTTTTCAGCAGAAAAGTTTCAAAGTGTCGATTTTCACAAATTACAAATATTCCTTAAAAATCGCCTGTATGACTTAAACGCATTCTTTCAACTGTTTACAGGAGATGCACCAGTGCTGGATCCAGGATCCAACACTGAGTAAGAAAAAGTAACGATAACACTACTTACCTGCTAAGTGAATTTCCTCCCATAGGATAACATTGGTGATTCTATGTGAAAAAGTTTCTAAGTGTCAACTTTTAAAATACAATAATATTCCTTAAAAATTACTACTGTAACCAAAACGCTTTTACTCAACTGTTTACAGGAGATGTCCCAGGACTGAATCTAGGATCCAGTCCTGTGGTTAGAAAAGTAATCCATAAAGTAACTAATTGCATTTAACTAGAAATTCACATTGAGCTCAATGTTGCATTATGTTTGAAATTGTGTTGCCCATTGCAACAACTGTAACTACTGTACTTAAAACTCTATTGCCTATTTGCAAACTATTTAAACTAAAGTAATTCATTCTGAGAAAGTATATTTTGTAATGTAATGTATAATGTAATTACAATGTAATTTAATAAATAAAATATATAAAAATAAATAGTTTTAAAAAATGTAGTAAATCAGTATCAAAAAAATAAATATAACAATTAATACATTTAAAAATTGTCATTTACAAAATCTTTGAAATTCACTGAAAAAACCATAGGTTTCAGGCACGTTATAGTTAGAAATTAGCATTTAAAAAACCTTTCAAATTCACTGAAAAAACCATAGGTTTCAGGCACGTTATAGTTAGAAATTAGCATTTAAAAACCTTAGAAATTCACTGAAAAAAACATAGGTTTTAGGAAAGTTATAGTTAGTTGGACATTGCACTCGTACAAAACCCGTGAAATTCCCCCGTTATAGTTAGTTCAGCTAACTATAACTCACGCCCCGCAATGCACTGCTGATGACGTCACATATTACATCACTCATGACATGGTCAGTGACATCACTGATGACATCACTGATGACATCTCAAATGACATCACTGATGACATCATGCAGTGACTGTGTGTTTCTATAAAGTTTAAATATGTTTAATATATATGCCAAGGTGTATTGAATAATGAGTGGGTGTATAAGTGTCTGGATGGATGATTTAGTAGGTGCGTGACTGACTCTATAAGTGAGTGATTAAACGTATCTTACTAAATGCATGGGTTAGTGACTAAACTGTGTGAATGTCTTTATCCGTCTGTCTGTTGGCGTGTAAGTGGCTGCATGGGTTTGTAAATAGCTACATAAGTGTCTATGTGTTATTGATTGGTTGTCTGAGTATCTGTATGGGTGCCTGAGTGTTTGTGTGGATGGGGTGTGTGTGGCTGCACATAGATGTATCAGTGGGTGATTCACTGGGTGCATGGTTTCACGAGTGCATCTGTGATGGACTGTATGGGTGGGTGAGTGTGTGTATGGGTGTGTTAGTGAGTGAATGTATATCTCAGTGGTACATGTGTGAGTAACTACATATGTGAAAGGCAGTATATATGTGTGTTGGAGTATATAAATAGCTATAAGCGAGAGTGTGTGATTGTGATTGTGAGAGTGACTGTATGGATGAGTGTGTGCTTGTATCAGTGATTGTATAAGAGCGTAAGAATGTGCTAGTATTTGTATGAGTAAGTGAGCTGGTGTGTGTATAACTGTATAGGTGAGTAAATGGCAGTGTGATTAATTATTTGCATGACTGACTAGGTGTGTGAGTACCTCTATGGATGAGTGGCGGTGTGTGAGTGTCTATGTAGGTGTATGAGTGCATATGATAGTCCTGTACTGAGTGACCGTAAGTATGAGTGACTGTACGGGTGAGTGAGTGAGTGGATGTGTGTGTAGACCTAAGAATCAGTGAGTGGGTATGTAGTTATTGGTGTTGGAGTGTCTATGGTTTTGAGAATGGCAGTCTGTAATTTACAGTGGGTGTATCAAAAGTTATATTAGGGTGTGAGAAGATGAATGAAATTATCACATGGATGATGTCATCAGTGATGTCATTTGAGATGTCATCAGTGATGTCATCAGTGATGTCACTGACCATGTCATGAGTGATGTAATATGTGACGTCATCAGCAGTGCATTATGGGCGCGAGTTATAGTTAGCTGAACTAACTATAACGGGGGAATTTCACGGGTTTTGTACGAGTGCAATGTCCAACTAACTATAACTTTCCCTAAAACCTATGGTTTTTTCAGTGAATTTCTAAGGTTTTTAAATGCTAATTTCTAACTATAACGTGCCTGAAACCTATGGTTTTTTCAGTGAATATATATATATATATATATATATATAAAACCTACTGGTGGTCGCCGGTAGGTAGTTATAGATAGGACTATGTTTTCATAGGAAAAGCATTTTTTGACTCGCTGAATGTACTTACACCAAATTTGGCAGAGAGGTAGATGTTGGTTCAAGGAATTGCCTTTTGCCTATTTGGTGTGAATCTGTTCAGTAGTTTTTGCTAAATTTAAGCTGAAAACAGTGGCGGCTCACACAGGTAAGGCTGTGGGGCGGTGGGGTGGTGAGGCGGGGCGGGGGTAGTGGAGTGTGACATACGACGGGAAAGTTGAGAGTAAATAAATAAATAAACAAAAGCACTTACTTTGCGTTGCAGCATCGCCGAATCCACGATGCTGCGAGCGCAAACTAAGTGCTTTTGTTTATTTATTTACTCTCAACTTTCCCGTCTCATTTGGAAGTAGCATGTTCCTTCTAGAATGTGCTGTGAACTTGTGACCTACTGATTCCACTGGGTTGTTAGGGTCACTGAGCTAAAAGTGTATTGGGGGAAGGGTGTTAAAGAGACAGAACATTTTTTTTAAAGTTGAGGAGTGATGACACAATTTAAGTAATGGCAAGCTTTAATTTCCAACTCAGGACTATGTAATAAACTGTTGTGTAGTATTTACATTTTTTTTTAAATGAAGCTAGATATAGGTTTGAACTCCTGTTTTTTTCAGCGATTTCTCTGCGATTATTGCAAATACATCACAAGCACAGATAGATAGGAATCTTTTTTTGTAAGGGAGGGAAAGGGTTAACAGATACTAAACATTGACAAGTGGAGATAGTGCAGTCTAAAATGAAAGCCATGATTTCAATTGCTGCCTTTCTCATGATCACATAGTGGAAAGTTGAAGAGGTTGCAATTTCATGGTTGCTTTGTATGAGTGGTGTACTATTCTTGTGCTTTGTTTTTACAAACCCTAACTGTGTCAAAACTATACAGAAAGAGCTAAAACAACAATATAATCTACAAACTGAATTCACTGGTATGTACATAACTTTTTAATCCTTTACACTATTTACATTAGTAATGAAGATGTATATGGGAATTTGATAAAAAAGAGTATCACAGTGAAATGAGAAAATATATCAGATGAACTGTATCTATCAGAGGGTATGTGTTTAAGAGGTTAGTGGTGAATGTTTTGGGAAGTAAGAGAAAAATGAATTAGTGTCTCTTTATTACATTGTGTACTTTATTGGAAAATAATAGTATAGTATTGTGGAAAGTTGCAATGAGGAACTAAGAATGTTGTACATGTCTAAACATCATGTGCAGAAGAGATACATCTGCTATTTGCATTCTGGGAGTTGTAGTACTTTTAGTAACATTATTAAACAGGAGTAGTGTAGTCACCAATAAAAGATGAGAACATTTTGTCTGCCTGTATATGAATTAGAAAAAAGTAATACTTGTTAGGTATGTATTGGGAAGTTTTTGTTAATATAATTTATATAACTGCTTTGCATATGTTTAGATGGTTAGATATGGTTCTTGTGGTTGCACATAGCTATATATATGGTGAGACTTTTGACTTTACTTAAAGATGCAGACAGGTATATATTTTTGGAAAGATGGCTTGAAGGGATACATCTGTTAAGAAATAGCATATATGAGTACATGGTGATCTATGTTCAGTAAGACTGATGAAAATTTAATGTATATGGTAAGGGTGGTGTTTGGCAGCAGTTTTTGATTCCCCTGATGGGATTTTGAAAAAATCCCATGCCACACTGGCTCTCTTTTGTGGAGGTTCCTCTTCTTCCAAATCTTCAGTCTCCACCTTCTCCACATTATGGTCCAGCTGTTGTTCCTGCTGACCCCCATCTCCTTCCTGTGTTGCCATTTTTAGATACAAAAAAGGCCAAAAACGTTGCACACCAAGATGAATCCACCTGCTCAGAATGAAGTTCTATGAAAGAAGATTCAAGAAGGAGGAGTGGGTGTTTACTTCCTACCGATTTTGCTGAAAAGTATATTATTCAATGATATTCCTTGCTTTCCCGGTCATGTGATATTCGCGGGGACCGATATGTTCGCAGTTACCGCGGTGAAGCAGAAATTCAAAATACAAGTTCAAAGTAGTTTTCTTTAAAAATGGAAAGAAGTTCACAACTTTCAATACTACAATAGTGAACAGCTATACTGAAACATGTTCACAATACCTCTACATATATGTTGTTGAAAAACAACGTCATCTCTGCTTCCGCTGTCTTTGGGGAAACAGAAAATAGTGTTTGAAGATGATTATTCTGGAAACTCACTACAAAAATATGAGTTTGAAAAGTACACTAATAAAGCTCTACTGTTAAATATACTGTAGAATATGTCTGTATACATGTTTTACACTTTATACAAACCACCCGCTCTTCGCGACTACCAACGTCACAGCGACAACGATGGTTATCGCAAATATAAATATTGTTTTGTAAAGACGGTTTTCTCCTAAATTGATCACAGAAAGAAAAGGTAAACAATATTTTACTAAATATTTAGACTTAAACTTTATTTAAAAAATTTCTTTAAGTGTATTTTTCAGTATGTGAAATACATTTACTGATCACAGATTCTCCACAGTAAATGCGACAAAGTTGTGTTCAAAATAAAACCAGTTATTAATGTACTTTCTGATAAACACATACAAAATCAAAAATGTGTGGAATATAATATAAATATAATACATAATATTCAATTATAGAAAGAAAATATGAAAATCTTAGAGGTTCACTTAAAAAAAATAGATGTTACAATTAAGAAATAGAATTTAAAAAAACCTTAGAAACTGAAAAAAAACAAAAGTTACAGGGACGTTATAGCTAAGAATTAGTATTTAAAAGACTTTAGAAATTCACTGAAAAAACCAAAGATTACAGGGACGTTATAGTTAGGAAATGTAATTAAAAAAACCTTAGCAATTCACTGAAAAAACAAAGGGTACAGGGATGTTATAGCTAGACTGACATTTCACTCGTACAAAACCAGAGAAATTCAGCAGTTATAGTTAGCTGAGCTAACTATATCTCGTGCCCGCAGTGCACTGCTTATGACCCCACATATTACATCACTCTTGGCATGGTCAGTGACATCACTGATGCCATCACTGATGACATCTCAAATGACATCATCCACAGAATCTTCGACGCACCCACTCACACCACATGTAACCTTTCATACACCCACTCCAACTTCCACACTACCATTCTCGAAACCATTGACACACCCATACCAGTACTTACATACCCACTCACTGATTCATAGGTATTCTCACACATCAACTCAGTCACCCATACAGCCACTTGTACACCAACTCACTCACTAATAAAGCCACAGATATATCTACTCATACAGCTGCACAGCCACTCACACAATCTCAGTCACCGATAGAGCTACTCACACACCCGTAGAGTCAATCACACAGCCACTTACTCACCTATACAGTTGTACACACACCAACTCACTTATTCATACAGATACTAACACATATTTACTCACCTACACAGTCACTGACACAAGCACACACTCACCCATACAGCAACTCTCACAATCACTCAGTCACATATACAGTCACTTATATGTTCCAACACTCACCTATACTCACATATGCAGTTACACACCCATAAAACACTGACACATCCATTCACTCACCAACGCAGCCATACGCACACTTACTCACCCATACAGACCCTCACATACACCCTCACAAACCCATACAGCCACTGATTCACCCACTCACTCATCCAAGCAGGGAGTCGCACACCCCCTCACCCACCCACACAGACACTCATACACCCATACAGGTACTCAGACAACCAGTCATTAACCCATACAGTCACTCATGTACATACTCACCAAACCATACAGCCACTTACACAACAACTGACAGACTGATACAGACATTCACACAAATTAGTCACTCACCCATACATTCACTGAGACACGTATAAACACTCACTTATACAGTCAGTCATGCACCCACTAAACCATCCATACAGGTACTCATACACCCACTGATTCATCAATACACCTTGGCGTATATATATTTAACACTCATAAACGTTTTAGAAACACTCACAGTCACCGGATGTTGTCATCAGTGATGTCATCAGTGATGTCATTTGAGATGTCATCAGTGAGTCATCAGTGATGTCACTGACCATGTCATGAGTGATGTAATATGTGAGGTCATGAGCAGTGCATTGCGGGGCGTGAGTTATGTTAGCCTAGCTAACTATAACGGTTGAATTTCTCTGGTTTGTACAAGTGAAATGTCAGCCTAACTATACCGTCCCTGTAACCTTTGCTTTTTTTCAGTGAATATATATATATATTTATATGTATATATATATATATATTTATATGTATATATCCCTTAATCATCAGAACTGCCCCAAACCTCCTCAATATGAGTAAAAGAGACTTAGTCCTGGAAATTCAGAAATCTGAAAATTCTGTTGAAAAATGTAAGCACATAATGATCTTTGTGAATGTGGTGTAAGCCAATCTCTTTCATCTTTCTCCTTTAAAAACTGAAAATATAATTAATGAAACCTAATTCGGTCTACAAGTTATACAGCACTAACCATGGACTAAAAGGCCTCTCCCATTCTTAAATTATATTGCTGTATTTCGCAGTCCTAGATCATGATAGGAAATGCTCCAAACCTTATACTCATTTTTTTAAATTGCTGAACACCACATGCTTTGAAAAACACGTGAATTCAGATATCTTGTGGTTGAAATCAATTCATAACCCAGAAAAACAACTTTTCTTTCTTGAGGTTGCATCAGCTGGCTTGCACATACCAGACAATCTCCCCAAATCTATCAGACAAACGAAATGCCGAGGCTTCCCCAAAAGACAAATATTTCATGCAACTTCGAGTGAGACTAATGCAAAATAAAATACCTGAAACCTGATGTAAAAGTTTGTGAACATAACGTTCATGTTAAGCAGGGATAGCAAGCTGGAAGGGCAGAGCAAATTAATGCATGTATTCTGTGAACGCATTCTAATATCTTCCCTGGAAGAGCGAAGATGCATATTTATTATGTGATCACTGTTACAGAAATGCTGACAGTCTAGCACTAATTTTAGTTTAAGATGTCAAATGTGACTAACACATCCTTTGTTTCTGGAAATAGAACCAAAGCCACAAAGCCGCAGAGCATAACAAATGAGTGTGTCTGGAAAGGCTTTAAGCTGTCTCACTTATTCTGGTCTCTAGAGACTGCATAAAACACGCAGAAATACAATACACTTTTTTATGGTATACTTAAGAGTCCAATGTAGCTTTCATTTTGAAGTAGTGCCAATTGATGGTCTGTGATCCTGATTAATTTATTTTGACTGACCTACATTTTCTATGGTGTTCAGTGATGCTATTGTAGATTTGCCATCTGCTCTTCAGAAGACATAGTCACTTGACTTTGAGTTGGAAGACTGTTCTTCAGGAAGCTCCAATGGTTTTCTCATCCACTTTGCTAGGGCACGGATGGAGGCGTCACATCAATGGTGACTTATTCCCGATTATGGTTGGTAGAGATATGTCTGTGAATGTTTCCCAAACAAAGGGGTTCGGACATCATGGAAATTGCAAGCATAGTGCCTGAAACATGCTGGGAAATCCCTCCAGGATGCTAGATATTTGGATACTGACAAGGTACCCGCACTTTGGAGTTGCATTTGCAGTGCCCACATTTAGTGTTGAAAATTTCACCATTCACCACAAGCATTTGCCAGTTTTCCACTGGGTGTTCATCTCCAGCTGCCACAAGCTGGGCCATCCTGATAGCAGGTACTGCCGGCTTGTAGAAAATATCGCTGCATTGTGATGGAGAATACTAAAAATGGATTTACATCTGCAGCATTGATAGATTTAAAAATGAATTGCCCATAGTGTCATCAAGCTGTTTTTAGAGTGAATACATATTGACAATGAGATGAGACTATGTGAAATTTGGATGATAATTTGTTGCTGTACATTTTTGGATACAAGTTTGGAAAAATAATGAGCATTATAAATGGGCAGGAGGGAGTTGGAGACTCTGTGCTACACATTAAACTTCATCATGGGCTGTCTCATTCCTCGCCTTTGTGCCTGTTGAAAATAAAAGCCAGTGGCCAGTAAGAAGTAAGCAGTGGCCAGTAAGCATGTATCATCCTTACTGGCTGCTATATCTGTCTGCCTTAAGGTGGTCTCCCCTCCCAACTTTATGCCTTTTCCCCTCCTGTTTTACTGAATTTTTTTTGTTGTCTTTGTGACTCTGCACTTTATCACTGCCAATCAGTGCCAAAGTGCTTGTGGTCACTCCCTAAAACATGGCAAAATTGGCTTATACATGATTGCCATTATAATTTACTTACAAGACCCTAGTAAAATGGTATACCATATACCCAGGGCTGGTAAATTGAATGCCACATCTGAGCTAGCAGCAATTATTGTGCCATGCCCTTAAGTTGCTCCTTAAAACATATCTCAGGCTGCAATTGCAGCCTGCATTCAGTGTTCAATTGCCAACTTGACTTGTCAAAATAAACTCCTTGACAGGCCCTAAACAGCTCACAGTGAAGGGAGCAATGTATTTAAAAAGGTGGAGATGTACTTTTTAGTTTTACATTTCCTGGTAGTGAAAAACTCACAAATTATTTTTTCCACTAATGTGAAACCTACCTCTCCCAGAGGATAATGTTTAGTTACCTTTTTGCATTTAATAATTGATAACTTTTGTTTGGGAGCAGGTAAGAATGTCATGCTTGGTGTCTGAGGAATTTTAATTCTAAATCCTCTTTAAATTTTAAGTCACAACTCTGAAAATGCCACTTTTAGAAAGTTGGCATTTTCTTGTCCCTGCAAGACAAGGGCCTGCAGCCATTTCCTGGGTCACATACTAGATGTAGTTGGCAATTGGCCTTTATGCATTCCTCCCAGATAGCCACACAATATTTGACAGGATGAGGGGGTGAAGCTCTGCCCAGCCACACTTGCATTTCACCTCACACACAAAGAACGTAACACTAGGCTATTGTGACTGCAGACAGACTGGGGCCATGGCAGAGAGGCAGGAAATTCCAGACACTTCTGTGAGGGGAAAACTCCAGAAGTTTCATGCACTTCAAACCTGCCACCAGGTATAACATTAGGACCCTCAGACCCACTCTTCAGTTCACTTCTGGACCTGCAGAAGGACTCTGACAACTGTCCAGCTGCCTGTGGCCTGTTTTGTACTTCAGAGGACTGCCTTGCTGTACCAAGAGGACTGCCATAATTGCTTGTAACCCACTTTCCGGCCTGAATCCAAGACTTCCAGAGTGACTCCAAGGGCTAGTTGGCTGGCCTCTTGATCAGAACCTCAGGGACAGAAAAGGCTCCAACACCTGGACCCAGCCTGGGTGAGTTCTCACCCTCCAAGTGGTGCCACCCCAGTCCTGGACCCTTGGAAATGGTGCTAAATGTGCCCAGATAGCCCAAATCCAAAACTTGGGACTTAGAACATTTTCTACCAAAAGTGCTCTGAGAACGTGAGAGGAGACCAATACCTAACTGCTTGCCAATCCTCCTAGGGTCCATTGCCATTCAGCCTGACATCGCAGCAGCTCCCGATATGTTCTTCTCCGAAGCAGCAAATCCAGTTCAGCGGTTCTTCCCTGAAGGGATATCCGGCCTTGTGAAGCCCTCGTCTGCTACAGCCTACAGCTTCATCCCGCTGGCGATTTTCCACTTCCATAAAAGAGACTATGGGGCACATGCATCAAGCAAAATACCGTTCGCAAACGGGCCGATTCGCAGAATAGGCCCCTTTGCGACCGGTATTTTGCTATTTGGGATGCATCAACCCAAAAGCAAATACGCAAAATAGGTAATCGCAAAATTTGCGATTACCTATTTTGCAAATGCATTTAGGGAATCGCAATTTGTGATTCCTTAAATGCAATGCAAGAAGCAATCTAAGATTGCGACTTTGCATTAGTGAATCACAAATTACCATCAACTTCAAGTTGATAGTAATTTGCAATTCTTTAGAAAAATGCATAAAATTGCATTTTTTAAGTGTCTTGTGGCGCACACACATGCCCTTAGGGCATGTGTGTGTGCCACATGTGCACACATGCATGTTTGGGGGTGCATCAGGGTGGCCTTTAGGCCCCCTAGCACCCATGAAATTGCATTCATAATTTGCGAGTACCTATTTGGTACTTGCAAATTGCGAATGCTGTCCCATTCATTCCTATGGGCCTCTAGGCCCATAGGAATGAATGGGAAGGCATTCCTTAATTGCGAATCACAATTTGCGATACGCAATTAAGGAATGTGTAGGAATCGCTAATATTTTAGCGAAACCTACATGCATAAGGAATTGCGATTCCTTAATAATCGCTATTAAGGAATCTCAATTCCTTACTTTGATGCATGTGCCCCTAAGTTCTAACACAGAAATCTTTACATCGATTTTGTCCAGCATCTCCCCGACAATGACGCCTCCACAACGGAAATAGCCCACTGCCGTGCCCAGCTGAACTTTCTCAGACATTTTTCTCCAAAAGTCCAAAGGTAAGTGGAGACCAAGCCCAATCTACTTTGTGTATCCGGACCACACTCCATTACAGTCGACCATAACTTTCATCTTTGCCCCAGTCTTGTGTTGCTGCTTTGATGTTTAGGCACTACTTTTCACTTTAAACTTTGAAAGATCATAACTCCGGTGCTACTGATTGGATATTTGTTATTTTCTAGTTAAATAATTTATTAAAATGTACCCAATTTTTCCAAATTGGTGTGGGATTTTTCTTTTGCGGTGTTTTCACTTTATTAATGTTTAAGAGCTGCATAAATACTTACACATTGCCACTAAGTTAAGCCTGACTGCTTTTATGCCAGGCTACCAGCGGGTTAAGTGCAGGTCAATTTAGTCACTTTTTGTGGTTCACCCTGACAAGGATTGTGGATGTTGCTTCAATCAATGAATCACGATTGGTAAAGCGCAACTACTCACCCATGAGGGTCTCAAGGCGCTGGGGGAGAGCGGGTGGCTCCGTTGAGTGCTCGGGTCATCCATAGAGCCAGGTCTTGAGTATAGTTTCACCCCCTCAACCAACAACCCAATTTCTCACACTGGCCTGCTGAACATCTGATTCACTGATAAGCTTTGGGTGCACTAAAAGTCATTGAAAATGTTTGGGGCCAGTTGTACTGGGGCGTGCCCAGACTACCAGTCCCACTTCACATTCTACTTACCAGCTAAACCTAAAGCCAATGAAGCATAGAGGGGTGAGAGTGTTTAATAGTTGGGAAGAAGGGAACCTAGTTGGACTGCTCGCCAAGTTCCCCTGTACTATTGAAAGATTAAGGGGCATATTAGCAAGACCGGCGATAAAATTATCGCCGTTTTAGCGGCAGGAAATCTGCGCTAAAACGAGCGATAATGGGCTTGCTAATATGCGTTATAGAATTCAATAGAAGCCCAGGTTAGATGTCCTGCACATCTAACCTGGGCTTCTATTGAATTTTATAACGCATATTAGCAAGCCCATTATCGCCGCTTTAGCAGCAGTTTCCTGCCGCTAAAACGGCGATAATTTTATCGCCGGTCTTACTAATATGCCCCTGAGTCACCTGTGGGCTCTTTACTCATTTTGACAGAAGTTGCTTGAAATGCAAGCTGTGCACCAATCTACAGGAAGGAGGGTGGTGCTTAGGATAGCCTATGCAACAAAAAGGAGATGACAGATGTGAATAAAAACTCCAGAATGACTAGAGGAGTAGAAGGGTAGCTGGGATTCATGTCTCCATCATGAGATAGACAGTGCAACCATGTTTTATTTATCTTACCAAATAATTGCATTCCCAATAAAAACAATTATCACATTCACATCATAATGTCACAAGAATGGCAGAACAATCACAAAGCCTATACTATATTCACCATGACAAGAGAATGTTAACAGACCCCCATAACATACCACCAAGCACACCTCAACCACAAGACTCTAAACATGATATTGCCTACTACCCAAGGTTATCAATATATCACACTAATCCAAGATCTGATAAAAAATGTGTGCAACTTGATAATACAACACACAGAGATGATGATCAAAGCACTTGCAACAACATGTAATATACTAAACCACATGTCCACATGTTAGCAATACACAAAATCCCATCATGTTAAAAGTACTCATATAATTTCACCAGCCTTTTTCAAAGCCGATCATTTCACAGCTCCCACCTAGGTCCTACCATAAGTGTCTTTAGTTTACAAAAGAAGAAACACCTATGAACACTGTATATTTTCTTCCCTTGTCAACACAATATGAACAATGCATTGTGAACATAGCTCCTAAGTACCTAGCATCCAAATATTACAAATCACTCTCATTGAAAAGCTGCTCGACCTGTCTCAATAGTTTGGTTAAGATACTAATTACCCAGAGACCAGCCAGCCTCCTAAGTCTCGATTATGATGAAATGTTCCATGCTTCAAAATGACAATTTCAATGTAGTAAATGTTGAAACAACGTTAGCAGTTTTGCCAGACCCAAATGCTGCCATATTAGTTTTCATAGAAGTGTGGATCTCTTACTCCACCTTCCCCTCATGGACATTCTCCTGTCTACAACTTGATGGGAAACACCACACAGATAGAGGTACTGTCATCATCAATAAAGTCTATGTTCAGTTTAGGCCTATACAAATCTGCCTTTCAGATTTTGTTTTGTGGACAGCTCAAATGGTCTCAATATTTTCAGATTCCCTTCCTTGTAAAATTGTGTCCTTCCAGATCAAAAAAGCAGTTGGAAAATCATCCTACACCCGATTCAGAAACATCGAAAATATCAGTCTTGACATCCTAAATTTTAGAGCAAGCTTCTTTCAATAAGGAGCCCTAAGGTAAAGAAAACAACTTCCTTGCTAAACATTGGCAATTCCTTGCTTTCAAAAATCACAAATAAGCTGTACTCAAAAGAAAATAAGAAGGAAAGCTAGTAGCATTCTTGAATGGTACTGAGTTGAAATAAATTCATAGAAGAAAGATATTCACTCTATTGAAAGCAATTACATTTCCACGCAAGCATTAAGCACATTGTTCAGGATAAACGGCAAGAAATGCCAACATACTCAAGCTCAAATCTAAATATCTTGAAAGCCAAGTAAATAATGCAAATAAATGCCCAAATAACTATTGGAGTTAGTAGAAAAATTATCTAAGCAAAACATGTCCACCATCTCTACAGACCATTGTATATACCTTGCAAACATCTTTTCAAATAGAATCCCCCTGTTTGCAGAGAAAACATGAACTGGTATCTGGAACCACTGATCAAACAAACAACCTAGAAATAGGTGGGCCTCTTCATCCCAGTATTAACCGCGGGCAATAGGTTGTGGAGATTTGCTAACTACGCATTACATTGAAAACATGGAGTTCGTGCAAAAACTCTGACTCCGCACGTAGCGGAGTTAACTACTGCACCCACAATCCTTTGATAAAACAACTTTACTTTTACATGCTAAAAAGCATATAACCAATTCACAAAAGTGAGCTTTAAAAAATATTAGGCAATGAGAGAGGTGATGATTTTGGGGTCCCCCCTAACCTAGGGGGAGGACCAAGCAGATGCCTTGAACACAAAGAGCATATCATGATGAACGATTTGGTGGTGGTCCCATCCTCCTAGCACCACCCCAAGCAAAGTTATGGGCAAAAATACAATGCCAACCAAAGGCCCAGCAAAGCATTATGGGTTGAGAATCTAGAGTGCAGTGAATATTATAGTATTAGCTCTCAGCTGAGCCGGGAGAGCCACTGCCGCTTGAGGAATGTTTTGATATTGGATACTATAATATTCACTGCACTCTAGAATCTCGTCCCATAATGCTTTGCAGGGCCGTTGGTTGGGATTGTATTTTTGCCCATAACCGTGCTTGGGGTGGTCCTAGGAGGATGGGACCACCACCGAATCGTTCAGCATGATGTGCTCTTTGTGTTCAAAGCATCTGCTTAGTTCTCTCCCTATGTTAGGGAGGACCCCAAAATCATCACCTCTCTCACTGCTTGCTATATTTTTATTTTCACTTTTGGAAGATGACTATATGCATTTTAGCATGTAAAGATAGAGTTACTTGTTTTACCAAAGGTATGTGAGGTTTCTGTTTTATTAATTGGGATGGGATGAGATGGAATGGAGTTACGGAGCGGAGTACTTTGTCAACTTTGCCCATCCTTACCCAGTATATCTAGCAGACCACGGAAAAATTGTGAACACCACAAAATCTTACAAGTACTACTGACAACTATTTCCTTCTCAGATAGTAAAGGTTTATCAGGCCTATTCCCACATTTTCTAAAGAAGGTTCAAGTCAAAATAAACACTACTGTCTCACCTCTGGCCTCATCTTGGAAACAAAACCCTTAGAAGATATGTTGTGGTCAAATATCCTCTTGACACATATAAACCAAGGGTTGCTGTAGCACTGAACCAATAATGTGAGCATTAGTGGACGATGCTCCCAATCTATGTGTTAGGACGGTGCTTGCATCCTTAACCTACGATTTTTACCTGCAGCTTTTACTATTGTACAACACATCGTGTGTGATATAATGATATCTAGCAAAAACAACACGAGTGGAGCCAAAGGAAAATCACAACGGCAAAGAGAGTCACTCAAGAGTGTAAAAAGATCGGGATCCTGCTGCAGGGTGAACTTAGGTGTTTCTGTGAGCGTCGGACTTTGGAGTAAGTGTGACTACAAGTCCTCGCTCCCCGCCTGGGTCCATGACGTGATATTTTACCACGTTATCTATAATTAACGCTTTCAGCAATTCTGAAGAGTTCCTGATAACCGTAAGTTATGCGGTTACATTTTTCTGCCACAGGTTAGGGTGTACCTTAGAGTGTACATACCGCCGTGGCTTTTTGGTCCTGGAAGAAAGCCTCGCTAAGTTGCATCTATGAGGCTGAAACATGTAGACCATGTCTTTTTATACCAGTGATGTGACTGGGCAATTTACCCAGTTTACCGTCCACCTCGCGTTTTAGCCTTGACTTACCTTGCCACTAATAAATAATTCTTGTGGTTGGGTAAACTCAATTTTAACTATTCACTTTGATTCACTTCCTTGCACTGTCACTGTCACAATCAACCTGCTCCGCTGTAACCAGGGCGTAGTAGCACACCAGAGAGGCATTCGGCCTCTCTGGTGGGAACCCAATGATGAAGCATGTCACCAACCAGGTTGGTGAGTGAGGGTTCTTTTACACTCTTGAGTGACTCTCTTTGCCGTTGTGATTTTCCTTTGGCTCCACTCTTGTGTTGTTTTTGCTATATTTCCAGGGGGTTTAAGAGTGGCTCCGTTATTCTACCCTCCCTCCCTTTTTGGTTATGAATATAATGATATCTAACATGTTTCTAGGAGATAAAATTATGGTATTATTTAATTTTTACTGATCAGACTCTTCCCAAGTTATTGAAATTGAGGCCACTATCTCACCACCACTATAGATATTTGTGGGTTTGCTGAGCATCACCTTTCATCCAAATGCAGAAGCTAATCAAGTTAACTTACACATAAATTCCATTGAGGCTTCAAATACTGTGTAGAATAGATACACATGAGGATAACACATAGTAAGCTTAAACAAATAACTATCAGAAAACAACATTTCTACTCATCATATCTCAATGTAAAAATGACATACTTGATATATACCTAGCTACTCTACAGCATTAAGTTTTTCACCCTATTCATCATCAATGTGATGTCCTAAGGCACTACAGTGGGCAGTAGTTGGAGGCACATAAAATCCATGATGAAAACTGCATCTGCATTCAGCACAACTAACCCACCTATTTTGAAGGAGGACTTCAAGCATGCTGTGCAGGTGCCCATCCTCTCCTGCCTTTACTACTGGAGCTCTCTCCCCACAAGTCTCTCTGCCATTTGATAAATGGCTGTATACCATGTGGCTGAAAGGCACCTCTCCCAGACAAAGAATATGAGCACATACCCATAGATGTCTAAGATGATACCATTTAAAGCTTGCTGCGTATTCAAAGTGAATTTATGATGTTTAAGGATTGAAGATTGAGCACACTACATGCATTACAAGTAAACTGATTGACTTGAGATGACCAATAAACAATCCTGGCTGGGATATAATGATTTTTTCCCCAAAGAAAAATGGCCTAGATTCTGGACCCAGGAAGGCAAGGGTGTTGTTAATAACTGACCGCCTAACTGCGATCACTATTCAGGAAGGGGAACTGTTAGGAAAACAAAGCAAAGTTATATCACTTCTTCTTTTGACTTGTTGATACCAAATGGGTCAACAAGGAACTGCTCTCATTCATTAGCCAAGGCCATCTAGACTGTTTGCCTCCATCCTCAGCAGGAAGGAAAACAAGCTCTTGACCGTGACGGAAGGGAGGGCATCTCACTCGAATAAGGGAATGGATAAGACAGAGCCATGGCCCCTCTAGATTGGGAAGGAGGTTAGCCATCTAGGAATTTGGGCTTCTGGGACTGTTTGCAGTAAACCAAAGGCAAGTATTGTAAAACAGATAGGGAGAGGGGGTATAGTAGCCAGAATTTGGTATGAGGATTTCTGAAATCACTGGCTAGCGCACAGTATAAAACTATCACCTCACTAATACCTCCTCAGAACATTTCTATATCTGAGAAGGCAATATCTGGAAAGAAAAGGCATCTGCAAGAAAGCTGGAAGGTCAACATAAAGACTCCTGCTTGCACCTAAGGACTGAAAGAACTCTCCAAGAGTTTTGTGGTTGATCACCTCTTCACATGCCCCAGAGACTCAAAAAACAGAAGGACGTTTAACTCTGATAAATATGAGTTGACCACTGAGGATAGGACCTTGCACTGAGGGTAGGCACCCTGGCTGGAGACACACCTGATGCCTAGACACCTTCCCTGAGGACTTGAGTGCTTGAGAAGTGACCAGGAGGAACTTTAGCAACATTTGGAGAAAAGTGGAACTTAGTAATCTTTTTCATCTCTAGAGGACCAGGACAAGGGCCTGATGTTTGTCTAGAGTGGATGCACCCTCGGCAGAGAAGAGAGTTAGGTACGTCCTCCACACAGATTTTTGCAGTGCTGAAATCTGGTTCAGTGTACCCTTGCAGTAAATGTATCTGGCCACATGGAACCCTGTGTGACTGTGCCGCCCAGCCTTGCACCATTGTAGGCTTTTGAGAACAAAAGTTACTAAGTGCACATGTAAAACCATGGGCAGAGGTGAGGTGGCAAAACTACTACAAAAGTGGAGCAATGTTGGTGACTAAAAATCAAGCTTTGTCCTGCTCTGAGCTTTAGTGTCATCATAAGCAAGGGCTTCAGTTGGAGTCTGACAATGATGTATCAAGCTTCAAGGGACTGTTGCTGGATTTAGTCTTGGACCTTGGCCCGTTTGAAGGCCTCCAAAAAGTAAACTATGTTCAAAGCTAAACATTTTGAATGGGCTCTGTGGTGGTTGGCCTGAAATCACTTCTAGGTCCCCATCAACAACAAACTGGTACTTTTTGACTCCTCCTCTCTCTTTCTCGCACACATACACAGAGAACACACATGCACACACACACAATGTGTCAGGACCCATGAACTGAACATCATATAGTATGCAGACGACACCCAGCTCATCCTCTCTCTGTCCGCAGACGCCTCCACCACCAAGGCAACTTCCACCTGTGCATGACCAGCATTGCCCACTGGATGCACACCAACTGCCTCAAACTCAACACCAAGAAAATGGAGATACTCATCTTTGGGAGCAACACATCCCCATGGGATGACTCCTAGTGGCCAGCAGAACTGGGACCCACACCCACAGAACATGCCAGGAACCTTGGCATTATACTGGACAGCAAAATCACCATGAAAAACCAGGCCAACGCAGTATCCTTATCCTGGTTCCTCACTCTCTGCATGATCCAGGAAGTCTTCAAGTGGTCCCAGCCAGCACCAGATGCACCATCACCCAGGCCCTCGTCTCTAGCTGCCTTGAGTCACCTCACAACTGCTAAAGAGACTACAAACCATTCAGAGCTCAGCCGCCAGACTTGTCCTCAATTTCCCTAGAAGGACCCATATCACCCACACCTCAGGAAACTCCACTGGCTCCCCGTCCACAAGAGGTGATAGTTTAAAATGCTACAGCATGCCTACAAGGCCCTGCACAATCACCGACCAGCCTACATCAACCACCAGGTGAACTTCCACCAGCCCTCCAGACAACTGTGCTCCGCCTCCCTCTCCCTCATCGAGAACCCCAGCATCCACTGAAGCAAGAGTGGCAGTCGCTCTTTCTCCTACCTGGATGCAAAGACCTGGAACACCCTCCCCCTCCACCTCCACCTCTGGATCTCCCCCTTCCTGCAGGAATTCAGAAAAGGTCTGAAAACCTGGCTGTTCGACTGACTCCACCCAGCAGCAGAAACCCCCGGCTCCTGGATACCCTTGTGAGTGATAAGTAGCGCTCTACAAATCCCTTTTAAGTGATTGATTGACTCTTGAAGCAAATACACAAACCATTGATGATACTTTTGTACAGATCAGCTAGAAATGGAGGAATGGAGAGTTAACCAGAGGAATTCCAAGTGACTAAGCATTTTCACTGATCATTTGATGTGGTCTATCAACAGCCCCAGCATATTTCACATGCAGTTTGGATGGTTGCTACATTGGTGCATTGATCAACATATGGTGGATGCATACAGCAAGCAAAAGCACCATAAAATATATTCAGATTTTCATCCGCTTACATGTAATACATTTTTTCATTTGTACAAAAGTGCAACCAATTATAATGCACATTAAGACAGAGCAGGCAGAGTGAATATAAATATAGCAATGACAGCTTAAAATACCAAGCATGGGAGGAAATCTTTTAAGGAGTCAATGCATACATTTCACTGACTTTTAAAATGAGATGAATGCCATCGCTTGAAAGAACATTTATCATAAGCACCTGCATTCAGCAACGTATTACAGATTTGCTGCACTATTGAACACTTTAGAACTCTTAGATAAGAGGAAATCCTGCTGGGAAAGTGCCAATAGCATTGACTATTCTTCAGTAATATAGAGAGAGGAAATGCAGGTGTTAGTATTTGGAGGATCCACTGGAGAGGAAAAGTGGGGGGGGGCAGGAGAATGGGGAAAAGGGAAAATGGAATTAATAAGTGAGGCAAACAGAAGAAAATCTAGAAATGAACAAGATGATAGAGAGGAGAAACATTTAATGAGGAAGCAGAATTTACTTGGGGTCACTGAAGAAGTGAATGGATGGAGAAAAGAGACAATGAGACGGTGGTAACGATTGATTGCTGTGAGGTAGCAATGATCTCATAATTAGATTCCTCTGCTAATAGAGGACATGGAATTAAGTTAATTGAAGTAGATGCATGTTACTGAAAACAACTAAATCATCCTAATTACCTATGTGCAACTTGTATTTTCTCTTGTAAATATAAACAGCATGTTAAACTTGTCATTTTTAGGGTGGTCTTCCCCCAACCTTTTTGTGTGCTTACCGCCACTTTTTGCTGTATCTTTCTGTTGGCCTTAGGGCTGGGAGCACTTTGCCACTGCTGACCAGTGCTAAAGTGCATTAATTTTTTCCCCTAAAACATGGGTGACATTGGTATATACCTGATTGGCATATTTAGTTTACTCATTTATAAGTCCCTTGTAAAGTGGTATACCATATACCCAGGGCCTGTAATCTAAATGCTAGTAGTGGACATGATTGTGCCACCCACACAAGTAGCCTTTCAAACCTGCCTCAGGCCTGCCATTGCAAGGCCTGTGTGTGCAGTTTACTGCCACTTTGACTTGACATTAAAAACCACTTGCCAAGCCTACTCCTAAGGTAGGCCCTAGGTAGCCCTATGGGCAGGGTGCTGTGTAACTAAAAGGAAGGACATGTACTATTAAGTTTTATATGTCCTGGTAGGTACAAACAGCTAAATTCGTTTTTCACTACTGTGAGGCCTAATTCTCTCAAAGGCTAGCATTGAAAATTCCTTAAAACACTTTTAAGCCATAAATCCTGATTAGAAAGGAGCAGCTAAATCATATTTCATATCTTTTGGAATGGCAATACTACTTTGCTCTGTGTGCCTGCAGCCTGTCTCCAATACATGTCAGGCCTGGGTGACAGCTACACTTTTTGCATTCCCTCTACACAGCCACAAACACAGGAAGGTGAGGCTCATCTGAATTCTCAGCACTCATCTGCATTATAATGGGTCTTCCTGCGCAGGGAGAAATGAGAGGGGCTGACACTTAAACTTCAATAGGTAGTGTCCTGTCCACACACAGAGCACTGATTTACCCCCCACAGTTAACCTGGCAGAAAGGTCTGGGTTGAAAGGGATCCTTGTGTACTTCAGAGAGCTCCTTTGAAGTCACCCACTACATCAAAGGCACTTTTGGGTATAAGTACTGGGGCTCTGAGCTGCCCTGCTGATCTCTGCACTACTGAGGACAAGGACTGGACCCATCTCAATTGAAACCAGAGTGACTCCAAGGGCTTGCTGGTTAGCCTCATGTTTTCTGAAGTCTTAGGGGCATAAAAGACTTCCAGCAAACCTGATGGTGCTTGCCTGAGGTGCCCCCTCCAGTCCTGGCCCTCAGAATTGGGTTCTGCAGCTAATTTCGGGGAAAACCGACACATTGCTCCGACTCCCTGAGAAATTCCGTTGCATCGCACTTCAACCTGGCATGGAGGCTGCTCAATGCAATCAGCACGGCTTGATGACAATGCTCTGTGCGGCTCAATGACAACTCATTGCATACATTTCAACAGAGCTAGACGATGTGGGACCACCTTTGCGCGGCTCGACAATGACGCAGTAGGCTCTCAATGTCAACACTTGCTCCAGTCAAAGTATTTCTTCAGCTGGACCTGTCTGGGTCCTGTAGCTTTCCATCGCAGTTGACCTGAACTTTGGATATGTACCGGTCCCTCGCAACCTCAAGTAACCTTTTGACCACTAGTGACTTCTAAACACTATTTTTGCATTTAATCTTTAAAAATTCTTATCACGACTTCTACCAATTGGATTTTTGTTGCTTTGGTCTTGTTTTACTCGGATAAATATTCTCTATTTTTCTAAACCTGTGTTGAGTCTTTTTGTGGTGTTTTCATTGTGTTACTGTGTGTGTGTGTTACACAAATATCTTACACATTGCCTCTTAATTTATGCCTGCCTGCTCTGTGCCAAGCTACCAGAGGGTGAGCACAGGTTAATTTAAAGTGTATCTAGCTTACCCTGACTAGGATTGAGGTCCCTGCTTGGACAGGCTGCAACTCTCTGCCAACTGAGACCCAATTTCTAACTTAAAATATAATATTTTAAAACCAAATAATTACCTTGTGTTAGTATGTCTTCACTTCATAAAGGCCGCTGACAATGTGAGATTAAATTATACCAGTATTGTGTGGGCTCTGGTCATGCAATGATTTATGTGAAATCTGTGGTACCCGGGTTAAGGCTGTCTGCCACCACCCCGTGCTGCTTTTTGTATTATCATTATTTTAAATGAAATAATAATTTTTAAAGGTATTTCCACTACAACTCCCATTTAGACAAGGGCCATAATGTAGTATATTTTATTAACACTTAAATCAAATATGACCTTCCCACTCACTGCAAATAAAAAAGTAACATGCAAAAATATTATGAAGAGTGAGTGATAAAATGTGGGTAAAATGCCTGCAGAAAACTGCAGAGAGGGGCACAGAAAAGGAGACATCAAAAACCTAGGGAAGAAGGTGGCCTGTCCCACACACTGTGGAAAAAGCAGGCATGGAAGTGCAAGCATAAACATGTGTCCCAGCACTCTTTGCACATGGTGAGGTATAGTGCATATTAATTAACCGGCTACATAAATTATGCACAGTAACAAATGATGTGGCTTATTTTATAATATAGACCTGAATGTCTCAGAGGTCTAGATGTGGAGGGGTTGAATCACTCTTGAAATATAGTAGTACTATAGTAGGATCACAAAGAATGTTTAAGCAAGGACCACAGAGAGAAAATTAAACCAATGCATTAAGAAACCAAGAGGACAAGTAGTTGGTGAGGAATGTGGAATACAAGCACTGCTTCACATGATATAAGATCATTGTATTAATCCAGTGGGAAATCCACTACTCTCATAATATACAAAATATATCATCTGCATGTCTGCAGGGCATGCCCTTGATATGGATCACTTACAAACATTAGCAAAATTGTCACCAGGGCGCACAACACAATTTGCAAAGAAGACCAATAACATCTATGAGAGAAAATATAGGTGCAATGCACATTGTATAGGTTTAGCTGCAGCTAATACCGTGCACATGTTTGGGAGGAAGAAAATCAGTGGGACGATGCTGATGATGGTTACACAAACAATTGTTTGGTAATGGTGCAAGGAGAATAACGATAAATTTGATTTTAAATATTTATTACATGTTGATGATTAGGCAACCATTTGTTTGCAATTATTAAGATTGGTATACTGTAACTGATGAAATTGTATTCTCGATTTCTTTAAGGTGACTTTTGCAGGATTTTTATAAACATTAGGAGTTGCTCTGAATTGATAGCATGGTCGATGTTGCATTTGGAAGGCCATAAACCAGATAGTCTGCATCCTTATCCCAAGACATTGAGGACACCATGCATGATAAGATATACAAACCTGATTATTATCAATATCTCCATCCAACTTTAACAAAATCACCAGCACCAACCCACTCATGAACCATAGACCGATATAAACCTGACCCAAAGAACTAAACACAGCCTCTAGAAAACAGCATGGATTCTGTTACCTTTAAGGACTTCTTTTGGGCATGAAGCATTTCTCTGTACTAATGCAGACAACACCTCAATACCTTTCAAATTCACAACAAAAAACACATCAAACATCCTGCTGGCACTGGCAACTTACATCTATAAGTGCTTTGAGTGATGCTCAATATGTGCTAAACGTCTGAAATATCAAATCCAATTTCCTTGTAACCTACATTATGACAACCTTACATAAAGTAAGTTGGCCACAGGGGAAAACTCATCAAATAATCGAATCCTTTCAGTCAAAACATTAAGACCCTAAAATGCCTTCAAAATCAATCTATTAGGGTCACAGTCAAGGCTCCATAAATGTCTCGATTGTTTCAAAGTGTTCCCAATATCACTCACAATTTATCAACTGTGCTATATTGTCAAGAATCTCTCCCTATCCACACAGGAGCACTATCCCTCATCAATGACAAGACCGCCTTCTAGCATGAAATTAACAAGATCCCCAATGCAGCAAAGCCCTCCTAAACTAACGACTAATGCTCTGATCTCCTCTAACGCATTACATAGCCTCAATTAACATATCAAGCAGATGCTATATAGAAAACAGTGTGCTGAAAACACACACAGACTAGCCTGCTTCACTGAAGGATTATAATTAAAACCAAAAATACCTTGGAACAGTTTTAGCCGTCTTTATTGTAGGATACTTTAACCTGTTCACCCTAGAGTCTAAAAGTTCTGAGACTGCAAGAAAAATCTTATAGCTCAATTATGTTCATCTATCCTGACATGAGGATTATAAAGAAAGTTTCTATAACACTGCATATTTAATTGGAGGGGATCAAGAACTCCTTCCGAATTGTGTAAAATATAATATAAGAAAATCCTCAGCCAGGATTGTATTAAAGTAAAAGTTTGTGGGATGCATTTATATATACACAGTACGTTATTTGAAGACTCATGTCTTTCTAGTTCTTTATGTTTTCACAGACCAAAGGTGTTTCTCCAAATTAACCAACACAGCAGCTTTGTTAATAGTTTTGTTAATAAGATGACTCTATTGGCTTGAGGAGTAGCAATCCTTCAAATGTTTGACTGCCCTGAGGTGTTCAAAATTAAAAATGATTCCACTGAGCAAAATCTGTCCAGAAATGAAATAAAATGCAGTCTACTTCGATGAAGTAGAACATCCCCGAACTGGGTGTAACTGAGAATTGAAAAATATACAGAAGAAACTTAAAGTGGACACAAATTGGTACTCACAAGCTGTTAACCAAATAATATACTATAATATAATTGTGGATTAATAAAACTGTATGTTATCTTGTTATATAACCCATATTTAATCAAAATCTATAGATGTAGAAGTATAACTAATATTTAGAGCCTGCGGGTTAATAATATTAATCTATATTATGTAAATACATATATGCCTCACGCCACTGTTTCCCAAACTGTAGTTGGTCGTGAGCCGATTTTGGTGAGTCGGAAAGTCCAAGCAATAAATAAAGATGCCTGTAAATTCTGTGCTTATTTTGTCACATTTGCTGGTGCTTTAAAGACAGAGGTCTCATGTCAGAATATGCCCTCTGAAAAATTACTGCTCATTCTTTTAACATGGGGATTGGTGTTTACTTTTCTTTCTCTGACTGTAAATTGAGAGGAGGTTTAAAGTGAATTATGTGACAATCTTGCTGGACTACAGGGAGTGTGAAAGGAAAGATTACAGTTGTTTTGCAGAACGCCACAAAAAAATATAAATAGCTGTAAATGAGCTGTATGTGTTCAGCTGGTAGGAAAGCAAATATTAAGCACTTTATTTGTAATCCTAAAACGTGCTGGAAAGGTTTTAAGGATCAAAACAAATCAAGACACTTTTATTTGGTGATGCACAAATGATAAATGTTCACAGAAATTGATTTCCACCCATTATCATTTGTGTACTGTATAGTTTTATCAGTAAAACTGAGTCTGTGCAAATGTAGTGCCCATTTCAATGGAAAATGTGCTGCCTGTAAATGACAATGTGCTACTAGACGATGCTTTAGTTACATTCAAAAGTCGCTTCTCCTCATGTCCATTAAATGTAGGTGGGTCGCAAAGGTTTTTTGTTTTAAAAATTGGGTCGTGGATCTCAAACGTTTTGAAAGCACTGCCTCACACTCTACTCAGGTACGTTCTCCACTGAGTAATGCTCTGATATTATATATGATGTTTTGCGAATACAGCAGTGATTTGGAGAGAAAAAACATTGAAACACTTCAACCCTATCTAATATAGACATAGCTTGATATGCAATCATCCCTATAACATTAAAAGTTATAAAAATACCATACTGGCTAATTAAACTAGGGTCTTTTTCTAACAATCCACATATTTAAAATCCTTGAGAAGCTGGCCTTACCCCAGCTTCACATTTATTCCATCTTAGGTGATTTACAATTTGTGTTCAAGCACAGAAAAATAACTGCAACAGCCTTACTAGACACTGAAAAAGGCATTCATACTGCAGACCAAGAAGGAAAATTCTAAAAGTGCTGCTACACAACTTTACTGCTACCTTGAACACTGACACAATTCAACTGAAGCAACTGCTAAAATGAAAGAAGGAAGCAGTCTCTTGGGAACACACACTTCACACAGACACATGTTTATTTCTGATGAGGAATGACATTAAAAAATTCTTACCTTATGACATCCCACAAGCTTGACCCACAATTTATACATCACTGTGCAAACCCTAAGATGATATGTAACTCCATGCTCACTTGGAAATAGCCCTTGCAATGGTACTTGTTAGAAGTGAATGCTATGAAGTTCTTTTACTGGAGGTTCTATAGGCATATCTGTAGTCATCAAAGTGGTGCAGATTTTGGGTCTCACAACAGTTTATGCAAAATGACAGGTCCTCGCTGACTAATTCTTTGCAAATGGCACTGGCTTTTGATTGCAGGCAGAATAGAACTTACATCTTACAAACAACTCACAAAATGGTACATTGTAATACCCTAGCTGAAGAAAGTACACAAAGCCTCCTAACCATCCACCAATTTCCAATTGACACTGAAAACTACATTCAGCACTACTGTTGAAAATTACTACTGTTGGAAATTGGGTTACTGGTTGGGGGGGGTGTGGGTGAAACCCCACTCAAGGAAAAACTACAATCCCTGTCAGGATGAAGTCATAAGCAAACCCCAAATTAATCTGCGCTTGACCCTGTGGTAGCTTGCCACAAAAGCAGTCAGGCTTAACTTAGAGGCAATGTGTAAATTATTTATGCAGCACTTCAAACAGTAATAAAGTTAAAACACAACACAAGGAAAACCCCACATCAATTATGAAAAATTTAGTAAATTTAAAAAAATCCAATCAGTAGAACTGGAGATATGCAGCTTTAAAGTTTTAAGTAAAAATAGTGCCTAGAAGCACAAAGCGCCACCTGTGGTTATCTGGTCACGCCGTACTGAGACAAAGTCAAAAGTTCAGGCTGACCGAAATGGAGTGTGGGTCAGGTAAAGGGGCCAACTTAGATCCGCTAAACAATGTACCTTAAATACTGGTTTGCGGAGCATTGCAAGATCCCGCTTTGAGGAAGCGTCTCGCAGCAGCAGTTTCGAGGAGCTGGGAGACTGTGATGCAGAGTCCTGCGTCGTCGTTGAGATGCCATCGGTGAGAGTCTTGCGATGCGAAGTCCTGAGTCAAAGATGCAGCGCACACTGGCGGTTCCGAAAAAGCTGCGGGACTCAGATGCGAGCTTCGGTGTCTTGGATGCATCGCGCTGTGGCGGTTCCAAAGCGGAGCTGCGATTAGATGTGTCATTGCTACCCACAGGCCCACAGCTGGTTTAGCGGAGCACATTCAGACCCACTTCCAAGAGTCCAGGACTGGGATGTTACCACTTGGGGGTGGGGTAGGACTCACAGCAGACAGAGTCCAGATGCTGGGTTCAAGGTGGTTGGATCCTTTCTGGCCCTGAGGCTCTGATCAGGAGGCCATACCAACTAGCCCTTGGAGTCAATCTGGTGGTTCTGAGTTCAGGATGCAGGATGCAGGTCCAGTCCTCCTTACTCAGGCAGCAGGACAGCAGGGCAACAGTCCTTCTTGCAGAGCAGTCATTCTGAACCTTTCACAGGTCCAGAACTGTACTGAAGAGGTATGTCTGAGAGTCCATTATTTATACCTGTTGCCCACTTTGAAATAGGAGAAGATTCTGGCGGTTTCCACCCCAGAGGTGCTTGGAATCTTTTACCTTCCTGCCCTGGCCCTAGCTTGCCTGGGGTCACAAAAGATTACTGGCAAACCCTTGGTGAGTGTTCTCAGGCAGATCCTTTGTGATGTGCAAATATGGTAGGTGACAGCTCCTCCCTCTCATAAGGTCAGACATGGCCCATTCTGCCAACACCTATTCTCCTTTGTCTTCATTGTCTGGGAGCAATACACAAAGAACAACTGCCAGCTACACCTAGTCATGTGACCCAGGATACAGGCTGCAGGCACCAAATGGTTGGGACAAGAAAATGCCAATTTTCTAAAAGTGGCATTTTCAGAATTGTGACTTAAAATCCAACTTTACCATTAAAGAGGGTTTTAAATTACAATAATTTAGACACCAAACTCAATATTCCTACCTGCTCTCTATTGAAAGTTATCACTTATTAAATGTAAGAAGTTAACCCAATGCTATTGTTTGGTAGAGGCAGGCCTCACTTTAGTTTTTCACTACCAGGACATGTAAAACATAAAAGTACATGTACACTTTTTAAATACACCGCACGCTGCACTAAGGGCTGCTCAGGACCTACCCTAAGGGTGACATATATGTATTATAAAGGGAAGTTTAGGCCTGGCAAAAGATTTATTTTGCTAGGTCAAAATGGCAGTTTAAACTACACACACGTTGCAATGTCAGGCCTGGGACATGATAAATGAGCTACTTAAGTGAGTGGCACAATAAGTGCTGCAGGGCCACTAGTAGCATTTGATTTACAGATCCTGGGTACATGTGACACCTCTTTATTAGGGACCTAAAAATACATTTCATGTGCCAATTGGGTGTAAGCCTATTTTACCATTTTCAAAGGAGAGAGCAAGAGAGCACAGGCACTTTAGCACTGGATAGCAGTGGTAAAGTGTGCAGAGTCCTAAAGCCAGCAAAAACGAAGTCAGCAAAAACAGGACGATGGAAGGCAAAATGTTTGGAGAAAACCACATCATGGATGTCAGGCCCAACAACTATCTTTTACATGCCTTCTAGTGCCTAACTTGTTTTTGCTGTAAATTTCTCTGTACACTTTACTCCTGCTAACTAGTGGTAAAGTGCCTTGCTCCTCTCTAAGCATGGTAGAATTAGCATAGCCCTAATTCGCACATTCAATTTACTCATATGCCCCTAGTATATGGTAGCAACAGTAAAGAATCACTGGGGTTTGCCCTGATACCCATCCACTATCTGGGCTAAGAAATATCACACTATACAAAATAATGATGTGGAGGAATAGATACATTCAAAGTAATAATCGGATACATCAAATTACCCTATTCAATGGTACATCGTCCCATCCCAATTACTTATATTGATCAAAACCACATACCAACATTTATTCCTGAATGGAACAATTATTATCTTCGTTTAATTGTTCTCTAATTAATGCAAAAATCAAAGCGAAACATCAACAAAAACATTTTTACACAAACACTTACATATAATCACTTTGTCAGATATTGTTTCCTACCCCCCAATTTTCAGTTTCCGTGTTTGCACTCTAACTAACAGCAATCCACTGCGGGGTAATCCTATATACACAAGAGGTACAAGCTACTCCTCTGAGACCATTTTACATTGTGTATATCCAATTTTAACACAACTCTTTATTTATTTAATGGATTCCTCCATGCACCAACAGTCGACGCATTTCAGCCCTTTTTCATCCAGGCCTTATCAGGACAAGGGTATAAGGAACAACTTATAATGCCTCCCACGGGCAATGATATGCATCTAGGGTGATGTCCACGTACTACAGGCACTCTTCATTAGAATATCATGCTTACTAAGGCCGTTCGCTGGCACACTGTACCACAAGTGAAGCACCAGGTCCTCCTCCACGCACTCCGCGTCACTCAGTATCACTCTTCAGACAACGGGTCCAATTCCCGCGCTGTCCTTCCAAATCGTTGTGCTATGCTCAGAACTAGTTGCGAGCCGTTCCCCGCCGCCTTCTCTTCCGGGATTAGCTTTCCTCCTCTCTAAGCATGGTAGAATTAGTATAGCCCTAATTCACACATTCAATTTACTCAAATGCCCCTAGTATATGGTAGAGCATGTGCCCAAGGCCTGTAAAGTAAATGCTACTAATGGGCACTCATTGTGCCACCCACTAAAGTAGCGCTGTAGAACATGTCTGCAGGCTTGCCATTGAAGCCTAGGTGTGCAATTCCAAACTACCATTTGGACCTGGTAAAATAAACCTTTTGCCAGGCCTAAACTATCCTTTTTAATCAATCAATCAAGTCATATTTCTAAAGCGCTACTTGTCACCCATGAGGGTATCCAGGCACCAGCTGCTGGTTTTAGTCGAAAAGCCATGTTTTGAGTTCATTCTTGAATTTTGTCAGCAATGGTGCAGTGTTGAGGTGGAGGGGTAGGGTGTTCCAGGTTTTGGCAGAGAGGTGGGAAAAGGAGCATCCTCTAGTGCGGCAATGGCGTATGCGTGGTATCTCTGTGAGGATGAGGTGTGCTGAGCGGAAGTTTCTGTGTGGCCGGTGGAAGTATAGGCAATGGTTCAGATAGGCGGGTCCTTTGTCATGGAGGGCTTTCTAGGCATGGGTCAGGAGTGTGAAGTGGCATCTCTTCTGAACTGGGAGCCAGTGGAGGTTCTTCAGGTGCTGGGTGACATGGGTTCTCTTTGTTAGGTTGAGGATCAGTCTAGCTGCTGGGTTCTGGATCGACTGTAGTCTTTTCATGAGTTTGGTGGTGGTGCCGGCATAGAGTGCATTGCCGTAGTCCAGTCGGCTGGTGATGAGGGCTTGCGTTCCTCTTTTCCTAGTGTTGATAGGGAACCAATTGAAGATCTTGCGGAGCATGCAGAGCATGTGGATGCAGGCTGAGGAGATGGCGTTGACTTGACATTTAATGGATAGTTTGCTGTTGAGGATGATTCTGAGGTTTCGGGCGGGTTCGAGTTTCGATGGCCACCAGGATATGTTCCATAAGGCAGTGTGCTTGCTAAAGATGAGGACTTCTGTCTTGTCCATGTTGAGCTTAATTCTTTAAAAAAGGGGGGAGTTAGAGGAATAAGGAACAAGAGGGCTTGTCCTCCAAGTAACTACGTTATAATCACAGAGAGCCCTTCTGTTGAAAGAAGGTTTTTTTTTCTTCCCACTCTGATGTTTGTTAGGAAAACTGTGGGTTTTCCTTAGATAACCCTCACCCACCAGGGTTTCCCCTTGGTGGTATGCTTCATCATTGGGTTCTTCCTGTTCCGCTGTGGGACGGGGCGTGCTACGACCTGCATGTTACATGAGAGCACTTATTGTTGGTAAAATTTATTTGGATGAAGTTTCAAGGTGTGAGTGTGGTCGTATCAGCAGAATCCACCCCCTATGTTAGGGTTGGCTAAGTCAGGATTTTAGCAGACGTTAGATTTTGGCGAAAACGGCCGTTTTCGCCAAAATCTAACCTCTGCTAAAATCATGTGGGCTGCCTTGTAAATATCGCGATGTGAACGTCAGCGATATTTGCAACGTAGTCCATCCGGGGTACGCCCAGTAACGCCCACTTTGCATCTCATTAGAGATGCAAAGATGGGCGTTGGGGGAAAGGGCGATAATGCAAGGATTCACGCGATAGCGTGACCTTGCTGATTAGGCGATAAAATTATCGCCGCTTTTCGTCCAAAAACGGACGCAAAAACGGCGATAATTGTTTATCACCTCGTTGATAATATGCCCCTACATTTCTCACTATGTGGCTAAATGCTCTTCAGCAGACCTGGGTCCACAACAGAGTTCAGAAATTTAGAGGTGAAAAATACAGAGAAAAGGTGAAAACAAACCAAGTGGATGTATTTCTAACATCTTTTAAGTATTACTTTACAGTTTTTGCAGAAGAGTCTGTAGCAAGGTTTGAATTGAATACCATAATGATGGATTTGAGCAGTGAATTTTTTTTAATTTCCACAAATATGCAAATGAAGCTGCTTCCCCAAAGATAAAACAGGATTTGCTCCCAAAAAGAGCAGCATGTTAAGTCACATAACAGAGTGAGTATGTAAAGCATTGAGAGAACTAAAAGAATCGTTTTATTTTTGGTGACAACATTAGTAAATAAAATACGTAATATTAATTGTAAACAAGTCTCAAAAACAAGAGGAGCATGTTGGGCAAACGAACCTTACTGGTATAAAAAGAGATGAAGTTGAAAAACAAAATACACCCTGTTTGGGGACCAAGAAATCAAACACAGAAAGGAGAGGAAGTAGAGGCTGGATTAGTGGCCTACAGTGCGGTTTACGTGGCCGGGAGCCAGTACAGTGTGTATTGCTTGGATAAAATGTCCACTAAAAGGTCACAGGCTGAGACTAGTGGAAATTAACTTAATTCTAGAATAGCAAAGAATTTTCAAAGGTCATATAACTCGCATGTTAGCTTTGAAACCTTCCGTCTGACATATACTGTCAACCACAGACATATATTCTTTCATAAACATAGCTCAAGGAGAAATGTTCACGGAGAAGTCTAAACAACCTTGAGGTCTCAGATGTGCCGCTGCCATTTTACGCACATTTTCACAATCACATTGTTCTGGCACTACTAGTAAAGATACCTCATGCTTGAAAGCCCCTTAGGTTTGTTTTAATGAGTCGCAAAAAGATGCAGTCATTTGGTTTCGGATTCAAAAATTATAGGGGCATATTAGCAAGACCGCGATAAAATTATCGCCGCTTTAGCGGCAGGAAACTGCCGCTAAAACGGCGATAATGGGCTTGCTAATATGCGTTATAGAATTCCAATGAGCCCAGGTTAGATGTCCTCCACATCTAACCTGGGCTTCTATTGGAATTCTATAACGCATATTAGCAAGCCCATTATCGCCGTTTTAGTGGCAGTTTCCTGCCGCTAAAATGGCGATAATTTTATCGCCGGTCTTGCTAATATGCCCCATAATGCTTAAAAACATCTACTGCATGGAAAGACATTATTCAAGTCGACCATGGAAATGTAAGTAAAAGTTACGGCTATGTTTTTTAAACTAACTAATGTTATAGATTTGTGAAGAGAAGCTATTCTTGAGGAAAGTTTATGTCTTCCATAGGTTTAATCAAACTAACCAAATAATTAGCATATCATTAGGCACTAAATACATATGTCTATTGTTAGGTTGTAATGAACAACTTTGTAAACGAAATCGTCTCGACGAGCAAAATAATAAATAATAAATTTAAAAAACTGCTTGCTACAGGAACAGGATGTATTTCGATACATTCTCGAAGGCTGTCAGTAAAGTAAACACAAATATTCAGGGAATAAAAGAGCCATAGTTGTGGTGCAAGTGCCACACACCAGGGATCTCCTTGGGGTCTGCATCCGGTCGTTGGGATGGGTCAGTGGCTCTGTGAGCTGTACCTGGTCAGCTCATCAAACATTTTGGCTTGGTTGTTGCAGCTTGACTTTGTCTTCGAGGCACTGAGGTACTAAACCATGGATATACGTAACAATTAAGGGGCATATTATCAACGGCCAGCGATAATTATCGCTGGCCGTGCTTAGCGATAGATTTCTTATCGCAGGCTATCTCTGGAAATTATCGCCCTGGTAGCGCGTTATTAACAACACGCTTCTCCAGGGCGATAAAAATTCCAGAGATAGCGAGGTTATCGCCGTTTTGCAGGGAACATCGCTGGTTTTCCAGCAATGTTCTCTGCAAAACGGCGATAACCTTGCTGATATGACCCTGTGGTCGTATCAGCAGAATCCACCCCCTATGTTAGGGATGGCTAAGTCAGGATTTTAGCAGGCGTTAGATTTTGGCGAAAACGGCAGTTTTCGCCAAAATCTAACCTCTGCTAAAATCATGTGGGCTGCCTTGTAAATATCGCGATGTGAACATCAGCGATATTTGCAACGTAGTCCATCCTGGGTAAGCCCAGTAACGCCCACTTTGCATCTCATTAGAGATGCAAAGATGGGCGTTGGGGGAAAGGGCGATAATGCAAGGATTCACGCGATAGCGTGACCTTGCTGATTAGGCGATAAAATTATCGCCGCTTTTCGTCCGAAAACGGACGCAAAAGCGGCGATAATTGTTTATCGCCTCGTTGATAATATGCCCCTAAGTGCAGTAACATGAATCTCATCTGAATCCCACTGGAGCTCAGTGTAGTGAGCGCCGAAGCTCAGACACCCAGGTGCTCTATAACAAAGAGCAGGCTAACTGCAACAATCTGTAGTCCCCGAAGTAACCAGATTTGGCACAAAGTGGCACATAAATTAAGGGTAATACCATGATCAAGCTTCCAATTACTCAATGCTCACATCACCAATTAAGGTACCAACGAGAGGACGAAGGGAAGTTCTCACAGTGAGGGTGTTGAGAAAGGTAAGAGTGCCAGGGAAGTCTCAAAATGTTCATCTTGTTGGCAGACATGGTAGAGGGTCCAGAGAGAGTAGGAGGGTGGAGTGCCAATTTAAATACCTGTTGGTCCAGCAAATTATGTGCCTTTGTTATGCTGGCATATAACTTCAGGTCTCTATCCTCAGCCGTTCACCCTCCTTCAATAGTTAACATGTTGTGGCAGATAGCTCCAAGGGTGTGCACCACTCACATTATTTGTTAGAGAGCTCCAAGGGGCCACTGAGAAGCAGGGTATGATAGACTTTTATGGCAATCAAGCAGTGCCCGATTGGCTGGTCTGATGGATCAGTGTGTAGGTCAGGTTTCTTATCAGTTTGTGGGCATTTGTCATGACCAGGTGAACTAGTTTTTACTGCTGTTTTCCCTGATATTACCACAAGCACTGTATGCAGCAAACACAAATGCATGCAGTCTCCCATACCGTCGAAATACCCTAAAGCATGTCTTTATAAGTTCACAACTGATCTGGTTTGCATATGTGGGTCACTTTTTTACCTTTCTCGTTTGCTAATGGGGGCCGCTTTTATTTCGGTACCCAGCCCTATTTTATGTCCCAGTCCGACCCTGCTGACAAGCAGAAAAATCTGAGTGTAGGTAGCATAGGAACTGACCTAGAATTAAGCCCTGATCCATTAGTAGACCAGCCAGAAACTTTGCGAAGTGGAGATTGCAGCAAGATGCTTTGGACAGAGAGCAGTTTCTATTCTCAGCAATTGTGCCATGTCATCTAGCAGGTATATGACCCAGTTTAGTAACCTGTCAGAGCCTCTGGAACCTGAGAGAATGTGCTAAATTGTCATGTTCGACAGATAAGTATTTGTCTGGGTCAGTATATCATTACAAACACTCATCATTGTCAATTCGACCCAAGCACAGGGTAGATGCAAGGCTGGGACTGGTTCAGGGAGCTCTTGCATTTGAAAGAATCCTGAAGTTGGTTTACTGCTACTTTCTACAATATTTTATAATACTAAAACAGCTCGGCAATAGGGGAAAATTGTTGAGAGTCAAGGTTTTCTTTAAAGGATTATGTGGGGTGAGTATGGCACTTTTCATTTTTCTGTACGGTTCCAAAAACGAGAGAGCAGTGGCCAGCAACTAGAGTCAAGGTACCAGCATGTTCCTATATGGTCAGTGTGAGCAGAGAGTCTTCTGAGAGTAAGTGGCTTTAGGGCAGTGGTGTAATGCAAAATGATGGGGCCCACTTGCAGAAGGTGATGCCTGCCCCCCGCCTGAGATTCCCACATTTTACCTCTATCTATAAGCTTTAGACTGAGTGTGGGCCCACACCTCCCCTTATTTAAGGGCACCCAACATACATTTTTTTGCAGTTTTATATAGTGCAAACTCGACCCAAAGGTATGAGCAGCAGTTACATTACACAAGAACACTTAGGGACTGGGGAGATCAAGGGCCCGATGTACATAGGTTTATGTTTACGAATACCTGATAGCGAAATTTTGCGATTCGCTATTAGGTAATCACAAACAGCTATTTACTACAGTGTGTTTTACAGTGTCTCCGATTCCCAATGGGTCGCAAATTGACCTACCTTATTAATATTCTTGAGGTAGGTCACAATTTGCGACCCATTTGGAATTGCTAAAGTCACAGGGATCATGGCCTGCTGGGGTCAGTAGACCACCATGTCTGTGATTGCTATTAAATAAAGCAAAGTTTTTTTTTTTAAATGCAGCCCGTTTTCCTTGAAAGAAAATGGGATGCATTTCAAAAACAAAGATTACGTTTTCATTTCCTTTTTTCAGAGTAGGCAGTAGTCCGTGGGACCACTGCCCACTCTTAAATAACGTTTTACAACCATTCACAAAGGGCAAGGGTATCCCTAGTGGACCTCTTCCTGTTTGTGAATGGGTTACCACATACTTGAAGTAGGCAGTAAAATGCAAATGTTTTGAAACTGCATTTCTTTCACAAAACATTCACACATATCACTGACAGTCACTATTAGAAAGGGAAGACCTCAACATGCCATTTCTTAATACTGAATCGCTAACCCATTTTGCAATTTGGTATTAGGTTACAGAATTGCTCAATAGGGTTTGGTACATAGGAAAATGCTTTTTTTCCGGTTGCAAACAGCCTGATTCTGAGAATCTGGCTGCTTGTGACCTTCAAAAAGCATCGTACATCTGACTGTAAGTGATTTGCCCAGAATGACAGGATGTTGACCCGATGCCAACACTCAAACCTGGTTCCCCAGTTCCAAAGTCGGCAGTACTGCCCATAACACAACATCCTTCCCTCCTATCTTTCTTTCATCCTTACTTGAATTGTATGAGGAAAAAAAGAAATGAGTTATGATGGTCTCGTCTGATGCAGTGTTAGGTTGAGAAGACCTGCAGATTCCCCACTCGTTACAGGCACTGTGAGTTAGAATTTCCAACTGTTACTTGCAGCAAAATAGCATTTGTCTTGCCATGTATTAATTTGAGGCGCTGTTTATTACATCTTTAACAAAACACAAAAAACACTGGTTAGTAAAGCGGGACGATGCAGTGTTTGCACGGCAGTTAGGGATATTTGTTTTATTAAAACCACTGAAACGCTATGTGAAGGGAGTCACCCACAAGTGAAATCCTGATTGCACTATTAAACCTTGGTTGTGGAAAATCTAAAGCAGAAAAATGGTTCTAGTTCATAGGTCCTCAGAGTATTATTTTATTTTGTCCTTACATTCTTTTAATTTAGCCTTCTGTACAGAGTTCACCTGCAAGCAAATTGAGCATACAACTTTAGTTCTGCTGCACATAAAGCACTCAGGGGCATATTTACAAGCCCCTTGCACCACTTTTGCGCCGCCGTTGCGTCACGCATGTGACGCAGTGGCGACGCAAACCATGCGTCGCGTTGCCCTATATTTACAACGTGACGCATCTAGGGAGATGCGTCACGTAGTAAACCCCTGCGCCACATGAAACCTGCGTCAGGTTTCATGTGGGCGTACCGGCGCAGGGGGCGTTCGGCGCAGGAACGCCTCGAAGAGTGACGTAGTGAAATCTACAAGATTTCACGCAGTCACTTTTCTGACGCTGGTGCGTCAAATCCTTACGCCTGCTTCAAGCAGGCGTAAGGATTGACGCACCATGTTAGGGATAGGAAAGGTTGGAACAGTGCTGGAGCTGCGTCGCGCTTGCGACACAACTTCAGCACTGCGCCAACCTTCCGCTGGCAGATGCGTCACGCATCTGCTTATCCTTGCGCCATGATGCGCCGCATTGTAAATGCGGCACATCGGACGTGGCGCAAGGGTAAACTTGCGTGACGCATTTTCCCTGGCGCATCCCTGCTGATATGCAGGGATGCGCCAGGGAACGTAAATATGCCCCTCAATGTCTGTGCAAGTCTTCACTAAGGAGTGGCCTGAGAGCAGGAATGCCAAAGAAGGTGTTTATTGGATGCCATTTCTGGAGGGCCAAATAAGGTCTTCTTGTAAATGAAGCTATATCTGCAGATGTTTCATGATTATATTGTTACTTCCTACTCACCACCCGAGCACCTCCATCCTAAAGAAAGTGTGTGTGTGTGTGCACCTAGTACATAAGTAAATGTAGTTAAGTATAGATTTACTCTACTTGACACCACATATGTATACAAACACACACACACACACATATATATATATATATATATATATATATATATATATATATATATATATATATAAAATAAATAAATCTTATATGTATTCAACCTTTTATATACTGAAACAAGGAGTTTAATGTATGCCATGCCACTCCACAAAATTATAACACAATTGTTAACCGATTTATTTCCACTTTTATTGCATTAAAGTACTAGGCAGTACCTGCAGTGCAAGAAAGGTCTTATTTAGGATCAGTGTTGTAGGAATGTTAAGAGCAGGTTGTATGTTGCATTCTCACTTCCATGTTTACAGGCTCTTTGCATAAGCACTTGAAATAGAGTGGCTATGTTCCATGTGGCCCCTAGAAGTAAGTAGTGTTATCCAGGGGCGTCTCCTTCATTGGAGGGGAGGAGCGTCACCCCACTCATGCACCCTCTAAAGCCCCAGAGATAAAAAAAATAAAATGGCAATTGATTACCATTTTATTTTTTATCATCCCCATCCTGAACCCAGTGTCAGGACGGGGTGGGGCCTGCTGAGTAAGCAGAGAGGAGTGGTGGGCAGAAGGCTGCCTTTGCACTTGTTTAGAGTGTGCCTGTGTCTTTGGCCGGCCGTCTTGAGACGGCCAACCACACATGCGCACTTTAAAACTCTCAACCCAGCTGTCTTAAGACAGCTAGGGTGAGAGCAAGTGCAGGCATCCAGTGCCTTTGGGAGCGCTGAGAGAGGCTGCTCCCACCAATCAGGGAACTGCTCACATGCTGGTTAACAGCATGTGAGCAGGCCTCAATTGGTTAAGGGAGTTTGCTGGGGCCTGCACTGCAGTCCCAGCAGATGGAGTCGGACAGAGCAGAATGTTGTCAGGATCCTGTAACTGCTTTACTTTACTTTTTTCTTTTCTTTATATTTCTTTTGTTTAGCCACTCCCCCACCCTCAGTAAATGCCAGCCGCCACTGGTGTTATCTTACCATTATTTCAAAATCTACTTGTAATATTAAGTGTTCCTTAATTCATGCCCTTTGAAAAATATGGAAGTGGAGTACACACCAGAGGAGAAGAGCTCATCGCCTCATATAGTCTACTCTGAGCAGTTCCGATTTTAATCCCCACCTCAGTGAAATGCTGGATCTAAATGTAAGCTGAAGATAGGAATTCAGTTCAGCATGTGCGAGAAATTGGATTCTAGCTGCTCAAGTGAAGGCTCAACCACCAATAATTTATTGCCAGCATCCTTAAAAAAAGGAAGGATTTACCCTTCAGCCTCTTCCTTGGGATGCAAGTTATGGCTTATCTCGTCTCATATTTCTCGATGAAAGCTCAGTGTGTCCAAAATATATTGTGTTACCCACGTGATACCCTAAGCACATCATTCCGATCTCATCATCACATTTTTCAGAGAAGATATTTCTGAAGGTAAAGTATACACTCAAATGGTGGTGGAGAAAGTTTGAAGGGAAGGCAGAAGACACATGATGAACTCTCTTTTGCAAGATGCAGAGATCTTGAGATTAATGAAAGGAAAAGAATAGTTGGAACTACACTGGGGTTCACTGTCTCACAGAAAGTGAGCATGCACATACGCCATCTGCCTTATACTTGTAATAAGATAGAGGTGGCTGGGATGTAACTACAGAGCAATTGTAAACCGCTGAGCTTGGGCCCTATAAATATGAAAGCTGTGTAGTGTAATTTGCACTACAAGTTGATCCTGAATATACGTCTTTAGATTGTCCAGCAGCACAGAACGGGACTAACTGAGGTAGTACCGTGTGGCGTACGTTTTGACGAATGTGTGACTACAAAGGACACCACCCCCTCTGTGACCGAGATGCCGGGTCCCCCTAAAATCTAGGGTATCAAGCCCCTACTCATCAGACGTTTGGGTAGGACCCAACTTGAGTGATTTAATAAGATACTCTCCCACTCCAGTATATTTAGGATTATTTAGGAACCTAATCATTCTCCCTAACATTAGGGATCCACATGCCCTGATGAACGCCCCAGACCTTTTAGGCTAATCTGGTTGGACAGAAACATGTTGACAGACAGATATTTGGGTGAGTCATTGATCTCCATGACCCATTCACTTTAGTTTTTAATCATACCTAGTGTCCAGTTGATTGAAGGTATTGTCCATGGAACACTAAGGTATTTTTACTTTTTCATCTGGATCCCCTTTCATGTCAGTGTTGTCCAGTAAGATTTATCCAAGAACTCCCTCCTTCCGTTAAAGTCTTCGAGGAGGTTGAGTCCGTCTCGGTGGCACTGTCCTACCGAGGTGGGGAGAGGACTCCTATGATGAAGCATGACACTACTAAGTGTGTGAGGTTTCCTCTTCCACTAAGGATGACCTTTCCTGGGTAACAAGCCTAGGCTGAGTTTTCTCTTCTCAGGATAATCTGACAGATGTATATTCAGGATCAACTTGTAGTGCAAATTGCACTACACAGTTTCCCATATTAGTAGCCACCGTACCTACTTTGTGTTAATTTCTTGATACGAAGGGACGTACGGTGTCTCGCCCTTCTCCTCTCATTACCCTGTGTTTTCCCTATAAATATAAAGACAATGTTGACTCAAATGGTCAATCAGAGATTGTCTATCACAGAAAAGAGACCTAGAATCCGGTAACTGCGGAAAAAGCAGTTCATCGTATTGTTGAATTATCACAAAATACTATTGTCGGTAAAGATATCTGTGCTGACAAAATGCACGAGTCGAGGGCCAACATCATATGAATCCCGAACCTGCCCGCTGTTATTGAGAGAGAGGAGTATGTGAGCTTCACAAAAAAGGCTTAGTTTTAGCCTAGATGTGGGTAAGACGTTGTTCTCATTGAAGAAAGTCATGAAAACTGCCTGGGAGAAAGGAGAGTTCAGGGGCAGCATAGCCTGGTAATCAATTACTAGGCCATTGGATCCCAGGAAGCAGGAATGCCCCGTCAGGGTTGCAATAAATTAGAAAGCGGAGATGTATCCGTTAAAAAGGACACTTATCCTCGCTGATGTCCATGATCAAATTCAGAAATTAGAACAGGGCTTCATAAGGCCAGGATGGAGGCAGCATAGTTGGTAAAAAGAGCTTCTCTTTGGCAGCAGGGAAGGCTGAATTTCCTCTAGAGAGGGAATCACATTCCTCTCTGGAAATGAAAGATACTTGCTTTTCTTAAACAGAATGAGTCAGATTTGATAAAAAGTTGTGAAAACATAAAAGTGGTACCTAAAGGGCTGCAATAAGAGGCTTTTAGAGCATGGTAGATACAGATCAAATATATTCAAATGTGTGTTTCCTGTCTAGCATAGTCTATCCTGACCCCTCCTGGTAGCCTAGAAATAATATTAGGCCTTAAATTGGAAAGTGTGGGGGCAGCCTAATGGCATCCCAAATGACATCATCAATTACATCATAGGCAACACCTTTATTAGCATTGTCAGTGCTTCATAAAGTGCATATCTCATCGGCAGATGGTCTATGGCCATGCCCAATTTGTAGCATACACAGTGTTTATTCTTCAGCCATGCACAGTACCTGCCCTTTGCAAGTAAATCAAACATACAAATCTTGGCAAATTATTTTTCAAACTGAGCATCATTATTCTGGGAATATCACGTTACACGCCTGTACGTATGATGGAGTGCCTTGGTCGTTGGTCATACTTTGCCCCATGGATAGCAGGGCTTTGGGAATACAGATCATGGCCACAAGGATTGCCCTGAAAGCTGTGCACAGAAGGTGTGCACAGAAGGTTGGACAGGTTCGGCTTTAGGGGGACGAGACCGTTCCCACCACATCAGGCGACGTTCTTAGGAGGCGCTGTATTTTGGAATATCTGATCAGGTTAGAAGCACCTGCTGCAGAGTTCCTTGTGTGTTCTGTAATATTCCCTTCTCCTTATTTGCAAAGCGGCGTTAAGCCACTTGATGTGGCTTAACGCCACCTTGTAAATAAGGCCCCTTTTCATGCTTCACTTAGCGTGAAAGGGGCGTGTAGTGGGTGTTGCAGTGGGCATTCCGCCGCAACACCCACAGCGCTGCCCTATATTTACAAGGATGGGGCAGCACCAAAAACTAATGCGAGGTAAAACCTGGTCTTAGAATGGCGATAAGAGGAGAAATAATACATTTCTCCTAGTTTTGTGCTCGTTCTATTTGTGCTGCATTCTGTAGCACACATAGAAACAGCTAATCGCCTTTAAAGATTGTTTATGTGCAGGAAGGTGCCCCTTCTTGCACATAAACAATCACCCTGCAGCGCAGGTACTCTTGCAACATGGCCCAAGGGTGCCTGCTCTGGCGCTAGGCTGCTCTTTTAGAGCCAGCGCTAAGGGAAACACAGGGGTGTGCTGTCCGTTTTGTAAACATGGCACATCCCTGCGTTTAAAAAATGTCGGAGGGCGGCATTACCAATTTTGCCGTAACACCGAGCTCTGACATTTTATTGTAAATATCCACTGGAGTTTCCTCGAGAACAATGCTAGGAGACAGTATGCATTATTGCAACTCGGGGCATTGTCCAGGAACTTTCAACAAAGGTATGTCTGCATCAAACACTTTCTGGGAATTTTGTTAGGAAATATGGCTCCCTAGTGCAAGCTTCAAGCTCCCTTTCCCTGCAATATGCTTGTGCAACGTGGAGCCCTGTGGGGACTCAGGAAATGTGACATCGTTTTAAGCAGCAGCAACATGACTGCCATTCAAACCTTCTCAAAAGAGCACTTCAGTGTAGAAATCGCCTTAACCTAATGCACTAGGCAGACAGACTGCCTGCTTCTGAGCACTTTGCTCCATGTCTGAATGTCAAGTGTCAAAGAGGCATTGTTTTATTTGTGTCGGCTCTGGGGAGTCTGGTGTTTAAATCCACTTTGCTGACATTCGCTCCTGCAGACAGATTAAAACAGTCCCTGCTATTCCCATTAGAATAAGGAAAGAATGAACTGCTTCCCGGAGCCACAGCCCATTCGACGCAAGAAATCCTGTCATTCACAAGGCCCTTCTCTGAAGAACGCGAGAGTGGAAGGTGTTTTGTAGACAACATACAAGTTTGATAAGGAGAAGATTCAAATAAATCAGGCTTTATTAAAACTCCAAAGCACGAATCGCCAACATATTTTTGGCAGAATATGTGGACACCGTGGGAATAAATAAGCAAACAGAATTCCGAAACGATAAAACATATACAAAACATTTCACGTTTGTAGTTTTGGCTTTGGCTCTAGAGACAGAAAGGACTATCAATCACAGTCAACACCATGTTTCGGCACAAACACCACTGGTATAGCAAGGGCCTGTGTACGGTCTTGTGGCGCTAAGCATTTCACACCTTCACATGCTGGAATAGTCCAAGCAGCAACTGCGGTCATAAAAAGTTTGCTAGGATTTTTTTTTTCTCCATGAAATAAGTGTTCCGCTAGGGGTTCACTAGATTCTATTACTGCTTAGGAGTTAGCAAATTCGATACGAGTGTAATTTTTCTGAACTCATTTATATTTAATTTAATATCATATACATTTAAGTCATGTATTTGTAAACTAGAGAACATTATTGGAATGTTCTTCTAAAAAGGATGGTATAATAGACAATGGCCCATGCAATTAGAAGCAAAGCCAAAAACTTCATTGCTTCAGTAATAAAAGTTATTTTGTAATACATTCAAATGCAATACAAACAAGGAGAACCAATCAGAAAAAACAAAAAACATCAAATAATAAAACTACATTTTTGTAAGGTGACAAGGATGTTCCTACACTCTCTATGTAATCTAAACATGCTAAGCATTTTATTCTTATTTACTGTGCCATCAATTACTGCTAAAGGGCTGACTCGTGTACAGGCGGCTACCAAAAAACAAACCTTGCTGTATCATGCTTTGTATTATTTTACTTTATTGCAAAAGATTGACAAACAGCTATAGCCATTCTTGTCGGCTCTACCAAAACGTGATTCGTGTTTAATTTTCACATTCTTAATTGGAGAAAGGGGCTATTGAAACAACAAGGCCCTTTGGCTACTGCGTGTTTTTACCGAAAACAGAACTCCTGTGAGGAAGATCGCTGAAGGTAGAAGCGTCCCCGTGCTGGTTAATATTAATGGAGTCTTTTGTGTATAGCATTTATTATTTATTATAGCATTTATTAGCAAAGAGTTTACATTTTGTATGTCCTATAAGTTCCAGGCACTGTATTACGATCCCGTTTCTACCCTGTGCTGGCACATTTTGGTGTCTTTTGAGCATACATTAACTCAAAATATCTCAGAGTTAGTGTTGTTTCGTTGGGAACAAAGCACAGAAGCACAGTGCAGCATTTGACTCTTTGGGGCATATTCTCAAGGACTCATCGCCAATTTATCGACACTTTAGCGCCGCAAAAGTGGCGATAGATTTATCGCCCTATTCCCAAGCTGGTTCAAACTGCCGATTTCGCCAGTTTTCCAGCGATAGCTGCCGCAAAAAACATTGCCACGTATGAGAGCGACAACTAACGCTAATGATATGCAGAGTAGGCGTTCCCGTGCAAAAACACACGAAAACACCACTTCGCGATATTCTCAACGACCGGCCAGCTCGGTGAAGCGAACCAAAAACAGGCGATAAGGCGCGTTAGCAGCAGGGATTTAACATTTGCCTTTTACTGGTGTTAAGCAGGACGACAACCTGCAGTATGAAAGAGAGCCCAGCCCAGAGCCACATCTGAAGACCAACAGATGCCATGGAGCCAATGATCATGCAGCTCGGAGACCCAAGAGGGCCACAACACCCATCGCCACCACCCCCAGGCCGTCCCTCCCCGGACCACCCCCTCCTCGGACTACCACCTAGGCAGCGCAGCAGAAGGCAGCGGACGTTCCTAAAACGCACCAGCCTCAGACACACAATGCCAGAGGATGCCATTGCCACCTACAGGCTCAAAAGGACAACCATCCTCTGCATCCTGACCCACATTGCCCACATGCTGACGGTACCAACACAGCGGACAACCAACATCCCTCTGCAGACAAAGCTGCTGGCTGTGCTGCACCTATTGGCCTCTGGCACCTTCCAACCAACAACAGCCAGAGTCGGAGGAGTCTCACAGCCAGCCCTATCAAACCACCTCACACATGTCTTGGATGTATGTCCACAAAAGCAACAGCGGGCCGCTGTATCCGCACCACACGCTAGTTCCAATTCGTAGTGTACCTGCGCAACCAACCCCAACACCAGCCGTTGCCTGACGCCTCTGTGCTCCAGATCCAAGATTGTAGTTACCGAAATGGGCGTGCGCAGGTCATGAAGTCCAGTAGTCAACAGTAGTGTAAAAACAGTTCTTTATTACAAATACATAAATCAACAATACGAAAAGCTCAGCCAACGCGTTCCATTCCCAACGGGGAACTCCATCAGGGCAACGTGTGGATTCAATTAACTGCATATGCTGCGGGAACTCCCCAATACAATTCCATATTCCGAAAGTCAGTATTCAGAAACCTGTTGGATAAATGATGACAATAGTCAAGCGTCCGTATAGTCACAAACGTAATCTGGTACAGTGTATTGCACTTGGAAAAACCGGAATGCTAACAGGTATGATAAATCCTGCATAAAAAGACCGTAACAGAAGTTCGTGTGGGCGTAACCTTCGTAGGAAAGAAAAGGAAGGTCACAAGCACACGAACTTCTGTCCAGGTCTCATTATGCAGGAGTCATCATAGCTGTAAGCATCACGGTTTGTATCAGCTTGATACCCCTGCACCTTCACTACCTCCACACTGCGCAGGAACAGCTGGAGACCAAGCAATGGAACTACGCCATAGCTGGCTTCCCGCACGTGTTGGGGGCAATTGACTGCACACATGTACTACTTGTGCCCCCTGCCGACACTGCACACAATAACCGCAACAGAAACCACACACATTCCATCAATGTGCAGGCAAAAGTGGACCACCGGGGCCTGTTCACGAATGTCGTCGCAAACTTCCCAGGCAGTGTGCATGATTCCTACATCTTCCGCAAGTGCATCATCAACCAGCGCTTTGAGGATGGCACCTATGGAAGTGCACTGCTCGTCGGTAAGTACCAACTGAGCACACCACACACCTCAACTCCACAATCATACAACTCACAACTGTGGGAATGCACACGTTACAAAATCACATACAACATGCCAATCAACAGGCCCAACTACCAGACACGACAACACAAGTAACTGTGGTAACTGTGGCCAGCCATGTAGACAAACCATCCACGGCATGGCACCTCTGCCACACAATTGCAGAATGTGGGGAGAGGTGGGAACAAAGTATGTGCAAAGGAGGCAAGTGACCCATCAATAAGAATGTACACAATGCCAAGTGTGGCGGTGATGTGCTGGACAGACTTCAGTATGCAGAGCACAGACATGTCCATGTGGACAGATATATTGCTGGTGTTTGTAGTGTTGTGGACAGTGGACGCAAACAGGTTACCTCAGGCAGTGTGGAAGACCTAGGACATGTAGCTTTGTCGCCCCCCCCCCAGTAAGCGTAAGCGGAGTGGCCTTGGCCGGCGTATGTCATGAATAAATAGTCCGGGGCTCTGGGCCTGGTTCAGTTCTGGGATGGCCACCAAAGTAACTACTGCGTGTGTCTCTCTGTCCGCCATATCCTGTCCATAGGCCTACACACACGTGGTCGACCACCTTCAACGGCCAGATTTACACTGGAGATGAGGTGGCTACGTCCCAAGCCAACCCGCGCACATCTCGTCATTGCATGCAGGGTCGTGTCTGCCAGGGTGGCACCCCCCACCCAGCCACGAGGCCGCCGCCGTGACCGGTGTGCCTGCGCGATCCTGTGCGCCTGCTGCACCCCAGCCCTGGTCCCCAGACCAGTACGCCGCCCAGCGATGACTGGCCGCCCCTACGCACAAAGGCCTCAATGCTCACCTGCCGCCACCGGCGTGTCTCCAAGAGGGCCCACCACATGCCGGTGCAACCTCCTCAGCCGATCGCTGGATTCTGCGCCACAGGCCCCCAGCGCACCCTGCGGCACCACACTGCGGAGTCATGTGTGTGCTGACTGCTGCCTTCGGCGTACACTGTGCTCCAGCAGGGCCCTCAATTCAAATCGAATCTTGATTTGCAGGACGGCGTATCGAGGTCTACGCATCATCGCAGGCTGCACACCCGCTCAGCTCTTCAGGTGCCCCTACCTCAGTGCACCACAAGTCACCGTCCCGTGGCGGTAGGTCCGTGCCGGCAGCAGTGCATCGGATGCCACCAACTCTGTGCACCGCAAGTCATCGTCCCGTGGCGGTAGGCCCGTGCCGGCCGCAGTGCATCGGGTGCCACCAACTCTGTGCACCGCAAGTCATGGTCCCGTGGCGTTAGGCCCGTGCCGGCCGCAGTGCATCGGGTGCCACCAACTCAGTGCGCCACAAGTCATGGACCCTTTATGATTGAGTCTCGTGGTGCGGATGCCATCATGTCACCTCCGGCAGTGGGGAATGTGATGTGGTAGGCCCCTTTTATTGGCAGGGTCCTGTGATGCCTGTGCTTGATGGGTGTGGTGTGGGTGTAAACCACCCCTCAGGGAGTGGCTGTGGCATGCTGACAACTAGACCAGTGATCAGCAGATCATTACAGGGAAGACCTGGGACATGTAGCTTTGTCGTACCCTCTGTTAGCGTAAGCTGAGTGGGCTGGGCTGGCATATGCCAGTCCAGCGTAGGGGTGTGTACAATGAGCCCGGGGCTCTGGGCGTGGTTCAGTACTGGGCTGGACAAGGAAGTAACTAATGCGTGTGTGTCTGTTGTAGTGTTGGCGCCAGCCAGACCGCAATCTGCAATGTTGCACCCTGTGACTCAAGTCCCACAACATAAGCAACATGGACGTAAGGGGGAATCACTGACCCTACATTCATCCATACTTTCATACTTGAATGATCATAGACATGACAAATCTGTGTGAATCTGAATGTTTTATTCACATTCAGTGGAGTGTTGAAGCTGGAGCAGTACAGGGCCATGCAAACCCCACTTTACAATGTTGCCCCGTGGAGGGCCAGCCAGAGTCCTTCAGGGAATGACAAGTTCATGAGAAGAGGAAGAGTTCATTCCGCAGTCTGATTGCTGTGTCATTGGTAACCAAACAGAATATGACAGTCCATGTCGAGGTCCAAGGTGAGTGTATCGGGGGACAGTGGAAGGTTATGATGCAGAAGGCAGAACCAAGCAGAAACAGGCCATATGGCGGAGATGAATGCTACCGCTTCCTTCTTACCACTATGGCGGAATCATCCGCATCTTCGTCTTCTGGTGTGTCATGTGCCTCACATGTGGGTGGTGGTGTTTTGTCAGCAGCACTGTGTGGCACTGAGACATCAGGGGCCGGAGGTGGAATGTCTGCCGCACTGTGTGGCAGTGACACATCAGGGGCCGGAGGTGGAATGTCTGCTGCACTGTGAGGCACTGACACATCAGGGGGCGGAGATGTGGATGTAGAAGCAGCAGCAGCATTCATCGGCGCCAGGCCTTGTGGCAGCAATGCCATGATGAGGATCTGCAGGGCATGGAAGATCCCAGCTACATCTCGCTGGTGTGCAGCCGTGGCAGCCATTCTTTCTGCCTCCATCCGCTCCCTGTTCTCCATGACCCTCCACATGCATCCCAACTCCCGGCTGAGATCGCTGGAGCCACTCTGACTAGACAGTTGTCCTTGTCTCAGAGTCAGGACTCCAGCGATGTCAGCCATGGATCGTTGGAGAGCATGGAGTGGACTGTGGGTGTCCGTTAGGGACTGTAAGTGGTCCCTGATGGGACTTAGACACCCACGAATGGCATCTAGTTTGGCTGCCATGAGGTCGAACCCCACCCGCACCTGATCAGCCATCTTCTCCTGGCCCCCTAACACATGGCGTTGGAAGGTCATGTGTTGTTCGTGGGGGTCCTGGGAGACAGCCGGGGTGGTGGGTGCTTCCTGCTGTGTGGTCTGTGCAGGGGGTGAGGTCTCCTCGATGCAGCTGGGCTGCCCTGCTCCTGGAGGTGAGGTGCCAAAGCTGTCCATGAGCTCTTGGAGGGCGTCGGTGCCGAAGGTGTGGAGGTCCTCTTCGTCATCAGTGAAGAGATGTTGTGTCTGCTCTGCAGGAGGTGTTGATTCTCCCTCTGCAATGTGAAGGGGAGATGCAGTTTAACATTGTGTTCACATGTATGTTGACGCATTGTACAAGTTTACATACAGACTGCATGATAATGTACATTGTGACTGTTTGGGAGGAGCTGCCTATTTGATGCGGGACAGTAGACATTTCGACAACATCACGGATGTGTGTTTGTACTTGTACATTATCATGTCACATTTCCCTGATATGCCAAATGTGATTGGCCAGTTTCTACACACAAGCGGCACCAGTTGTGTCACCTGTACTATTGTGAACGCGTTGCAGTTTGTACCACATTGTTGTCAATGTTGATGTGCTCTGGATGTTATGTGTGTGTGCTGCATTGTGGGAGAGTCGCCCCTGCAGCTCTGATTTTGCTGCCCCTTATCCCTTTCAGGCGGTGTGCCTTTGACTTCTGTGCTTATACAGTGCTGAGATGTTGCATACTTGGGTAAATTGGGCTCTTGGTGGGAGTTGGGACTCTGGGGCATGGTTTGTCCGCAGTTGTGTTGTTGAGGTCAGGGGTTGTTTGTGCACGTGGATGTGTCAGAGTGTGACCTGCTCCTTTACGGATGTGGTCCACACTCAGCCACCTCAGTGTTGTGGCATGCAACATGTCATGATATATTGACTGCAGCCATGCTATTCGTCATGCAGTGTCACTTGCATTGTCAGTGTGGCTCACAGACATGCCGCTTTGCTGGGTTTGGCACATGTGCATGGGTTGGTTGTGAGATTGGTGATGTGTGGGTAGGGCCCCCTCTGGGCACATAGTCGAGGGGGGCCTAGTTGCTGTTTCTAGGTGTGCTGCAGTGTGCCAAGGGGATCAGGGACATGATCCAGAGTCATTGTGGGTGTGCACTGTGCTATACTTAATTGTGCATGTGTGACATTGTGCCCATCTCCCCCATCCCCCCAGTCCCTGGTCGTTACCCTGTTGCTGTTGTGTCAGGTAATGTTGAGCAGTGTCCAGTCCCCCAACTCCTGCCACCGTCTCCCCACTGATGACTAGGGACACCATTTCCTCCATCTCATCCAGCTCCTCCTGTGGCGCTGGACTCCCACCTCCAGTCTGCATTGCTGCCTTCTGGTTGTTGCTGAGTTTCTGCTTGGTTTTGCGCTTCACATCATTCCAGCGCTTCTTGAGCTCTTCCATTGTCCTCCTCAGCACTCCGACTGCATTCACCTTGTCCAGGATGGACTGCCATATTCCATTTTTTGTTGCCAATGACACGGTGGAGGTGGCGAACAGTTGTTGATGGTGTTCTACCACCTCCGTTATCAGGATCCTGTTTTCCTGCGGACTGAAACGCGTCTTCCTCTTCTTCTTCTCCTTGCACTTCCCTGACCCCGAGGTCCCAGGCTGGTCCTCCGTGGGGCTTGTGGGGTTCTGGTTGTCCTCTGTACTTGCTCTGGCTACCTCCATGGTGCTTCGCAGTTGTTTTGGTTTTGCTTGTGGTTTTTTTTTCTGCTTTTATAGTGATTTTTCCCGCCTGAAATTGTGTGAATTGCAGGCCTGGCGCAGCTTATCGCTGATTTTTTTATTGCGGTTGGGCCCATCGCCACTTTTTTTACGTTCGGCTTTAGATTTTTATCGCAGTCCCGGTAATTTTATCGCGGACATTTGATGCATTGTCGGGAAACTATCGCATGTTACCGCCGTGTTGGGAATACGGCGTTAACACGGAGTTATTTTCCCGCGATAGACGGCGATATGTAATATTGCGTTAACCTATTTTGGCGATGGTTATCGCATGTTCTTGAGAATATCCCCCTTTGTGTTTTCGAGCTCTGCTGTCAGCAAAACATGCACTAACTCAAAGATATTTTGTAAGTTAATGTGGGGGATATTCACAATGAAGTGGCGGTGAGAGGCGTTAGCCTCCTTGGCTTAACGCCTCTCACCGCCACTTTGGAAACGCCAGACTGCACCCCTTTCACAAGAATGTGGTGCAGCCTGGCGTTTCCCCCTGCGACGGCGCTAAGTCTCACGACTTAACGCCAAAACAGGCACCCTTGCACCAGAGCGCAAGGGTGTCTGCGAGCAGGAAGGTTTGTTAATGCACAGGAAGGTGTGCTGCTACATGCAGCACACATGGAAAAAGCAAAAACGAGGAGAAATAAAGCTTTTCTCCTCGTTTAGCCACCTTAAGACCTGATTTTTCTAGGTCTTAAGTTTAGCGCTGCCACCTATTATCGCCGCCCTTGATAATAGGCGGTAGCGTCAAACTCAATGGGTGTTGCGGTGGTACGCCCACCGCAAAACCCACTGCACGCCCCCTTTCACGCTAAGTTTAGCGTGAAAGGGGCCCTATTCTCAAGGCAGCGTTAAGCCACTTAACGTGGCTTTAAGCAACGTTAAGTGGGTTAAGGCTGCCTTGGGAATAGGGCGCTGGCCCTATCGCCACGGGAACATCAAAAAAAGTGACGTTCCCTTGGCAATAGGGGCTTGTGAATATGCCCCAATGTATGTTTTTGAGGTACCACAAAGAAAGGCACATACCACTTGTGCACTGGCGCAGCGCAGAAAACGGCACCATGGTATGTCTTCTGGAATGGCTATGTCCCAGTTTAATGACGCAGCAAGCATGAAAGGATGAACTGGTCTTGTCATTTTTAAGGCAAGGGCTTTTGGCTTTGCCAGTGCTTGGATCTGAGTTGGTGTGGGACAACGCAACGTGCTTAATATGCTGTAGATTGATAATTTTCTTGTGCTCTTAATTATGGATCTTATAAACGCATGTCTTTCACGCACATGATTTTTTCCTAGAGTGAGAAGTAACATTTTGCTGTATTTCAGAAATGTCACTGTTAACTAAATGTTGTGATTCAAAGATAAGGTGCTATTAGTAATAATTATTGGCATGAAACTAAAGGGTCTCTGTTCTATATCGAGTTATATCTGCAGTCTCCAGACATGGAAAACCACATGCTTTTAACTATGTTAAATAGACAAATAAAGTGTAGTGCAAAAAAAAACTTGTTACCTATGACTCTCATAGAGAGCCTCTATCGGTTATATCAGTTTCCAAATCTGGTACCTCACTGCTATGCGGTATCACCAGTTGATAGCAAAACAAATGTTCACATATGGAAAAGGGAGGAGAGACAATATTACGTATGACTTGCCATTACTCCTTTGCCTCAGCCTGGCAATTGTAAGCAGGGGCAGATGATTTTGGGGGCTATACATAACATAACAATATAGATGGTTAACTGTGAGTACCAGGGATGTTTTTCACCTCGGGGAACTGAGTGACATCATAGATAACTTGAGCGTCACTTTTGTTGTCTATTTGATGTGAATCAATCAATCATTCAATTTAACTTTATTCGGTCTAAAAAACAATAGGCCATAAAAGTACATGGAAATATTGCACGTAGCTATAATCACACATAAAAACTTAAAAATAATTGTACATTAATAACTGTTAGAAAACAAGTGCAAAAAGGACTTTTGGGGTTCGACAACACATCAAATAATACATAAAATAACCATGCTTGAAATGAGCAGAAAAGTGCAAGTCGAAGTCAGATTTCCGTGCTCCATTATAGTATTACAAGCAGTAGATGCAGTTAAAAGAGCATGAGGAGGAGATAGAGAGGAGAACAAAAACCTCAAATAGGGTCCGCCATGTGTTCCTTCTAACCCCCAAGAGTAAACCCAACAGCTATATACTTAGCAACACTAAGCAAAGTGCTGCTTTCAAAAAGGCACAGATGGTGAAAACAATTTCGGGTGAACGCAGGGATTGTAAGTGGAGGAGAGCTGGTCTACAGCAGTGGAGGCCTAGCCTCCGTAACAAGGGTCTCAGAAAGTGCTTTCGTGTAAGGCTGTATAATTTACAGAAGAACATAAAGTGCAATAGTGATTGTGCAGAATGATTATCACAGGGGCAGAAGGAGACTATATTCCCCTCTGGGTTTTAAAAGTGTTTGAAAAATAGAGAACAATAAATTGTCTCTGCTCTGAAGCGGAAAAGAAGTGAACGCTCCCATCTTGACAGGTCCAGCGACAGATACAAAAGGGGTCATCTGTGTATAAAAGACTATAATAATGCAACACCGAGGATTTGGATAACTCGTGTTTCAGCCTAATGTTTGCGCGGTGGTCCTTAAATAATGTTTTCACCTTCATCTTGGCATTTTTTGGGATTCAAATGGGTTTGGTAAACCACCAGGATATACAGATGAAACCAAGAGTGTCCCGTATATAACTCAGACAGAGTATAGAGTGTGCCTTATCCAACGTCAGGAAGTCAGATATAATATCCTTACAGAGCTTAGTAGCTGGGTTCAACCGAATACTAACCCATAATAAAAGTGGTGCCAGCTGAATCTTATCCTCGATAAAACCCTGGTTTAACTCAAAGTGTGTAATGAGGCTGGGAGTTGGCGGCGGTGTACTTAGCAACCATCGCAAAAAGTGATTTTCCTCTGCCTGAAGAGAACAGCATTTGCTGAAACCCCATACTCCAGCTCCATAGGTGGCTACACTAATGCACTGCGAATTGTAAACTTTCAGTGGTGGAAACACAGTCCCCCTAATTTGCGGTCTAATGAGGTTGCAGACTGTACCCGCGGTTTTATTTAATTTAACACTGGCCTGAGCGAGATGGGTTTTCCATGACCCTGTTGAGCTGAAATGTAATCCTAGATAACAAAAGTTCTCAACAGTCATCAAAACATGCCCCTTAATACTAATTTTATTTAGCCTTAATTCGCCCGGGACACAGGACGTGATGTGCGACTTCGAATAATTAGTATTTAAATTCATGAAGGAAGCAAAACAGTCCACCTGATGTCTCAGTGCTTTTGGAGTGAGGGCTAGCCATACCGCGTCATCAGCATACAGAAAAGCGGGGATTGAGGAGCCTACAATTCTGGGTATTTCTGTGTGGGAAGTAGGTAAATGGGCTGTTAATCCGTTGATATATAAAATAAATAATAAAGGTGCCAATATACAACCCTGCCTCACTGTACTCTTCAGGGAATTCAGAAGAAAGCTCCCCAAGTGAATTTAAACGAACCAAAGCTGAAAGGTCTGAATGCAGGCAGTACAAGAAATTCACCAGAGGGGGGTCCACGCCTTGATCCAGCAACATTAACAAGAGTTTGGTTCTGTTCACTGAGTCGAAGGCGGTAGATAAGTTCATGAAAGCAAAGTAGATGAGGGAACGTTTGGCCTTAGTGTATTTAGAGATGGTCAGAGCCAGATTCAGACATGGTTCCTACATTTGGCCAGAATCCAAATTGAAAAGGGGAGAGTATGTCCCTGTCAGCTGCCCATTCGACCAGATGGTCATAAATTACTCTACCGATGATTTTAATAGTGCTGTCGATAAGTGAGATTGGTCGATAGCACTTGGGCGACATGCGGTCACCCTTTCTGAATATGGGTACTATCGTTGCGGTAGACCATGACGGGGGAATAATTGTAGATAGGAAGTGTTAAGTGTATTCGTGATAAGGGGACCCCAGATTTCATGCATGGATTTCAACAAATCCATCTGTGCCCCATCTGGACCTGGGCTTTCCCACCCTTGCATTGGTGGATGGCCGACTCAACTTCCTGCATAGTTAATAAAAGTGGGGGGGAGTTCTGCAATCTGTTGAGGAGAGTATCAGACATAATTGGTGTGTCCTCAGTGTGGTAGATAGAGGCAAAGTGGGTAACCCAGTCTGCTCCTGAGATGTTATTTTGGAGAGGGGGATTGATGGAGGAAATCCTGCATCAAATTAACTTTGCTAAGTCCCATAAGGATTTACTGTCCTTTTCCCGGGACGTGTGTTCCAAAAGTTCCCAATCTTGATTATATACTTCCCTCTTCCTGTTTGTGAGTGCAGTTTTGTACTCAGTGCGTGCCTGGGAGATTTCGGTCTTATTCCTGGGGAGGGTGTTTAGGGCTTTCCTCAGCTTCCTGTTTGCCAGGGAGAAGACCCCGCTGAACCATCTTGGGTCCTTGTTGGAAATACGAATTGGCTTGAGCATGGAGTCCCTAATTGTAAGTATTAGCCTATTATAATGTGGGTTCATAGATTGCTGTACTTTCTCCACCAGTGAGTGAGAAAGTACTAGAGTAAGGCAGCTAGTGACTCTTTTGGGTTTTTCATGCACCAAACTAGTCGTAAGCCATCCGAAGAGTGATGCATAATGGATTATGGGTCTATTTGGGTCTATTTGATGTCATTCAGAACCCCTTGGTGAAAAACATGCCTGTAACACACAGTTAGTTACCCATTTATAATTCTACCTACTAGTCTATACGTTCATTCCATATCTTTGTCACCAATATATGGAGAGGTGTGGTGCAGCGGCCAGGGCAGCTGACTTCGGAGCACAGGGTTCACGGTTCGATCCCCGGCGGCAGCTCTGCTCAGCACCATGTGACTCTGGGCAATAGCTCACTTAATTTCCACTCCGGCCCCCAGCGCCTTGAGACCCGTAAGGGTGAGTAGCTGCGCTATATAAAAATGGACTTACATTTTTTTTTTTTACTTACAATATGTTTTAGTTGTTAATAAAACCTTCGAGAGACCCTTGGTTAACGAAATAATCATCAGCTACTCAAAACAATCTACTGCCATCATGTGATGTCCCACCTGAAATGTAGATATTGTAATAGAGCAGAGAAAAAAACAAATAGTAATGTGTGGGCTGCTTACATTTAATTCAACCACTGATAATTACTGTTGGTGTCAGTTCAAATTTTTTTCCTCACTGTGCCATTATAAATTAGGCCCCATGCATATGTAAATCAACCTTCACTCTAGCCAGGGCAAATCTGCATATGGTACACCGTAGTCTCCAATGAGACAGGTCAGCTAAAATGGTTGACTGGTATGAGGCCAAGAGTAATTACCAGGGGCTGAGAACATTGAAGCACTCCACCCATTAATTCTTGCACTGTCTTAAGATATAGCAGCGTTTTGAACTCTCCCTGAAAAAAATATCCAATGTCTGTTGCGTGGGCTTGTGAATAAAACAATCCATTCTTGCCAATATTGTTCTCTAAATAGTATCTAATCTCTCAGCGTTTCAGAGAGATTTTGTGAATGTGTTATAATATTGGAACATGCTGACACAGAATATCTTTGCCAGGGCCCTGCTCTATCAACAGAATCCAATGTCTCCATGGTTGTTACAGATAAACAAGATGGACCATTCAAGCCGCAAAACATGATCTGCTTCTATAATTTAGTACAAGCAGCTGGTAAAACAGAATGACACGGCCGGCTAACAAGCCTGCAAGCACAGCACAGCCAGCTAAAAACCCTTGAAGAAAAGTAAAGAGAAAATCACAATTCCCGAGATTCATTTGTTATAAACGCTGGATTCTTTTTTCTAAGGACAACATCACCAAATGTAAGTGCAAGAAGCAATAATTTTATTTTGCAGGTCTTCTTCCACCAGCCAAAAACATATTTGTGACTGCCAAGCCCTTTGCATGAACTCGTTTGGCATTAAATGCTCTATTTTCTGTTTCTGCATCTATAATTGTCAACATTGGGCTAGTATTTGGGAGGGTACTCATAAACCGTAATCAACACAATCTGATTAGTTTCCAGCACAATTCTAGGAGAACCTCTGCTCAACTCCTGGTAGCAATAATGACAATTTCCTAGAGAAATGTGTATTAGGTTTAAGCAGTAGTGAACAACTTTAAACTGTAGAACACAACATAATGACATTTCCAAAACAATTTAGAAAAAACAAGGAAAAATTAATAAGCAAAAATACCCCAAAATGATTACACTCCATAAGGAGTAATCAGAGATATGATTTTTTATTACTGGGATCTAGGCACAATTTGAGGCTAACTGCAATGAAGCTAAGCTTTGGCCAGCCAAGGAGGTAAGACCAGCCAAGTTTTTATCTTGGGACTTCGAAGACGTTTTGGAGCACAACCTCATCTGGCAGAACAAAGCAGCTTGCTGATGCTGAAGCTGGCACGGGTTGCATGAAGCTTGACACATTGTTGAGGAGTTCCAGCTGAAGCTTTCTTTTTTGGCACTTAAAGCTCTTAGCTGGACAAAGCAGACACTAAGCTTTCTTCGCCACTGTAGTAAATTTGCCCTCTTTTTGCCCACATCCAAGGTTTCACCTTTTATCTTGGTCACTACTTTGGTTCACAAAATCCTTCAGCGAACCAAGGTGGAAAGTTGTAACTAGTCAGAGTTCGATGAGGCAAGTTGCCTTCTCCGTAAGGCCCAACAGAAACATTTTCTTCACTGGAAAAAGCTTCAAGCAGGACAAACCTGGAAATCTTGCCTGTCTAGGGTGTGCCCTTCTCAAGCCAGGCTCTCCACCTTGTCCAATTTCTCCAAAGGTGGAAAAAAATAGCTGAGTTTTAATATTGATCTGATTGTTGAACTGTTGAGACCGGTGCACAACAATGGATACAATTTGGCCAGCACTCATAGTTGAATTGGAGGTAGCACATATGCTTGGCGATAATTTCAACATTAAGGTTTAATATTGTTTAATAGATTGCAAATGTCCAGTAGGATGTTGGCTTTTATTCGTGTCAGAACCCCTTTCAGAGAGAGCATACAGGGGCTACTGGGCCCAAATCATGGGTGTTGAGGCCCTTTACTTCCAATGTCCCAGGGCCTGACCTTCTATCGGTCCTGAACAACTGGACCAAGATGCCGAACTGCCCCTGAATTTACATGGACTCAATTGGAGCCCTATCTGCATTAAATATTTAGGTGGTAAAATATATCATAGCCAGCAAGATTTATTAGACAGGAATATTGGAGCAGCTGTTAGAGCACTTAGCACTAGTATTAATTTTTGGATGAGCTTACCATTATCTGTGGCTGGCAGAATAGCGGTAGCTAAGATGGTGGCGCTACCAAGATTGCTCTATTTTTTTTAACACATTGTCGTTGGTGGTGCCTCCCCAATTGTTTAGGGAACTGGAATCGTTACTACTGAAATTGTTTTGGGGAACTGGTACACCCAGGGTAGCACTAACAAAACTATAGCACTCTGTAATGGAAGGAGGGTTGGCTGCTCCTGGTCTTGAATCTCATTATCTGGAGTCTCAACTACAATAACTAAACAAGTGGGTTTACTGTCAAATTACACCTGAGGAGGGTGTAATTGGCTCACTGCCTGATTTGCAGGACTTATTGAAAGTCTTCTTTCTTCCTTAGTGGAGACTGTCTGCAAATTCTCAAGAGCTCCTAGTGATACAGCAGTGCTGGCGACATTGGCTGCAGCGAACCTGGTTCCAGGTACCCTATTTGACTGATATGCCATTAAACTGGAAGAAAACAGTGGCTCATGTAGGAGCGTTGGTAGGTGGACCACCTTTGGAGTTAACCGTGTTGGGGATTTTTATCGGGATGGAGTATTGCTTAGGTTTGAAGACCCGACTGAAGAATTTGATATACCTAGAGGACAATTTTTAGTACACAGGGCATTGGTTGCAACAATAAGGAATTATTGGAGAAATGGAGATGCCGAACCTGCCACGCATCAGGTGTGTCAACAGCTCTGTACAACAACGGTGTGTAAGAGCGGTCACGTATCTATAGCGTGCAATTCGTGCAAATATTCTTTCTTCTCTTGCAGAGTTAAAAATAAAATGGGAGAGAAACTTAGAGCTCCAAAATAATGAATTGGACTGGGATAGGATTGCAGCACATATACCAGCTGTTTCTAGAAATGCTAGGTTCAAATTAATTAATTTCTATATCTTGCATAGAGCTTATCTAACACCTGGCAGGATTTTCACAGGGTCTCTGTGACTGCTGCTGCAAAATGCCCTAGATGTGGGGAGTTGGGGACAGAAATGTTCCACATGTTATGCTCCTGCCCATCATTTGCGGGGTTAGAAGGAAGTAACAGAATATACTAATGGAATAACCTTGTAGGATATCCCTTGTACACCCTTGGTCTGCCTCCAAGGGTAATACCCTTGCCCCAAAAGTAAGAAAACTACTACTAGATTTACTGATTAAAGTTTGATTCAGGCAAAACGAGAATTGACTATGCACTGGAAATCGGCACAAGGTCCTCAAATTACTGGATGGCACAAGCAATTAGTTAAATGGACAAGTTTGGAGAGTGCTGTGTTGCTTTGTGAGATAAAGAGAGGGCAAGAAAAAATTGAAAGGGTTAAAGCATGGAAACACCAGGTGGATACTTTGTTGACCCTCAGATTCGTTAAAGAGCTTCCTGAGTCCTTGTGAGTGAAAGAAGGGAAATCTAGTTTAATACAGATATATTGGGTGCTACTGAGATATAGTTATTCATGTCTAATATTTTGGCACATTATTTATGACTGCTTTACTTGATTAGGCGTAACTGTGGTTGGGGGGGATTGATGCTATAGTTTTATTGTAGTAGTTTTAGCTGACCAAAAATATGCATGAAATTTACAGTAGTTGAAATGTTATTGTATGCTTGAGAATACATATCATATGAGATGCATTGATTATCACTTTTATTCTATTAATTATAGTTATCTGGGTATTTCTCCTTTTTAATCTGTTTTTAATCTATTTATTATAATTATCTGTGTACCATTTTAAATCAAATTATTGTAGATGTAGTGCTCGTCATTTATGATCTGTATTATATGCCTGTTTGTTTAATGAAACGAATAAAAATTATTTAAAATTAACTGAACAACTGGGCTAAGTATCCCATCAGCACTTGACTCTCAGTGGTAGTATGGGTCGAAGAGTCCAAGGTTTCTTGGGGGGAGGTAGATGCAGGTGGAGAACACAGGCTCACAACTCAAAATACGTTCAATAGAAGCAATAAATGATTATCCATTCAAATAGTTGTAAAGTACGGCATACACAAATAATACACACTGTCCTCCTAAGGTTAGTACTGTAGTGTGAGATAGGCATGTCCCTGAGTTCCACTTCCCACCCCTCTAGTAGAAGTGTTTTTCCCCCTTCACAATAGGCATCATTCAGGTTAGGCAGCACTAGAGGTCTGAGTCTTAAGAGTCCCACTCTTTCAAAGTCAAACGTGTTCCTGCACCCACAGCGCTATGAGGCGGACTGCATCTGCTACTAGTGGTGAGTAGCACTTTCAGCTTTGCCGGGACGCTCCCTCCAATGATATGGTAAGTTCCAGTGATCCCTCTCACAGGTAGGGGGATCATCACTGGGGTTCTGATGCTTCACTCGAGACACGGACACTCGCCGGTCACCACGGCTGCCTTCCCTCTCGGCATCAGTGAAACCAGGTGATAGACCCTAGCGCTTCATGATGGCCCGCTCCCACACATAAGGGGCTACCAACTTACTACACATACAGGCTACGGTCCAATTGGAACAACAATAATGTACTCTTCACAGCGCCCCTCTGCCATACGAGGTCACCAACTTACTCCACACACGGGCTACAACCCGATCGCCACAACAATAATGAACTCTTCACTGTAGCCACCTTTCGCATATGGGGTGCCAGGCTTTACTCTGCATATGGGCTACAGCCCAAAAGGCACAGCAGCATTGCCCTCTTCATGGCAGCTCACTCTCAAATACAGGGTCACCAACTTGAGTCTGCACACGGTCGATGTCCGATCAGTGCAGCAGCTGCTTCTTCACACCTCACTATGGGGCTGCACATGGCCGTACCTCCCACTGGACCTTGCTCCCTCAAAGCGCCCTCTCTTCCTCACATGGCACATTGGACTTGCAAGCAGGCAGGCACTGGTACTCTGGGCTCCAGGTCAGGTGGTTTTGGATTTCACTAGGTGATGTCCTCTCACCCAGCTGGGAGACTGGCAGACTTTAGCCCCCATTCCTGGTCACAAGTAGGAGCCTTGTAGAGATTCTTTTCCTTGGCCTACAGCTGACTGGCTGGCTTGGCAGTTGACAATTTTGGGGGCATTGAGCTCACCTTCTGATAGTTCATTTCCAAACACAAAAAAGTGATTTATTGTCTGAGTCGTCAAAGTTTGTGTTGGGTTCTTCTTCCTTTTGAAGTGTCCAATTCTCTGTCCAGTCCTTCCTTGTGAAAGCTGTTTTTCACAGCAGGAACAACTCCAAATCTGTTAGCACCACTACACCGGCCATGGGAGTGAATGGAGATTTACACCTGGATGTCAGTAACTGAGACATGTGCATCAAAGAGTTATCAAAGGGCCACAGACCTACTCTTTATGCTGGTCTTATTAGCCCCATCTCCTTCCTAAGATGAGCACAGGCCCCTTTCCAGTGACCTGTCTCAGAATCAAAGAGCACCTTTTGAAGTGTATTGAAGAGCCTGGTTCTTCCTTCCCCAGTAAGTGTCCCATCCAGCTCTCAGGAATGCAGTAATCTACAAATCTATCTAGGGGGAATCCTCTAAATCCCCATGCTCCTCCAGTCATCCCTGGGTCTCCCAAAATGGACGCCAGAGTCTTCAATTTATTGTACCACTCAGAAGCACCCATATATCTAGCACATGCACGCAACCACACACACGCTGCACAGCTCAAAATACCACCTTATTGTAAGCCAAGGGAGAGTTAAGTACACAGCAGCTAAACTTTACATGAGTGGGCCTGTTTGCCTCACTCCAGTGACACAGGTAAAAAGACCTGTTCACTCCTATTGATCACTACACGTTATGCACAGCGATTGTGCTACTTAACTCCTGGTAAAGGCGGTAACCTTTCCTTTAAACACCATTAAGGTAGGCTGTGGGCTCCCCTCTCGGTCCAATGAGACCACAATCTGTGAGACAAGCCTATGTCAGGCATGATCTGTGTTCTCCCATGGCTAAAGAAAAATTGCACCAAGGATCCAGATATTGTTGCAGCTGGGGCACCCAACGCAGGGGTGTACATCTGTCACCGTGTAAGGGACTTCTCTGTCCCATCAATTGGTTTGAGTCTATGACTTCTGCAGGTATTAATTCTTTGCCTGGCAAATGCAGCAAGCTTTACAGAAGTCACAGTTTAGAGACAAACTGAGGTTCTTCAAGACTTTTTAAAATTAGCTTCACCTGACTGGCCACGGGTGTCCTAGTCCCAATAAAAATTGTTGTAAGGCCCTCTTTGCAACTGCTGTAGGTCTTCCACATCCTCCCCATCATTCGCCAGAAGTACATCATTTAGCCAGGTTCAAAAAAACTGCTCAGCATCATCCTGTATTCCCAGACCCTGATCAACCTTCTGGACATGAAATTTCTGTCAGATCTTATTTTGGTTTGATATTCTGGTACCCTAAAAAAGTGGAGCGAGTCCATGATCTTGATATCAGCTGTGACTGAGGACCAACAAATCTTAAACAAAGTCACTCACAAAAGTGAACTGCTTTCTGTGAGGAGTTCCACAGTAGCAGGGGTTCCTGTCGAGCAAAATTGATGTGCCATGTCTGTATGGTTGACCTGTTTAACATGTAAAAGTACACACATTGATCAGAATTTCCCTCGTTCCAAAATGAAAAATGGGGAGTTTCTCATAATGCAGGTCAAATTTCCCAAACAGAGAATTTCCAAGTCCACACTGAGTTAATTGTTTGAGACCATCTAGGCCTCAAGAAGATCCAGCCATCGAGTTGTAAATGTAGGCCATCGGGTAAAAATCACATTCACACTGACTCATTCACACATAGTACATTTCTCCCATACTGTATTTATGTGGGTGCAAAAGTCCTTGGATCAATTTGGTAGCAGTCCACCCCATCACTACTTTGCAACACATTTTCAACCACCATTCATGGATTTTACACTTAAACGTGCTACTCGATCCAGTGGCGGCTGGTACGGTCCGGAGTGGCGGGGCGGGGGAGAGGTGGGTGGAGCTCGGGAAAAAATTTCACTTACCTGCTCGCTGTGTCTCTCCTCCATCTCTTCAACGGCGTTTCTCCTCAGGGCTTCTTCCAGGAAGCTCTCAGGCTCCTCTGAGTCAATCACAACGCTGCAATGCAGCCTTGTGATTGGTAAGCACCCAGGCCCTCTTGAGCCAATCAAAACGCTGCAATGCAGCCTTGTGATTGGTCTGAGCACCGTGGTTCGGCGCTCAGACAAAGACAGGGAGCCTGGGCATGTTCTCCACCCAGGCTGTAATGCAGTCTGGATAGAGAACATGCAAAATGTGCATGACAGTTTGGCCAAGCAAAGACAGCCGGCGAAATCGTCATGCGCACTTTAGAGTGCAGCAACCACTCCTCCTCCCCGACGTCAGGGGAAGCAAGCCCCACCCCTCCCAAACCAGACGATACTAAAAATAAAATGATAATAACTTCAGCTATTATCATTTTATTTTTTATTTTACACTGCTCCGTGAGCAGTGCGGCGATGCTCCGACGACTTAGCCGAGGAGCTGCCACTGACTCGATCTTTTGTTACGATTTCTTATCACATGATCTCTGGTTGACATTGTCCGTTTGAGCCTCTCTGGGAGTTAATTAGTGTTTTGTCTAAACTGTATCAAAAATCTTGGGTTCATTGGAGATCAAAAACTATTAATTTAATGTCTTGACTTCCTGAAGAGGGAAACTGACTATAGGTAGTCCTCGATAATATTTTTCATGTGGCTAGGTTCCTGCCTGTTTTTCTAGAAATAACAACTATTCTATGTTTTTGTGTACAGAACAAATATGTGCTTTGTCCCTTAAAAATATCTGGTCTGATATGGATTACTCTCTTTTAAAAGACAGCGCACATCATTGCAGAGAAGGAGTGCATTCTTTATTGTTCAGAGCAGCAGAATGAAATGACACTTAATTAATTCATGAGGGCCAGACATGGCACTGTGAAAACCCAAACAGGTTATTTTGCAAAACATCTGCCAGGAGGAACGAATAAGTAAACCAAAACAACCTGGTTTTGAAAATTATTACCTAAGTCTCCCATCACAATTAGGAGTTGTACTAGTATGATAAAATATATTCATCTAGGTACATGCATTTGGAAGCCATACGATTAATACGGAGTGGGGCTTTAATGCAAGCCCTCCAAGCACTCGCCTGCTCTTTAGGCCCATTAGAACTTACTCTCATTTCACAAATTAATGATTATTCTTTTCTTCTTATCTGCCCTGTTCAACGGCATTAAATGTTAGCATAAATCCATGTGTTGCCCATTTCACCAGCGCGAAGCTGGAGGAATGAGTGGATGTAAAACACCCCCAAAATGAGCAAATATGACAGGAATTAAAAGTAAAAACGCTCATTTTTACAATGGTAGCCCCGCCTCTAGGAATTACCGAGCCGCTCTGAATAACGGCACTGCATTGTCTTACCCCTCTCTTCAGAATGATAACAAAGCACTTTATCAAAAGCACGTTGAAAGGAGATTTTCGGAAAATAGGGGAATCACAAAAGCAGTGATAAGTCTTACCACAAAGAAGAATTTAAAGGAATTCATTTCTAAGCACTAAATATCAACATCACACACTAGCTGTGGTTCTTGTTAATGTTGTAACACAAGAGAATCGAATCCTAGTTTTAAAAGTTCCTCTATCATTTCCATTTCATAGAATGTAATTTGAATGTATACATTGACACTGTAACATGAAGTATATTTCTTAAAGATTGTTTTAAACATAATATAAAGGGATTTCTTGTAAAAAAAATTAGAGTTTGTAGTGTGATATATTGTTCAAATCATTGCTCAGTGTTGGACTTGGCCCTTTCTGCAGGGTCATCCTCAAATATTTTGCCTTCACTTTCCTGTTTCTGAACCCGTTTTTTGGGCTTTTAGGACTTTACCACTGCTAATCATTTCAAAAGCGCTTGTGCTCTCTCCTTTAAACATGGTAAAATTGGCTTACACCTCAATGGCACATTTAATTGACTTTTAAGTCCCTAGTAAAGTGTTATTACAGGTACTCAGGGCAAGTAAATTAAATAGTTCTAGTGGGCCTACAGCACTTTTTGTGACTCTTCTTGAGTAGCGTTTTAAAACATGTGTCAACCTGGCAAAATAAACCTTTTGTCAGGCCCAAACCTTCCTTTTTTAATACATATACGTCACCCCTAGGGTAGGCCCTACGCAGCCCAGAAGGCAGGGTGCAGTGTATTTAAAAGGTTTGATATGTACTTTTAACTCATATGTCCTGGTAGTGAAAAACTCTTAAATTAATTTTTCACTAAAGCAAGGCCTGGCCCTTCCGTAGGATAACATTGGATTACCTTATTACTTTTAAAAAGTAATAACTTTCAATTGGGAGCAGATGGGAATCTCGAGTTTGGTGTCTAAAGAATTATATTTTAAAACACTCTTTAAAGGTAAAGTTGGATTCTAAATCACAATTTAGAAATTTCTACTTTTAGAAAGTTTGCATTTTCTTGTCCCACCATTCGGTGCCTGAAGGAGGAATCTTAGGTTGCATGACTAGGTGTAGCTTTCAGTTGGTCATTGTGCATAGCTCTCAGACAGTGAGACAAGGGGGGAATAGGTGTTCCCAGGATGGGTCATCTCTGACTTGATAGGAGAGCAGATCTGTCACTACCACACTTGCATATTACAAAGTCTTTGCATTAGCACATTGACAAAGGACTTGACACTAGTCTTTTGTGTCCCAATACAAGCTGGGGGCAGGGCAGGGAGGCAGGAAATTCAAGACACCTCTGGGGTTGCAAGCCTCCAAGACCTTCTCCTACTTCAAAGCTGGCACCAAATATAAATATGGGCCCTCAGATGCAACTCTTCAGTACAGCTCTGGACCTGTGGAAGACTCAGATGGACTGCTGTGCTGCTCTGCAAGAGGAAATGCAACTTTGCTGCCCAGCTACCTGAGTGAGATGGACCGGACCTGCATCTTGAACCCACTACCACCAGAGTGACTCCAAAGGTTAGTTGACTGGCCTCTGATTCTGACAGAAAAGGCTCCAACCATCCTGAACCCAGGACCTGGACTCTGCCTACTGTAACTCTTCAACCTCAGTCCTGGACCCTTGAATGTGGGTCTGAAGGTGCTCAGCCGTGCCCGCTGTGGTCTCTTTCGCAGAACCAAGGTAGGGTAATGCATATCCTCGCAGCTCCGCATCAAAATCCGCCACTGCATGACGAATCCCCGACGCAGGACCTCGCATCACAGCCCGCAGCTTCTTAAAATCGATGCTGTGCGAGGCATCCCTGATGCCAGACTTTGCACCGGAAGCCCTCGTCGATGGTATCCTCGATGATGACGCAGGACCTTGCATCATAAGCCCCATCGACAGCCTCATCTGAACCACCGCTACGCAATGCATCTCAGATGCAGGTTCTTGTATCACAGCCCGCAGCCGCTTGGAACCAACATTGTGCGGCGTAAGCTCGATATGGGGTCTCTCAACATAACCTCGATACAGGGTCTCGCAACACTCCTCAACCAGTATTTAATGCACTTTTGATCAGCGACCTAACTTGGTTCCTCTATCAGGCCCCTGCTCCATTGTGGTTAGCCTGAACGACCAGATATCCACAGTTGTCACTTTCTGCTTTTAAGCACTGTTTTCACTCACATTTTTAAAATTGCATATCTCCGGTTCTACTGATTGGATTTTTGTTATTTAGGGCTCAAATTATTTATTACATTTGACTCTATCTTTCTAAATTAGTTTGGAATTTTCCTTTTATTGTGTTTTCACTTTATTACTGGTTGAAACACTACATAAACACTTTACACACTGACTCTACGTTAAGCCTGACTTCTTTTGTATCAAACAACCAGCGAGTTAAGCACAGGTTAAATTGGTGATTGTTTGTGACTTCAACAGGACAGCAATTGTGGTTGCTCAACAGTAACCCAATTTCCTACACTTTACTCAGATTTGTCAATGTGGGTGCTTCTGAGGTTTTGAAGAATTTTTTTGTGAGAAAGTAGATCTTTTTCCTGGTCCCCCCCATTTCTTGTGGACTGATGCAGCTGGCTTTTGAACTCTGCACACTGCTGTTCAGTCCCCAGAATATGTGCTGTTACCCCTAAAACATGGTAAGTTTGACCATATCCTAACTGGCTCATTTAACTTCCCAGCAAAGCCATTGTATATGGTGCAGGAAATACACCAAATGCCTGGGAATGTTAACTGTCACCAATGGACTGTAGCACATTTTTATGCCATCCACTAGGCTGACAAAGGAAACATAGCTTCGGGCGTACCGGTGTAACCTGACTCCTGCAGCATTTAAAACTGCAAGCAAATCTGTCTAAATAACCCTTTTGACATGAAAGAGCCCTATTTTTAAATATTAAATGAGACACCCTAAGTAGACATTGTAGCTCAAACGGCAGAGTGCCTTGTATTTTACATGTTTGCATACTGTAATTTAATGTTGGCATGTACAATGACTTGCCCCAAAAGATATTTTCTCTATGAAAAACAATAGCTGTCCTATAAGAAAAACTAAAGTTCAGAATAAAATCAAATCATCATTTAGCTAACTTTGGTTTGGGAAAAGCTACTGGAATAATTCAAATACTGTTTATTGATGATTAAACATCCAACTTTGGGGCATATTAACAACCAGGCGATAGTCAATTATCGCCGCTTTAGCGTCCGTTTTCGGATGGAAAGCGGCGATAATTCTATCGCCTAATCAGCAAGGTCACGCTATCGCGTGAATCCCTGCACTATCGCCCTTTCCTCCAACGCCCATCCTGCATCTCTAATGAGATGCAAGGTGGGCGTTACTGAGCGTACCCCAGATGGGCTACGTTGTAAATATCGCCGATGTGCACATCGCGATATTTACAAGGCAGCCCACAGGATGATAGCAGACGTTAGATTTTGGCGAAAACGGCCGTTTTCGCCAAAATCTAACGTCTGCTATTATCCCGACTTAGCCATCCCTAACATAGGGGGTGGATTGTGCTGATACGACCACAGGGTCGTATCAGCAAGAGTTATCGCCGCTTTGCAGGGAACATCGCTGGAAAACCAGCGATGTTCCCTGCAAAACGGCGATAACCTCGCTATCTCTGGAATTTTTATCGCCCTGGAGAAGCGTGTTGTTAATAACGCGCTACCAGGGCGATCATTTCCGGAGATAGCCAGCGATAAGAAATCTATCGCTAAGCACGGCCAGCGATAATTATCGCTGGCCGTTGATAATATGCCCCTAAGTGGTTAAGGTAGATTGTTAATAACTATTTAAGAAAAGTGACTTTTAAAATGTTGGACTTTGTATGCCTGCAGCTCCAGTAGGCCAGCTGGACTGGCAGTTATTCGCCTTAGCTTTGAAAACTGCTCTCAGAGCTTCATCAATGGCTTGTGAATCTGACAAAAGTGCCACTTTTCTCAGATTCACAAGCTCATCAGAACACATCTGGACCTGAAGGAAAACAGAAGAGGGCTCAATCTACCAGCTGCCTGTGACCTGTGTGGAGAGCTGAATGGCTGGACCTTCTCCCATTTGTACTTTGAACTAAAAAGTAGGCACCAATAGTCAGTTGGCTGACCTTCTGTGTGGCTACAGGTACACAACAACTGCAAGAGGCCTCTTTCCTGAACTGTACAGCTGACCTGACTAACCTGGACTGGACCCTGCTGGTGGCCTCTGCTGGAGTGAGTCCTGGCCTTCAAATGCTGGCACTGAGGTTCTGAGAGGTTTGAAAGGGAACAAGAGAAGCTTCTCCAGAAATTCTGAAAAGTTGGGATTTAGAACATTTTGGACTTTCAAGACCTTCGGAGGTTTAGGATATCAGGGCAGTAGTGGCTGATTTCAAGTGGACTACATCGGACACAGTTGCAGGCTTGCTCTGTGGAGGATTTTGAGCTCCATAAAAAAAGTAAGAAGATACAAATCTTGACTGGAGAAAGGCGTGATGAGAGGACTTGACAGCTGCGAAATTTGAATTTCTCCCATTCAGAGACTTTCCCTCCAAAACCAACAATGTTAGTGTGATCTTGTACAGCAGCTTTTCACCTTTTAGAGGATTCTTTGGATACAGCGTGCAACTTTGCCGTGCTGGATAATTTTGACTTCCATTTCAGAGACAGAATTGAGAAGATAAAATCTTTGACCAGGGTGACCAGCTTGGTTTAGATGTCTCACACTCCATCATGGTCAGCCTGAATCACACATAGGTCCCGGTCAAAAGCGAACAGTGACTACCGAGTGGCCTTTTACTTTTTCTTGGCATTTTTTGCATTCAATCTTTATAAATTATTCTGTCCAATGTAGACAAGTTTAAATTTGCTAGAACATAATGACTAATTTAGGTGTGCTTCAGTTAAAATAACTAGGCCACATCAAGCTGCATTGACAATTCATGAAATGCTGTAGAAAAGTGCATGTGATCGAGAGTTCCATGTGCATTCGTCTTTCCCTATTTCAGAAAATCAACAAAAATACAGCTTCAGCAATGATCTGTCCTAATACAACTGTATAATAATTTTCAGTTCTCTCCTGAGGGAATGTTGTTACAAGTTTCTAGGCTACTTAGCAGACCTCCACTCTAGTAAAAAAAGCAATTGTATTCCTGTGTTTTATAATGTATTATTTCATCTCCTTAATTAAATACATACAGCTTTAACCAACAAGATGCCTTGGAAAGTAGGAGTTACTAGGGGTGTTGTCACAACTAAGAGATTGTTTGGTTATCATGAATGAAACATTTGAATCCACCCCTTCTATGTATTGTCTTGCTATGAAAAGTATGTGCCTTATATCCCTAGGATGTTACAAAATACATTTTATTTCGGAGGAGAGCCATTGATCTTTTGGGCTTTTCTTTAGAGATGGACTCTATGCCAGTCTAAGTACAGATTTTTTAGATACTTATTGTTGGACCTGACACTTTTTGTAGGGTCTCACCCCAGATTTTTTGCAGTCTGTTGCTGAATTTGCTTTCATTGACAGTAATACTCTGTGCACTTAACCACTGCTAACCAGTGCTAAAGTGCTTGTGCACTCTTCTTTAAACATGGTAAAATTGGCTTACATCTAATTTGCACATTCAATTTACTAGTAAGCCTCTAGTTAATGGTACTACAGGTAACCAGGGCCTGTAAATTAAATGCTATTAGTGGGACTGCAGCACTCATCGTGCCACACAGTAAAGTAGCCTTTTAAAACATGCCTCATGCCTTCCACTGCAGCATGTAGTGCAGTTTTAAACTGCCATTTTGGCCTGGCAAAATAAGCCTTTTGCCAGGCCTAAATCTTTTCTTTTTAATACGTATAAGTCACCCATAAGGTAAGCCCTAAAGGCTCATGGGGCAGGGTGCATTGTTTATAAAATGAGAGCATGTGTACTAACGTCCTGGCAATTAAATACTCCTAAAGCCCGTTTTCACTGTTGTAAGGGCTATCTCTCCCACTGATTAACACTGGGCTACCTTATTACATTTAATAAGTTATAACTTTTGATAGGGAGCAGAAGTACATATGGATGGTGTTTCACACTCAAATTAATTGTAGTTTAAAATCCTCTTTAATGGTAAAGTTGGATTTTAATTAACAATTCTGAAAATGCACCTTCAGAAAGTTAGCATTTTCTTGTCCTAAACATATGTGCCTTCTGTCAGTTTCATGGGTCACCTGACTGATAATGGCTCTGCTGTTGGGGTTTGTGTATTCCTTCCAGACAGTGACACAAAGGGGACTCGGTGTAGGCAGAATGGGACATCCTGCCGTGATGATTGCAGGCAGAGCTGTGCCTTGCCCCACTTACAATTCAAAGGACTTGCCTCCAGCACACCCATAGGAATCTGGACTAGTCTTTTGTCACACTAGACTTCTTGGAGCCTTGACAGGGGAAGGGAAGAACTTTCCAGAAAGAGATGTAATGGTGGGATAGTGACTCCCCCACTTCAAAGGCTGGTACCAGATATATATATTGGACATCCAGAGCCACTCATCAGTACCCTCCTAAAACTGTGGACATCACAGAAGAAAGACTGCCTTGTTCTCCAGAGGATGTCTCTGCTGCTTGAGTACTGCCTTGTTCCCAGGGGACCGCCCTGCTGCTTGAGGCCTGTCCTGCTCTATGAGAAGGAAGACTGGATCTGCTCTACTTATACCAGGCTACCTGAGTGTCTCCAAGGTCAGATGGCTGGCCTCCTGTCTGACCTATAGGGACACAACAATCTCTAGAGACCTCCCTGCAACTGCACAACTGACCTGTTGCACTGGACTTGCCTGGACCTGCCTGAGCCCTGATGGCCTCTGCTACTGTCAGTCCCTGAACCCCAAGAGGTGCCTCACAATGTCCTGGACCCCTGGCTGGCACTCCTCTACAAGAATAGATTAAATCCTGAAGCTTTTTTCTCCTTGTGACCGCGAATTGGATCGTTTATGGTGAGACTCTGCTGCCCGCAACAACCGCTAACAAAAAAATCTGGTGAATCCGACTCTTCCCCTACAGTGAGCTCCAGCAATGGCAGGGAATTCGAGATCCATGCTTCGTGTTACAACAACGACAGCTCACAGTGACCCCAACACGAAGCTCCAGCAAATGACTGTCAGCGACACCTGGCCTGCTCTTCGCGCTACAGCGACGACTATCCATGACGCTCTCCCTGCTCCCCACACTCTCCTCCACCACGAACGGGGCTCTTCATGCCCAAGAAGGTAACTTTTTCAGCCGGGCTAATCTGGTGCCTGTATCCGGCCCATGCTCCATCGTGATTGGCCTGAACTTCTGACTTTCCCCCGATCTAAAACCAACCAGATGACCGTGAGAGGTGCTTTGTGCTTTTAGGTGCTATCTCTTCTTACAAATTTTGAATAGAATATCTCAGTTTCTTCTTATTTGATCTTTGTCTTTCTGGTATCATATTATTTATTCAAATTTACACCATTTTTCAAAATTGGTTTGGTATTTATTTTTCTGGTTTTCACCATAATACTGTGTAAATACTTTACACTTTGCCTCTATGTTGAGCCTGACTGCTTTGTGCCAAGCTACTACAGAATTCAGCACAGGTTAAATGTAGTGGCTTTTATGGTTCACCCTGCCAAGAACTGTGGCTGTTGCCTGAGTGGGGCTTCCACTCACTCAACCTATAACCCGATTTTTGACACTTATGATTATGCTAATTCTTTAGATGAATTAAGTAATTGCTTGTTGTTTTCTATAATGATACTATTTTAGAATATTGTGAGGAAATGCACGAGGTTGATAACTTTAGAATTTTGTTAAGTGCAGGTTTTATTTATAGCGTTGGACTAAGCCTATTAAAACTCAGATAGTCCCATTCCTGCTTAATGATCCTCTTAGTTTCTTAATTAGAGTGTCAACATCCAGTTCCCCTAATTTGATTTTTGTTGTTTAAGTGTGATTGTGTTCATTATATTTCATCTTTTTCATAAATTTTGTTTGTGGGATTAGTATTGTGTTGTGTTTTCACTTTCCGTTTTGTTACTGCTAAATACTTTCCGCAATTTCTTAGGTTAAGCCTGCCTGCTCTGTGCCATAGCTAACAGAATGCTGAGCTCAGGTTGAAATTGTGCTTTACTCTGACAGGTTTGTTGTCTTATTTCTTGTGGTGGACTCACATCTATCACAATTAATAATCTATGACCAATTTGCCTTGCCCGGCACCGCTGGGGGACTTCATTGCACAGCCTGCATCTCACCAGGAGGTGCTCACTGCACCTGCTGCACCCGCTTGTCGCGCTCTTAAGTGCCTTCTAATTCCCGCAGCATGGGACATGCTCGGGCCTCGCCAGGCCAAAGGCAGACCCGTCTTGCTTCTGTCATCACCCGGAGGAGACTGGGCTGGGCCACCTCTCTGACATCTGCACTATCTCGGATATCACCTGTCCAAATTACTCAAATTACTTGAGCTGTGTTGAGAAGGAGGTATTTATATCTGTGATTTTTTGTACCTTTCTAATGAGCTAGCTTATGTAACTATCATGTGGAAAAGGAAGCTATTCGAAACATCTATGAGGGCATCCACATAAAAGAAAAAGTCCACTCCTGTGCCTACCAAAACACTCTAACAGAGATGGATAATTTGATTAAGGAAGTAGACACAATGTTACATCCTAAGTCTACATGTAATCGCCCATCTGCTTTGCGTGCTATGTTACCTCATGGTGACAAGGGGCCTGGGAAACCTATTGCTGGGATTTTTTTTTAAAACCATGGGCAAAAGCCCAAAGCATCCCGGCTGCAATCCCACAACCCCTTGAGTAGGAGAAATGGTTGCATTACAACGAGCCCTTTGGCCATTGTTGCTGTCAATGAGACTTCTCCGCCCCAGCCTCCTGTTATTCCCAAATTATACTGCAGTAATCGTTATGTCTCCCTTGCAAGTCTGAGGCATGTTAACGCTGCTGAGATGGCCACTGAGGCGGACTTAGGGTCCAACAGCAACCAAGCTGGCTCTTTGATAGGACTGGTCCAAACTTTGATAAAGTCTGAGGTGGACCTCAAATCGGAGTTAAATGACTTGAAAGCACAGATAATCTTACTAACTGACCTACAATAAGCCACCCTGTCTGCATTTCATCAACCACCAGTGGGCAAATCTATTTTATTGGGCAGGGAATACTTGACTGCTGAAATTTCAATGCAACCCCATTTTGTGCAGACCACCCGTATACCTCAGGTCCCAGCTCACTTAGTGCCTTCCAGAGACTAGGGCAACGGATGGAAGACTTGGCTACAATAGAAAGCCCTTGTATTCATTTTCCTCCAGCCTTTCAACGCCATGAAAGATATGTTTCAGATTGCAAAGGGCCTGGCCCTCTCCAAACCACACTGAGCAATGGGACTGGGATAATGAAACAGATTTCAATTTGCCCTTCTGCTGGCAGTATGCTGTCTCTTCCAGGGGTGCGCAACATGGAGAGTTGAGGCCCCATCTTTACGCACAATGTCCCAAGGTTGCCCGAAAGGGCTAGAGAAGACTAAGACTCACTGACTAACAAAGTCATTCATTGGCTGTGCAGTGTGAGGAAATACTCGTCCATTAATCACCAGGACATTGTTGGAGCGAAATGCATCCCATCTTCATTGAGTGGATTAGACACTGTTGAGCTAAACCTGGTCTCTTGCAGCATAGTAGATAACCTCCTTGCCCTTGAGGTGTGCTTTCCAACTCCATCTCTGTCCAAGATCTGTTTGAACCTTAATGCATCCAGGGTCACAGCTGTGAATGATTTGATTTTATCCCAGCACAGGGGTACTGATTCATATGAGAACTGACAGCTAATTTCCGCTGTGAATCATCCTCATCGTTCCTTTTTCCAAGTCTACAACCTGAAACCTGAATTATATTATCATGGAATATTGCTGGCCTTAACTCTAAACTGGCCGATCCAGACTGGGGGACATTTATTGATTCATTTGATCTATGCATCCTACAGGAAACATGATGTGTAGAGCCAGTCTACAGATCTGGGTACACAACATTTGGTGCCCAGCCATTTCTCAGGGTAGGGTTCGGCTCTACGGCATGGATTTAATTAAATGGATCAAGAACTTGCTAGCTTGTATAATCACTAAGCATGAACCAAATTATTTAGATATTTTGGGGTTGTCTCTTGCCAGGAATGGCTCTTAATTTGTCTTTAAAATTTACAACATGCCTAATGGGGCAAATAGGCCATCTTGTATACTTCGTACACTAGAGGTTGCCATTGACTCTCTCGTTCACAATGATCAGGTAATTGCTGCTGTGACTTTAATATAGCATTCAAACCCATGGGTTTCAGTTCACCCAATATAATAGAAGAAGAAGTGGTTAGAGGTGTTCCTCAGCTAGATCTCAAACCCTTTAAAAGGTGCACAGTGGCCGTAAACCAGTTGATGGGCCTATCTCTTTGCCTTGGCCTCAGAGCAGGTAAAAAAAAAAAATCCACTCTCTTACATTGTTAAATCATGACATCAGTGGTTATCTGATGCCATCAGCTTTCCATACATTACACTGGGATGAATTACCTTCCTACCGTTTGTGATATCATTTAAATATTTCATTCACCTGTGGACAAAAAGAAAGAGAAAATATCTGAGGCCTCCAGTGACTTGCCAACTGTTCTGTTTCCAGCTACAAGATCAAAACTTGTTTCAATAGTGCAATATTTAGAAGCTCTTTCTCTATTAGTTTTGCTGTTCTGGAAGGATTGAGAGTATTTCACAGTTTCTATTCACTGCTGGAATCTTTTGAAGGGTATTGACATTATGCTGGTTTATGCAATGTTGCTGGCTAACAAAGCCCACCATTTTCAGGTGTCCTGGTTTCTTCTTCAATGATACCTACTGCTCAGAGTTGAAGATGTCTACTCAGTTAGAAGCCACTAGAAGCCAATGCAGTGCCTTTGAGATAAGTTCGGCTTGATTTTCCTTTTCCATGTCTATGACCATTGAGTAAATGTTTAACAGATGGTAAACATTTTATGGATACTCATCAATATTTTATTGCAATAAATGAAATGTCCTATAATCATGACACCCAGACTACCTGTACTTCCTTTTTCAATGTTATTTTTGCCTACAAACCAGACTTCATGATCTAACATTGACTGCAGACCACCAGGCTCTGGAAGTCTTCATATTTTATTTAATACCTTGCAGATTTTCTTGCCCTATTTTGACAAATTCCATTATTATTTCTCTTACATATCTCATTGACATATCTGAGATTTCTCTGAAGCTGTCTAAAATTTGTGGAACTGGACTACCCATCTACAATGTTTCAAAAACTACAATAAGGATCTTATCAGAAAATTGAAACCCTTTAACACTTTGCTTTTTACTTCTCGTAAGAAGAACACTAATAATGAAGGGATTAAGTTTTAAGAATACAGTAATCAACAGGGTGAGTAACTTTTACTTTATTTATTGTTACAACCCTCCATTCATACAAATCGGAATTTTATGAAAAATTATTATGAAAACATTCTGGCATTGTGAGTTTACTTCTCAGATTTGTTTTATGTATTATATAGTTTATTATACATCATCTCCATCATAATATTTTGAAATGATATATAAAGTGTTATTTGCTTCCCATTGAACTCTTATGGCTAGTGTTGGCTTCCATCTTCAGAAACCACAAATGAACCAATAAATAAATAAAGATTTTAACATTTCAATTGTTGATAATTTAGCGTGAAAAATTTGCATAAAATAATAACTGACAAGTAAATATTGAACATATTCTGCAAGATATACCCATGACATACACCATTAGGGTCAATTACAGCCATTCAGTGCTGAACTTTACTTTCATTCCAATATGCTTGTTTGATAAAATTAGAGAGCTTTCCATAAATCTAAGATGCAAAAGTTATCATTATCCTCAGCAGTTTATCATTAAAAAAACAAGTTGTTGCTGCCTATATCAGCCAAAGGGTTGCAATCAAGTTTACATCCGTGTAAGAGAGTATATAATGGAACAGCCACTCATTATTATGCTGTAATGAATGGAAAAAATAATAGACATTTCAATAAGGCAGACAAAAGTCCCAATTTTAGGTTGGAGTGTGGTAGAAAAGGAGTTAGAAGCACACCTAAAGATACCGATCAGCCTGCAAATTGTCACAAGAGAATACCTCAAAATAAATGGTACTTGAAGGCTCTTAGGGCTCAGTGAAAAATCCTGGATTAAGAAATCAAAAAACATGAGGACCACATAGAGATACTTAGAAAGTAAACAAGCTAGGAAAAGCTTATAAAAAAGCACAGTATGAGGCCAGACAGAGTGAGAAAGATCAGAATTGGTTTGAACTTTTTAAAGCTTGTAAAAGCAAAAATCGGAAGTATTTTTGGCGTCTCACCAATCGCCTTTAAAGAGGCCAGATAGTAGGCAACATCAACCGCTTTTAAAGAGGCCACAGCCAGCTAGTGGGCAACAATGTTGACCAATTATGAAGGATAATCCACATTAAGGGGCAGATTCCAATTCCGGCCGGAAATCTCCCCGACCGAGCCGGACCCGGAGAGAATTCCGACCGAATCGGACCCTAGCAGTCCGACCGAACGAGTACAATGCGCACGCATGCTATCGGACTCGAGTCGGTCGGACTCCCATTGAAGTCAATGGGAGCCTGTCGTACAACGCGTACGCGGGCTCCCATTGACTCAATGGGTGCGAGGCGGACAAGGGCGCCCACTACAGTGTGTACGCATCCATGCGCATCGTGGCGTACATGCACAGGTAGGGGGGACCCATGGGTCCCCCCTGTGTGCGACTCGCGCGCCTACGCATACAGGGGGTCCGACGCAGACCCCCAAAGTCCGGCTCCGACAGCTTTTACGAGCCGGACGGCGCGAGTCGATCGGACTGCTCGCGGCGCGCATCGTACTTACCCGGCCGGGAAACGTCTCCATAGCGCGGTGCGAGTCGTGTCCATGCGAGTCGGTCGGAGTGTGTTGAAGCCGCGTTCGAGTCGGTCGGCGATTTCGCGGGTGCTTGCATCGTACTCGCTCGGCCGGACCCGCGTACGATTCGGTCGGGAAACAGGGCTCCGAATCGGATCCGGTGAATCCGAATCCGATTCAGAGCACTACCGGCCGAGATCGGAATCGGCCCCTAAGTTGCTATACCAGGCTATAGGGCCTTGAATTGCCTGGGAAATATGAATCAGTTTCTTTCTGTCTATTGGAATACCATAAATCAAGAAGGGTACGCAGTTCCCCAAAAGAGGATAGGACAACGAGTGTGGAGGCGGAAGGAGGGGAATCCTCCTAAACGGAACTAGAGTCCTCACACACCCAGCCAGCTAGGTGTCATGCTTCATCATATGAACTCGCTCCTCATCGGGTCGGCGGTGCAATATCCGACGGGCACCCATAAAGGGGCTCTTTAGCGGAGATCTTTTGTTCCTGCCGTATGATGCCGTGGGTGTAAGGGCCCTAGGGGTGAGTGTAGATGTGAGTGTGTGATGTAAAAAAGTTTGGATAATCCAAAAGGGGATTTTAATGGAATGGTCATCCACCTTATTAAAAATACAAAAGAGTGGCTGCTCGCTGGCTTAATGGTCCAGGGGAGCAATGCTCAACTCTACAAATGTGGTCGACATGTTTCACGCTGTTTGTTCATAAATGATACAGTGCATTTCTTCAGGACCTATAAAACTATCTACACATAGTGGTTAGGTGGAGGGATACCTACCTACCACTAATCTTACGTGCGAGCATATAGTCCCGACAGGCCTAGTGATATCCTACCACTAATCTTACGTGCGAGCATGTAGTCCCGACAGGCCTAGTGATATCCTAGACAGGGATGACAAAAAGCAACAAAAATATTGACAATAAACTGTAAATAGTATTGTATGGTCATCCTCATAGCTCCACAACAAGTAGTCCATCCAATAAGTGCATAAATGTGAAATAAATGCACTCATCTTACAAAATAAATAACATTTAGTAAAAACACAAAATGACTGGAGGAGAACGTAACTCAAATGAATATAAAACAGATAAATAATTGATAGCCTCACCTAACTAGGTGGTAGCGCTTGCTTCTACGGTATTGTCAGCTCTTGACACCTCAATGGATGGTGTCCTAAACAAAGGAGAGTAGGACAGTATAGATGACAAGATAATGTCAAAAAAAGGAGGACCCATCCTGGCGGCGTATGGCACAAGAGGTCCCCCACATCGTGGACCAGCAGCGCGTCAGGACGCCCCCACCCTGGCTGAGTCAGTGTTGATTACTGGGGGTTAATGCCAAAAGCGATCGCTCCGATCGTGTAGCTAGACGGAGTCAAATTGGTTCGACTAGTAGCCCACAGGGCATGGAATCGCACCAGTGTAAGCTCTGTCCGGCCGCATCAAACCTGTCAGTACCTGGCATGGCCCCGAGGACACACTGATCAGAGCGTCTGGTGTGGAGGGGAAGTGCCGGACTTGCGGGTCTCTGAAAAGTCGGGACCCACATTGTGAGCAAAACAGCACACCGAGACACACACAAGCGCAGGCTGGAGACCAGCCTGTGCACTCACCTGTCCTGTAGTGTTAAAAAAGACTACTTTTGCCTTTCATTGCTTTCAAATCTTTCCCTCGTTTTGAAACCCTTGTTTTGAATATCTTTCATCGTTAATATAAACCATAGGCTCACTTTTCCAGCTTTTTGCAGCCTTTTTTTACACTCTTTAAGATGGCCGCCATGTTTACAGGATCGACACACAGCGCACACGGGACTGAAGCCGGGTGCACCACGTGACTTGCCGCCGCGCTACGTTGCGCTGCTCCAGCTGACCCAGTGGCGGGACCAGGATAGCGGTATACTTAAACCCCAGTTCGGGAACTAATATCCGCTCCGGTTTCTCAGCTCGGCGCTTGGGTAGTTTTCAGGCGTTCGTCCGACTAAGGACAGGTGAGTGCGCAGGCTGGTCTCCAGCCTGCGCTTGTGTGTGTCTCGGTGTGCTGTTTTGCTCACAATGTGGGTCCCGACTTTTCAGAGACCCGCTAGTCCGGCACTTCCCTCCACACCGGACGCTCTGATCAGTGTGTCCTCGGGGCCATGCCAGGTACTGACGGGTTTGATGCGGCCCGACAGAGCTTACACTGGTGCGATTCCATGCCCTGTGGGCTACTAGTCGAACCAATTTGACTCCGTCTAGCTACACGATCGGAGCGATCGCTTTTGGCATTAACCCCCAGTAATCAACACTGACTCAGCCAGGGTGGGGGCGTCCTGACGCGATGCTGGTCCACGATGTGGGGGTCCTCTTGTGCCATTCGCCGCCAGGATGGGTCCTCCTTTTTTTGACATTATCTTGTCATCTATACTGTCCTACTCTCCTTTGTTTAGGACACCATCCATTGAGGTGTCAAGAGCTGACAATACCGTAGAAGCAAGCGCCACCACCTAGTTAGGTGAGGCTATCAATTATTTATCTGTTTTATATTCATTTGAGTTACGTTCTCCTCCAGTCATTTTGTGTTTTTACTAAATGTTATTTATTTTGTAAGATGAGTGCATTTATTTCACATTTATGCACTTATTGGATGGACTTGACTGGTAGGTCGCTCCCCCACCACACAGCTCCGTCTGTGTGCCCTGCTGCTGCCCCTGATTGTGCTCGTTTTTTTTCCTTTCTGTGCCCCCTTGCTGGCCCTGATTGTGCTCGTTTTTCCTTTCTGTGCCCCCTTGCTGGCCCTGATTGTGCTCGTTTTTCCTTTCTGTGCCCCCTTGCTGCCCCTGATTGTGCTCTGCTTTTTTCCTTTCTGTGCCCCCTTGCTGCCCCTGATTGTGCTCGTTTTTCCTTTTTGTACCCCCTTGCTGCCCCTGATTGTGCTCGTTTTTTTTCCTTTCTGTGCCCCCTTGCTGCCCCTGATTGTGCTCGTTTTTTTCCTTTCTGTGCCCCCTTGCTGCCCCTGATTGTGCTCGCTTTTCCTTTCTGTGCCCCCTTGCTGCCCCTGATTGTGCTCATTTTTTTTTCCTTTCTGTGCCCCCTTGATGCCCTGATTGTGCCTCGCTTTCCCTTCTGTGCCTGTTTCCCGCCGCTGCGCCCCTGCGGCCCCGCCCCCTCACTGCCCATTCGCTGCCCCATTCCCTGCTCCTCCCTCCCACCTCCCCATTTATGGCGGCCGCACAACAGACGTGCGCAGCGGGCGCGCCGCTAGCGCGCCGCTGGCGCGCCAAAGGCGCGCCTAAGGCAAGCCCGTCTGCGCCCGTCCGCGCTGTGACCGTGCCCAGCGCCAGACCCCCTGGTCCGGGCATCCCCCGCGCCCGCCACATCAACATACGCCGATACGACGCCAGCACCCTCCACGCACTCAACCCCCGGAAAAGATCACGCCTGCTACCAGGCCACCCCGAGCGCACCCAAGGGCCCTTCACCTGCCGGAACTGCAGCTTCGCCAGCACCCGCCCCGCCAAACCACCGCCCAGGAAAGAACCCAACTTCCTCAGATGCATCCTCCTCAACACCCGCTCCGCCCGCAAACACGCCATCGAACACTGGGACCTTCTCGACTCAACCTCCCCAGACGTCGCATTCCTGACGGAGACCTGGCTGAATCCCGCTTCAGACCCCGACATCGCCATTGCCATCCCGGACGGATACAAGATCACCCGCAGGGACCGCACTCAACGGAGTCGGAGGAGGCATCGCCATCGTCCACAGGAACACCCTCAGAGTCTCAACCAACACCGACGACACCCTCAGCACCGCCGAACACATGCACTTCCAGATCCACACCGATCCCAACACCACCCTCAGAGGAACCCTCATCTACAGACCTCCCGGACCCCGACCACAGTTCAGCGATTCCATCGCTGACTTCCGTCAGCACACACGCCATCGCCTCCACGGACTACATCCTCCTCGGGGACCTGAACTTCCACCTCGAGAACAACAAGGACACCAACTCCACCACCCTGATCGACAACCTCGCCACCCTCGGACTCAGACAGCTCGTGACTACACCCACCCACGCCGCCGGCCACACGCTAGACTCCATCTTTCCGCAAGCCCACACATCTCCTTCAACCACACCTCCGAACCCCACTGGACTGACCACCACTGCATCCACTTCACCTACAGGAAGCCCACCACGCACCACCGCACCGAACAAATGCCTCGCCGCTGCTGGAGCAGAGTCACGGAAAACCAGCTAACCACAACCCTCGCCCTGAGCCCACCCGCCGAACCCTCCGACCCCGACACCGCCGCCCGCAACCTCAGACAGTGGATCGACGACTGCGCCAACACCCTCGCCCCGCTCAAGAATCCGCCCAACAGCCACGCCAGCAAGAAAGCCACCTGGTTCACCGAAGACCTCCAGGCCTCCAAACGAACATGCCGAAAACTGGAGAAGATCTGGCTCCACGAACGGACAGCGGACAGCTACGCCACCCACAAGAGCGCCACCCGCAGTCACCATCACCTCATCAGATCCGCCAAAAGGGCCTCACTCAAAGACCGCCTAGACAACAACGCACACAACAGCAAAGAGCTCTTCAACATCGTGAAGGAACTCTCCAACCCCAGCTCCAACACCAACGACATCCAGCCGTCGCGAGACCCTGTGCGACTCACTGGCCACCTTCTTCCACCGCAAAATCGCCGACATCCACGACAGCTTCAACACCACGACCACCCCGGCAACCACCGAGACCACTGCCCCCACAACCACCAACCGCCTGCTCTCCTGGACCAACATCAACGACGAGGACACCAGCGAGATCATGAACACCATCCACTCCGGTTCACTGCTAGACCCGTGCCCTCACCACATCTTCAACAAAGCCAGTACAGCCATCGCGCCCCATCTCCGGAAAATAATCAACATCTCCTTCGAGACAGCAACCTTCCCGGAAAGCTGGAAGCACGCCGAGATCACCGCCTTACTCAAGAAACCTAAGGCAGACCCCAAGGACCTCAAGAACTTCCGACCCATCTCTCTGCTCCCATTCCCCGCGAAGGTCACAGAGAAAATCATCAACAAACAACTGACCCGCTACCTCGAGGAGAACAACATCCTGGACCCTTCCCAGTCCGGCTTCCGCAGCAACCACAGCACCGAAACCGCCCTCATCGCCGCCACCGATGACATCAGGACCCTGCTAGCAACGGAGAAACAGCAGCCCTCATCCTCCTGGACCTATCAGCCGCCTTCGACACGGTCTGCCACCACACACTACGAACACGCCTTCACGACGCCGGGATCCAAGAGAAGGCCCTGGACTGGACCACATCCTTCCTTTCCGGCAGAACACAAAGCGTCCGCCTCGCCCCTTCCGATCCAAGGCCACCAAGATCATCTGCGGCGTACCCCAAGGCTCCTCCCTCAGCCCAACGCTGTTCAACATCTACATGGCACCCCTCGCCCACGTCGCCCGACAGCACAACCTCAACATCATCTCCTACGCCGACGACACCCAGCTGATCCTCTCCCTCACCAAAGACCCTCACACCGCCAAAGCCCACCTCCACGAAGGAATGAAGGCCGTCGCCGAATGGATGAGGACCAGCCGCCTGAAGCTGAACTCGGACAAGATGGAGGTCCTCATCCTTGGTTCCAACCCTTCAGCCTGGGACGACTCCTGGTGGCCAACATCACTGGGAACAGCCCCGCCACCCACCGACCACGTACGCAACCTAGGGGTCATCCTCGACCCCACCCTCTCCATGACTAAGCAGGTCAACGCCGTTTCCTCATCCTGCTTCAACATCCTCCGAATGCTCCGCAGGATCTTCAAGTGGATCCCCACCGAAACAAGAAAAACAGTCACCCAGGCCCTCGTCACCAGCAGGCTGGACTACAGAAACGCCCTCTACGCAGGAACGACGGCTAAGCTCCTGAGACGGCTGCAACACATCCAGAACGCCTCTGCACGTCTTATCCTTGACATCCCCGACGCAGCCACATCACACCCCACCTGAGAGACCTGCACTGGCTCCCTGTCAACAAGAGGATAACCTTCAAGCTCCTCACCCACGCACACAAAGCACTCCACAACTCCGGACCAGCCTACCTCAACAGATGACTCAGCTTCTACACCCCCACCCGCCAGCTCCGCTCGACCAGCCTCGCCCTCGCCACAGTCCCCCGCATCCGGAAAACGACCGCCGGCGGCAGATCCTTCTCCCACCTCGCCGCCAAGACCTGGAACACCCTCCCCACCAACCTCCGACAGACCCAAGACCTACTGGCCTTCAGAAGACTCCTCAAGACCTGGCTCTTCGATCAGTAGCAGCACCACCCCCCTCTTCCCCCAGCGCCTTGAGACCCTCGCGGGTGTGTAGTGCGCTTTATAAGTGACATGATTGATTGATTGATTGACTACTTGTTGTGGAGCTATGAGGATGACCATACAATACTATTTACAGTTTATTGTCAATATTTTTGTTGCTTTTTGTCATCCCTGCCTAGGATATCACTAGGCCTGTCGGGACTACATACTTGCACGTAAGATTAGTGGTAGGATATCACTAGGCCTGTCGGGACTATATGCTCGCACGTAAGATTAGTGGTAGGTAGGTATCCCTCCACCTAACCACTATGTGTAGATAGTTTTTATAGGTCCTGAAGAAATGCACTGTATCATTTATGAACAAACAGCGTGAAACATGTCGACCACATTTGTAGAGTTGAGCATTGCTCCCTGGACCATTAAGCCAGCGAGCAGCCACTCTTTTGTATTTTTAATAAGGTGGATGACCATTCCATTAAAATCCCCTTTTGGATTATCCAACCTTTTTTACATCACACACTCACATCTATACTCACCCCTAGGGCCCTTACACCCACGGCATCATACGGCAGGAACAAAAGATCTCCGCTAAATAGCCCCTTTATGGGTGCCCGTCGGGTATTGCACCGCCGACCCGACGAGGAGTGAGTTCATATGATGAAGCATGACACCTAGCTGGCTGGGTGTGTGAGTACTCTAGTTCCATTTAGGAGGATTCCCCTCCTTCCGCCTCCACACTCGTTGTCCTATCCTCTTTTGGGGAACTGCGTACCCTTCTTGATTTACAGTATCTGGGCATGTACGCTGGACCCCGTTAAACAGCCCTATCAGTCCCTCTCTTTTGTCAAGATATTGGAATACCATCACAGTGAACAAAAAGATCGAATCAAAAATGGTAGGGGAGACCGAGCTCCTGGCCCGAATGGCCTACCAGCTGCCATCTATAAACAAGACCCTAAGTACTAGTCGGACTCTTTCCTTAAGGTGTTTAATCACTGCCTGTCTTTAGAAATCGTACCAGACTCGTGGTGAGTGTTGTATTACACCCATATATAAAAAAAGGAGCATATTCTAGTCCTGATAGTTATTGTTTGACAGCATTGTTGGATACGGAATCAAAGTACTTCGCAAGCCTACTGCTGTCAGATCTGGAAGATTGGGCTACAAAGGAAAGTTTGACTACGTTTACTCAAACAGGTTTAAAGCCAATTTGAGTATTATTGACAGTCTGGTAGGCCTATCAATGATAATAGAAGACAAGTCAATCAAAAATAAACTATTTCTTTGCACTGGTTTTATTGACTTTACTAAAATGTATAGCTATGTTAACAGGAACCTGCTGTGGAAGAAACTGGCTTCCTGGAATATCCCAGCCAACCTGCTCCATGCTCTTCAACTTTTGTATAGCAACACATTGGTGCAAATAAAGAGTTATCTTTTGGTTTAGAAGCCCACCCGGATAAACTTGTCATTTCCTAATATATCGCAGTGCAAAGTTTATCGCCTTTTTTTTCAGCTTCCTAATAACATTTCTCAAGCACAGACAAGGCTTTAATTTTTCAGCAATTCGCCCAGAATGCATCTCTCCTCAAATATATAATTTCCCTGGGGTAGGCAGAAGCAGCAACACTAAAAGCCTTCATTTTGAATGAGATACAAATGGGGGAAACACAAATGACTAGTGGATATCACTGTGTTATACTGTTCCTATAAATTAAGTAGGACTGTGTATCTGGGCAACATAAGCTTCAGAATATGGGAACCTAGTTCACATATACCATTAGAGAATGTTGGCCTGGTTCCTCACAGTGCCCCATCTGAACCCCTAACCTTACCAGGGTACCAGATGGCATCAGAAACATTGAACATGACCACTCTTTATTCTCCCAAGGAAATCGAGGAAACAGATCTACCCTTTTGTCTTATACTTTTGCATACTGAAGGTAAACACAATAAAGATAATAATTGGCTTTTCAAACATCTATTGAAACAATTGTATTCTTGTATAGAAAGTGTGTGCTGCCATCATTAGGCAGAAGAAACAAAGCATTGTAACCAGCATTACAAGAACGGTGAAAAAGATAAACAGTTCAACCATTATAACATTACTATGTGATTATATGATTATACTCCTACGTAACTCGACCTATACTGTTGCAGGGATTCTGCAGAGTCACAGAACTATGCTTGGGATCAAAGAACCTTAGTAGGCAGGGGCTGAGTCATCCTACCACCTGAGTACCCCCGAGTCCGGGACCGACTAGCTATAGTGTCTCACTTGCCCTACTATTCACTCAAAGAGGAACAAGTGATTAGACACCCCAGAACACAACACTCCCGACCCTCTCAGAAATCGCGGTTGCAGGACACACCCTTTCCACAATAAGATCTGACAGAGACACGAGAAAAGTTTAAAATGTTTATTTTAACTATCATGCAGTATACGTGTCACAATAAGTAAGAAGATGCCTAACTCAAATACGGCCAGCTTATTTAGTAGTCCATAAATCATAAAAGGAGCTATTATTATATAAGACAGTGTAACCTAACCTCCTCCCCTTCTTCAGAAGCAAAAATGATTATATATCAGAAGATCGCTGGGTGTTGGCAGCAGACCCCGTACCTTAGCATGCACAGATGAAAGTTCTACATCTCAGGTGCTGTCACGATCTCTTCCCTGGAAAGATCCCTCTCCAAGTGTGTTGTTACCTACTCTTTGCATAGCTATATGACAAAGTACTTGTTCCCAAACAACAGCTGCATTTGTGTGTTTTGTCTAGGTGCTGAGGCCTGACCAGAATAAAATAACAAGGGGCATTGTTGTTTGACCTTGTGTATGGTGTGCAGAGAAATCCCAGGAAAGAACATAACGCGAAAGCAATGGTGGGTTCTGTGTGAAAGTATAGTGTGGCACAGAGCAAAATACATTTTTATAGTAACGTGCGCAAAGCAGAGAGCAGTCTGCAACATGCGCATGCTAACATAGGGAAAACAACAATGGGCCTGCATGGGACACATGACAATACTATTTAAAGCATAGTGTGAGTACCCCCTGCCAGATCTCTTGGGATAGCCTAACCCCACCATACCTGAGTATGACGTATCAGGAAGCCGGCCTGTGTAGAACAGTCTATCATCCTTTGCAGGACAGAGGATAGAGGTCAGGACTGCATCTCACTCACAGTGCGGCACGTTCCAGTACACTCCCAGCAGCAGTACTCCTCTGATGAATGCTATGAAGAGGCTGTTTATATAATAAAGCTGATGTGATGGTTAGTCTGGAGCCTTAGAGCTGTCTTCAACCGGGCAACCAAGTACAAGGGCATCGCAATGTATGTGCCTTAGCCTTAGACAGAGTGTACAAATAACATGATAAAAATGCTTGCTAAGAAATTAACTGCATGTATAATAATTTCTCAGTGCATTTTCGTGTAAGCGCAAAGCATGTAAAAAGCCACCATTAGAAAATTTTGTCAAGCTAAAACGTGAAACTAAAATGGAGACTGAGCACGGGCCCTGTTGGGCTGCACAACAAATGATCAAAGCCCTCTGAGCCTTGCGGGCTGAATCATTACAGGAGAAAGATCTACCGTATAACAGCTTTAATAAATGTGGCAAAACAAGTGAAATGAATTTCCTTTATGAATGATAAACAAACATTTAGTAAAAGAAGTCATGCTTGGGTGACTATCACACATTCAACCACAAAGCTGCTTTCCCCAAAGTTTTAAAAGCAATTTTGAGATAAGATTTTGGCAACTGCATTTTGGGCAGTTCTTCTCTTATGATCTACTACCAAAATGGTTGGACACCCCCTCTTCAGGTGTTTGGAGACAGTGCCTATCACAAAACGAAACATTATCGCACATAGGGGCATATTCTCAAGGACTCATCGCCGATTTAGCTGCACTTTTCCGCCACGAAAGTGGCGATAGATTTATCGCCCTATTCACAAGCCTGCACTAACCGCCGACATCGTCAGTTTACCTGCGATAGCTGCCGCTAAAAACATCACCAAGGCTGACAGCGACAACTAACGCTAATCATATGCAGAGTAGGCGTTACCGTGCAAAAACTCACGATAACACCACTTCACGATATTCTCAACAACCAGCCAGATCGGCGATGCGGTCCAAAAACAGGCGATAAGGCACGTCAGCAGCAGGGACTTAAGACCTGCTTTTTCTGGTCTTAAGTAGACGAAAACCTGCAGTATAAAGGGAACCAAGCCCAGAGCTACATCTGAAGACCAACAGATGCCATGGAGCTACTGATCATGGCCGGGGGGCCAGAGGCCACAACACCCATCCCCCCACCCCCTGTACCCCCCCTCCCCGGACTACCACTGAGGCAGCGCAGAACAAGACAGCGGACCTTCCGAAAACTGTAGTTGCTCCAGCTTCCTCCATGGTGCTTCTCTGTTGTTTGGGGGGTTTTTTTGTTTTTGTTTTTTGCAGCTTTTATGGTGATTTTTCCTGCCTGACGTGGGAATAGCAAGCCTGGCGCTGCTTATCGCTGATATTTTTATCGCTGTTGGGCCCATCGCCACTTTTTTCACGTTCGGGTTTCCTTTTTTATCGGCGTCCCGGTAATTTTAACGCGGACATTTGACGCGGTATCGGGAAACTATCGCCTGTTGCCGGCGTGTTGAGAATACGTTGTTAACACGGCATTGGTTTCCCGCGATAGATGGCGTTATGTAAAATTGCGTTATCCTAGGTTGGCGATAATTATCGCCCGTTCTTGTGAATATTCCCCTTAGTTTCCACCTGCACCTTTTAATTGAATGTACACAGATATTGGCTCCGCTCTGTGTTTACCCAACATGGCATTAAATCATGCCGCCAAGCAATACTCTTTTGTATGAAGGGAGATTCTGCTTCTGATACTTTGAGATTTATCAAATTAATGAACAGCACAGGCAGGTGATTAAGCAGCAAGAGCTACACTGAGGTTCCTCAATCCAAAACTGATAAGTGATGGTTCAATGAGCGAATTGCCAAACTCGGGGATTTGACTACTGGCAATACAAGACTTTGGGGCATATTATCAAGAACTGCGTTAAAAATTATCGCCGCTTTGGCGGCAGAAAACTGCAGCTAAAGCGGCGATAATGGGCTTGATAATATGCCCTTGAGAATTCCAATAGAAGTCCATGTTCTGGTGTGAACATGGGCTTCTTTTGGTTTTCTCCAGGTCATATTATCATGCCCATTATCGCCGCTTTAGCGGCAGTTTTCTGCCGCTAAAGCGGCGATAATTTTATTGCCGTTCTTGATAATATGCCCCTTTGAGGCTTGCAAAGCAAGAACTCTGGTTTGATACAGTAGTCGAATCTCATACGAACTTGCTATCCTATCCCGTTTAATGACCAATCTGATCAAATTCTGGAATTTGTCTACTAGCAACGAACGACTAAGGCTCGCAACGCAAGAACAATGATTTGGTATATAGCTAAGCCCTTGTGAACTTCATACTATGCTATCTCTTTTTTCTTTTTTATAAAGATGAAGGGGCATATTAGCAAAGGCTGGCGATATAATTATCGCCGCTTTAGCGTCCATTTTTGGGCGAAAAGCGGCGATAATTATATCGCAATATCATCAAGGACACGCTAGCGCGTGTTTCCTTGATGTAGAGCCGTTTTTCACAGCCTCGCCTCGCATCGCTAATGAGATGCAAAGAAGGCGTGGCTGTGAAAACAACACATGTTAATATCGTGAAGGCAGCTTCAGCGATATTAACAAGGAGGTGCAGCGATAAAAAAATCGCGCTACCTCAGTCTTAACTCAGGAATTTAACGTATGTTAAATTCCTGACTAAGGCATACTTTCAATGGGAGATGGATTATGCTGATACGACCACAGGGTCGTATCAGCACATAGTTATCGCTGCTTTCAATGGAACATCGCTGGAAAACCAGTGATGTTCCATTGAAAACACCGCTATCGCTGAAATATTATCGCCATAGCGCTATGCGTTGTAAATATAGCGTTATCATGGCGATAATATTCAGCGATAGCCAGCGATAATATTTCTATCGCTATGTACGGCCAGCGATAATTCTCGCTGGCCGTTGATAATATGCCCCGAAATTTAATAAATTTGTGGTTTTAGATTAGTAGCATTGATTTTAAAATGTTTTGACAAGTTTCCTTTTTGCATAGACTAGTTTCAAGAGATTTCGAAGGGTAAAACATTGGCACGAGGCACTTTCTTCTAACTATGTACATTTGTTGTTATATAGAATGTTTTTCTTTTTAATTAACTGAATAAAAACTTTACTTACTTACTTGAACATCTTCCAGTTGCATGGAAAATCAGGCGTGATCTAGTAAATTAGGAATATTTAATAGAAAGTTCAATCAGAGCTTTTCTTCCACATCTTGCAGTAGCCAAGTCAGCAGGTAATAGACTTCGCACAAAGACATTAGTTCCGCATGTGGTACAGTTTTGTTTTTGCAAATATGACCTGAAAGGTGTAAATCCCATTTAATGTGATAATCCTATTTTGTTTTATTAACACTTTTGAGCACTAATGTGATAGACTGGAAATGTGTTAATTCAATTGGAAGCGAAGGGTGTAATGTGATAATTTCCCTTGCAAAGCCTCTTTGCCATTTTTCAGGCTCTCAGTAGGTTACGGGTGAACACTCTCCTGATGAAATACTACCACGCGCATCCCACGTTGTTATTGATGCTCGACTATATTAAAATGGTAATTATAAATTATATTGAAAATGAAATGAAAACCTTAGTTTTTGACAAAGCAATATTTCATTATCCAGGTGTATGGGTGCCCAATGTAATCTATTTTCACCTGAGTAAAATATTAATTGAACTGTGATTTATAATCTTTGCTCATTTTTTAACCACGCTCCTACTGCTGTATGCTTTGTATGTTTTTTTGGTTTGTTTTTTTACAAGTGTTGCATGATCGCTTTTGAAAAATGGCTGCAGGGGGGTGTTGTACGTATGGAAGCGAATATGTTGTGCAATGTTGTGTAATAGCAACTTTTTTTTCTTTTTTTAGCAGATTAATATCAAGGGTTATAAGATGTTCTAGTCCTGGGAAAGAAGGCGCACCGGAGCACCTCCTCCCACTGAGAGAGTTTTTATTGATATAAAATTCTTGCACTTGTTGACAAATTAGGTCTGGATGGCACAGTGACTGCAATGAATCTTAATTCGTCCACTCTTTTGTTTAGTGCGGCTGGGGCTTGTAGCTGAACTAAATAAACTCACTTGTTTCAGGCAGTATTCTGCGATTGCACGACTCTCTCTCGGGTGGACGGGACGAATGTGCTGAGGTTGAACGGGTCTCTCCGTCGCGAGGGCTGAAACGACTACTGGGGTCCTCCCGTCGGCTGACTGCAATAAGTGCAGAGTAAGAGAAAGCCACTGAAATGTGCAGTAGAAGCAACCTACACATGCTCTGATGGGAGCCTGTTGCTGCTGGAGACGGCTCCGTATATGATGCTTGAAGTGTAAATCCATGCCCGCTGCCTCGGAGGGCCATTTCATCTTGCTAGAGCCAGACGCTATTTCTTAATTGCCCAGATCAGATCAACCAGAAGACCATCCAGCTCTTTAAAAAACTGTATTTCAAGAAGTGCTGCTATGGCTGAAAACAAGTACAGTAAACTCGGGTGGATGATCATGTTGACAATAGCCACTCGTCCCATAGGTAAGAGGGGTAGAATCAGTAGCGGCCCGTGGAGGGAGTTCCGTGGGGCGGTGAGGCGGGGCGGGGGAGGGGCAGGGTGGGGGGTAGTAAACACCGGAATATGGATGAATGGAGGTAAGTAAACATTTAAATAAATAAAACGAATTTCGTCGCGCGCGCTGCATTGCAAAATGCGTTGTAGCGTGTGCAACGAAATTCGTTTTATTTATTTAACTGTTTACTTACCTCCGTTCATCCATCTTCCGGTGTTTACTACCCCCACCCTGCCCCTCCCCCGCCCCGCCTCACCGCCCCACGGAACTCCCTCCACGGGCCGCTACTCGGGTAGATTAGTCCAAAAAGGGGCGAATGCCCTAATTCCTGACACCACCCTGTTCCCAGGTATTTGGGCAGTATATATGTGGTAAATCGTGAAATGCAATAGATTACCACACTAGATGGGAGTCCTCAGAAGGAGAAGCCTGAGAGCCATGCACTGAGAATTCCGGAAAGAGGCATGGTTTTGCCCAACCCACATTTAGGCCTGAGTAAGTATCAAGTATAGTCATAACCCTAGGGAAGCTCAACCTAACATCTGTTACATTTAGTAAGGCATCATCCCCATCTAGTGAAACCATAAGCACATCTACAGAGAGACCAATAAAACCCCTCTGCTGCCCTCTCTCACCATATATAGGCTGCAAAAACACTCGGGGGCATATTCACAAGGAGCTATTGCCGAATTAACGGCACTTTATCGCAGCCAAAGTCGTGATAAATTTACCTCCCCATTCACAAGCCGGTGTTAACAGCCCACAGCACCAGTTTACCCGCGATAGCAGCCGCAAAAAACATCGCCACAGAGGACCCCCGCAAATATCGCTAATGAGATGCAGAGTAGGCGTTCCAGTGACAAAAGCCGAGACAACAGCACACCTCAACATTCACAACGACCAGCCACATCTGCGATAAAAACACAAAACAGGCGATAAGGCGCATTAGCACCAGGAAATCTACACCTGCTCTGACCAGGTGTAAAGTCGGACGGCAGCCTGCAAACCAAAAGGGAGCACAGCCCAGGGCTACATCGGAAGGGCAACAGATGCCATGGAGCCACCCATCATGCGGCCCGGACACCCAAGAGGGCCACAACACCCACCGCCACCACCCCCAGGACTACCCCTCCCTGGCACCCCCCGACCAAAGACATGCCACATCAGCCACACCTAAACAAGTACTAAATATTCCGCTTGATGTCGCACAATCACAACTGGTGACATGCATGTGTCGTCACAGAAATGAGCAGCAGACATTCACTTTCGAAGCAACAAATGAAACTTTATTAATATGAATAATGAAATGAAATGAAGACACATGGCCGCTCCCCTCGGGACAATACGGAGGTCATAGCCTGTAAGACAAAAAAAATGATGAGAAGGTGTGTCCTGCGCACATCAGAGGACAGAGAGAGAGCAAAGGAGAGAGAGACGAAGAAAGGGAGGGAGAGAGAGAGAGAGAAGAAGAGAGAGAGAGGAAGAGAGGGAGAGAGAGAAGAGAGAGAGAGAGAGAGAGAGAGAGAGAGAGAGAGAGAGGAAGAGAGGGAGAGAGAGAGAGAGAAGAGGAGAGAGAGAGGAAGAGAGGGAGAGAGAGAAGAGGGAGAGAGAGAGGAAGAGAGGGAGAGAGAGAGGAAGGGAGGGAGAGAGAAGAGGAGAGAGCGAGGAAGAGAAGGAGAGAGAGAGAGAACATGCCGCCCCTGCGCACCCAGGCCACACTGCTCACCTGCTGCCACCGGTGTGTCTCCAACCACGTGCCGGTATGTAGTGCAGTTCACCAGGTCACACATCTGAATCAGAGCCGTCAGCTGAAACAGAGCCCAGATACATGACTGGCACAGTACACACACTTGCACAAGACAACATCGCCTGCCCGCCCATGCACACCCAGGCAGAGGCACCCCAACCTCTCCCGCCGCCCATCGGAGCATGCCCGCCCATGCACACCCAGGCCTCAATGCTTACCTTCCGCCACCTGCGCGTAGACAGGAGGTGCCGCTGCAAGCCACAAGCCCGGGGCCCGCGGACATGGCACCCTCCACATCATGCCGCCCCTCTCCGCAGGCCACCAGGTCTCACGTTTGGTGCTGGGTCTTGATTACTCCATGGCAGAGGACATACCAGTGCACCCGGCACCATCGCAGGCTGCACACCCGCTCAGCCCAATGGGTGCCACCAACTCTGGGATCCCGGAAGCGACACCACGTGGCGGTAGGCCCGCGCTGCCCGCTGGCTCTGGCCTACACTGCGGTCCAGCAGGGCACACAAAACCTGAGCTGTCCAGACCGCCGGGACGGGGCATCATCTCAGGCTGCACACCCGCTCAGCAGCTCAAGGTGCCACTGACACAGTGCACCCTAAGTCACCGTCCCGTGGCGGGGTGCCTATGCCGTCCGCAAGGCCCCGGGTGCCACTAACCCTGTGCAACCCCAGTCTGTGCCTCGTGGTGGTAGGCCCGTGCCGTCCGCAAGGCCCCGGGTGCCACTAACCCTGTGCAACCCCAGTCTGCGCCACGTGGTGGTAGGCCCATGCCGTCCGCAAGGCCTCGGATGCCACTAACCCTGTGCGCAACAACTCATGGGCCCTACATGAGTGAGAACCGTGGAGCGGCCGTCATCCAGTCACCACCGGAAGAGGGGAATGTGACGTTGTCGGCCCCTTATATTGGCGGAGTCACATGGCCTGTGACGCCTGTGCCGGATGGGTGTGGTGTGTGTGAAAACCTGCCCTCAGGGAGTGGCTGTGACATGCTGACAACTAGACCAGTGACCTGCACACCACCAGCGAGTACGGCTGCGACGGCTAGCAATGAGGGCCCCCCTCGGGGCGTAAGCGGAGTGGTCTGGCCTGCCGTACGCCGGACCAGCGCAGGGCTTGCAACAATGACTCGTGGGATCTGGGCGTGGTCCAGTCCATGTCCGGACAAGGAAGTGACTGATGCGTGTGTCCCTGTTGTAGTGTGCACGGGACCCGGTACACAAAATGCAATGTCGCACCCTCTGACTGGCATCTCACAGGATGAACATCATTGACCCAAGGGAAGGCACTGTCCCCACATTCATCCACACATCCATACATGAATGACGTAAGACATTACACAGCAGTGCGTCACTGGATGTTTATTTGCACATCCAGTGCAGTCATGCAGCTGGAGCGGTACAGGGCAATGCCGAGCACACTACACAATATGGGCCCGTGGAGGGCCAGCCAGTGTACATCCGGGGATGACCTGTACTGCGGAAGGGGAAGGGTACAGTCCGCAGTCTGTCCGCCGTGTCAATGGTCGTCAAACAGGATGTGGCAGTCCATGTCGCTGTCCAAGGTGAGTGCATCGGAGTGTATCGGGGGTCAGTGGTAGGTCTTGAGGCCATGTGCGGCACCAAGCAGAAACAGGCAAGGTGGCGGACATGAATGCTAGTACCTCCTTCTGATCTCAATCCCATCCACGTCCTCGTCCCCGGATGTGTGCTCTGCCCCACCTGTGGGTGTTGCAGTACCTGCTGCGGCACTGTGTGCCACTGACACATCAGGGGCCGGAGGAGGATTGTCAGCCACACTGTGTGGCAGTGACACATCAGGTGCCTGAGTGGATACGCCTGCCGCACTGGGAGGCACTGACACACCAGGGGGTGGAGATGTGGATGGTGTGGGGGCAGCAGCATTCATCATCGCCACGCCTTGTGGCAGCAATGCCAAGATGAAGACATGCAGGGCCTGGTAGATCCCAGCTACATTTCGCTGATGTGCAGCGGTGGCTGCCATCCTTTCCGCCTCCATCCTCACCATGTCCTCCATGAGCTTCCGCATGTGTGCCAGCTCACGGCTGGCATCGCTGGGGCCACTCTGAGCAGACAGGTATTCCTCCCTCCACGTCATGACTCCAGCGATGTCAGTCAGGGCTCGTTGGAGACCATGGGGCGGACATAGACACCCAAGGATGGCGTCCAGTTTGGTAGCCATGAGGTCGAACCACACCCACACCTGCTCGGCCGTCTCCCTCTGGCCCTCCAGCACACGGCGTTGGAAGGCCATGTGTTGTTCCTGGGGGTCTTGGGAGAGTGCCAGGGCTGTGGGTGCCTCCTGCTGGGTTGTTTGGGTGGTGGGTGGGGTCTCATCGATGTAGCTGGGCTGCCCTGATCCTGGAGGTTGCTGGCGGATGAGGTCCATGATGTCTTGGATGGTTTGGGTGTCGATGCTGGTGTTGTCCTCCTCCTCATCATCAGTGAAGAGTGGCTGTGACTGCTCTGCAGGAGGTGTTGATGGTGCCCCTGCGATGTGAAAGGGAGATGGTGTATTACAATGTGTCCACATGTATGTAGCAGCATGGTACAGGTTGACATTCAGACAGCATGGCATTGTACATTGTGACAGTCTGTGGGTCTGGGCGAGGACCCAGGGTCATTGTGGGTGTGCACTGTGCCCTGCTTGCTTGTGCATGTGTGCCATTGTGGCCATCTCCCCCCGTCCCCCCAGTACCTGGTGGTCACTCACCCTGTTGCGGTTGTGTTGTGTCCTTTCGAGCAGTGTCGGGTCCCCCGACTCTGGCCACAATATCCATACTGATGACTGTCGACACCAGCTCCTCCATGTCATCCAGCTCCAGCTGTGGCGCTGGGCCCCCACCTCCGGTCTGCGTTGCTGCCTTCTGGTTGGCGCTGAGTTTCTCCTTGGTCTTCCGCTTGATGTCATTCCATCGCCTCTTGACCTCGTCCATTGTCCGCTTGTGCTCTCCGACGGCATTCACCTTGTCGACGATGTCCCGCCATATTCAATTTTTGGTGCCCAATGACACGTTGGAGGTGACGAAGAGTTGTTGATGCTGTTCCATCACCTCCGTGACTATGATCCTGTCCGCCTGCGGACTAAACTTGGTCTTCCTGGTCTTCTTGTCCTTGCCCTTCCCTGTCCCCGAGGTCCCAGGCTGGTCGTCCGGGGTGCTTGTGGGGTTGCGCTCGTCCTCTGTGCCTGCTCCGGATGCCTCCATGGTGCTTGTGTGTTGGTCAGTTTGTGTGTGGGTGTATTTTCTACTTTTATGGAGATTTTTTACGCCTGCCAGGTGTGTGATGCAGGCCTGGCGCTGCTTGTCGCTGATTTCCTCATCGCGCTTTGGCCCATCGCGTGTTTTTTGGTGTTGTCGTTTGTGTTTTTATCTCCACCGTGGTGGTTGTATCGCAGACATTGTCCGCGGTTTCGGCAGACTATCGCATGCTACCACCTTGTTGTGAATTCCACGTTGACACAGGGTTATTTTCCCGCGATAGGCTGCGATATTGAAAGTTGCGTTATGATACTCTTGCGGTAGTTATCACACGTTCTTGTGAATATACACCTCGGTGTATACACGCCCTAGCTAAAGGGTTATTATACAGTAGTCATATCCAACCAATGATACAATGTCACAGGCCCAGACTTCAGAGCATCGCAAACAAATAGGGCCATTACAGGGTATCAAAGGCCTTCTCATTATCTAGGGAGGCCATGACCGGGTGAGAACTTGTGCAGGGTGCCTTTTCTAATACCAGAAAAAGATGATTTAAATTTGGGTGTGTGCTCTGGCCCGGGATAAATCCACATTGATCTGGATGGATCAGAATATTGATACATGGCAACAGTCTGCCCGCCAATAATTTCCTCCCTATCATATACTCTATATTAAGCAGTGAGAGCGGTTTGTAGGGTTTAACATCTGAAGGGTCTCTGCCATCTTTATTTATGGCAGCAATCATGGCTGCTCAAGTGGACTTTGGTAGAGAGCTACTGGGCCACTGGGCACTGGGCACAAGGACATACATTGCAAGCAGTTTAGGGGCAAGCTGCTCTTTATCTGTGTCATAAATCTCAGCCATTAACCCATCTGTACTCAGTGTTGTCCCATTAGCTAGATGATCTATTACCGATTTTATGTCCGCCACTGAAATGGGGGCATCCAATGCTTCCCTATCCTCCGTGGACAGCACCGGCAGCCCAACGTTTGCCAAGTGACTGTCTAAGTCAGTCTAGGTCATTCTTCACATGAGTTGTTTACAGTTCTGCATAATAAGTGGCAAAAGTGCCCTTAATGTCTAGCAGTGTATGTGAAAGGGAGTCTGAGGGTGACCTTATCACATATATTGGCATGCGATCTTAACAAGTAACAACCAAGCCAGGAAGTGACCTATTCTGTCCCCCTCTCCATGTCGCTTGGCTATGTATTCCTTGTGTGATAATTTTCCAATCCTATCCAAGAGTGATCAGCATAATTTCAACTTATGAATTCTGCAAATGCCTGCTGAAGGATCTATGATTCCTGAGTCTCAAGCTTATGCATCTCAAACTCGAGCTGAGCCAGTTAGCGGTTCAGAACCATCCTCACCCCTTAAGTGTTTTTAAGTTATACCCCAGGGGGGTGCCAGGGGCCATCCACACCAATGCATTCCTCGAATAAGCTGAGAAGGAGGAGCTCACCAATTGGTAAAACCAGCGGCATCTGAGTTTCTTAAGCTCTAGCTTGTTCAGATGAGTTTCTTGCAAGCAGAATGTATGGAGAGACGCTTGATATATGACAGGACTCCCAATCTTTTTGCTGGGGATCTCGAACCCTGGACCAGTCAAATTAAACAATTATAGCTGATTTGTGTGAAATATAATGAAAGTCTGCACCCCCAGGGCAATCAAATGTCACTTGAGGCCATCCCAGTGGGACGTCACCATTTCAAGGCCATCTATCAGTCAGCATTTACCTTCTGTGCCTACATGACCACCCGTATCTCCAAATACCCAAGGTGGGGTATACTTACATAAATATGTGCTCTGAGTATGCAATTTCCTACCTAATCATTAGAGATTTTGAGAATTACCTCACCAGCCTAAGCCACAACAAAACAAACAACTATATACTTTGCCAATAAGTCAAACCGTGAAACTTGTAGAATACATGCATTTACCACTGTAAGATAAACAGTTGTCCCATGCCACGCCACCATCCAATACAGAAAAGGATGCAAATTACAATGTTTCCCTGCCCAGTACAAGCACCCCAAGTTCAGGCCACTCTAACATAATCCTCTGGTCCACTGTCATAGGTGTGACCTCAGGGGAAGACCCCATGATCTCTGACATTGAGGGGCCATCTGGGTCCTCTGTGTCCTCTTGAGTAGCGTGCTCAGAGTCTGACACCTGTCCATCCTGATCTCTATACTTTGAGACATCCATCACTAAGTTTGCCTTCCCTTCGGCCTCCTGTTGAGATGAAGGATGGCTGTCTAGAACAAGGTTGTTGCCGTCTCTGTGTTTTTATAGTTTGACTGAGCCTCTGCATACCTACAGACTCCTTCCACTTCCATACCTCAGCAGTCAAGTTGAAGATATGTGTCAAACCATTCATTATCACTCGTAGTTTGGTGGGGTGGTGGGGTAGAAAAGGGTGTAACTCACGTCGCTTTGTCTAAGGGCTTGCTTATTATTGAGAAAGGCATGTCTGCTCCATTGCACCTCCATAGCATAGTGAGCAAATATATGAATCCAGGAATTATCCAAGGTCCAGGGTCCATGCGCCCTGGCACATGGAGGATGACGTCACTGTTTCTAAAGTTCAATAGCAGCACCACCAACAATGGACACAGTTGTACACCTGCTGCAGGAGGACTCCTCACCACCCTATGTGCCCTCTCCACTTTAAAGAATTAGGGAGGGTTGCTATCAATTAAGGTCACCAGCAACCATTCCTCCCAAAAGATCTCTGCAGAGGCATCTTCTGTAGACTCAGGGATCCCAATCATGCACACCTTGTTCCTGTGAGAGTGCCCTCTGCGTCCTCCGCCTGATCATGCAGCATATCAATTGCACTTGACAGCTCATAGACCTTTTTTGCAGTTCTTATACCATTGGTCGCACTGAGGTCAGTGTAGATTCCTTATACATTACCTTTTCCACCAGATTTCAATGATTCATGTCTATGGTCACTGCATCTATTTTGGTTTCAAGCGTATATTGGGTATCTAAAATTGTTTGCAGAATGGAGTCAAACTTTTCAGAATGACACTCAAGGGTGATTTCAACTCATTTTTTTTTAAACAAACTTTATTGGTTTTTACATCAAATTCCAGGCGTCATCATTACAACTTAACCGTCATTGATCAGGATCGTAATTGACCAAATCGTTATACAGATGATACAGTAGTAGGGAAAAGGAATAGTGGTCACTACATTTCTCGTAGTTTCCCGCCCCTCTCTTAGCACCCCAATACCTACAAGGCAATTAGTGTTCGATTCTGGAGCTACTGTATGTTTCCTCATTCGTGATTTAAAACACCCTTCCCCCAACAACCCCACCACCCTCCCCTCCCCCCAGGCGTGTCACTTGCTTTCGGATCTCTAGCTTTCAACTCCCTTCCACTCCAGCTTAGGTTGCACATTGGGACTGAGTCAGCTCTTCAGGATCCCTCGAACAGTAAGGGCGGCGTCATGCTGCGTCCGTTGACCGCCTCCATGGGGCTCTAACTCCCCGCTCAGGTGTCTGTATCCTAGCTTGCTCCTGCCGGGGGATCCTCTATTGGGTCCTCCTCCCCAACATCATCTGGGATCTGAAGTAACACAACTAAAGTTTCCCACGCCCTTGCTGCATCTAATGCCCTCTCGCTCCCCGTTCGTTTTACTATTTACATCCTGATTATTCCCTCACACTCTGCCCACTTAATGAGTTCTTTCTTCCATCTGGCTGTGCTTGGACCCTGTTTTGCTTTCCAGTGCATGGTAATGTCCCTTTTGGCTAGGAGTAAGCCCATGTCTAGGAATTTGCTTGTGACTTTATTTTTGGATGTGTGCGGGAACCAGTGCAACAAGCAGTGCTTGAAAGTTTCTTCAACTTCCCTGTCAGTGATGTCGGCCAACACCATAACCACCTCCTCCCAGAAATTCCCCAGGAATGGGCAGTCCCAGAACATGTGCCTGAAGTCCGCATTTTCTTTATTGCACCGCGGACAAGCCGCAGATTGGGTCGCGAAGTACTTATTAATTTTCTCCGGAGTAAGGTATGCTCTATGTAATATGTAAAAGTGCACCAATTGGAATCTGGCATTTCTGGTGCTCTTCCATGCCCTCTCCACCAGTTCTCCCCAGGTTTTCTCTGGGATATCTTCTCCCAGGTCACCCTCCCACTTTGGGCACAACTCCGACAGAGGGGGTAATGCTTCCCGCATTATGCACCTGTATAAACAGGTGACTGCCTTAACTGTACCTGCCCGATCACCACATATTGGCACCCCAATGACGTTGGCAGTTCAGTGAGTCCCCCACCCCAGTGTTTTCGTATGGCCGCAGTGAGGGCAGAGTGCAATAAGAAGTCCCCCCTGGGTAAGTCATAACGGTCCTGCAGGTCGTTAAATGTGATCATGGCGCCCTCTACATATAGGTCTCCCATCTTAGCCAACCCTTGTTCCACCCAAACCGTCAATCTCTGCCAACTACCTCCATGCGGTAAGGCCTCGCACATAAGTAACAGGATTTCTGGGGCATAGGGGCTCTTAATTTTGGCCCGCCGCAGATACCTGTTGCAGCAGCGCCTTGCTATAGTTAGCTCCATAGGAAGGGCCGGGGTCCGGACCGGAAGCCTCAGAGTGAGTTGGGATAGTAGCCTCAATGTCACCAAGTCTTCTCCCATTACCTCCATCCCCCTGAGGCGGCCCGCCGCCCATCTTGTGAGCCATTGTAACTGTGCCGACAGGTAATAAGCCTCAAAGTCAGGCACCGCCCATCCTCCTTCTTCTTTCGGCCGCATTAGAACGTTAAGCGCCACCCTCCGTCTACCTGTTCCCCATAGAAACCCAATTATCATTGACCTGAGTTGGGAGAAGTAATGTGGTGGTATCCAGATCGGCAAGGTCCCAAAGTAGTAAAATAACCTTGGCAGGGACACCATTTTAAGTAGGGCTACTCGGCCAGCCACCGAGAGTGGTAAACTGCTCCAAAAGTCAAAGTTGCTTTTTGTTCCTCTAATGGCTCTCCCTATGTTACCCTCCAGTAGGTCCCACTGGGCATGATATATTTGGGTGCCCAGGTATGTGAAGAATCTGTCTTCCCACCTCACTTCCTCCATTTCTCAAGGGCCTTCTCTGCCGTCTTTCGTCGGTAATAGACAAGACTTTGCACTGTTCACTCTTAACCCTGCTACCCTACCTAGGTCCTGGAGTAATTGCTTCACGCCCCGAAGCGCCTCACCCGAGTCCGCCAAAAACATCAAAAGGTCGTCCGGGTATAACGCAATGTGGTGGGTCTGTCCGACAACCATAAGGCCCTGATAGTGTTGTCCTGTTCTAGCTCTAACGGCAAGCGGTTCTATCGCCAGGGCGAACAATAAGGGGGAGAGGGGACATCCCTGCCTCGTTCCCTGTCCCACGCTACAGGCATCGGATATTAGTCCACCCGTTTTTACTCTAGCAGTGGAGCCGGAGTACAGGAGAGCAGTCCAGTCCACAAACTTGTCTCCCAACCCAAACCTCCTCATCACAAGGAACAGATACAGCCACTCTAGGTATCAAACGCCTTTTCTATGTCCACCTCAAAAATCGTTGCCAGGTCTTTCCTATAGGAGTCTGCCCCCAGCACTCGCAGAAGGCGTCGGACGTTAAGCGCTGTGTTTCTGGTGGGAATAAACCCCGATTGGTCCTTATGGATTAGTGTTGTCATATGCGGGAGTAACCTGGTAGCTAGTATACGACTCAGGATTTTGTAGTCTAGATTGAGCATGGAGAGCGGGCGATATGCCGCTTTGTCCCACGGCAATTTCCCCGGTTTAAGCAAGGGTATGATAATCGCCTCTCTGGTCAAGACGGGCAGGTGTCCTAATTGTCTTGCAGCATTATATAGCTGTACCAGCCTGGGGGCTAATAGATCAATGTATTTTAGGTAAAAATCAATTGGTAGGCCATCTGTTCCTGGAGTTTTGTTTCTAGCCATACTCCTAATGGCCCCTCTCACTTCTCTAATTTCCACGTCGCGACCCAGTGCGCCTGTGAGTTCTTCGTCTAGCGCTGGTAATTCCACTTCCCCCATGAACCTATTCATGTCCTCTTCTACTAGGATCACCCTGCTCTTGTACAATTAGTGTAGTATTCTAGGAACAAGTCATTTATGCCTTGTTGGTCGTATCTCACTTCGTCACCCTGCCCTCTAAGCTCTAATATGACCGTACCTCTCCTGGCTGGATTGGCCAACCAGGCCAGTAGGGCCCCCGATTTATCCCTCTCTGAATGGGCACGAGTCAACTATTTTTTGTAGTCAAAGCAGCGAAGGCGTTCCACCTGCACTGCTACTGCTTCCCTAGCCGTCAAGAGCTCCTCCTGCTTGTCAGCGTTCTCTGGTCTCTCTTGCTCTAGTTCCCTTAAGCGCTGGTCGCTCTCTGTACGTTTTGGAGGAGTACCTTCCGCGTTCCCATCATTTCTGATATACAGCGCCCTCTGATGACTGTTTTAAGCACATCCCACTCTACTAATAAGTCTGTTGCCTTGTCAGCATTGTCGTGGAAATATTGGTCGATAGCCGTATTTATCGTGTCATGGAACACCTGGTCTTTTAAGGCCTCAGGCCTCAACCGCCAAGTGGGTATTTTGGTTCTCGCTCGTGCCCAATGCAGACTTATCAGCTCTGGATTATGGTCCGATACGTCCGAGTGAGGTATTTACTGCTGCGTACCCCTTGATGCACATCAGGGGAGCACAGTATGGCATCTAACTGTACATGCAGTTCATGCAGTGCCGAGAAGAAGGAGTAATCCCGGGTTCAAGGGTCATTTCAACTCATCTTAGAGATCTCTCAGTATTTTTGGCTCCTTCAACAGGCATCCTCACCAATTTGCCAGAGCCTGAGCCCTTTCCATTTTTTGGTTGCACTATTGTTCCAGTTGTGCAGCCCCTCCTTGCAGTCTGTAGTCCAGCAATTCCCAGGCAATTTAGGACAGATTTAAACACAGTGTGTACAGCTAATAGGACCCACAAGAATTTATAGGGCCCATCCGCAACCTTTGGCAAACCCCTGGCACACAGCGTTGAGCACGGTCATTGCCCACACCTCGCAGTGTTGCATGCAGCCCAATAACTATGATCTTGCCTGTGTCCATCCACTGATGCAGGCCACTGTGCAGATAAGCAGATTTATAGCAATAACCCTGGAGGGCAGTCTGTTGATAGTCCATGCCCCGCGCCTTATGAATATCTGTTCATGCCCCATCAGGTTTGTGACCATATTAGTGTCTAGATGGTAGGGAGGGTGGGGGGCACCATTCCCAGTTCCACAGTGAAAAACAATATTGAGAGAAACCAACCAGCTCCTTCAGGCAGCCACATAGTCCGGCAGTGATCTGGCTATCAGATGAGACCCTCCAGGCCTCGTGGGGGTAATGCAGTCTGGAGTCAAGCAGGCCTGTGACCCACCCACCCGCATTACCAGGTAAATCTGGAAATGTGGCAGAAGCCATGGATGTTGCGTGGGAACACCCACAGCTACACCCATGGCACTGCCCTTTCACGCAACGTGTTGCGTGTAAAGGGGGCATATTTTTCGAGGACACGAAAAGCCATGCAGAATGGCTCTACTGGTCCTTGTAAATATGGGGCAGCAGGTTGCGCCGCCAGTGCATCACAAAAAGTGATGCACCAGTGCCGCAAGGGGCTTGTAAATAAGCCCCTAAATGTGTTTGCTCTCTTGCCTTTTTGTGAAATCCATTAGTTGTAGATAATGCGGAATTGTAATCCATCTGGATTAGTCACGCTTCCTTATGGAGGAATAAGCAATGTTCTATCAGAAAAAGGGTGTACTTCCCAACAGCTAAAGAGATTCGGACCATGAGGAGGCAGCTGAGATCTACAAGACCTACTGAAGTTAACATAAAACCCCTGTTTTTCTCAGACGTTTATGCAACATAGAACTAAACTCTTAATTTCGGTTCCTCCACAACAATTTACACATAAAAACAGCTTTACTTGCAGGGCTTACTGTCACAGCTTTGAGACTTTATAGCGATATACATAAAAAATGTATATACGGAATAGGATTATGAAACTCAAGGAAAACAGATTCAGGCTTGACGTAATTGAGCTCTAACACAGTTACAACTGTATAGTGCCCAGATGTTAACTGCGGTTTCTGTGGGGAATATCAAGCTCCCCTTGACAGTCTGGCAGAACAATACATTCTTTGAAATACCTTACCCTATTAGAGGTATTAGGGTAAGGTAGAAAGCTCAGGCTGACAAGGTCTCCACAAGGTTAAAATGTACTTCCTCTGTTAGGAGCTCTGAGATTCATTTAAACAATCTTGAAATCGTAGATGTCTAGCATACATCGTCAGCTCCAGAAGTTAATTTCAGACATAAAAACTTTCCTGGTGATTGAAGTCCATCAACGGGGCATGGCCAGCAGCTGAAGCAGGCAGGGCGCCACAAGCTCAAAAACCTTGATTGTGAGGACTCAGTGAAGCTTTGCTTCTTGTAACAAAAGAGCTATGAGTGGGGCAAACAAGGAATAGTTGCGCTCTGGGGGTACGGTTTTGTTGGGTAGTGTTGGCACCTTGTCTCCTTGCTCCAGAAGTAAAAAAAAGATCCAAAATCCAAACATTTCAAATAATACTTCTTTCACAATCCAAGAACCCCCAAACCTTCACAGGTTTTTCCTTGGTAACTGACTCCCAACTTCCAGCATGACCACAACAAAAATTGCAGTTTCAACTGCACCTTCTGGTGTTCTCCAGGATGCTGCAGCTAACTCAATCATTTGGACTCCTCTTCTTTCCAACCTTTGAAAAAGCTGATCACAGCATTGGGCGCGCCTAAACGCTTTCTGCACCCCCTTTTGTCTTGTGGGGTTACCAAGGGTCCAGCTCTCAAAGCCCTGACCTCAAAGCTTTAAGAAACAGAGATCCAATATTAAGGTGGAGTCTAATACCTCTCGTTCCATTTCCAGGCAGTCAGGATTTTTTTCCCCACAGTCGCCTTCTGTTCTTCATTCTTAGCATTGGATTTTGTCTCACAGGTGTTAAGAGCAGTATTTTCTTCTGCCAACCCAGTAACTTTTTTCGAATTTTTCTAACCCTACAATAAGAAAAAAAGCCTTCTCAGCACTTTTATGCCATAATCATTCCCACAAATCGCCTTGTCCAAGTTTTACAGGATGTATACAGAAAGGCTTACCTAAAAGGATCTACCCTAGAATAGTTCATGCCACACTGCTGCCAGCTCACTCCTGATCAAAATATAACACACGCCTCCTGTCATCTTTCCATCCCTTCAAAGAAAATCCCTGCAGATATACCCTTTTCACAAGTGGAATCTATCACTGAAGGTAGCACAAACCTTTGGGTGTCTCGCTTTCATAAGTACAGTTCTTCTCTTGCTGAGGGTCTTCTGAACATAAGGCCTCACTGACTTCTCAGCCCTGTCCTTGGCTGGTAGCTGGCATGCAAAAGAAGTCCATGGAGTGTGGAGCCAATTGTTTCAGGGAGAGCGATAATCATGCAGGCCATTCATACCTATTTCTTCCTTCTTCGGCTAGAATGTAATGTGAAGGAATGCAAATAAATTGTATTGCCAGCAGCATATCTAGCAGTGATATATGACAAACTGCTATTAGACTTGATTTTTTTAACTTATTTTTATTGCAACACTGCCCAGTTATCACAGGACATATTCATCGTATTGTTGCTTTTAGACTTGATTAAGACAGACAGTAAGTGAACACCATTTCTAAAAAAAATTCTTGTGATGTGTTTGATGATATCTATGTCTTCTAAGGTTTAATTTCATTAATTAGTAAAAATGCAACATTATCTTTCATAGTTGCTTCATAGTCAAAGTTACTGTGGTTACTGTAACAAATGTGCAAGTTTATCAACATGTAAATTGTCATAGCCTTTCTTGCAACAGGTCAATGTATAGGTTTAATTCTCACTGATATATAACTGAACCTTTAAACCTCAATTACCTAATATCGGATCTATAAATTAAGTGGAAACAACCAGTCACTTTAATATTACATCCAGAGGGTCTCTGCCACAATATAACATGGCTGTTTCTCCGCTCCATACTCTAAGGTCTGATTCAAGAGGTGGGTGACGAAAGTCTTGCTGCCCCCCATAATGGGCATTTGCCATTTTCTACCACTCACTCAGTTTGTCAGTGCTTTTACCGTGGACTTACATACATGTCAAACTTGCCAATTCACTTTTACCAATAATTAATATGCTTTAAATATTGTAAGACTGGTGAATAGGCAATAGATGCAGATACATGCAAAAAGAACAGCAGTATCAAGGTCTCATTTCATATATAATTACAATAATCAACATCATGTTGCAGCCTGAAGGCAAGGCAGCTGTAAGGATCTACACAATTCTCTCTACTCTTCCACACCTTCTGCAAGCATAGGGTCAATGTGGATTGTTTCAATAGGTATCTCTTCTGCCAACCCCTTAGGTCTTTAAACCAAAGTTCAAACGTAGGGCTCCCACTCTGCAATTAGTGTATTATGATCACACATGCTTCTCCCAGCCATAGTTTAGTTTTCTAAGGAGTTCAAAAGAGTCTTCTGGAGGGATGCGATAAGCACCCTCAGTGTTTTAAGATATATACGTGCCCTGTGTCATTTTTGCAATCGTTAAACCCAGGGGGTATTTCTTGTTATTTTTTTTCACACCAAGGCACAATCCCATCTGACCCCTCCAGACTAGCGGTTTGTAAAATTTGCGTAATTTGCTTTCACAAAATTATGCGTGATTATGAAAACATTGTGTGAAAATATGTGTTATTGCACGAAATGCAAATCCATCATTGCCCTCTTTGTTTTGGCACAAGGACGCATTTAAACAAAAGAACCACAAACCATAGCCACTTGTGTACTGTTGTCCCATGCCTTTGTGATCATTTTTTTATACTGTGGATGGCGTACAATTACGCGAAGTGGTGTTATGGCGTAGGTTCAGGAATTTTATGCAGCAAGAGTATTGTGAAATTCCAAAATTACACAAATTATGCTGGAATTATGCCGGCATAATTTAAAGTTTACCCAGGACTTTTCCAGACATCACCTGAACATTAATAGAGATATTTCCCTTTGTTAGAAACTGGGTTGTTGGTTGACTGGGATGTAACCCTTAATCAAACAGCAACCACAATCCTAGTCAGGGTAAGTGTCAGACAAACCCTAAATTAACCTTTGCTCACCCTCTGGTATCTTGGCACAGAGCAGTCAGGCTTAACTTACAGGCAGTGTATAAAGTATTTGTGCAACACTTCAAACAGTAAAACAGTGAAAACACCACACAAAAAGCTATCACACCAAGTCAGGAAAATGGTTCTGGCTTTAATAAATAAAACAAGACCAAAACAACAAAATTCCAATGAGTAGAACTTGAGATATTGATTTTTAAACATTTTAAGTAAAAATTTGCTCTAAGAAGCATAAAGTGCTAGAATGGGATATCTGGTCACGCCGGACCGGGACAAATTCAAAAGTTCGACAGACCACGATGGTGTGTGGGCTGGATACAGGGACCCAGCTGGGCCCACTGAACAAAAATACCTTAATCTGAGGTTGCGGAGCATTCCGTGGGCTCGGGTTGAGGATGCGCCTCACAGCAGAGGCGATTTGCTGGTTCTGTGATGCATCAAGGCTGCAGTGCAAGATTCTGATGCATCAATGTTGAGATTATCTTGTTGACGGGGCTTGTGATGCGAAGGCCGGTGTTGAGGATGCGTTGCTCTATTGAGGCAATGCATCAGCTCCGATGAGCGGTGAAGCTGCGATGCAGAGTTTCATCATTGTTGTTGAGGCTGCCGTCGATGGGGATGTGAGTATCTTGCACAAGGAAGAGCGTCACGCAGTGGCGGTACCGAAGGTGATGTGACGAGTCCGACCCACACAGCAGTGGTGATGCATCGATGTGGATCCACACAGTCACTGCAATGCGTCGGGTTCGATCCGCGCAGCAGCTGCAATGTGTTGGTTTGGCTGAGAATGCGGGTCTGCCAGAGCAAACATCTTAGGCCCACTTCCAAGGACCAGGAATGAGGTCACACCACTTGGCAGGGCAGACTCACAGATGGCAGAGTCCAGGTGCAGAAGCACGGTGGTTGGATGTATTGTTTGTCCCTGAGACTTCAAATCAGGAGGCTAACCCTTGGAGTTACCCTGGGTTCAAGTGATGCAGGTCCAGTTCTAATCACCCAAGCAGGATAACAGCAGGTAGCACGGCAGCAAGGTAGGGATCCAGCAAAGCAGCAGCCCAGCAAAGAGGCAGTCCTTTTTGCAGCAGAGCTGTCCTTCTTCCTGGGAGAGTAGTCACAGGTCCAGAAGTGTACTGAAGTGGTGGTGTCAGAGGTCCAGTATTTATACCCAATTGGGCTTTTGAAGTGGGGGAAACCTCAAAGACAGGCCTTTGAAGTGCACAGAGGTCCTGCCCTTCCTGGCCTGGCTCCAGACTCTTACACAGCCTTTGTATGGGGACAGGACAAAGCCTATTCAGGTGAAAGTGAGGATGGTTCCAGCTCTTCCTTCCCATCCTCCCCGGATGGCCCATCAAGTCATACCCATTGTGTGTCACTGTCTTGGGATAATACATAAAGCTCAGCTGTCACCCTTCCCAGACAAGTGATCAGAGACAGGCAGCAGGCACCAAATGGCTAAAGTAAGAAAATGCCAACTTTCTAAAAGTGGCATTTTCAGAATTGCAATTTTAAATCTTACTCCACAATAAGTTGTGATTTTAAATTATGATTCCAGAGACACCAAACTTGAATAGTTTATCTCTTCCAGAATTGTGAATTACACTTATAAGATGTAATAAGGTAATCCCAATGTTATCCTATGGGAGAGATAGGTCTTGCAGTAGTAAAAACGACTTTGGGAGTTTATCACTACCAGGACATGTACATTTTAAAGGTATATGTCCTGCATTTTAAATACACTGCACCGTGCCCCCTGGGTTGATTAAGGCCTATCTTAGGGGTGACTTCGGTGTATAAAAAGAGAGGGTATGGACCTGGCAAAAGGTTTATCTTGCCTGGTTGACATGGAAGTTTAAACTGCACACACAACCTCTGCAATGGAAGGCCTGAGCCATGGTTAGAGGGCTACTTAATTGGGTGGCACAATATGTGCTGCAGGCCCACTAGTAGCATTTGATTTACAGGCTCTGGGCACATGCAATGCACTTTACTAGGGACTTATAAGTAAATTAATTATACCAATACGGGATGAGCCAATATTACCATGTTTAGGGGAGAGAGCACAAGCACGTTACCACAAGTTAGCAGTGGTAAAGTGGTAAAGTGCACAGAGTCCTACAGCCAGCCAAAATGTTGGAGGAAAGACCACTCTAAGGCTAACAGGTCTAACACCTTTCCAAACACTGCACTGTAAATATTTCCTAAACAAAAAGAAAAGAAAGGAACCTTCAAACCTAAAACAGAAGCTACAAGTAATAAAAGAAAACATTCCAAAAACCCAATCAGGCTTTCAACTAAACCCTGGAATATAACCTTCTCAACCACCATTGGTGAACAGAAACAACCATTGCAAAATGTTAAGCTAGTAAGATAAGACAGGATAAGGTAAGATAAGATTCCCTGTAGCAGAGGCTCTCCGGTAAACTGCTGTGAACTTCATCATGGCTACATGAAGCCAGGAGCTACCAGTGAGGAATTCGGAGAAGTCTTCATCCCCAATTTCCATTTTTAATGTACAAAGCAGAGCATTATTTAGTGTGGATCTTTCGTCCAATCATATGAATCATCAATTAAAAGGACCCATAGTAGATTCCCAGAAGCTGTTGAGTCCAGTGTCTTCAGGAGATCATTGAGAAGTTGACATCCTGCAGCACTATCACTCACTCACAGCTTGCCTTAACTTGCGGACTCCTCCTGTGTCTCTTAATATCACAGATGAACTTGCACCAGAGGTGCATCATAGTTACCCCCATCTCTCTAACCAGTCTGATTGGTCTCAGGTGACATGAAAACATTGGACTTTCTATGGTTATTTACTCTCAGTTTAGCTGAAAAGAGAAGCACATACTTTTATTTGGCCTCCCAAATCTGTGGTTCACTGCTTCAAAGGATTATCTCGGATGCTGCACCTTTTCAGAGTAGTCCTGAAATGGTATTGTTTTGTCTTATACTGGGTGTGCCTTTGTGTGTGGACAAAGCTATACCTCTCTGATGAGCTGTAACTAGAGCACAACATGTGTCAGGGTTTGCTTTTACTCATTCCAGGTTGGCTTGGATGGTATTTTACCAATCCAAAGCTGTAATGTTGTGCCTGGAGTGGTAAAAGGCTTTTGTCATTTTTCAGCCCAGCGTGGATGCCATGTGCTAATCATATGCTTAAAAACTTTGCTGTAAAATTTACAAAAGGCTTTGCCATTCAGTAGCACGGCATGGATGGCACTGTGCTGATCCAATGCTTAAACACTTTGCTGGAGAAACAGACATTTGAGGTGAGTAGAGAGAGTGTTGGTGGTATTGTAGGGTGCCCCATATAAAGAAGATGCTCTCCACCTAAACTTGGGAAACTTGTGAACTACTCAGAGTTAAATGCTTACTTTTATGGGTAGTCCATTTATATTCTGATTGTGAATCCCTTGTAGCGAACCTCTTATCCGGCAAGCACACTTTGGAGGATAGTGATCATATCTCAGAAGTTTAAGAATCACGTAATTGCTGTTGTGAGTAGCATACCAGGTTTCAGCAGGGGTGCCAGAGCTCTATGGGCATGTTCAATAGAGAGAAATTTGGAAATGCATCAATCTTGCACTTCAATGTAGACTGATGGTTCCTGATAGCTGCCATAATGTCCAGTGAAGGAGCCTACTATTTAGTGAGATGATCAGTCTCCAACACATCCTGGTCACCTCTGCAGTATAGCCGCCACACTTGCATATGAGTTGTGTAACTCTATTTGCCTGGATTATTGTAGACTGTTTGCCTTTCACTACTTTTGCCAAAGCAATCACCATATGTGTTAGTTATCACGGTTCACATGCATCTTGTCAATAGGAAGGAAACATCCCAGCAGAACCCTGAAATCATCCTCTCAATTCTCCCACTTTGGTCACTTCTATTGACCAGGTTACAGGTTGAGTATTAATCAGTGTCAAGAGATCAAAGGCAGTGGCCAGCTTAAAAAATCCTCACAGGTATAGTTAAAAGGCTGCTTCTCAAAAAGAGACACCACTGTTTTTAATTTCATATCCATTAGGCATCTTTGCAGAATATGGGTGACATACTCCCACACAGTACAACAGTGACACCAGGGGCTCTGAATGAAAAATCTAAAGTAGCAATGGTCTGTTTGTCAGTGTTAAGTTTGCACACATAGCCCAGAGCACATCTTCTCTAAGTCCATCATTTCAACAGAGTTCCTTATATTTTCCAATCTGGTTAAGGATTTACATCTTTTCCCTCACTAGTCTTTTTGCGGTAAACAATTTCAGGATTTCAGATGACCTTGGTGTGTGGCCTATGTCTTAGGGGGTCTCACCAGCTCCTTCGACTTCCCCTCTTGAGTTTGCCAGGCCCTGTGCCTGTATACTCTCAGTAAAGCATCTGCTTTTCTCTGAGGCCCTAGCGAGCACTGATGTGCATGCTTTCCCAGCTTCCACTCCAGCACCTTGTCTGCCTCACTGTTTGGCTGTGTTGCAGTACAGTTCAGAGTGCGCTTCTGACTTATCCCAGTCCACAAAAAGATTATGTTTTGTGACACAGAGTTCCAACGATGATAACAAATGAAGGGGCCTCAATATCATCAAACTTAATAGTTTCAAAATGTCCATTGTTCATAGCTATACCCAACAAAGGCATCTCGAAACACTATTGGCCAAATAGCAGATGTTTTTGACCTATCCCATAGTATCCTCAGGAGACTATGTAGAATGTTTTCGAAGGTTGGCCTGCTGATGAAAATGTATGTCCATGAAACATCCATAAGCACCACAGTCAATGAGAGCCAGAATCGTTAAGGACACTTGGCAGATAAGTAGCTGAACTAGAAGTTTGAAATGTTCCTTTCTAAAACCTTCAACTGTAGGGGAGCAGCTCAGAGTCATGAAGGGACTAGACTGAGGTTTGCCATCTACAGTCCAGTCCTGGAGTTTCCCACAAAGCTGGGGCAGCCTCTGACTAAATAACCAAAGGGATGCACAGACCCTATTTTCTTCATCAATTCTCTTCTCCACTAAGAGTGCTATGGGTGTTTCCCAACTGCAAGTATTCTTCAGAAGACCTTCCTTCCTCTTTAGAATGCTCAGTTTGGATGGCATCTGTCGAATCCACCTCTGTTCCTGGGAATGCTGGGCATGGATTTTAAGGTGAGACATATTGGCGCAGGGAATGTGGTAAAACCATTAACCTATAAAGAGAGAACTTCCTTAAGGCCTTCCCAAAGGCCTTGATAAAATGCAGATGCAGAAGACTCATCTAGCCACAGCGCTTCAGAAACCAATTGCTGGAAGTGACTGACGTGCGAAACAAACTCCTCCTTCCTTTTTCGGATGATAAGTAGTGCATTATGAGTGGTTGCTCACCTCTGCTTCTTCCCAAAGATTGCTGAGAATTGTTGTTCAAAAGTCGAATAATTATAAATCCAGGGACTTTGATTTAAAATGAAGGGAGTAGTCCAAGCCATGGTGTCTTTGCTTAGGAATGATAACATAAATGTGATTTTGGCTTTAGGGATATAAATTGATGTGGTTTAGTCAGATAATGAAGAGTACACTTAGCTATGAATACTTGAAAATGATGAGGATCCCCGGAAATCATTTATGGAGGTGCCAGAACAGGTGCAGGGCAAGGTGACTTGAGAGGAACACCAAACATGGAATTACTTCCTCTGGCGTCAAAGGACATTGAAGGACCTCAATGGGGGATAGTAGTAGTTCCTCTTGTACAGAGACACTGGAAGGATAAATCACCTAATTCCATTTTCCAAAAAAGGGGCTCGCTGGTCGAGTGACTTCAAAATCCTCACAGATCTTGGTTACAGGTTGTGCCATCTCCTGCACTGGAGTGGCCTCCTCCTCCAATTATTGGGCAGGGGTAATCTGTCATGACATCAGAGCTCTGACTTCTCAAGGTCAAGGCCAAAGCCTCATTTTTTCCCTTAGAAGTCCACCAACCCATCTGGTAAAGTGTCAAAGGTGGTAAGAAGCACCCATAGAAGAAGAAAAGGGGGTTAGTTGAGAAAAGGAGAGGCACACTCCTGCAGGTTGGCTGTCAGAATATCCAGACTAGATTACACACAGCAGAGGGCATCAGATCAGAACTGAGGGCAGACTAAGGGGGATATTTACAATAAAATGTCGGTGCGCGGTGTTACTCCAAAATTGGTAAAGCAGCGATTTAACATTTTTAAATGCAGGGATGCGCCGTATTTACAAAAATATGGTGCACCCCTGCGTTTCCCCTAGCGCTGGCCCTAAAAAAGGTGACTAGCGCCAGCACAGGCACCCTTGCATCATTTTGCAAGGGTGCCTGTGCTGCAGGGTTGATTGTTTATGTGCAGGAAGGAACACCTTCCTACACATAAGCAATCTTGAAAGGCGATTTGCTGTTTCTATGTGTGCTGCAGAATACGAGGAGAAATTAATAATTTCTCCTCGTATCGCCAGTCTAAGACCAGGTATTCCCTTGTCTTAGTTTTTGGCACTGCCCCATCCTTGTAAATATGGGGCAGCGTCAAAAAGCAATGGGTGTTGCAGTGGAAAGCCCACTGCAATACCCTTTGCATGCACTTTCATGCTAAGTGAAGCGTGAAAAGGGGCCTTATGTACAAGGTGGCGTTAAGCCACATTAAGTGGCTTAACGCCGCCTTGAAATAAGGATAAGGGGATATCGCCACCAGAACATCACTAAATGTGATGTTCTGGTGGTGATACCCCCTTGTAAATATGCCCTAAGTCTCTACCTGTTGGCAAGCGCACATCTTAATAGAAGTGGTCAAGCCAAGAGGAAAGGATAACAATACCCAAAGGATGTGCATCTGAACATAGCCGGTGAAAGCAGTAGATAAGCTTTTACTAGTCTCCAGTTGTACCAGGGGTACTGCTCAGGAATTGAACATGGATGGAATACCACTGCAGCACCCGGAAGGAAGTAGCCAGGTAGAGGGAAGATGCCTGACACTGAGATGAAAATGCAGGTAACAGGATTAGCCTGAAATTAGAGACACACAAGGGGACTCAGGGAAATGAATAGTGAAAAAAAATAAAAGAATGAAGCGGAGCGGTAAAATCAGGTACGAACTATAGCGAATGACGAAGGGGTCACAACAACCAATATTGCCAGACAGCTCGCCCTTGCACATGTATGGTCTTATATACTCAGTCTCCCACTAACAACCCAGAAGTTTATCTTTGGGGAACATCTCTACTGTGGCTGGAGCTACATGTATGACTCTGGAATTGCATTTCTGGTGAAATATTTTTTTATTTTCCATTGTCCCATTTGCCATCTTCTCCATGTACACTGTTTTTGTGGTCTCTTATGCCCAAACATATATGGTGACCTCAGAATAAGCATTGACAAAGCCAACAGGTTTCACAGCAGAGACCTATTGGATTAACCAATGCTGGTTTTCTTTCTTGGACCTAACGGTGTAGTGAGCTATTTGTGCATGGCTACATATTCACTTTACATGCCCATAAAAAAACAAAAAAACATGCCCAAGAAGATCTGCTTCCAAAAGCTGATCAGATTTGGACAATGTTTGTACCTGTGCTTATTTTGATTGTAATTTGCATACTGTGACTTTGTAAGGCAATTCTGATTAAAGTGCCTCAAGAAAAATAGGTATGTGACAAAGCAGCGTTCTTGCAAAACATTTCCATGCAAGAAATGCAATGTATTATTGTTGTTCACCGCTTATGTGTTCAGAAGAGCCAATAGATATACTTGTATATTTATTCTTGGTCAGTAGCCTTGGTATTCTTGTGTAATAAAGTAAGTTAGGTCTGAATTAGTGACTAGGTAGGCATGAAATAAAGTTAATGAAATCTGATAATATCAATCTGAAATTGAGGCCTAATTATTTATTTTATTTTTGCTATTTGAGGTAGTACTGGCCAAAATGTATGGGGAAGTGGAGTGTTTTACAGAGGAAATTGTTACCATAGCAGGAGCATCTTCAACATGAGGTTGATGGGAACCTGTTGAGAGCAAATTATTTGAACTAGGGTTATTGGACTCATGAAATCTGCAGATTATTCAACAGAATATTAATTTTCATGTACTTTTGCATCATACAGTTGAAGCATGAATGTGTTGAACATGGGATCAGGGATGGCTCCTCCATTTGGGCAGAGGAGCGTCGTCCCACTGCTTTCTCACAGTGCGAGAAGCAGAAACATAAAATGGTATTATGAATACCATTTTATGTTTCTGCTTCTCGCACTCTGTGAAAGCAGAAGGGTTTGGTTGGGGGCGGCCGGGTGGGCGGTCCTGCTGCAGGGCAGGGGAGGAGTGGCTTGCCCATTGTTGTGGGCCCTGACTGTTTGGTCAGCCCAGGGCTGACCAAACCAGTCATACACACTCTCCCGTTTTCTCCATGTAGGCTGCATCCAGCCTGCATGGAGAAAACGGCCTCCCCATAGACGCCTGTGTGGTCGGCATCCCAGCCAATCACAATGCTGCCATTAACCCCCCCCTCCCCGCGCGACCCCCCACCCGCAAGTCATTCCGGCCGCGACTGCATGGGATCTGAATCCAGATCTTCTGGTTCCAAAATCAGCTACTCAAACATTAGATCACATCTCTTCCTGATATGGGCAAATTCTCCAAAGTATTTTCAACCATAAAGGTAAGTTTATGGCCAAACATACCTTAATTAATACCTCCCAGGAATTAACAAGAGGATTCCCAGTACAAATAGATGCGTTTTTCTACTGTGTATTTATCCACCACAATTGTAGAGGTGTAACAAGCCTTGAATGGGTGGGAATGCCCACAAACCTGTACATTTGTGGCCATTCCAGAACTCCGAGCTGATCATTTCCCATGCTGGAAATGGTTCAAGATTTACTCTAGCGAAGGGCTGGAGTAACTCCTTTTCCAGGATGGGAAGGAGAATGAATTACCCCTAGATTTGGTGAGGGGGGACTCTCTCTATAGCAAAAAAAAATTCCAGCGCAAAATAAATAAATAGAAATGTGTGCTTTTGCATAACATGTTCTAAATTCCCACTGTAGGTTATTCCACGCCATTATAAATAAGCACAAGGAGAATATGAGACCGAAGGAGATGTCACACGCCTTGTAATCTGCAGCTGGATGTAAGAATGGTTAAATAATTATTTTACAATGTCTGCCTACCGATAGCATGGTGGACGGTGGAGAAAGCACAAAGGGCCTGGAGAGGTAAGCAAGGGGATAGCAAGTAGGTGTTAAAAATATAGGGGGGTGGAGGAGGAGAGAGCACAGAAAGCAAGAGGGGGACGGAAAAACCTCCCTTACATTTACTCAGGAGCTGCAAGTGCAGGTAAGAGCGGTGTGGCGGGGTTGGGGGGGGGGATTCGACAGACGACCACAAGGGAAAATTAAATAAAGATTACATTTTCCCTCGACGTAGTCTATCGAAATCCCCCCCACCCCCCCCATCCTGCCCCCCGCTCTTACCTGCACGGGCCGTGGCTGTATATACAACTATGTCTGATGTCAGCAGCAGAAGTATCAGAAGGGCACATCATCCAGGAAACACACTGTGACACTGAATGCTCTTTGGGGGACAAACACAAGAATTAAGAGAAAAAACGTCAAATCGGGAACAGGAAAGTGAGACAGGCAACAAATTCTTCCAATCAGGAGCAAGAACCCAAAACCTAAGTGCACTTGAAGTATATGCAATGTACTGGAAACAATTGGTCTCAAAACGTTTCCGTAGCCAAGACCTTTAAAAAAGAGTTGGGCCATTATTTTTCTATATTTGCATAAGCGGAAACGCTCATCTCCACAGGTACCTTAATAAATACACACATAATAGACACTGCATGCTAAGTATCTTCCTTTATATCAGAATGTCACCAGTTTTTGTTGAACTGCACACCTCTCAACCCGAAGAAAATCATAATAAAATTCAAATATCAAAACAAATTCATACTGCTGCTGGTTATCAGATACAAATTTATTTTTTCTGTATTCGTTTGGAAACGCAGTTTGCTCAATAGCACGAGTTTGAACAGGCAACCTGCGAAGACAAATTACTTTTTGAAAAATAAATTCAACACATGAACGTGAAAACAGGTTCCTGCAATTCCAGATGGCTTCAGTAGACTGAATGCATTCAGTGTCACAGAATTTCATAACCTGCCATGCTCCACTAAAAAATACTTAGCAGTGAGGAAGAAAATAACCAAGCTGTTGTCTGTAGTTCACTTGCGCTAAAATGATAAAATTATTTAAAACAGTAATGTGACAAACATTTAGATTGAATTTGGGTAATTTGCATTTTCTCTAATTAAGCTGTAATTCTCCGTCAAGTAATTATTTATTACACCAAAACCATATCGTAATGAAATTGTAGCCGCTAAAATGATGCGTCTTTTTGGTATTCTGAAATGAAATCTTCCTGTAGTGTGACGAATTTTTAAAGCTGTAGTTTGCAGAGTAAAAGTCAGGAGTACAGCAAGGGTTCACGCAAAGAGCCTTAGTTGTTGATGTCAGATATGTAGCTGCTTCAAGGTTATTCATGCAATAAAATATGTTAAGAATATAACTAGTCATTTATATATCGCTTTTAAAAGAACACAGGGGCATATCAACAAAGAACAGCGATAAACATCGCTGAGCAGGCATAGCGCGGATTAGCTTAACGCCGGCTATCGCGGATTTGATCGCCGAGATATCGCGTTATTAACAACGCATATCTCCACAGCGATATTAAATCCGGCGATGAGCGATGAATCGCGCACATCGCAGGAAATCCAGCGCTACAACGGAAGCGATCAGGTAATCCTTGCTAATAGGGAGATGTGGATTCAGCCATAGAATCCACCTCCCATCATATGTATAGCTAAGTCTGCTTTTAGCAGACGTTAGCTTCCGGCGTTATCCGCGATTAGCGCGGATTCTAACGTCGGAATTGGTGTCCTGGGCCAGCTTGTTGATAGGGAGTAGTGCTGTAACTCCTTGATTCCCGTGTTGTGTTAGTAGGACACGCCACTTTGCATCTCATTAGAGATGCAAAGCAGGCGTCGGTAATAAGGCTGCTAACATGCGCTAATGCATGTTAGCACTGCCTTGTAAAGAGGGCGAAAGCATTATCTCCGCTTTTTTGGCTTTTAAAGCCAAAAAAGCGGAGATAAAGCCCTTGATAATATGCCCCACTGTTATATACACAGGTATTATCCAAGTAACATCGGTACCCATTATCCTCTGAAGGATGAAAGGACGAGTCGCCCTCGCAAGGATTTGAGCGCGCGACCTGCAGGTCACGCAACGATTTTAAGAGTCAACCCTGAACTCGCTGAGCTATCTCAGCAGCTTCGCAATATTTGGTCACACTGACACTTTACCTATGACCTCACATCCTGCAGGCACAGATGACAGATCAGGTAAGTTAAATATGAAATTAGACAGTTGCACTTCTTTTTCACATTGAAATAAGTGATCAGATTTGTTCAACTCACTCCAGTCCTCGGCCTGAACACAGTCTGTTTAGTCAAAGAATATGATGCGGTTCATCATTAAGCACAGTATCCCCTCTTGCCAGATAATTCACTTTGTACGCTGAAAACAACATGGTACCAGCTTCCTGTGCTGGAGAGATCTCTCCATGGTCATGATCGTAGACTTTCGAGGATTGGGTACCTTTTCATTTCCAACTTCTTGTCCATACAGAAAATTTCCATGACATCTAGAAGGTGGAAGAAGCAGTGAGAATGCCGCAGTGCATCAGAGCACTAAGGGGCAGATTTACTATTTTTTCATGTAGCGCACTGCAGCAGCCGCAAATATCTCTGCTGCGCTTTGTGAAAAGGAGAGAGGAGGAGAGCACCATACTAAAATAAGGCTCTCTCTTCCCCTCTCACTAGTGCCGGCGCTGAAATCAGTTGTCGTGCACCACGGAGACACCTTTGCGCCATGGTACCAGGGTGCCTCCGTGAGTCTAGCATAGGTTTTGTACAGGAAGGAACCCTTCCAGTACAAAATACTATGCACAGACTCACTTTAACCATTTTCCCACTTTGTATGTGTGCTATAAAGTACAGCACGTATGCAAAGTCAGAAATGGAAGGAGAAATTAAAGCATTTCTCCTTCCTTGCGCCTACTTGAAAAGGGCGCAGTTTTCTCACGCTAAACCCAACCTACTTTATTTAGTAAATTGGGTTTAGCGTGAGAAACCTTGGGTGGTTGCATGGGAATGCCTATTTACCACCCTTGGCCCGCCCCATGGCGCAAAGTAATGCAAAGCAGCGCTATGCGTTGCTTCGCATTACTTTTCTGTTATTTCCAGCGCTAGTTTAGCGCTGGAAAGTAAATTGGGAAAAAAAGATTTTGCACCGATTTGCATCACTTTTTGTGACGCAAACAGGGCGCAAAATCTTAGTAAATCTCCTCTAACATGTGAACGAGGAATAGTGCTGAAAGGAATTCCAGAGAGGATCAGTGGAAAGGAAAAAAAAAATCTAGAGCAGGCTCAAGGGCAAAAAGGGTCTCTGAATCCTCGAATGAGTCGAAACATAATTTCTGGGAGGGTGCACTATGGAACAATATGCAGAAAAGACTAATAGAAATGAATCTGTGAGGATGCTGCTAAGTTGGAATCAGTAGGGTGGGGAGCTGTGAATTTTTCTGTGGGAGATGGTGCAATTTACTCATGAGACTTGGAGACAGATGCACAAACCACTTTTGGAGTTGCATAATTAGGCCATTTGCGAGTAACAATGCATTTTCTTATGTACAAACCACGATTGCAAATCTGTAACAAGTTACCGAATCGTAATTTGGGTTTGCGACCCAATAACTACACAATATTTAAAAGCATGTGTGCTTAGGGCGGCCCTTACAAATATCGAATCGGATTGGTATGTATTAATATTTTGCGCCAGAACATTAATCTTTTACCACCTATGATGGCTGCGATTCTAGTTGGTCGCTATTTGCGACTTACCTCATTAATATATATGAGGAAGGTCAAATTGCAACCCACTAGGAATCGGAAATTTGAAAATCGACCTATTAGTACATAGGTTGGTTCACAAATTACCACGCTAGTCCCAAATATATTGGTCACAAATTGCGACCAGTATTTGCAACCAGTTCTTAGTACATTTGGCCCAGAGATTTGAAGAGTAGAATGTCAGCAATCTGTGCATGATCATTAAGTTTGTAATATGGTCCTGACCATTCAAAAGCAATTACTTTGAAAATTAATCAAAATCCAAGGCCCTTATATTGGGCCTGATGAACTACCTCAAAATGCATTTCATGTTAAAAGTTCTATGTTGTCTTCAACAAACACATATGACCATTTAGGTATTGTGGTAATTAAGGTTGAAAAGTAGTTTGATCAGCTAATTTAAAATAAAATTTCTCCCTCTAACGGCATTACACTTCTCAATTTTCTCATTAGTTTAATTTGGTGGCTGAGGTCATTCAGTCCACCTTAAAAAACTTATACTCTGGCTGAGGCTGATCATGGCACAGATCTCGACCGAGAGGTCACATTGATAATGATACTCATGTTTCTCTGGAAAATAAATTTTCCAGGTAACGCCTACTTTTTCCAATGTCATCCCATCGTCTCTCTAGTACAGCTTGTGAAAAATGAGTTAAACCAAGTCCAATAATAATAATGTTACCCACAGCCACTTGATTTTTGAGTGCATCTATAGCCAAATACACCTGAGAACATCCATGACCTGCATTTAATGACCCGGAAAAGCATCAATAAGATGGCACCTTTGCTGGGAACACAGCAGCGGCTCCTCCGCTATGGCAGAGGAGCGTCACCCCACTGCCTCAGCCAGCAGATAAAAACACGTAAAATAAAATGATAATAAAGCAGTTTTGATATCATTTTATTTTACATGACGGAGACGCAGCCAAAGCCGAGTCTTGAGGGTGGGGCCATCCTCTGACAGCAGCAGGAGGAGTGGTGGGCACAGGGTACTGCAAGTGCCCATGACAGTTTGGCTGGCTGTCTTAGGATGTCCAAACTGTCATGTGCACTTTAACATCTTCAGGCTATAGCCTATAGCATGGAGAAGAAGCAGTCAAAGGCTCCCATTCCCTCTGGGAACATAAAACCAGCCTGCTCCGTCCAATCCCAGCGCTGCTTTCATGCTGGGTAATAGTATTACCAGCATGAGAGCAACGTCTGGATTGGCACAGGGGAGTCTGGGAGCCTGTGATCAGGAGCAAAAGAGCACCAAGGCGGGGAGGCGGCAGGTAAGTTTTCTTTTTAATTTATTTTTTATTGTCCCCCGCACTGCCACACCATATTTCCCTGCTGGCAGCTGCCACTGCTGGAACATGTGTATTAGTTTAATGCTTTACCACTAGAAATTAGATTACTGCAAAAAAACTTGGACAAATATAACAAACATGCCCAGAAATTGAACATGAGAAACATTAAATACTAGCAGTCAGCTGAATTTTTGTCATTTCTTTTGGTCTATGTATTCTAATTACAAGCAAAGGTTGATTATTATTGTTGTCATGAAATTATTTAACCTAAAACTGTTGATAGTGCCTCAAACTTTGTAAATCTACTCGTAGCATTAATCGTTGTAAGGTTAAGTTCTGGTGTCAATAGTGATATAATATGTGACAATAATAGGGATGTCATTTCCGATGACGCCTGCCATTTGTTAGCCATGTGTGGTGCTAGATTTACTCAAAGTCTGATCTGGAGTACATTGACAACTATTTTGGGTCTTGTTTGGCTGCAGTAACTATATAAGTGCAGTTTGTGAATGACGGTAGGCTTACTGTTTTGTGGGTGGGTGCATACCCCTCCCGAGACCCCTCCTTAATTCTCCCTTTACCCCTTCATTTTATGCCCACTTACACTGTCGCTCCAATATTTACTACTAAAACGCAAGCCTAAGTGTACAGAGATCTCCACACAGAAAAGACAGGCTGCACGTAGGTTACTGAATAGCATTTTGTAGTATGTAAGTGGGACTTTTGTAGTACTACTAAATATACAACAAAATGCAGTTTGTGAATAGGCCTCAACGATCAGAATAGATTCCCACCACCTATCTGGGTAATAGGAATCTACATTTTGCTAGACGTAATGATTTAAAGTACTTTTGAATAAGTTATCGACAGGCAGAATTTATCATTCGTCCCTCAATAGCCAACATGGAGTATAACTGATGCTTGATTGGCTTTTTAGAGCTTAGAAAAATGACCCTCTCAAGCTCCCTCATGTGGCCTGTTCTTGCATGTTCATATGCAGGAACCCAAGCAACCACTGACTGTTTCGCCCCATTGGGTGCCTTAAGTTGGGCCTCCTAAGCACAATATCTAAGCTCAGAAGTAAGCTCTTTAGTTCACTATGCTATAGATCTCAAGCTGTACATCACTGATGAGGTTTAAGAAGACTGGATCCAGTCTAGGCTTGTGTGTGTTATCTTTCGGAGGCAGAGAGGGGCTGGACTGACAGTTCGGGCTCAACTGTTCACAAAAGAGCAGGATCAAGACTTAAGCTTGTTATGCACATAGTTACTCACGGTCCAGAAAGGTACATATGAATAAAAAAGCTGGACTGCAATGTGGTCCAGTGTTGGAAATGGCCCTTTTTGCAGGGTTATCCCCAAATTTTTTCCTTCTTCCTCCTATTTTTTCCTGACCTGTGTTTGTTGGCTATAGGACTCTGGGCACTTTACCACTGCTGATCAGTGCTAAAGTGCATATGCTCTCTGTGTAAATTGTTATTGTGATTGGTTATCCATGATTGGAGCTATTTGATTTACCAGTAGGTCCCTAGTAAAGTGCATTGAGTGTGCCAGGGCTGGTAAATCAAATGCTACTACTGGGCCTGCAGCACTGATTGTGCCACCCACATGAGTAGCCCTGAAAAGATGTCTCAGGCCTGCTACCGCGGTGCCTGTGTGCAGTTTGTTAACTGCCATGTCGACTTGGCAAGTGCACCCACTTGCCAGGCCCTACCCTTCCCTTCTCTTACACATAGGGCACCCCTATGGAAGGCCCAAGATACCCCCCTGGGCAGGGTGCAGTGTATGTGAAACGTAGGACATGTACTGGAGTGTGTAATATGTCCTGATAGTGAAATACTGCCAATTTCGTTTTTCACTATTGAAAGGCTATCTTGCCCCATAGGACAGAATGGGGAATGCTTTGTAATATTTTACAAGTATATCTTCCCATAGGGATAAGATTGAAAAATTGAGTTTGGTATCCCTGAACTCAGGATTTAATAACACATCTTTTAGTAAAGATGGTTTTTAAATTGTGTGTTTGAAAATACCACTTCCAGAAAGTGGCTATTTTCTTGTTCAACCATCCTCTGTGCCTCTGCCTGTTTGTGGATTGACTGTCTGGCTTTGGAGTGACAGGGGTTGGGAGGTGCAGTGGCTCCAGGAGTCTGGATGAGTCAGCACTAGGCTGAATAGGCCTGATCTGCATTTGGAGTGGTGAGAGGAGTAGCACCTGTAACTGAATAGGGCTGTGCCGACATTCCACAATGCTGGCTCCACCCCCCCTGTGGTGTGTCTGGAGCCAAGGCTCACACTGACAATGGATGTTGTTGTGCACTTGCAGAGTGCCCCCCAGAACTGGGTTGAACTAGGCTCAGAGCCCCTTGCACAAAGAGAACAAAGACATTTTGGGGTATAAGTATCAGACCCAAAACACCAGACTTTAGATCATTGCTGGAATTCAAGAGGAACCTTTGCCAAGGAGAAGAGCTGGAGAGACTGAGAAGAAGTACTGCCCTTGCTGTGTGTCTGGGGTTGGCCTGCAGTTGCTGTTTCTGCCAAGGAAAGGAGAAGGACTTTGCTGTGTGCTGTTTCCCCTGCTTGAAGGAGATCTCCAAGGGCCTGAAGTGAGCTGGCCTCCTGTTCTGAAGTCTCAGGGACACAAAGACTTCACCCCAGCTCCCCTGAACTCTGCTGCTGTGAGTTCTGACCTACCAAGAGGTGCCTGAACCAGTGTTGGGCATCTGGAGATTGCTGCTGCTGTTTGGGAGCTGGAAGAAAGAAGAAACTCAACGGACTACAGGAATCGACGCATCGAGGTATCGCGGCTGAAGAGGACCGACGCAGCGCCACTCGACGCCACCGAATCGATTGCCGGCACATCCCAGATTTCCACGCATCGTACCAGTGTGGCAAGTTCTTCCGGCGCATCACCCGCAGACTGGAACCGTCACGAAGAATCGACGCATCACTCCCCGTACAGACTGGATTCGACGCAACCCTACCTCTGCGTGCAGCGGGACTGTCGCATCGCCTCCCCAAGGTCTCAGGAGTGTTGCATCTCTTTGTTTTACGAAGCTGTGGCTGTTTGGCTTGTGAACTTTGACGCATCTACAGGTACTGTGGTGAAAAGTCATGCATCCATAGTTTCCTATGGTACACGTTCTTGAAACCTTTTGAAAGTCATATTTCTTAACTGTGTATGTTGGATTTTGGTCTTGTTTAGTTTAGATAAAGATATTTTATTTTTCTAAGCTGGTGTGGTGTCCATTTGTGGTATTTTCACTGTGTTACTGTGAGTGTTGGTACAAATACTTTACACATTGCCTTTGGGATAAGCCTGTCTGCTCGTGCCAAGCTACCAAGGGGGTGAGCAGGGGTTATCTAAAGTGTGTATCCCCCTTACCCTGACTAGAAGCAAGGGTCCCTATTTGGACAAAGGTACCTACCTCTGCCAACTAGAGACCCCCCTTTCTAACATTGGTGGTCAGCGGTGAGGATTTGACCCTGTATTTGTACTTGACCCACAGTGATTGGTGTACATCACTAGTTTAGTGCAGACCACTATGCAACCACATTCTGTGTTTTGTTTTTGGTTCTATTTTTGAGTAACCCTTAAAGTATCCACGCATCATGTCTCAGAAGGGTAAACCAGCAAGTGATGTTGCAGAACTGGAGTTTGATATTGAAATGTTAAGTGGTTACAATGTAGGTCAACTCAAGCAGTTCTGCAGGAGCTTTGGATGTCCTATGAAGAGCAGATCCAGGAAGGATGAGCTACAGAAGGCCTTAAGGGGCTGGTGGGAGGCCAAAGAGGCTGGGTAAACAGGTGATGCAGAGGTGGATGAGTATGCACAAGGGGATGGTTTCCGGTCAAAGGATCTACCTGTGTCAAGAGTAGCCTCTAAGGCTGGCAGCAACCATTCTGCTAGAAGTTTTTCCCCAGAGGAGTTGGAGGAAAACTAAAGGGTTAGAGATCATGAGTTAGAAGTCATGAGGCTCGAGATGAAAATATTGGAAATGGAGAACCAAAAAGCTGCAATAGAGAGAGAAAAGATGGCAGAGGAGAGCAAGAAGATTTATGCCTTGGAAGAAATGAAATTGACCTTGGCACATAAATTAAGAATGAGGGAGCTTGATGTGGAGCTCGAGAGGCTTGAGGCCATGAGTGTATTAGCTAAAAGGAAATGTGTGCAGCTCATGAAGTGAGCTTGGCTGGGTTGGAGGTGGAGTCCAGCTCAGATGGTGGCAGCAAAAATGTAGTGTCTAGTGCTGAGGGAGAAGTACACGCACCCAGAGATGTGGTGCCTGACTTGAAGGAGGGGGTTAACATACACCAGGGGGTTCAGGTTTATGAGGTAGCTCCAGTGGTGTGCAGTGTCCCTGAAGTGGATTGGGGAACTGGCACAGGGGTTCATATTCCTAGTGGTGGGAGGGACACTCTACTGACTCTAGATTAGAGGTGCAGGGAGAGGGGTTCCCCTATGGTAGAAGCCTTGGTGTGTGAATGTGGAGACCGCCCAGAAGAGTGTGGGTTGAGTGACAGAGACAGTCAGACACTGTCTTGCCAGTCTCAGGAGAGTGATGTGGGGTACTTGTGTGAGGCACTGGATGGTGGGGTAAAGGGTAGCTTGGTTAACAACTGTGGGGGGCTGTGCGATTCAATTGTTGGAGAGCATATTTTAAGTCCCTGTTTTCCAGAGCTACGCCAACACCCGGTGGAGTGTGAGCTCTCTGATTCCAGAGAGCTTGCGCTGGAGGCAGACCTTTTGGTGGATTCCAGAGGGTCTGAAGAAGCTTTTGGGAGTGATCCTGATGGGGGTGGCTCAGGTTTTCCCCAACCAAGTGAGGTAGGGGAGGTTTGTGGTAGCCCAGATAGGTCCCAGTGTAGTGGGAGGTGTGTAGGGTCCCACGTCCTGTCTCAGAGGAGAAGGAGTGGGATTGGGCTGTGTCCCAAGGTGCCCAAAACCCAGTCTCAGGACCTGGTTGGTTCCATAAGAGAACACCAGGAGGGGGGCCTAGTGTGTACCTGGAGGCCATTTCCTGAGGGGGATCCCAAAGTGTCAGGTGAACTGGGGAGGACTGCTATAACCAGCATCCCACCAGTTCTGGTGTCTGGCAGCAATGCTCCAGTGGGGAGGGTGCAGAGCCCCAGGGAGGAAGACAGGGTGTGGGAGAGCCCACCCCAGTCTCTTGTCCAGCCACAGGGTACAGACCCTGGGCTGGTGGGCCAGTGTCAGGATGCCATACCTGACTTGGCGGGAGGGAGAGTGGAGAAAAGGTGCCAGGCACCTGGGGCTACTGCCCCCAACTCTCTGACGCCACAAAGGTTAGAGAGGCCTGAAAGGCATGAGGCCCGGCTCTCATCACTGACAGTTGTCAGTGGCCACTGTGGCTGGCTGTCCTGGTGGACGGAGTTGCCACTGGGAGGGGGGCAGGAGTCCCACCCCGGGGGTGGACTGGGCCACACCTCTGTGTTGGCCATGTGGGTACTGTCTACCTGTTGGGATACATCTGTGAGCAAAGTAAGTTTAGGCACTGGACAGATGGGGTCCCCAGGTGAGGAGAAGGGTCCCTCATGGGTTAGCCTAGTGGGCCCTGAGAGTATGGATAGCGGGATCCAACTGGGTTCAGGAAGGCATAGAACGATAATAGACCCCTGCTGTTCGGGCCAGGTTCGATGTTCTATCGCCCCAAGCCGGGAAGCCCATCGAGGTATTGATTGTTCTACCCTGGCTTTAGGCTGGAAGGGGGTTGTGTTGGAAAAGGGCCTTTTCGCAGGGTTATCCCCAAACTTTTTGCTTCTTCCTCCTATTTTTTCCTGACCTGTGTTTGTTGGCTATAGGACTCTGGGCACTTTACCACTGCTGATCAGTGCTAAAGTGCATATGCTCTCTGTGTAAATTGTTATTGTGATTGGTTAATCATGATTGGCGTATTTGATTTACCAGTAGGTCCCTAGTAAAGTGCACTGAGTGTGCCAGGGCTGGTAAGTCAAATGCTACTAGTGGGTCTTCAGCACTGGTTGTGCCACCCACATGAGTAGCCCTGAAAAGATGTCTCAGGCCTGCCACCACGGTGCTTGTGCGCAGTTTGTTAACTGACATGTCGACTTGGCAAGTGCACCCACTTGCCAGGCCCTACCCTTCTCTTCTCTTACACATAGGGCACCCCTATGGTAGGCCCAAGGTACCCCCCTGGGCAGGGTGCAGTGTATGTGAAAGGTAGGACATGTACTGGAGTGGGTAACATATCCTGATAGTGAAATACTGCCAATTTAGTTTTTCACTATTGAAAGGCTATCTTGCCCCATAGGACAGAATGGGGAATGCTTTGCAACATTTTGCAAGTATATCTTCCCGTAGGGATAAGATAGAAAATGGAGTTTGTTATCCCTGAACTCAGGATTTAATAACACATCTTTTATTAAAGATGGTTTTTAAATTGTGTGTTTGAAAATACCACTTCTAGAAAGTGGCTATTTTCTTATTCAACCATCCTGTGTGCCTCTGCCTGTTTGTGTATTGACTGTCTGGCTTTGGAGTGACAGGGGCTGGGGAGGTGCAGTGGCTTCAGGAGTCTGGATGAGTTAGCACTAGGCTGAATAGGCCTGATCTGCATTTGGAGTGGTGGGAGGAGTAGCACCTGTACCAGAATAGGGCTGTGCCGGCCTTCCACAATGCTGGCTTCGCCCCCCTGTGGTGTGTCTGGAGCCAAGGCTCACACTGACAATGGGTGTTGTTGTGCACTTGCAGAGTGCCCTTCAGAACTGGTTTGAACTGGGCTCAGAGCCCCTTGCACAAAGAGAACAAAGACATTTTGAGGTATAAGTATCAGACCCAAGACCCCAGACTTTAGATCATTCCTGGAATTCAAGAGGAACCTTTGCCAAGGAGAAGAGCTGAAGAGACTGAGGAGAAGTACCGCCCTTGCTGTGTGTCTGGGGTTGGCCTGCAGTTGCTGTTTCTGCCAAGGAAAGGAGAAGGACTTTGCTGTGTGCTGTGTCCCCTGCTTGAAGGAGATCTCCAAGGGCCTGAAGTGAGCTGGCCTCCTGTTCTGAAGTCTCAGGGACACAAAGACTTCACCCCCAGCTCCCCTGAACTCTGCTGCTGTGAGTTCTGACCTACCAAGAGGTGCCTGTGCCAGTTTTGGGCCTCTGGAGGTTGCTGCTGCTGTTTGGAAGCTGGAAGAAAGAAGAAACTCTAAGGACTACAGGAATCGACGCATCGAGGGGTCGCGGCTGAAGAGGACCGACGCAGCGCCGCTCGACGCCACCGCATCGATCGCCGGCGCATCCCAGATTTCCACGCATCGTACCTGTGCGGCAAGTTCTTCCAACGCATCACCCGCGGACCGGAACCGTCATGAAAAATCGACGCATCACTCCCCGTACAGACCGGATTCGACACAACTCTACCTCTGCGTGCAGCGGGACTGTCGCATCGCCTCCCCAAGGTCTCAGGATTGTCGCATCTCTTTGCTTTCCGACGCTGCAGCTGTTTGGCTTGTGAACTTTGATGCATCTACAGGTACTTTGGTGAAAAGTCACGCATCCATAGTTTCCTATGGTACAAGTTCTTGAAACCTTTTGAAAGTCATATTTTTTAACTGTGTATGTTGGATTTTGATCGTTTTGGTCTTGTTTAGTTTAGATAAAGATTTTTTTTTTTTCTAAACTGGTGTGGTGTCCATTTGTGGTGTTTTCACTGTGTTACTGTGAGTGTTGGTACAAATACTTTACACATTGCCTTTGGGATAAGCCTGTCTGCTCGTGCCAAGCTACCAAAGGGGTGAGCAGGGGTTATCTGAAGTGTGTATCCCCCTTACCCTGACTAGAAGCAAGGGTCCCTATTTGGACAAAGGTACCTACATCTGCCAACTAGAGACCCCCATTTCAAACATCCAGTGTAAAAAACAGTGGCAGTGTTTAATTCAAGCATTTTACCATTCACTTTGTTGCTTTTCGTAGGAAAAGTGTCTACAATTTTAATAGTCTTTCAGTGTAGAGTGAGCAAGGAAAGAAAGTTAAATACTGTATGTGGGGGCTAGCCCCCTGCCAACGTCATACTGGAACATCCTGAGGAGCAGAGGCAGGCAGAGTGACGTGGACGTGCCATATATTCTGGCTTAATGTAAGAGAGGCCTTGCATCTGCCTGTTGGGGCAGGTCCTAAGAAACCATTGCCCTTCTGTAAAAGGACCTTCTGCACACCCTTTCATTGTGGTTGGTAATACTGTTCCTTTGCATGTGACTACATGACTCTACTGTGAAGTTGCAAGCTACTACACTGCAGTGGCGGCTCCTCCATAGGGGCGTTTGGGCGTCGCCTCACTGCTTTCTCGCAGTGCGAAAAGGCAGAAACATAAAATGGTAAAAACTACCATTTTATGTTTCTGCTTCTCGCAATGCGAGAAAGCAGAAGTGCCTGGTGGGGGGCAGGAGGGTGGGCGGTCCTGCTCGAGGGCAAGGGGGAGTGGCTTACCCACTGTTGTGGGTACCGACTGTTTGGTCGGCCCCTGGAGCCGACCAAACAGTCAGTACCCACAACAGTGGGTAAGCCACTCCCCTGCCCTCGAGCACGACTGCCCACTCTCCATTTTTCTCTATGCCGTAGAAAATGGCCTGGCTGGGGCGCTCTCCCCTGCGCCTCACCAATCACAACGCTGCCATTGCAGCGTTGTGATTGGCTTAGGAAGTAGGGGAGGAGGCTGCCTGCTAGCTGCTTCCTGTGTTCCAACTTCCTCCAGGATTCAGAAAACGCGGGAGCGGCGCGATACCGGCGGTAACTTTATTTTTATTCTCCCCCCCGCACCTCCCCTCTCCCTCCCGTGAGCATGTTTCCTCAAAACAAAGATGCCTGTCCCCGTGTCTGACCTGTACAATTTCGTAGAGAAGCTGTACTAAACAAAGGGGCACCTGCTTTGTGCTCCGTGACCTCTTTGCACATCATCGGCATAAGTAGGTTGCTTGCTTGCTTGCTGCGTGAAGCACAGGGTTTTTGTCTACAGCTTTGTAAAGGTTTCGGTTTATATGTTTAATGCCATGAGGCGGGTCTGGTAGGACATTTATTAAACTATTCAAATAAAATGTATAGACTATCTCCCGCGCCGCTCCAGGTATTACGTGGAGTAGCCAGAATCAGTGAAGGGGGCTGCTGCAGACACATTGTAGGATGTGCCTTCAGGCCCTGCGGCAAGGAGGTGGGGGTGGGGGAGGGGAGTTCAGCACGATTAATCCCCACAGGCTGGGGTTCAAGGGAGGTGAGGGAGAGCTCACGATATGGAAGACAGGCAGAGGGAGACTGGAAGCGATGGGGGAGAACTGAGGGAAGACAGATGGGGGAGAGAAGGCATGGAGAGAGCGCTGGTGAAGGGAGAGATGGATGGAGGGAGAGAGCCCTGGCTATGAGGGAGGAGGGGAGAGGGAGGGCAGGTGGAGTACACCTTTGCCTTTCCCGTCTTGCCTTGTCTGCTTAGGAGAGAGCTCAGTGGTGAAAGGAGCTGAATTAATGCAGCTCGTGCGCAGCTTTCCAAAGAAACAGAGCACAGGACCCCGCCCTAAAGCCCCATATATATCACAGCAACCCCACCATACAGCTCCTGCCTCAACTCGCCATACAGTCAGCGTGCCTTAGTGCCTCTCTGCTGACATCCTCTGACTTATGTCCGCACCCCAGTCTGTTATGTAGATTTGGAACAGTTACTGTTCCTTGTAAATACATCTTAGAGCCTTTTCATGCCCACTGCTGCCAGGTGCATTGTGCTCGCACAAGACGAGAGAAGCCACTGCCACCAACCCGCATTCTTGTCTGGCTCGCCTCTTCCATTTATTGTGTTGTTTTTGGCCTGAAAACACGTATTGGTTTCATGGGGTCACCCTGAACAATCCTTGTGTTAGCTCATGCTTTCTTTAGTATTTTCACATAGAGGTGTATTACCAAAACTAACAGAATACACGTTATCGACCTCGGAAAGATGAATTCAAAATTACAGGATTCAAACTTTTGGCCAGATGTGAGCTGGGCCACCTAACGATTTTACTATGTCAACCAAGTCCCCTTTCCGGATTTTTAATGTAGTAAAGCAATCTCTGGTCATGCATTACTCAGTAGGAAATCATTATGGCAGCTATAAGCAGGTTTTAAAGTCCTTTCTTCTTTTGATATTTGAAGTATGTACTGGGGAAAATACCAGCTTTCAGAGATTTTCCTAATGGTTCTACCGGCCTGGACTTCCAAGGGGTCATCATCAGTGCGGACTCCTGAAATGACTGCAGCCTTGTAGTTCCTCTGCTGGGCCTCCACAGCCCCTCCCACCCCCCCAACACACTGCAGGACTCTGCTTGAGAGTGTGGGTGCAGGGAGCGTTTAGTTCTGCTGCAGCCTGGGGTCTGTGTGCGTATATGGTGTGTGGTGATGGTGATGGTGAATATTGTGACTGTGTGCGATTGCAGAGTGTGTTGCGTGCGTTTGAGTGCAGGGCGAGCAGTGCGCAGGGTGAGTAATGAGAGCCCACTGGTTGAGTAGTAAGATTGTATGAGTGAATGGTGTGCTTATGTGAGCACAGAATGAGTTGTGTGACTGTGTGAATTCACTGGATGAAAGGTATGCCCTTGTGAGTGCAGGGTGAGCGGGACTCTTATGTGAGTGTAGGATGAGCGAAGCAGTGTGCGCCTATGATTGAAGGTGAGTGAAGCAATGTGTCTGTGTGAGTGCAGGCTGAGTGATGTATCACTCTGCATGAGTTAGGTTTTGCGAGTTTATTTGTACCTTTTTTTTTTCAACCACCCCCCAGTGTTTGATTGAAGGTCGCTCGCATGCACTTTATACTCAACTCAAACCTTTCTGCCGCACCACTTTTAAAAAGCACCAGCCGCCACTGCTACACTGTTTGCCTACACCTTGGCCCACATTATAGATTCTGTAATATGGTGCTCTGGGATGATGGGCAGCAGGGACAATCTTACTCTGCCTTGCACACATCACTAATCATTGAATGTTGTCAAATAATTAGAATACGAGGTAGCATGTTTCATACAAAATGGGTCTGACCTGGAAGGAGTGAATTTAGAATACTTAGGGGCAGCTTCTAGTGTTGTATGACTATTCACTTTTTTGGGAATGGGACAACAGATTCCCATATTTATTTAATGAATATGGGAGAAGCATTCACCATGCATGCGAAGTCCTCTTTAGAGATTAAAAAGTGGCAAACGGCACAAATGAAAGTAAAACCTATTTTTTATCCTCTAAAGAAAAAATGTTGCCAGTGGTAAATGAGCTCTTTAATATGTCAAGTATGCTTGAAAAATATAGGTTGGAAAATTAAGATGATGTTTCAAAGTATCTTATTTGTCTATGTAGAAAATGACATCATTTTTGTTGCTGTTCCTCTATTTCTACCGGTCTGATTCTGCTGGCTTTAGAACTGTGTGTGCTTTACCACTGCTTTACAGTAGTAAACCACCTGTGCTTCCCCCCAAAAATTGTGCTTTGCAATCGGAACGCCCTGTTTAGCCTATTTGACTACCCTATTAGTCAATTTTACATTGTGCCTAAAATGTGAATATGGCATGGAAGGTTAAATGTGATATGTTGGTAGCAATGTGTATTTACAACAACCATGTATATGATAGAAGAATATATCTCTGCTAGGAGTGAGAGTGGGCTAGCACTTTAATTCGGTTAAAAGGCACTGCAGTAACACATGGCAAAGAAAAGTTGCTCTGCCACATAGGAAACCTATTTTTGTATATAAATAAGTCACCACAAAAGTCTGCTTTGCAAACCCACAAGTAGTTAATATATAAAACAGTGGCACATTATACATTTAGAAAGAGCAGCATGGGGGACAATAAAAAACGTAGGGGCATATTAGCAACAACAGGCGAAAATTATCGCTAACCGCGCTTAGCGCGTATTTTCTTAACGCCGCCTATCGCTGGATATTATCGCGGAGATAACATGCTATTAGCAAGGTTTATCTCCAATGCGATAAAATATCCAGCGATAAGCGAGAATGCGTGAATATCGCTGGAAATCCAGCGATATTCACGCATTAACGCCATGGTGGACTTAGGCTGACAATCCACCTCCTATTCTACAAACAGGTAAGTCATGTTTTTAGCAGGTGTTAAATTCTAGCGATATTCGCGCTTAGCGCGAATTTTTATCGCTTCGCCTGCGTTGCTAATAGGGGAAGTTGGGTTAGCGACTGTTTTCAGTCGCTTTTAGTTGGGAACGCCTACCTTGCATGTCATTAGCGATAATTATCGCTGGCATGCAAGGCGATGGGAAAACGGGCCGATATCGCCAGAAAGCTGTCGCTAACGCCTGTTAGCGACAGCTTGCTGATAGGGCGATAAAAAAATCGCCGCTTAGGCGGCAAAAAATGCAGCTAAAGCGGCGATAAGGCCCTTGCTAATATGCCCCTAAATTAAAAGAAAACGTACCTGCTGCCTTGATGCTCTTCTGCTCCTGATCACAGGCTCCCACACCCCCCTGCGCTAATCCAGATGCTGCTCGCATGCTGGTAATACTATTACCCAGCATAAGAGCAACGCTGGGATTGGATGGTGCGGACTTGTTTTACGATCCCAGAGGGAATGGAAGCCTATGCCTGCTTCTTCTCCATGCTATGGGCTATAGCCTGGAGATATCTAAGTTTGCATGACGGTTTGGCCATCCTAAGACAGCCGGCCAAACCGTCATGGGCACTTGCAGTGCCCTGTGCCCACCACTCCTCCTCTTGCTGTCAGAGGATGGCCCCACCCTCAAGTCCCGGCTCTGGCTGCGGCTTTGTCATGTAAAATATAATGATAATTAACCTGCTTTATTTTACATGTTTTTATCTGCTGGCTGAGCAGTGGGCGACGATCCTCCGCCATAATGGAGGAGCCGCCACTGCAAGCTGCGAACAATTCACAACATGCAATACTCTCAGCTTGAACATTGTTGTGGTTCGTCACTTTTATGTTGCTCATTTTGTCTTCACTTCTGTTTTTCTTCTCTATCACAAGGTTTCTCTACAATTTATTACTTGAGCTCATGATGTTTGTCTGTGCTCTTACTGAACAAATAACATGGCCCTCGGATGGTCAACCTAGATATCCTCTACCACCTTCTATTTCAAATATAAGGGATTCAACATGTCATACGCCCCTCAGCCAAGGTTGCACTTTTACACATCCAGTGTGTATATACGTGTTGAATGTAAAGATTTCTAAGCTGACCTTTATGAAGCTTCCCCTAGCTTCCTAACCTTAGAAAACTGTAGCATTATTTCAATTTACTTTCATTTTGAGAGCATCTGTGCCAAGCGGGTTTATCACGGTCCCATAATGTCTGGAAAAAAAACTTTCAGTAAACACGCTTACGGGTCTCAGGATGTATTTCAAATTCAAAATACTAGGGGGATGCGCATGTCCGTGCATAATTTACCAGCCAGCTGCAAGAGTCTATTGTTATTGGTGGAGCAATGATTACAATGGCGATACAGCTTGCAATTCTGAATGCCCACTTAGTGTAGTTAGAAATGAAAAACCCCATTGTGCATTCCGAAAGGAAAATCGATAAACATTTTTTTAGGTTATGGAATCAGCACATTTTTTCTGACCTTTTTTCAAAATCTTGAAAAGTTGTTTTCAAATATGGCGGTGCAATACCGTCAATGTTACCTAAACCATCTACATCAGTTTAGTCAAGCTGACTTGAATTATTCAGATATCTGAATATTTGCTTGAGAGTGCTCGCAGAGTTAACCATTATGGTTCACATTTTTTCAACTTAAATGTTAGCAAGGTTCATGGTTACACATGCCTGCATTTGGAACCATTATGGTTCACATTTTTTCAACTTAAATGTTAGCATGGTTCATGGTTACACATGCCTGCATTTGGATCTAGATCTGTGTCCAAATAACCATCGTAGAAGTGATTACACAGGGATGACACGTTAAAGGCCCTAGAACGGGGAATAACTTGCTGCACCTGAAATTGCCAGAGGTTTTCAGAGGTTTTCCTTGCTTCTAGGGACGTAACACATATATTTTTAACCTTCTATTTGCAGGTGACAAATATCTTTGGGGTGGAGAGGTGGTGGGTGTCATGCTGTGTGGCACAGGTCGCAAGAGGGCCCGTGGTGAGCTGGGAGCCTGCGGACTGTCTGGGGCAGCACTTTCTGCTCCTTCAATGATGTCTAAAGGGGTGGCCAGGAGCAGGGCAGTCTTGCAGCCTCTGTCCAGTTATTCCAAGAGCTGTAAAACTGGTCTAGTGTTTCTGGAGCTGGAAATGTAAGGTGCTAAAACATCGGACTACTCCAAGTTGACAAAATAGGATTTCCCCCTCCCAGGGACACTGCTTGGGGAAAGTAATAATGAAGGCATGTAATGCTTTGATTTAAACATTCTGAATATAATAGGGTAAACGTCAGGTCATCTTAAACCATATGCATTATATTACATTTCTCGACGTGGCATCCCTTGATGAAGAGGCCTAATAGCTATTGGATTATACCTCATTAGTGACGCTATACAGCAGCTACTGGATGCACGACTGAATGTGCAATTGTAATGTGTGCGTTTGCAGAAAAGGATGAAAATATAAAATTAGCAATGAAAATCAAAAGCACAAGGAGCGTTGAAAAATTCCTTGGGATTTCCCATTTTACCAATCAATTAAAGTGTAATAGCTCTTATCAGGCGTGGGGGAAAATTCATTTTAATTGGCTTGTTTTATTCCGGGCGTGTTCGTTCATCTTCACTGCCGACTTGGGTACTGTTTACATGCCTGTAAACCATCTCTTTGATGCAAAATACAATTGTATGCTTCCTCCTGGCTGCAAATGAGACCACTTGAGACCGTGCTCAGTGACCCAAAAATATACATTTCTGAGCCTCAAGCATAATACCTTGATGCTGCAAACGCACACGTTGTCCAGATACGCCGTGAGTAACCTAAATATTATTTTTTTGTACAAGATGGCACTGTTTATAGACAACAAATAGGCACAGGTGAAAGATTTTTGTCAGAGTTGCAGCACTGCCTTTTATGCAAATGTCGTTCAATCCTTACACTGTAGATGCTTCCACCTAAAAGCCCAAATACACATTATGTGTATTCTTCTAAATTAGTAAGCACTCGCCTTCAGAAAGTCTCCTTGTGTGCTGACGACAGGCAGGGCTGGCGTTGGTGGCGCCCAGTTGGTGTGATCAATGTCCCCGCCCCCCTCGCGTGGCCTACTTCTTAACCATTCCTTCTCTGCTGCTTTTCAGCTGTGCCCCTCATCTCTTCGTAGCCACTCTTTCACATTTGTTTGATTTCGTTTGTGGCAATGCTTATTCTGGTGTGGCGTGTCCAAGAACTTTGCATCGCATATGCATGGGGTGCAGAGATGGTGAACTGTACAGGTGCGTGGATCAGTGTGTGGGATGAGTTGCATAGGACGGTGGGGGGTGTGGAGTGTGGGGGATCATTGTCATTCATGGTGGGGTTTTTCTTCTGAGGGGGCATGGGGATTTGGTGCACAGCATGGTAATTTGGATTGCTATACTGCTATCGAAGGTAGAACTTTGGTGGCCTTGGATTGGCAAAGGAAGAGGAACGGTGGGTTCTGAAGCCCCGCCTTGAGATTTGCATGCAGTTCCTTCTTGCCGATTTGTGGCTCACTTTTGTATATTGGAAGCATTGTGACTTGTGATCTGGACATGGTAGGGGATGTCTGTGGTGGGGTCGATGGCCAGCTGAGCTTACTACATGGAGCGCAGATTTGTGATCTGCTTGTTGCACATTGTGCTTTGCAGCAGGCACGTTGACCCTCAGTGCTGCATTGTGATGGGATAGGGCTTCGACTGTATGCATTGTGGATCTCTGTGGCAGGTGCATTGATTGCCAGTGTTATCTTGAAATTTTTGTTGCCGCCTGGAGGTTGTTGGCATCATGGAGAGCTCTGAAGGTGCCTTTGACCCTGTGGAATGTTTTCGGGTGCAGACCCACCCAAGTTCGGCACCTGGTGAGGTGGCAGGGATCGCACAGCCCCAAACCTGGCACTGACAATTGGTGGGTTGGGCTGAAAAGAGTGATTGTGAAATACTCAAATCACAATTTTTTTACTTTTACTGATATTACATAAATAATTATGACGAGAAACATGAATGACGGGTAATTTTCAGTTGCTCGCGCGGGTCTGAGGTCATTTGCATAGCCCTCTAGCATCTATGTGGTAAGGTGTTTTATGGGGCCGTTTTGTGAATGTCTGCTGTAAGAAATTGGGTGAGGTGGCACTCGGTGTGGTTGCAGCGGTCGCACAGCCCTAAACCCGGCACTGATGACAGGTGGTTTGGGCTGATAATAGTGAAATAAAAACTGCTAGCCAGAAATTGGGAAATGCTCAGATTACATATTTTTTTGCTTTCCTCATTATTACGCTCATAATCATGACAAGAAACATGAATGACGGGTGATTCTCCATTGCTCACACAGGTCTGAGATAATTTGCATAGCCCTTTAGCATCTATGTGGTAAGGTGTTTAATGGGGTCATTTTGTGAATGTCTGCTGTAAGAAATCGGGTTGTTGGTTGACTGGGATGAGTGCCCTGGTCAAGCAGCAACCACAATCCTTGTCAGGGTCGTGAAATGGTGGGCTGGAGATTCACGTTGGCGGTCCCCCATGGGCTGTCGATGCTCCTGTACAAAGAGATGGGCTAGCAGTGGCTGGCACTGGATTTCGGTGCAAGCAGTGCAGTCTTGGTGCGAATGGGCCCATTCACAGTCATGAAAAGCTCAAAAGCTTGATTTAAGAGTCAGTGAGCCACACCAAGGGTCCAGGGTCTGAGAAGCACCATATGGGGGGTCAGGAACTCACAACAGCTGGATCCAGGAGCTGGTTGGGGAGCCTTTTATGTCCTTGAGTATCAGATCAGGAGGCCAGGAAACTAGCCCTTGGCGTCAACTCGGGGTCTTGGTTTCAAGATGAAGTTGCAGGTCCAGGTATTCTTCCCCAGGTAAGGGGTCAGCAGGCAGCACAGCAAGGCAGGAGTTCTTTTAGATCAGCAGTCCAGCAGAGTGGCAGTCCCTGTAGCAGCACAGCAGTCCTTATTTCTGGCAGAGTATCCACAGGTTTAGAAGTGTAGTCAAGAGTTGGGGTCTGAGGTCGAGTATTTATACACGGTTGTGCCTTTGAAGTGGGGAGAAGCTTGTAGAGGCAGGCATTTGAAGTGCACAGATGCCTTGCTTTCCTGGCCCTGGCTCCAGACTAATTACAGGGGATATGTAGCCCTTCGTGTGGAGACAGGACACAGCCTATCAAAGTGTAAGTTGGGTTGGGCCCAGCTCCTCCCTCCCATACTGTCAGTGATGGACCATCCGGTCACATCTAAGCTTCCCATTGTGTGCGGCTGTCTAAGAGGAATACGCACATCCTAACTGTCAGCTACACCCAGTCAGGTGACCCAGAGACAGGCAGCAGGCACCAAATGGCTAAGGCAAGAAAATACCAACTTTGTAAATGTGGCATTTTCAGAATTTCAATTCAAAAACTGACTTCACCATAAGTTAGGATTTTAAATTGTGACTCCAGAGACACCAAACATGAACTGGTGACCTAGTCCCATTTGGATATTACACTTATAAAATGTAATGAGGTAATTCCAATATTATCTTATGGGAGAGATAGGCCTTGCATTACTGAAAAACACATTTTAGAGATTTTCCCTAATAGGACATGTAAAACGTAAAAGTACATGTCCAAAAAATGTAATATATTGCACCCTGCCCTTTGGGCTGTCCAGGGCCTACCCTATGGGTGATTTATATGTATTAAGAAAGGTTAAGGCCTGGCAAAAGGCTTATTTTGCCAGGTTGAAATGGAAGTTTAAAAACTACACACACAGGCTGCAATGGCAGACTGGAGACCATTTTAAAGGGCTACTTAAATGGGTAGCACAATCAGTGCTGCAGGCTCATTAGTAGCTTTTAATTTACTGGCCCTGGGCACATGTAGTGCCACTTTACTAGGGACCTACCAATAAACTTAATATGCCAATTTGGCATAAGCCAATTCAACCATGTTTTAAGGAGAGAGCACAAGCACTTAGCACCGGTTAGCAGTGGTAAAGTGCACAAAGTCATAAGGCCAAAAAAACAAATTCAGCAAAAATTGGAGGAGTGAAGGCAAAAGCTTTGGGGATGACCCTGCAGAAATGGCCAAGTCCAACATCTGCCTTTTATCCCTCTATTTCCTTTGGTCTCTCTCCCCGTCTTGCTCAGCCTTTCTGTCCCTTGCCTTTTAATAACCAATTAACAATATTAGCTGGAGTATGGGCGCTATTGATTCAATATCGATGAGGAACGGAAAATGTGGCTCCTGTAATGATATCAAGTGCTCTACCCAGGCCATGGTCAGTAACTACCTGCACGTTTTCATCCATGCAGATCAATATTAGAAAATAGTTCATAATTCTGATCTTGCAGAAAATGTGTTCTCCTGTTCTGGTTTTCTTCCACCCCTTGAACTAAAGCTCTCTACCCTGCTCAAAGGCCCTGACTAAACTGTTCATCTCCCTAGGGGTGGGGGACTGAGGGAGGAGCTTTAGGGTCTCAAAGATAGTCAACTGCATGGAAGAGCTATGGCATCTACAAAGTACACTGAATATTCCTACCTACACAACAACAGGGATTTCTTGATTGTTTGGTGGAAAACTCTTTATACATGGTCTCTCCAGTTCTTGCCACAGGATACATGGGAACGTTAAAGCTCCTCTACATTTCATGGCAGATAGTGGAGCTAAGTATCCTATCATAATGGCCACTACGTCCCCACTATCTCCTTGTGAGCATAAAATAATGCAGTTCTTTATAAGCAGTAAAGTTCAGTGACATGAACGGGAAACATCATTTCTCATAAGTCAGAACCACGGGATACCTTGACCACACATTCATTACCATGCAAATGCCTTTACCACGAATGCCTTTACCATGCATGCCTCTACCATGAATATGACTTTACCACACATATGTTTACAATGAGCTAGAGTAGATATAATGCTTTGCAAAGGCAATACGTGGTAAAGGCTTATGCGTGGTAAAGATTTGCGTTGTAAAGGCATGCGTGGTGCAGGCATTTACATGGTAATGGACATGTTGTAAAGGCATGCGTGGTAATTCCATGCGTGGTTCTATCATACAACCAACGTGAACTATTAGATTAGTAAAAAATACAAAGCAGGATAAAAATATCAATAATCAACTCACAGTGTTTTGTGGATTGAGGTCGATTGGCCAAGCATTGTAAAATGAATATCTTTATATGAATTGACTTCATTTATGTAGCAGTTTTGTAAAGCGTTACCCATCACTTTTCGGTTATTTCAGAGTGATACTAGGTGCAAAAGAGTCTGAGCATAGTTCAGTGTGGGTAAGCTAAAGTTCAATATATGTTGGAAGAACGAGTCCGATATTCTTCATCAATTACCCCAGTTACAGAATGTTGAATTGAAAGCACACCAGACAGTTACAGTTTCCCAGGCTCTTCCTGAAACACATGCAGTTGGACTCTATCTTAAGACCTGGGTTCAATGTTTTGTCTGCTTAGGGACCTAAATTCCAATAGCACTGCCTTTGTGTTTGATATGGTTGAACACTATTTGGACAATTATATGAGCAGTTGCAGAGCAGGGGATCCTGTTGTGCGCAGAGTGTGTGTGTGCGGGGGGGGGCTGGGTTGACTCTTTCTAGACATCTTGGATCTTTTCCACACCATGGCTTGGGTATGGTGCAGTTTTTGAAATGCTATCTTGATGTACACTGAGAGTGTTCAAGGATGGAATTATGTGGTTTTGACTCATCCAGAGATGTTAAGAAGCATGATGGCCAAGTCCTTGTATTCATTTAGGGATATGAGGAATTCTTCAAGGGTGTGATCTAGCCCTATTTTGACTCCACTTGCAGGTCATGATTTTATAGTTATGCCAACAATCTTTGATAGGTCTTTTTGCGTTTGCAGTGTTTTTTGCATTGGCTTGGGCAATACATTTCCTGGTAGGATACACGTAGGTTGCATAAGAAATGGAATGCCTTAATCAATATATGAAATTACATGAGTGTAACTTGAGATCAGAAAAGTTCCCCACTTGGAGCACCTAGCGATTCTTTTTTTTACTGAATCTGTAACAGACATCACAATTACATTTTACTCCTATTGAAACGCACATTGAACATTTTGGGACTGATAAGTGTGTTGCATACAGCGGCTGCTCCTCCGCTGGGGCAGAGGAGCGCCGCCCCACTGCTCTTTGAGCAGTGGAAAAAGGAAAAATAAAATTATAATAACGCAACTTTATTATCATTTTATTTTTCCTTACTGAGGGAGGTTAGCGGAGTGGGGTGGGGCTTGTCTGTAGTCACAGTCGGCAGGGAAAGAGTGGTTGGCGCACTTAAGTGCGCATGACAGTTTGGCCGGCTGTCTTGGGCCGGCCAAACAGTCATGCGCACTTTGCATATTCTCCACCGGCTGTACTGTACAGCCATTTGTGGAGAACATGTACAGGCTCATAGTCCCCGTCTGAGCACTAAACCACGGCGCTCAGACATGCGTGAAAGCAGCGTCGTGATTGGCTTAGGGGAGTCTGTGTGTGCTTCCTGCAGGAACTGAAGAGGACGGAGCTCGACGGAGGTGGTGGCCGGCAGCCAGGTAAGTAATTTTATTTTATTTTTCTACACCCCCATTCAACCTCCTGCCTCCACCCGTCTGTACTGTTTGGTGCCAGCCGCCACTGGTTGCATATTCTAGTACAAATAAGATTGAAAAGTGAAACGGTTTCCATATGTTTGATTTTATTTTTAAATATTGGAAATAAGGATGTAACATGGATTGACGATACTGGCATTTTCCAACTTCCCTGAGGAAATGGGATATAATTTGAAAGAAAATTATCAAATTAAATTAATCTTTGAGAGAATTCTCACAAACATAGATTCGTGGATGAGTGTGTCCTAAATTAACACAACCTTTAGATTGTGGATAGAAAGGTAGACACAAATGAGGTTCTGAGGTCAGAGGAAAGGCAAAAAGAACATATAATTTGTGATGTTAAATTTTCATATTGAGGACAGATAACTGACTAAAGACTTTATGAAATCAGCAAAACTGTTGCTTACAGTCTGTGTGATTGTGGTAGCACTAGCACAGCACTAAAAGTGACTATAATCAGATCATTAGCTAAATGAAGGAAAATACATCACCGAGATATACACAAACACAATGCATGACTAAAACAGAGTAGACATTTCAAGCGTCACTGCCAGTGAGAACTCAGACTGAACAACAAGACCTCAGGAGCAAAGGATGCAGCAAAGCATGTTATGATCACACAGCAACATAAATCCAGTATGAAAGGTGTAGCTTGTATTTGGTTCGCTACTGTTTTTTTCGAACAATGCTGTCTTACTTACTAATCTGCAAACTCTAAGGTGACTATCGATTGCCCTGGACGTTTAATTCTGCATGAAAAGCATTCCAGGGAAATAAAAAGCAAGTTTTGATCTGGTATCCGCCCCGCTGCAAAAATGTTACTTTATATCATTATCATCAAAAGTTTATTTCGGATTCAAAGATCCATAAAACAACAATCATTAACAAAAAGACAGATCAACCATTTAAAAAAAAAAAAAAGACAGGTTAAAGTTTCATTAAACACAAGCTAGTATGTGTCTGGTATAAAAACAATACGTTTGAAAACATTACCATGTGCATAGTATACAAATAGTCTTACTAAAACAACTCCTAAAATACAGCTTTAGGATCAAACCCCTAGTAAGTGCAAAACAGCAATTCTAAACAGGATTTCAGAGAACAATTATGGTCATGCCATACCATGGTTTGGCCTTCACGCAGAGGATAAGAATTTAGAGACAGTGATATAGATCTTTTCATCATTGCCCGATCTCATTAATCTCAATACCTGTTCCATTTTCCTTATAACTTGCAGAATACAGAAAGGTTTAATCCACTTCCTGTGAGGAGCAACTTTAATCTTAAATGGTGTAAAGATTGCTCCTTTAAATTGCAGGTGGGACTTAAAGTGCTAGTTCAATCATTTGGACCCCAGCGAATACAAAAACTATTGATAGACAGTGTGCCGTATCTGAAGTGGATAAACAACTGTTTGCCTAAAGTGCAAGTGATCCTATCTAAAAAATGCTCAAAAGACGGAATTGCTTTAATATCTAAAAATCTGTCTGTACAACTCCCCTGGGAGTGTTTTCTTAAATCCTCCTCCCACAAGAAACATTTTGATTTACCTTTGAGGGTAGATCTTGAGATAGATACTGCAGCATTCCATAAGACAGCTAGATCCAGCATAGAGGTCATTTCCTTCATAGACCTTAGTCAAGGAATCTTCCAGTATGTATTTGGGAGCATTAATTAAGCAAGGAAGAGCCTGTAAGGGGCTCCTCCTTGCTGAATATAACTCCTCCCTAGACCATAGTCTATGCCGATATAATAGGGATCACAATTTACAAACTATAGCAATTGGCAAAATACCAGCATCAATATCCTGAGGAAGGCGAGAAGTACTTTGGGGTAAATTCAGGAGTGCCCTTATAAATTTGTTTTCTGCCAGTGTCAGGTTCTTTAACTTTTTTTTTTTCCATATTTTTATTGGCATTTAGTCTGGTATACAGAGTACATTATTTCACCTTAAATCAATATACAATATACATTCTGGTTACATCTATGTCATGAGCAATACAGGCTATATATGATCTGTTTGGGCACCCTCCGTATCATATACAATCCGTAGTCTAGACCCTCTGCACAGTGTCGAGCGTCCCAATTTTATCGCCAATATTTCGTATAACCTTAAAAACAGTAACATTAACATTAAATCCCACCCTTCCCATCTTGTTCCTGGTACCAATAGCTTCTTGATTATGTGATCACCTATAATGTGTGTCGTTACGTCTACTATAATGTTGTTCCTTCCTATTCTGGGCTGGTGCGTGTCCTATCCTTCTGGAGAATTCCCTCTACTCATCTTGTTGAGAAATCTGCTCTTGCTCCCCCTGGAGATCTGCTATCATAGCCATCCATGCCATTCTATCTTCGTCGGCCTTCTCATCTTTTCTCACAAATTTAATCCTTACCACCTCAGCCATAGCCTATTCCTTCATGTCTCGGAGCCAGTCTGCTTTTTTTCGGGAGTTGGTGTTGCATCCACATGATAACTATCCATCTTTTAGCTAATACCAGCCCCAAGTTGACAAATTTTCTACTTAGCATCTTGTTTTTTGGCTTAGGTAGTGAGCCCAATAGCACCTGCCTGGCCTCTCGCGGTATGTTCCAGCCCGTGGCCTCCCCTAAACAAATTAACACTCCCTCCCAATACGGCTGCAGTCTGGGGCATCTCCAGATCATGTGATAGAAGTCCACTTCCCGAGTGGTGCATCTGGGGCATGTATCTGTACGGTGTGGGTAGATCATATGTAGAGTACGTGGGGTCAGATATACCTGGTGTATGATATTATAGTGAAGTAATTTAAATCGTGTATTAGCACTTACTTTAGGGACCCCTTTGTGTACCTTTCTCCATTCGGCGTCAGTCAGAGGTTCAGTGAGTATTGTGTCCCAGTTGTGCTGTAACCCCAGCGGCTTCTGCAGTACATCATTACGTAGCGCTCGGTATATGTGAGAGATGAGTCTCCTCCCCTGTGCCATAGTTAACATTGTCACTAGTGTATTAGTGGTGGGGGCTCAGTGGGGAAAGTTGGCCACAGCTCCGGGGCAACACTCGATATTTTCGCATATTGCAGGTACTGCCCTGGACCCAATTCGAAATCAGTTTGCGCGTCTTGTCGCGTTATAAATTGCCCTTCCCTATAAAGATCCCCCATAAGTAGACATCCCCCTTCCTTCCAGCGTTGTATCGACATGGAATCCGCAATTGCGGCAAATGGTCGGATCTCCCACAGGGGCATGTCAGGTGCGTATGGGGCATGTCCAACCACTTGTCGGACCGCGTTCTCCCAGACTTTTGCTACATGGCGTATTATGTACGGGTATTTCTCAGGGACCGCTCCTCCCATCGGCAATAGCCCTGCAAGTGCGTTCCTTCCGTACGTCCCAGCCAGAAGGGTTTTCTCCCAATTTTCTTCGTCGTCAAGCCAGTGAACCGCAAACTGAAGCTGGGAGGCAATATAGTAAAGCTCTTGTCTCGGAACCTCAAGTCCTCCTGTCCCCCAAGTTCTTTGTAATGACATTTAACTCACACGTCTCCGCTTCCTACCCCATAGAAGGTCTCCCATCAGGATTTCTAGCGTTTTAAAATAGGAGCGTGGTATCATATAGAACTAATGCTGCAGCGTGTAAAGGCAACGCGGCAGCATAATCGTTTTAATGATTGCTATTTGCCCCATTAGTGATAGCGGCAAGTCTGCCCAAAAAGTGATTGAGCCTCTCAATCCCTTCACCACCCGTCCGATATTTAGTCTATGGTAGGCTTCAGCGGAGCCTGCGAGATAGACCCCCAAGTATCGCGTCCCTTCTTCCGACCATGGTATAGCCATAACTGGTCACGCTTCCGGGGGGGACCGTTGCCAGTCTGCCCATTGGTATCAGTCTAGATTTTGTAGGGTTGATGTGTAATCCCGAGACATCACCAAATTGTCGCATTTCCTCTACAAGTATCGGGACCGATTGTGCCAGTCATCTCAAATATACCAATGTATCATCAGCATAAAGCGATACCATGTGGTTGGTGTTTCCCAATCATATACCCCAGGTGTCCATTACCATTCTCAGCCGCATGGCCATGGGTTCCATAGAGATGGCGAACAGTAACGGTGACAGTGGGCATCCCTGGCAGGTGCCATGTCGCAAGGCTATGGATCTTGACACTGTTCTACCCACCTGTACTCGAGCCTTGGGGCGGTATAGAGCAGCTTGCTCCATTGCAGATATTTTGAACCCAGCCCCAACCATCTCAGAACCTGCCACATATATGGCCACTCCACCGAATCGAACGCTTGCTCGATATCCAATGAGGCGACCGCGGTATCAGTTTCCAGCAGATCAGGAGCCTGCCACACATGCGCTAAACGTCTTAAATTATAAGTCGTGTTCCACCCGGGTATAAACCCCGACTGGTCGGGGTGGACCAATCGTTTCATCAGCGGCAGAACACTCTCAGCCACTCAATATTTTAACATCAATGTTTAGCAGTGATATCGGCCTATAAGAGCTGGGTAGGTCTGGGTCTTTATCCTTTTTAAGGATCATGGCGACAAGTGCTTCGCTCATGGTGGGAGGGAGCGTACCCATGCCCAGCGCCTCGTTGTAGACCTCCAGTAGTCTATCCACCAGCAGCGCTCCGAAGCACTTACAGAACTCCGCTGGGAGTCCTTCGGAGCCCGGGCTTTTGGCTGCCTGAAGACGCCCTATGGCACCATTTATTTCATCTTTGGTGATTGGGGAATCTAGAGATTCTTGCTCTTCCCTGGTAAGATGGGGGAGTTCCAGCGCAGTCAAATAATTTATCATTATTTCCAGCACTGGTGCAGAGCGGGTAGTATATACTTTCTCCAAGTGTGTCGCCAGTGCCTCCGTGATAGCCCGTTGTGTGTACACTAACGCCCCGTTCCCATCCCTCATTTGTAATATTTGGGTGGCAGGCTTTTCTTGTTTGATCAGTCGTGCCAAGAGTGTCCCCGTTCTATCACCCTCTCTATAGAGACGTTGTCTATATGTTGTATGGACATATTTTTCTAACCTGCAGAGGTCCGTCATAAGTGCCTCCTTGGCTTGGGTCCATTCTTTCAACTTTTGTGGGGTCGTGTGAAGCTCGGCCTCTAATTTTCCCAGAGCAGATTCATGTTTAGCAATATCTCATTCCAGCTGCGTTCGAATACCAAACGTGGTTTTTATGCACACACCTCTAATCACAACTTTCATGGCCTCCCACTCTATCGCACGACTCGAGGCCGATCCCCAATTATCTTGGAAGTAGTTACTCAACTGCGTGGAGATTGTGGCAATATATGGCGGATCTGTGAGTGCGTCATTGTGTCTTGTAGTTCCTATATTACCTATACAGGATCTGCGCGTTTGGATAACATAAACTGGGATTGGTGGCGGACTGATTCCGTGCACCCCCACCGGATACGTTAGCCTATCTGTATTAGCTAGCTCACAGTGCCACTATAATCTCCTCTTACCAAGGAGAGAATAGATTCTGGCAACCTCAGAACATGACAACCCTGATCCCTCAGAATCGTGGAAACAATATACTACCTTTCGCTTAGTTACTCGTGCTTACTTAGTTTGTCTCAGAGAGTTACACAGAATAAACTGGCTGGGCGTTTGGAATAAGTATTTATTGAACAGTTGTTATTCAAGTGTAGAATAGATGAGCTGCAACAACCATTAGACAGTAGCAGAGATATATGATTAGCAATATTACGAAAGTAAAGGGATGGTATAGTTCTACCATCTTGCAGAAATCAGGAATATATACAAGTACCTAAAACACATGATAAAAAGCTTGTACTCCTACAATGCCTCCCTAACTAGATGTACCTATATGTACCTAGCATCTGTGTAGGTGTTATGCCAAGAATCCCTCTAGGATCTAGTCAACCCCATTACCTGAGAATGAGAGAGTGTGGGATCCCGTCCTGGTCTCGAGTTGGACACCCCACGAGGGATGTTAGACCACTGCGAGCTGGAGCGTCTGCATGCAGGAACCTCAGCGTCTCTGGTCAGTGTGTCAGCCGGGAAGTCTCGGTCTCCTCTGTCTTTCTAAGCAAGATGTGATGTATATATACCCATAGGTCTCCCCAGGGATCCTACCTTGCTGTGTTACTGTGTCGGCCTTAAAGGATGACATCGGGCCTGAACTTTATACAGGTTTATTATACAGGAGATGTTAGTCCTGCTGTGCTTCCAAGAAGCCTCATGCATAATGTATGAGATTCGAACGAGGGGGAAACCCGCGTTCTGAATACAGTGTTGTATCTGGGTAAAAGGTCAGACCCTAATATAGGGTACCTATATGGAATATAACAATTGTTAAGCCGCCAGAGAGGTATGTCATATCTCACTCCCCTGGATCCCAACTCCAGTAAAACCGGGGCATGGTCCGAGAAGTATCTTAGTTGATATGTTATTCCTCCCACACTCCAACCCAAGTCTGAGGATAAAAACCAATAGTCCAATCTACTGGAAGTGTGTGTGGCCGGTGTATAACATGAAAAGTGTTTTACTGTAGGGTGGCGTTCCCTCCATATATCTCGCAGGTGTAATCCCTGTTTCACCCTTTGTAACGCTGTGGTCATTTTTGGCTTTGTGTGTAACTTTGGCGGATCTCTATCCAGGCTACCATCCAGCACACAGTTCATATCGCCAGCTAGCAGTATTGGTGCCCCCACGTAGGGGGAGGCTATCTGGAGTAAATCTCTATAGAAGGAAGCGTTGTCATCGTTTGGAGCATATACATTAATGATGCATATTTCTGACCCATCCAACCTCCCATGCAGAACAACGTATCATCCTTCCAGATCAGTAACATGGTGCAAGTGTTGAAATGGGACCCCCGGTGCCACCCATATTAGGGCCCATCGTGCAAAACCAGAGTATGAGGTGGCGTAAAGTTGTCCCCTCCAACATTTCCTCAAATATTTTATAAAGTCTCCCCAGAGATGAGTCTCCTGGAGGCATATCCAAACTTTAAGCCTTTACGCCGTCGCGTGAGGCCACAAGCCGCACAGCCGCTGTGTTACATTGATCATTTTTGATCCAGTAAACCAAAGTACTCATAGTATTCAAGTTTTCTTCCAAGTTCATCTTTATTTCGCAATGGAGGTAGTGTGATCCACAACTTAATGCAGCTGCATCAACATTAAGTTGTGGATCACACTACCTCCATTGCGAAATAAAGTTGAACCTGGAAGAAAACTTGAATACTATGAGTACTTTGGTTTACTGGATCAAAAGTGATCGATGTAACACAGCGGCTGTGTGGCTTGTGGCCTCACGCGAAGGCGTAAAGGCTTAAAGTTTGGATATGTTTTTCGACGTGCTTTGGGACATAGCACGTAACAAGCCTTGCACGCCAAATAGTTTGCCTTTGAGCTGTTTCAAGAATAAGGATTCATTAAAAGATGGATGTGCATTCCCACATATCTCCTGGAGGCATGCCACCGCCACCTTATATCTTTTCAAGTAGGCAAATATGTGCCTACGTTTCTCAAGCATAACTATGCCTCGCACATTCCATGTGATTAACTTACTCATGGTGGTTGCCTCAACACCTTACGTTTACCACTCCATCTAGGATCAAGAAACTCTGCACACCCCTGACCTTGACTGGTAGGTCGCTCCCCCACCACACAGCTCCGTCTGTGTGCCCTGCTGCTGCCCCTGATTGTGCTCGTTTTTTCCTTTCTGTGCCCCCTTGCTGCCCCTGATTGTGCTCGTTTTTTCCTTCCTGTGCCCCCTTGCTGCCCCTGATTGTGCTCGTTTTTCCTTTCTGTGCCCCCTTGCTGCCCCTGATTGTGATCGTTTTTCCTTTCTGTGCCCCCTTGCTGCCCCTGATTGTGATCGTTTTTCCTTTCTGTGCCCCCTTGCTGCCCCTGATTGTGCTCGTTTTTTCCTTTCTGTGCCCCCTTGCTGCCCCTGATTGTGCTCGTTTTTCCTTTCTGTGCCCCTTGCTGCCCCTGATTGTGCTCGTTTTTCCTTTCTGTGCCCCCTTGCTGCCCCTGATTGTGCTCGTTTTTTCCTTTCTGTGCCCCCTTGCTGCCCCTGATTGTGATCGTTTTCCTTTCTGTGCCCCCTTGCTGCCCCTGATTGTGATCGTTTTCCTTTCTGTGCCCTTGCTGCCCCTGATTGTGATCGTTTTTCCTTTCTGTGCCTGTTTCCCGCAACTGCGCCCCTGCGGCCCCGCCCCCTCACTGCCCATTCGCTGCCCCATTCCCTGCTCCTCCCTCCCACCTCCCCATTTATGGCGGCCGCTGCGTGGTGAAGAGAGCGACCCCTGACCTTCACTGGTAGGTCGGCTCCCCACCACACAGCTCCGTCTGTGTGCCCTGCTGCTGCCCCTGATTGTGCTCGTTTTTTCCTTTCTGTGCCCCCTTGCTGCCCCTGATTGTGCTCGTTTTTCCTTCCTGTACCCCCTTGCTGCCCCTGATTGTGCTCGTTTTTTCCTTTCTGTGCCCCCTTGCTGCCCCTGATTGTGATCGTTTTTCCTTTCTGTGCCCCCTTGCTGCCCCTGATTGTGATCGTTTTTTCCTTTCTGTGCCCCCTTGCTGCCCCTGATTGTGCTCTTTCTGTGCCCCCTTGCTGCCCCTGATTGTGATCGTTTTTCCTTTCTGTGCCCCCTTGCTGCCCCTGATTGTGCTCGTTTTTCCTTTCTGTGCCCCCTTGCTGCCCCTGATTGTGCTCGTTTTTTCCTTTCTGTGCCCCCTTGCTGCCCCTGATTGTGATCGTTTTTCCTTTCTGCGCCCCTTGCTGCCCCTGATTGTGATTGTTTTTCCTTTCTGTGCCCCCTTGCTGCCCCTGATTGTGATCGTTTTTCCTTTCTGTGCCTGTTTCCCGCCGCTGCGCCTGCGGCCCCGCCCCTCACTGCCCATTCGCTGCCCCATTCCCTGCTCCTCCCTCACACCTCCCCATTTATGGCGGCCGCTGCGTGGTGAAGAGAGCGACCCCTGACCTTGACTGGTAGGTCGCTCCCCACCACCAGCTCCGTCTGTGTGCCCTGCTGCTGCCCCTGATTGTGCTCGTTTTCCTTTCTGTGCCCCCTTGCTGCCCCTGATTATGATCGTTTTTCCTTTCTGTGCCCCCTTGCTGCCCCTGATTGTGATCGTTTTTCCTTTCTGTGCCTGTTTCCCGCCGCTGCGCTCGCGGCCCCGCCCCTCACTGGCCATTCGCTGCCCCATTCCCTGCTCCTCCCTCCCACCTCCCCATTTATGGCGGCCGCTGCGTGGTGAAGAGAGCGACCCCTGACCTTGACTGGTAGGTCGCTCCCCACCACACAGCTCCGTCTGTGTGCCCTGATGCTGCCCCTGATTGTGCTCGTTTTTCCTTTCTGTGCCCCCTTGCTGCCCCTGATTGTGATCGTTTTTTCCTTTCTGTGCCCCCTTGCTGCCCCTGATTGTGATCGTTTTCCTTTCTGTGCCTGTTTCCCGCCGCTGCGCCTGCGGCCCCGCCCCTCACTGCCCATTCGCTGCCCCATTCCCTGCTCCTCCCTCCCACCTCCCCATTTATGGCAAGCCCATCTGCGCCAGTCCGCGCCGTGGCCGCGCCCAGCGCCAGACCCCTGGTCCGGGCATCCCCGCGCCCGCCACATCAACAGACGCCGATACGACGCCAGCACCCTCCACGCACTCAACCCCGGAAAAGATCACGCCTGCTACCAGGCCACCCGAAGCGCACCCAGGGCCCTTCACCTGCCGGAACTGCAGCTTCGCCAGCACCCGCCCCGCCAAACCACCGCCCAGGAAAGAACCCAACTACCTCAGATGCATCCTCCTCAACATCCGCTCCGCCCGCAAACACGCCATCGAACTCTGGGACCTTCTCGACTCAACCTCCCCAGACGTCGCATTCCTGACGGAGACCTGGCTGAATCCCGCTTCAGCCCCCGACATCGCCATTGCCATCCCGGACGGATACAAGATCACCCGCAGGGACCGCACCAACGGAGTCGGAGGAGGCATCGCCATCGTCCACAGGAACACCCTCAGAGTCTCAACCAACACCGACGACACCCTCAGCACCGCCGAACACATGCACTTCCAGATCCACACCGATCCCAACACCACCCTCAGAGGAACCCTCATCTACAGACCCCCGGACCCCGACCACAGTTCAGCGATTCCCATCGCTGACTTCGTCAGCCCACACGCCATCGCCTCCACGGACTACATCCTCCTCGGGGACCTGAACTTCCACCTCGAGAACAACAAGGACACCAACTCCACCACCCTGATCGACAACCTCGCCACCCTCGGACTCAGACAGCTCGTGACTACACCCACCCACGCCGCCGGCCACACGCTAGACTCCATCTTTTCCGCAAGCCCACACGTCTCCTTCAACCACACCTCCGAACCCCACTGGACTGACCACCACTGCATCCACTTCACCTACAGGAAGCCCACCACGCACCACCGCACCGAACAAATGCCTCGCCGCTGCTGGAGCAGAGTCACGGAAGACCAGCTAACCACAACCCTCGCCCTGAGCCCACCCGCCCGAACCCTCCGACCCCGACACCGCCGCCCGCAACCTCAGACAGTGGATCGACGACTGCGCCAACACCCTCGCCCCGCTCAAGAATCCGCCCAACAGCCACACCAGCAAGAAAGCCACCTGGTTCACCGAAGACCTCCAGGCCTCCAAGCGAACATGCCGAAAACTGGAGAAGATCTGGCTCCACGAACGGACAGCGGACAGCTACGCCGCCCACAAGAGCGCCACCCGCAATCACCATCACCTCATCAGATCCGCCAAAGGGCCTCACTCAAAGACTGCCTAGACAACAACGCACACAACAGCAAAGAGCTCTTCAACATCGTGAAGGAACTCTCCAACCCCAGCTCCAACACCAACGACATCCAGCCGTCGCAAGACCTAGGCGACTCACTGGCCACCTCCTTCCACCGCAAAATCGCCGACATCCACGACAGCTTCAACACCACGACCGCCCGGCAACCACCGAGACCACTGCCCCCACAACCACCAACCGCCTGCTCTCCTGGACCAACATCAACGACGAGGACACCAGCAAGATCATGAACACCATCCACTCCGGTTCACCACTAGACCCGTGCCCTCACCACATCTTCAACAAAGCCAGTACAGCCATCGCGCCCCATCTCCGGAAAATAATCAACATCTCCTTCGAGACAGCAACCTTCCCGGAAAGCTGGAAGCACGCAGAGATCACCGCCTTACTCAAGAAACCCAAGGCAGACCCCAAGGACCTCAAGAACTTCCGACCCATCTCTCTGCTCCCGTTCCCCGTGAAGGTCACTGAGAAAATCGTCAACAAACAACTGACCCGCTACCTCGAGGAGAACAACATCCTGGACCCTTCCCAGTCCGGCTTCCGCAGCAACCACAGCACCGAAACCGCCCTCATCGCCGCCACCGATGACATCAGGACCCTGCTAGACAACGGAGAAACAGCAGCCCTCATCCTCCTGGACCTATCAGCCGCCTTCGACACGGTCTGCCACCACACACTACGAACACGCCTTCACGACGCCGGGATCCAAGAGAAGGCCCTGGACTGGACCACATCCTTCCTTTCCGGCAGAACACAAAGCGTCCGCCTCGCCCCCTTCCGATCCAAGGCCACCAAGATCATCTGCGGCGTACCCCAAGGCTCCTCCCTCAGCCCAACGCTGTTCAACATCTACATGGCACCCCTCGCCCACGTCGCCCGACAGCACTAACCTCAACATCATCTCCTACGCCGACGACACCCAGCTGATCCTCTCCCTCACCAAAGACCCTCACACCGCCAAAGCCCACCTCCACGAAGGAATGAAGGCCGTCGCCGAATGGATGAGGACCAGCCACCTGAAGCTGAACTCGGACAAGACGGAGGTCCTCATCCTTGGTTCCAAGCCTTCAGCCTGGGACGACTCCTGGTGGCCAACATCACTGGGAACAGCCCCGCCACCCACCGACCACGTACGCAACCTAGGGGTCATCCTCGGCCCCACCCTCTCCATGACTAAGCAGGTCAACGCCGTTTCCTCATCCTGCTTCAACATCCTCCGAATGCTCCGCAGGATCTTCAAGTGGATCCCCACCGAAACAAGAAAAACAGTCACCCAGGCCCTCGTCACCAGCAGGCTGGACTACGGAAACGCCCTCTACGCAGGAACGACGGCTAAGCTCCTGGAGACGGCTGCAACGCATCCAGAACGCCTCTGCACGTCTTATCCTCGACATCCCCCGACGCAGCCACATCACACCCCACCTGAGAGACCTGCACTGGCTCCCTGTCAACAAGAGGATAACCTTCAAGCTCCTCACCCACGCACACAAAGCACTCCACAACTCCGGACCAGCCTACCTCAACAGACGACTCAGCTTCTACACCCCCACCCGCCAGCTCCGCTCGACCAGCCTCGCCCTCGCCACAGTCCCCCGCATCCGGAAAACGACCGCCGGCGGCAGATACTTCTCCCACCTCGCCGCCAAGACCTGGAACACCCTCCCCACCAACCTCCGACAGACCCAAGACCTACTGGCCTTCAGAAGACTCCTCAAGACCTGGCTCTTCGATCAGTAGCAGCACCACCCCCCTCTTCCCCCAGCGCCTTGAGACCCTCGCGGGTATGTAGTGCGCTTTATAAGTGACATGATTGATTGATTGATTGATTGCACATAACAAGGTGATCACTACCAGCAAATCATACTGTATGATATGTTCTTTCATTGGATCCCCACAACGGACGGTCTGTTCATTTCTCAACATAACTTCCCCAACTAACCCCCTGCCCTTGGGCAATATCACAGTCCCCACCCATGCCATAAGTAGCCTAGTGTAGATATGCAGATGCTGCCCCATTCCCCTACCGCAACAAATGTTATAACCCAACTTATAACCTTAGGAGGTATAAAACAAAAGAATTCAAGTAACCTCCCTCCCTCCCACCCCATTCTAGGTGAGTGGTTGGATGGCTGTCGAGGTGCGAGGGCGTGCCTCCAGCTCCATCGACAGGCACCAACCTCTAGAGGGGGGCCTGGGACCCCGCCATCAATTTCAGACTGTGACAAACTCTGTAACATATTGATGGCTTCTCCCAATCCCCTTAATGGTTCAGTCTTACCAAATATACTGTGTACATGTGTCGAGATGTCAAAGATGTCCAACACTTTCCCCTTTAAACATCTGTGCCCTCACTCGCATTGCTGCTTAATAAGCGTCCCAGTGATGATGGACCTGAGTCTGGCACTACGTCTGATGCTTGTAGTGTGCCATCAGGGCAGACCCGGATCCTGGAGGGACTGCAGCTTTTAGTAGTGCTCTGCGACTGTCCCCAGTGTCGACGATTCCTCGATTGACTTCGAGTCCCAGGCTTCTTTGGTGTCGTCGTGGAGGGACCCAGACAGGCCCCCGTGAACCCCTTGCATCCAGCCAGTCCGCAGCTTCGCCTGATGAGAAGAAGAACAATGCTTTGCCGCCGTGTTCTACCCGGAGTTTTGCCGGGAAGAAAAAACTGTATCGGAGATTCAAGTCTCTCATCCTGCGCTTCACAGCTAGGAAGGATCGTCTTTGCTCTTGCACTTTCTGCGTATAATCCGGGTAGATTGAGATCTGATGTCCTTCATATGTTAGCTGGCCTTTGTTGCATGACAATTGCAATATTAAATCTCGATCCCGGAAATTAAGAAAGCGGGCTATAATGGCTTGTGGAGGTGCCCCCGGCTTTGAGGGGATCAGCGCCCGGTGTGCCCTCTCCACTGTGAAGAAGTGTGACGGTTTCTTAGGGGCCATGATGCCAATCAGCCATTCTTCCAGAAATATCTCTGTTGACGGACCTTCTGATTTTTCAGGGAGTCCGACGAATCGAAGATTATTTCGTCGCGACCTTCCTTCAGCATCTTCGGCCTGTGCATCTAGGCGTTCCACTTTTTGCTGTAGACTGATCACTGTGCCCCTTAACGTGCCCATCTCTATTTGTAGCGCGTCAACAGTTTGTTCGGTAGTTGTCACTCGTACTGCGACTTTTCACAGGTCGCAACGCAGCAGATTCAAATTGATAGCCACAGAGTCGATCTTGGTTTTTTAATTCTTCCCTCGTAGCATGGATAGCTGTTGTTACTTCCGTTATGTATGGAGGCCAGTCACTGCTCTGCGCTGGTATCTTCGCATCCGCTGGCAGCGTTGCCATCTGGGTCCCTTGTTCCAGTGGCAGTGGCTGGGCATAATTGGAGATCTTATTAGTCTGGCCATCTTGTTTCCTTTATCTTTCACCATAATTTGTGTTTTTAACCTTGTGTCACCGAAGAGCAAGGTCCCCAGCACTGGTACAAAATATATTATTGCTGTCAGACAGTGTCACCCCTGCAACTTCTAAAAAGGGTTGTTTATGAAAGTTCCTCTTCGCCAGATAATTAGGTTGCTGCTCTGTTGTAGCGGCTGATATTTTAAACTTCCTTATGAGGCTTACTAAATTATTATAGCTGTGAGCATCACCATTGGCCAGCACTGTACTTCCTCTCGCCGGTATTGTGGGGGTGCCCTCTCCGTACGCCACAAGTCTTGTTTGGATCTCTGGGAAACTCGAGGTGTGGATAGTCAAGCTCACCTCACCGCTTTGGGCAGTTTCAGTGGTCCCGTGGGCTCCAATTCAGTTACAATAACTGGCAGCAGCGGGCTTTCACCTCCCAGCAGGGCCACCGCAATAAACAGACCGGGGCGTATGCTGTCACGATCCCCGAACCACCTCCGAAGCGTTTCTTCCGGCAGGCTCACCGGACTCACTCACATTGCTCCCGGGCCCGGCACCATGTCTGTAGGCCTCGTGCAACTCCTATTAGCGGAGATCACCCCTCGATTGTTCCGCAGCAGCCTGATCCACACCAGAGCGGTCCACCCCCAATCAGTCTTGCACCAACAAAGGAGGTCAATCAGGGACCCAGAGCATTCATGACGGGCGCTGTGCACCTCCCGGGCCAACCGCACAGCATCCGCCGGTCCTCAGCACAGTGCCTTAGGGAAGCGCACTCTCCGAGTTCTCCAATGGCCGGCACAGGCAGGGGCAGCGCAGCTCACCTCCGTCTCCGCTTGCCGGCTCTGCCCGTGTCAGCAACTGCTCCGGTCGATCCGCCTCCAGGCAATCCACCGCAAATCAGGTCAGTGGCGGTTGGTAACTCTCTTTCCCCCCACAGCGTCGAACACCAGGCTGCCGGGGTCCACAAGATGGCCGTTCAGCTCCGGCCCACGCAACCAAGGCCGCCCTGTTTCTCCCGGCTCCTCACTCCGATATTATCAGCGGGAGCTTGCAGAGAACGCCACTACTCCGCCATCTTGCTTGGCCACGCCCCAGTCAGATTCTTTAACTTGTCAAAACCCCAAAGCTCTGCGGTGTAAAGGGCAGTTCCCGTGGCCTTGGCATTATAAATTTCCACTGCAGGGGAAAGTGATCTAGTCTAAGTCTTTCTGACCATCGTAAAAATCCCCCTAGACTCTTCCTGTAGCTTGAATGTGCTCTTCTCAAGGTGCAACGGCCAAGCTAGCCTATTGGTGAGTCTAACCCCCAAATAACCAATATTATTGACTTTCAATGTGGGCCCGAATAATGCCCCTCCTAGAGGAGTAGGGATCAAATGGCATAAATGTAACCTGTTGAAGTTTCACTTCCAAACCTCTATCAGAGTAGAAATGTAAGAAAGAATCTACCAGAACTTGCAAACCAGAGGGTTTTTTTTTAATTTGCAAAGTGTTGTCTGTGAACAGCAACATCAGGACTGAAATTGTCCCAATTTTAGGTGTGTCATTGCCTGGGACGTCCAAAAAATTCACTAAAGCATTAATATATAAGAAGAAGAGGATAGGGGGTTAATACTCAGCCCTAGCAGACTCCTTGTTGTATTTGAAAAGTATTTGCCACTTTGCCATTTCTATCACACCTAACCCGAGCATAATTCGATTCAAGCAGTCTTATAATGATTGACATAATCCTGTCTGGTACATCCATATTCTCTAAGGTAGCCCACAGTTTATGTCTAGGGACAGAGTCAAAAGCCACTTTCCAGTCCACAAAGACCACATATAAGTGGCCTTTCTCTACTAGGACCAATTTCCAGTAGATGGTACAAAAGCAGAAAATCTGGTCAATAGTACTCATCTTTGATGAAAACCAGTTTGAAAATCAGAAAGTACCTCATTCTTCTGGACCCACTCAATCAATTTTCCCAAAATGTGGAAGCTGAAACATTTTTGCATCCTGTCAAGCAAACTAATGGGCCTGTAATTGTGAGGATCTTCTTGAAAGCCCTTTTTTAAATAGGGACAATTTCGGCATGGTGCCAAGACTTAGGTATAGACCCATCCTTAAGAATAGATTTGGAAAGAAGTTTCAAATGGGGACCCCAAATGGTAGGTTCAACAGAAAAAAAAATCACAGGGAATATTGTCATGGCCTGGAGCTTTACCACGAACAATAGCTCTCAAAACCTCTAGGGACTCAGTAATTGTTATCTCAAGAGGGTGAGAAAATTCCTTCCCTTCATAAAGATCTATATGGAGAGCCTCACCTGACATAGTACCTGAATTGGAATAGAGCCCCTCAAAGTGATCCAGCCACGTTTGTGGCTGGAGGAAGAAATCCACACACGTAACTGTGGATTTGCTTCCATGAGCAACTATGTTTCAGAAAGATTTGGTATCCCTTGACCCACTTCCTTAACTAAATCTTCCCACATAACTGTCTCCCATGAAGATTTAGCAAGCTTGAGTTGCTTCTTATATTCCCTTCTGGCTAATGCTATTTGGTCCCTCATATTCTCTTTGATTGTTTGCGTTAATGCTGTCTTTGCAGAACTACAGTGCATTTATTGAATCACGAGTGATTGGTCCTCGCTTTATATGGCTTAATGGAGGTTTTTGAGAAGAGTGCACTAGTTGAACAAACAGATCATCATGGTATTTAAGGCAACGTTCTCTGCACTTTGCTTCCAGAGTTCAGACTTATCATTGACTCAACAGAATCAGCTACTTTAGCGTATATCTGAGACAAAATGCTGGGATCACCAGAAACAGAAGACCATTTTAAACATTGCATGTTGTTAGATAAGGTAATATCCCCTTGGTACCTGGAAAGAAAGAGTCCATCTATCTTAAATAAGGACCCATTCATTGTTAATTGTAGAGTATTGTGATCACTATCAGTTCTAGGAATGACCTCCATATCCACCATAAGGGACCATGGGCCAGATGTACAATGGTTTTTGCATACGCAAACGGGTTTGCGAACCCATTTGTCATCAAAAACCAATAGGGGTGTGCACCATTCCAAAATAGCGAGTCGCTACTTATTTGCAACTCGCTATTTTGGAATTGCGAGTCACTATTAGAAAGGGGCATTCCCTTCCTAATAGCGAGCGCAACCCCATGTACAAATGTTGTGCGACCGCAATTGCGGTAGCAAAACACTGACAAATTACCACCCTCTTCAAGAGGGTGGTAATGGGATCGCAAAGGGAAAGGGTCCCCAGGGGACCCCTTTCCCTTTGCAAATGCAGGGAAAATATTTTTAGGCAGGCAGTGGTCCCAGGGACCACTGCCTGTACTTAAAAATGAAATGAAAACGTGTAATTTTTTTAAAAAATGCAGTCCGTTTTCCAAAAAAGCTGCTTTATTAAAAAACAGTCCCAGACATGGTAGTCTGCTGAGCCCAGCAGGCCACCATCCCTGGGAGGGCTTGCCTTCCCAATGGGCTCGCAAATTGCGAGAGGCTCATTAATAGTAATGAGCCTCGCAGTTTGCGACCCCATTGGGAATCGCAAAACAGTGTAATAACACTGTTGTACATTTCATTTAGCGCCTCGCAATTTGCGACTCGCAATGAGTCGCAAATTGCAAGGCGCTAAATGAAAGGGTCGGACATCTGGCCCCATATCTCCAGGGAAAGAAGGATATAATCAATTCTACTGGCTTGGTTATTGCAGTTAAATGTATGCTCACCAACCAAGTCTGAAGCGGATCTACCATTACAAGCTGTAAGGCCTAGGGTAAGAGTTAGCCCTCGGAGCTTTGTCGCTAGGACTGAGTGTCTTCTTAATGGCACAAGGTCGAATTGTGGAATGCCCATGGCCCTATCTTCTTCTTCAGAAATACCAACCTCAGAGTTGTCAAAAGTTCATATATAACATTGGAATCCCCTGCTATTATAAAAGTTCCTTCTGGCAGAACACCAGTAACTAAGTCCTGCAGGCTGGAAAGAGTGCAGGACTTAAGATTGTGACCACCTGGTCTATTGTGCACATTGAAAATAGATAAGGGTACCCAGCCAAGAACTACAAACTGCAGGCCAAGGATATCAAGCGAGCTTAGAGGAAGCCTTTTCTTTTTTTTTTTTTTAAACTTTTATTTATTGGTATTTCAGAATAAAAGCCATATACATTTTGATACAAAAAACAAGCATGCCAGGTGTACATATACAACATATTCGGCTGAGCAAAAGTACTTACAGTAATTTGACGACATCATGCGCCCATTATATCAGTGTGCATTTCCAACAACAGGATCCAGATTCATTAAGCATTAAACATTTAGAGGCAAAATTATCGCAGTACTACATCCAAGTGCTGTCCTAGTCCTGCAATTCTCGCTGCAGCCACCCATCAGCATTCACACCGTATTAGCTATACCTCCTCAGTCTGGACAGCATTTAGTACAATGGGCACATCCACACTCGTCCTTTCCCGAGCCCATGCGATAAACGGTTCCCATATGTCCCGGGGTCTCGAGGTGGGTGGCATCAGTTCCCAGAACGTGGACAGCTGTGTGTGACTATATGTAACCTCTTTAATCCACTCCATGATTTTAGGCTTCCTCTTCCGCCCCCAGAGAACTGCAATTTGGCGTTTTGCGAAAAGCAGCAATAAAGCATGCAATTTACGTTTGTTGACAGGTGTCTCCTTAACACACCCCAGCAGCCCCAACAGCGGGGATGGCGACAAAGAAAGGCCCAGGATCTGATTTATAGCCCCAAATATCTGAGACCAGTGTTCAGTGAGTGTAGAACATTCCCATGCCATATGTAAAAAGGAGGCGGGGCCAGCCTACACATCCAACAGCAGTCATCATCCCATAGCCCCATGCGGTGTAAGCTCATAGGCGTTCTGTAATATCTATGGAGAAATTTGAAGTGAATCAACCTTAGCCTATAGTTTGGGGACAGCTCAGTTAACTGACTGCAGCAGTATGCCCACTGGTTGTCAGTCAGTGTGTGCGGGAGCTCCGCATTCCATCTCAACAGTGCAGTCAGTGTCGTCACAGGGGCCGTGGTTTGCATGTGTGTGTAGAGTCTGGTTATGAGTTTACGTGGCGATGGCGAATGGAGGAGGTTTTCTAGGGCTGATAGAGTGGGTGGTGGGATTGGGAAATCAGTATGCAGTGCTCGGCAAGCAAGTCGTAACTTGTGGTAAAGGAATAGTTCCCCAAATGGCACCTGCTGGCCTTCTTCTGCCACCGGGGGATCTCTGAAAGTGTCCCCGGATAAAGATCCCCAAACGTGCGTAGGTGCATTTTGTTCGCAATTGTTTTACTAATCTCGTCTTTGACATTGGGCAGCATTGGATTCTGTGCCAAAGGAATTGAAGGAGCATATAATATCTGAGCTCCCGCGCGTCTCCGTAGCCCATCCCAGGCCCATCTGAGAGTTTCAGGAGTGTCAATTCCGTCCGTGGGGCGGTGATATGCTTGGTACACTGCTACATGACGAGGAACCAGTGCCACCGCATCCCTCTCTACCGCTACGTGTGGTTGGAATGGTGTCGGGTAGATCCAATAATGCAGGAATTGAGCTTGTGCTCAAAGCGCATATAATTTCATGTCTGGGGCACCCAGACCTCCCTGTTTTAGTGGAAGGGATAACAGCTCCCACGATACTCGAGCTTGTCCGCCCGCCCATACCAAAGAAATCATCAATGAACGTAGTGTTCGGAAAAAGGGTTGTGTGAGTATTATTGGTAGGTTAACAAAAAGATATAAAAATTTTGGCAAGACTATCATCTTTGCCAGTGCGATCCTCCCTGCCAATGATAAGGGAAATTTGGCCCATAGATTTACTTTCCCCTCCAGCCAAGTTATGGCTCTACCATAATTCAGATTCCACACCTCCTGTAGGTCCCGACTAACCCAGACTCCCAAATATTTTACTTTCTCGGCCTCCCACTTCAGTGGGAACTCAGAAGTGACAGCCATGGTATTATCTGTTAAAGGAAATATCACCGACTTAGACCAATTTATAGTGATACCGGCCAGGCCACCAAACCTAATGAATTCCCTCAGAATAATGTCTAGGTTCTGCGCAGGGTTTAAGATATACAACGTGACATCATCCGCATAGAGCAATATCAGAAGGCTCCTAGAGCTGAAGCCTATACCCTTTGCCGTGTGATGCTGTCTGATGCGTGCAGCTAGAGGTTCCATCGCAACAGCAAATAAGAGGGGGGACAGAGGGCACCCTTGCCGCGTACCCCGTGTTATCGGGAATGGGTCAGATAATAGACCGTTAGTTCGTACCCTAGCCGTGGGCTCAGTGTATAAAAGCTGGATCCATTTAATGAGCATGGGGCTAAATCCCATCCGCTGTAATATCCGAAAAAGATAGGGCCATTCAAGCGAATCGAAGGCCTTTGTCGCGTCCAAAAACACTGCTGCTGCCTGCACTTCTGGGTGTAAGTAATGCAAGACTGAAAAAATGGTTCTGAGGTTATGGGAGGTAGATCTCCCCGGTATGAATCCCGATTGGTCTGGACGTGCGATAATGGGTAACATAGGTTGTAACCTATTTGCTATCAACTTCGCCAATATTTTGACGTCTACATTAATCAGCGACAGAGGGAGATACGAATCTAGGTCAGAGTCAGGTTTCTCAGGTTTTAACAAAGTTATAATAATCGCCTCTCTCATCGTGGGGGGCAGGATACCCGATTCATGGGCTTCTTCATAGACTGCCAAGAGGTGAGGTGCAAGCTCCTCAACATAGGTTTTATAGAAGGCGGTCGTCAGCCCAGCTGACCCCGGGGCCTTGTCTAATGGTAAACTACTAATCAGGTTGGCGACGTCCTCCACCGTAAACGGTAAGTCCATGTATTCCCTGTGCCTGTTATTGAACCAAACCAGTTCAAGGGAGTCTAAAAAGGCTGATATGCCCTCCGGGCACTCGGATTGCGTAGCTGTATATAATTGGGAGTAGGATGAAGCAAACTCATTAAGAATAGCTTCCGGCCCTCGTACAAGATTGCCATCTTTATTGACCAGTTCGGGGATATAGGCCGAAGATCTCGGGGTACGAATCATATTCGCGAGCGTCCGCCCTGGTCTATCTCCCTCCCCATATCTACGCGCCTCTGCGTACTTCCCAAGAAACTTCACCTCCCTTTGCGCCTCTTCATCATAATCCAGGAGTTTAGATTTCAACAGAGCTAATGTAGTCGGGGATTCATCAGAATAAAAGCGCGTCTCAAGCTCTCTGATTTGGGCCTCGATGGAAGTCAGTGTGTTTCTAATTGCCTTAAGGACCCCAGCTTGCCTAGCAATGCATTGTCCGCGGATGACCACTTTAAATGCCTCCCATAAAGAAGTTTCAGTGGCGACTGAGCCTGTATTTAATGAAAAGTAGTCATTTATGTCACTGCGGATTTCTGCCTTAAACGCCTAATCTAATAGCGCATGTGGAGGCAATCTCCAGGTGAATGCTCTGTGCGCTGAGTCAGGGAGCGATAATTTCAGGCGACAGGGGGAGTGATCTGATAGTGTTCTCGGCAAGTGTGACACCTCCACCACCCAGCTAGCCACATCCCGGGAAGCCAGCCAGTAGTCCAATCGTGACCATGCCTGGTGATGCTCAGAAAAACAAGTGCCCTCCCTTAACTGAGGGTGTTGTGAGCGCCAAATGTCAACAAGGTCCCCGTCTTCAAGTATTGCATTCAGGGCCTTCCCAGCAGCGGGATGAAGAATCTGTGCCGTTCCCTGTCTATCCAGGTCATCATTTAATACCGCATTGAAATCCCCCCCCCATAAAATCGTGTTGCATCCAGTCGCTTTGATTTTAGCCCATATATCTTGAAAAAAGGTTGGTGAATCTATATTAGGTCCATATATTGCCACAAATGCCAGGGAGATCCCGCCCAACATACCCAACAGAATGATGTACCTGCCATCAGGATCTGTGTGCAATTCTCTCTCCCGCCAGTCAATGCCCCGTCTAACCAACACAGCGACACCACGAGCATAATTAGAGTGAGACCGCGGAGTAAATAGACCCCCACCGTTTGTGTTGCAGTTTGGGGGATGACTGAGCATGTAGGTGAGTTTCTTGTAACATACACACATCAATATTGTGCCGAGTCAGATATGCGTGCACTAGCCTGGACTTTCTGCTATCATTTAAGCCTCGTATGTTCCAAGATAAACAGTTTACACTATTCATGTGTCGTATAATATAGCAACATGTGTAAAGTCATTTTGTATGGGACAACATGTGTCATTTTTGAGTTTGTTCATGCACTTCTTCCAATAGCATAAAAATACACCGGCAAAACCATTAACACTATACCCATCTCTCCACCCTCCACCCACACCAACCCCCCAATTACGTTGAAGTGACCCCCCCCACAAACACAATTCAAAACAACATAAGTTCGGGAAAGCTCCCATAGGGATGTATGAGCGCCGGCATACTTCCCTACCGAGGCAGGGTGGCCGAGCATCTGCAGGGAGTTAGGTCTAGAGCTCCATGGAATAATAAGTGCGCAGTTACATGCAATAAGGAACTACTCCCACATCGTGTCCCTCGCTACCGCTCCATGAGAAGTAGACATGTAGGGGTATAAGAGCACAATCGGTATTAAGGAGCACCTTAGTGTCCATGTAGATCAGAAACAACGTACTTAGGCAGTTCAGGTGAGCACATATCAATGACTTGAAAGTAACAGTCTGCAGCTATGCATTGCATCTCGTAACAATCAAACAGGGACGAATTACAAGCGAGAGGGTAAAGTTAACTTGACCTCCCTCCCCAGGGCCAAAGAGGAATAACAACATACATTGAGAACCCCGTAACCCACTAGGTCAGTGTGACCTCAGTCATTATCACTTAGCTGGTTATCAGTCTGGTCGTCTAGTCTTGGACTGCTCTTCGCCTTCCTGCCACCCACATGTTTGGCGAATTTGAGGGCGGATTTAGCATCAGTGAAAAAATGGGAGGATCCATCATGAGACACCTTAAGTTTAGCAGGATATAACAACGGGTATGGGATCTGTGCCTGCAACAGGATCCGTTTTGCCGGCATGAACTCTTGTCTTGCTGCTTGCACCGCCGGGGTGAAATCCGGGTAGAATGATATATGGTTGCCTTGATGTGTAATCTTCCCCAGTTCACGCGCCTGACGCAGTACCACATCACGATCTTGGTAGTTTAGTAGTTTCGCCAGGATGGGCCGTGGAGGAGCACCCACCGGAGGCTTGGGACCCAGTGCTCGATGAGCTCTTTCTGCCGCAAAGACCAGTGAGAGATGGGTAGCAAAAATGTCCCGTAGCAGTTCCGACACATACAGCTCCATCTTGGTAATTGCTGTGGTTTCCGGAATGCCCGTGATGCGGAGGTTATTCCGGCGGGACCTCGCCTCCAAATCTTCATTTTTGGCCCTGATGATACCCAATAACTTATCCATCTGTAACAATTGGTCTTTGGTCTCCACCTGAAATTCGTGGAAGTCTGCCTGTTTATTTTCCATCACATCCAACCTGCGTTCATGAACACCTACTTGGGCCTTTACATTTTCCATTTGGGCCGTCAAGGTGTCTAATTTTGCGTCAATAGTGCGAAGGCTAGATCGCATTTCGAGCATTAATGTGCGGATATCTTCACCTTGATCTCCCATCTGCCCCTCGGTATTTCCCCCTGTGGCGGTTTCAGGGTCCGATTCCGTCTGGCGGGTCGTCCGCCGCTGATCAAAACTGATTTTGGGCTGTTTTGCGTCCTGTTTGCCCATGGCTCCTTATGGAGGTACACCCAAGAGCTACAATGGCGGAGTCCCGATGATGCACACGTGGGCACAGCTCCGTGTGTAGTACCTGTCTGCTCGTCTCTTGCCGTATCTCAGGAGGTCGCCTGTGTGCACCGGCCCACAGCCAGCTCAACGTCCGTTAGCGCCTATAGCTCTCCACAGATGCGATCCGGAATCCCAGCTGTACGGGTCGGGCAGGGGTTGGCTTATCCTCGTGTCCCCCCAGCACCTTTGACTAGCTATTCATTCCAGGACGCCACTTAGCACGTTTGTCAGCTCCCGCTAGTATGTCCTAGGAGCGCACACCACTGTACGGGTACCGCGAGGTCTCCCGACCCCAAATGCCTCACCCTGGACCCCTGCGGATTAAAAGCGCTGACCAATCTCCAACGCGCGGCACGGGGCAGTTCATGGGGTCCTTTACAGGCACAACGCACTCCCTGGCCTTGATTGGTAATTCAAAATGGCGCCGGCACTCACCCAGGGCTTCACGGGTCCGTCAACGGTGCCTCGGGTCGTGAATCGAGGGGCCACCGCTATGTGATGCACCACAGGACCTTCCGATCTCACAAAGCAGGCTTTATGTGTTGAAACGGGCTTACAACCGCCGTTTTGCACTCCCGGTCTCTCTTGTCCCCAAAATGGCGCCCAGCGGATCCGGAGTACTCCGCAGATTTATCTTTTTTTCGGCCCAATCAACCTCCGCACCGCGCTAGCTGAGCTCCCAGGCACCCGAGCTCGACCGGTATCTTTGCAGCCGGCCCCAACCACCGCAAGTGCCGAGAACTGTGAAAGCGAGGCCCACACCTCTGACAGATCCCCGGCCTCTAGTAGATTCGGCCGCACCGCTGCGTGGGCTTCGGGTCTGCCTGCCTCCCCGCTGGGCACTTTATGGCACGTATCTCAGCCCCCGGGCAGCTCCGTTATCCGATTTCTGCACCGCCTGTAGCCGCAAGGCTGCCACGTCCACCGAAGCAAAATGCGCTCGACTCTGACTCCCTTTTATGCCCGGATTTATGTAGGATAATATCCCGGCCGGCGGAGCTCGCTCACAGAGCGGCCATTCCGCAGCACGGCAGACCACGCCCCATTAGAGGAAGCCTTTTCAAGTAGCAATTAAGCGAGGTTTTAACTCAAATTGTAAAGCCACCTGAGGGAATGCCCATTTCCAATACAGGAAGCCTCACAGTAAAAATGTGTAAACCCCGATCTAAAGACAGGGTCATTACACCATGTTTCCTAAAAAATACATATGTTGAAGGAGTCAACAAAAATTTCCCAATCAGGGTCAAAAAGTTTGAATTTAAGACCAGCTATGTTCTAAGAAAGAATGCTCCATTCCTCCCACTGAAATGAAGGAGGATATGAACCTTTGTGGTTAGATTTTTGGTTACTGGCTTCTGTGATCAATTCGATGGAATGCTCACATTGGAATTGCTTAACTAGCCCTGAAGGAGCAGTTCTATAATCATACACATGGCCCAACTAATAGCCAGTAGCTTTGGTTCAGTTTGGCCTTTTGCAATAAGCGATTCATACTTAGACTGGCAACTAATGATAAATGCATACTTTGCACCACCCACTGAATAATCGAAAACTGACTGCAGCCCCCTCCCAACACCACTATGGACTGACTGTGCCTCGAATATCACTCCTCACAGGACTAACATCGGGCGGGGCAACCTGGATATCATTGTCAAGTCAATCCACATCTGCTAGGGCATCAAAGCAGTTGGAAGCAGGGACTTTTTATACATCAAAATTACACATAGAAGCATAAGAACCACAATCAGGCACTGTCTGCAGAGTAGGGTTCAGCTGGGGCAGATGTCTTGGTTTGTAGAAATGTCCCCATGGCAACAAACCAATGTTTGACCCAGGTTGCTGCTTACTCAAATACCCGAAAATCAGGCATTGCACTAACAATGGTGATTTAAAGTTAATAATGACAGTCACCTGGGCGATCCACCTGCCCTGGTCTGTCCATTCCACCCTACGAGTAAGTAAAATATTGTTTGCCAAGGAGGGAGGAAAATCCCTATACCATGCAAGCCAATTCAATATCACTGAGCTATACACAAATACAATTGCGTAACTAAAAACAGAGTCGACATGTAAAGCGTCGCTGCCTGTGAGAACTAATACCTAACAACAAGAGTACCTCAGGAGCAAAGGATGCAGCAAAGCATGTTATGATCACACAGCAACATAAATCCTGTATGAAAAGTGTAGCTGGTATTTGGGTTGCTGTTTCTTTTTTTCGAACAATTACTTACTAATATGCAACCTCTAAGGTGACTTTCGGTTGCCCTGGATATTTAATTCTGCATGAAAAAGCATTTCAGGTAAATGGAAAGCAAATTGTGATCTAATATGCGCCCGCTGCAATTCTTTTCCTTTGGATCATCATTTTGGGGTTAGAGTTTCTGAAAATGGCACCTGTCTCAGACATCTCTCATTTTTATCTGTAATGCCCTTTGTTGGACAATCTCAGAAAGTCCTGGCTTAAACTCACTTTCTGAGCAGATGTATTCCGTCCTCTACGGATTCAATGCATTTTTATGTAACAAATGCCTTCTATTCAAGTCCAAGTATCCACTCATGTTCGTGTGTCTCCTTCAATGTTTGATATTTTCCAGGAGATTGTGATTGTCTACAGAGTTGGTGCTTGTGCCATTGTGTTTCAGGATGCGGTCCCTGAATAATAAATTGCATGTTGACAGTGTGCTTGTGTAATTTGTGCACATCTTCCACACGTGTCTTCTTGGTGGTGGGTATTGACAGTTTTTCATATATATTTTCTGAATTATGTTTAGATGTTCAGCACTTAGGGGCATATTATCAACGGCCAGCGATAATTATCGCTGGCCGTGCTTAGCGACGAATTTCCTATCGCAGGCTATCTCTGGAATTTATCGCCCTGGTAGCGCGTTATTAACAACGCGTTTCTCCAGGGCGATAAAAATTCCAGAGATAGCGAGGTTATCGCCGTTTGCAGGGAACATCGCTGGTTTTCCAGCGATGTTCCCTGCAAAGCGGCGATACTCTTGCTGATACGACCCTGTGGTCGTATCAGCATAATCCACCCCTATGTCAAACATAGGTAAGTCAGGATTTTAGCAGACGTTAGATGTTGGCGAAAACGGCCGTTTTCGCCAAAATCTAACGTATGCTAAAATCCTGTGGGCTGCCTTGTAAATATCGCGATGTGAACATCAGCGATATTTACAAGGTAGTCCATCCGGAGTACGCCAGTGACGCCCACTTTGCATCTCATTAGAGATGCAAAGGGAGGCGTTAGGAAAAAGGGTGCTAACATGCGATTATGCATGTTTGCACCCTCTTGTAAATAGGGCGATAGTTTTATCTCCGCTTTTTGGCTTTTAAGCCAAAAAAGCGGAGATAAAGCCCTTGTAAATATGCCCCCAAGTTTTTGCATTCATCAGTACTCAGTACTTTGTGTATTTTGGTTCCATGTGGACATCCTCTTTAGATTTCATCCTGTCGTCTATTCTTCTGTTTTTAGGTATGTTGGAGTAAACTGTGTATGTCACAATGAAATGTGAAATAATTTTTTGTGATTGTACTTAGTTTACTCACTTTTGATTGTGGAACCCAGCTCCTGCTGTTGCTCAAAGTATCTCACCACATGCCCATCAACTCTCCACTACTGGCGCACAATGTGCTACACAAAATAGTTTTTATTAGGCTTTATTAGACAACCATGTCCATGTGTGCTCTCGTAGAAATATAGAAAGAACTTATGATCACATTTGATCACCTGGACAGGGCTTCAGACACTAGCATAAGATTTATATTTTATAATATTTTGTGGGTTGTGTTATACTTTGCTTCCGTTAAAAATAAATGCTAAAATCACTAAATATTTACAGAGAGAATACTTACATTCTCTATCTAAGTTCTCAATTGTGTTATTAGGAAAACAGCAGGAAACTCTGGAGATCTCTGAAAAGACTCATAAAATATTCAAAAAATTGTAAAAGAGAAGGCTGCTGGTGTTCTACAGTAATCTTACAAGGAACAGCTGGCAAACAGACATTTCCCCTGCAAGGCTGATCGAGGAGAAAACATTGAAAGAAATATTGTTTTACCATGTTTCATGTTATTTGTAAGACGGTCTGTATGAGGGTTTCGAAATGGGACAATGTTCTCACTCACATGTGAATTATTATTCCTCCGGATGCAAAACTGAAAATGTGTTGACCGATGGATCTATTGTCAGAGGTATCATTTTGTGTTTGCTACATTTGTATGTTTCTTATTAAGCACAAGCTCTCAACCACACGAAGCACTTAATTCTGTACAAAAATATCCCTGGTGTGGATACTGACCTACATGCATATTTGGAAGGGAAATGTTGGATGTCCTGTCCGCTGTATTTAGAATCCCATTGAAAGCAATGCACTCTTAATTTGGTGGGCAAGACATATCACATTATGGCAAATGAGCTGCCCGACACTAAATAAGGCTCCTAGCCCATACTGTGAGGTCACTGTTAACGCAGTGAATTCTTTATTAGATATTCATTCTTCTCATATAACAGCACAGGTAGGCATGTAAGGGCTGGGACATAGATAATCTCAGTGCTCATAATGCAGCCGGGCAAAAGGGCCTTTTTAACTTCTGAAGCCCTTAAAATTATTTTCAACTGGGGTAATCATAAGCTTCATTAGTTTCTGAAATTGACACCACACATGTCACTCCACATACACTTCCACCAGTAAACACTGGCAATCTGTCAGCAGTTTAGACTGTATCCCTATCATTGATGCTTCAATTGCAGTAGATTTAATGCTGCAGTGTACTTAAGTGTTCAAAATCCAAGCCCACAAAACGCAGTAGGAAATTCATCTTTTCTGCATAGTCGCCAAAAATGTACACCTTTTGCTGTATCCTATTTTTTGCTGGTTTTAAACATCTGAGCATTTTACTCCCATTAACCTGCTGTAAAGTGCCAATGCTCCCCTTCAAACATGGCCAAATGTATATATTGCTAATTGGTACATTTAATTTTCATATAAGTCCCTGGTATGTGGTACAAAAATGTACCCAGGGACTATATATTAAATGCCGCTACTGGACTGCAGTGCCTATTGTGCCATTCACTACAGTGACAGTGGCAGTGCCAACATGGCTTCAGGCCTACCAATGTAACCTGATAGTGTTGCAGGGCTTCTGCACATACACAGAACTATGCGCAGGAAAACAGGAGCTCAGTGAATAGGGGTGTACCAACCTACCACCTTAGTACCCAAAATCCCAAACCGACTAGCTATAGTGTCTCATTCGTTCTCCTCCAAATATCACAAAGCTACAAATGATTAGACAACCCAGAACACAACACTCCCGACTCTCTCAGGAATCGCGGGAGCAAGACGTACTCTTTCGCTCACTCACTCATACTTGTCCACAATAAGAATTGTCAGAGTCACTAAAATAGTTCAAAATGTTTATTTTAACTATCGTGCTCTACAATACAGTATACGAGCCACTACCAGCAGCAAAATGCATAAACTCAGCACAGTTAGCATTGTTACAATTCCATAGAATACAAAGGGAGTAGTCATTATATAAAGACTGTGGAATAGGGGCCCCTAGGCCTAACCACCCTCCTCTTGGCTAGAAGAAGTTTATTTTATATAAAGGAAGATCTCTGGGTTTTGACAGCAGACCACATACCTTAAAGCCTGGATGTAAGGTTTACATCATAAGAACAGCGGAGCTCTTCTCCATGGAACGGCTTTCTCCAAGTGTGTTAGAACAACATGCAACAACGCAATATCAAAGCACAAGTCTTCAGTACTGCAGCTGTGTGTAGCATGTTATGTCTAGGTGATAGGGCCTGACCAGAACAGAATAACAAGGGGCATTGTTTATCGACCTTGCACATCGTGTTCAGACTAAACTCCAGGAAAGGCAGAGAACGTGAAATGCAACCCGTTCCCATGTGAAAGGCACAAACAAAGTCCTGCAAAAACAAAGTCATGTTGTAGCGTGTGCAAAAGCAGCATCATGGCAGCGAAGCTCATGTCAACTTAGCAATGTCGATAATGTGCCTATAAACCATATAACACCCTCCCCTTGGTAAGGTCATAGGACATAGACAAAGGGCCAAAACAGAGTTCACCAGTCAAGCAGAGTTCAAAGAGTTTGGAAAAGCCAAAATTGGAAAAACTCGAAATTTGCAAAAAAAAAATACAAAAAAAATATGTTCAATATTGTCAATGCGGCGTATTGAATGGGAGCACCCTCCGGGACAACAAAGTTATTATCAAGATGTTATAATGACGGAGGTATTCAATCCATCAAGGTGTATGAACCGAGGAATGCCATTCCCTCCAAATGATCATCCCTATTGTTGGAAAAAGTCCATGGAACAAACGTGCTCCTCGTAATCAGACGCCTCTAAAAGTAGAAGTGGGCAACTTGCGTGATATTCGATAAAACTTCGATGCAGGACATTCTGCGCAGCCGCACAGACATCCCATTCAGCCAATACTCCAAGTGCTGCTGCATGCGCCATACGGCCATCCCCAGAACAAGCCTGGTCATGAGCCTCTAAGGGACCCATCAACTGGTTAAAATCCGGGACTGGATGGGATGTAATGGAGAGGCATATATCCATTGCCCAATAGAAGGGCAACGTCAACGGTACAACACTGGTTGCACGCAAGTGAAATAGATAAAGCGAAAGGTAAATCCATAACTGACGCCAAGCGTGGCTAATGGCAAGCATCCAAAAACCTGTTGCATTCGATCACAGTACAGCTGCAACTGGCCTGGTCTGTGCAGTACCACAAGATGAGCAGCCATTGTGCAGCAGGAACAGGAGAAGCAGGATTCCAGCACCTAATGCCAAAATTAAGGGGAACCCTCCGAAGACGCTGGAAAAAATAGAATGAATAAAACTTGGGATTACTCCAAATATAGTCTGAAAAGAAGTCACAAGGCCAGATCCCACACATTTAAAAAAATGTGCAAGGCCTGTGGTGTCAGACGCATTAAATATTTGGTGTATAAGCTCCCCAAAATGTTGTGGGAGGTTGGTGTTCAGAAGGGACTGTATCTCTCCAGAAGTGATAGCCACCTGTAACTGGAAGGTCTTGCGGGCGAAAGTGAGGGCCACCTCCTGTTGGAATAATAGCGCTTTGAGCCTGCTCAATTTGTTGAAATCTGTTTTCAAAGTCGGAATGGAAGGCCAAATCGAACTATCTAGACTCCCATGCGGGGGTGGAAAAAGCACATTGCTACAACAAGTTACGCGCTGGGAAACCGTAACTAAATACGGGACTCCTGCCCGTAAACCACAGCAGTTTTGGTTATTCAAAATAAGATAACTGCCATTTGTAAGCAAGGTGAAAGCGGGAATTATTGACGGTACTGGGGTCCCTTTTAAAAAACAAGCCAGATTGGGCGCCGACACATTACAAGCGCCGTGCAATTTAACGTGTTTACAAACAAGGGAATGTCCTACTGTGGAATCGCAGTCCTCCCCTGTAAGGAAAACTTCCTTACCCTCCCCCAGACATCTGTAAGTGAATGGCAGGGACCACAACTCGTGTAGGAATGCACTACCCAGTGGTTCGAAGCGGCCAATCGGAAAATGCTGCGTACATGATTTAAATTGAAATCGTGAAAAAGGGAGAGAGATAACCCCATGAATTAACCAAACAGCAGAATCAGTTTCCGCTACTGAGAACAGCAAGGGCTCCAATTGTTCAATATGCAATTGTATATATCCAGCATCTTTCATGGACATAAATCTCTGTTTATCAGTTAGATTAAACGGCAAAAATAAAGCAGTGGAATTTAAGTAATCCCAGGGCACTTTTCCCATTTTAAGAGTCTGTAATGTCCAAGCAAATTGCATAACAGATCTTAACTGATTTGGACCATGATATAACACAGACACATCACTTTGAACAATATCAATAACAGATGAAACAATATTATCAAACGTATAAATGCGTGAGGAAAGTGTGTTTATGCTATTGTCTCCTACAGCAAGGACTTTTTCTAAATTGCCCTGATCAATTTGGCGCAGACGAAATGCTGCTTCCATCTGTGAAAGTTTCCAAAATTCATTATATGCTTCATAGATAAACCTCTTAGACCTAGGATTCCTAGGGCCTAGGATGAAATCAGCCAAATTGATGTCATCCGACAATAGTGTAAGGCGTTGTTTCACAGATGCTAAGGTGGAATGTTCTAACCATTGCTGACATAATTTACCCACTGAGTATGTAGTGACCGAATGTGTTAATTGGTAACGGGGATCAGGTCTAGACTGAATGAAACCAGGTGTAACATTAGAAAAACGCAATTAACATGCATTTGTATTTGTTTGCCACACTAGCCACCCGAAAGAATCAATCCCAGAAACATTGAAAGTCTTATTTCGAAACAAAACTTGTAGTGTCGAAATGGTAAAATTTGTGTGGGTGCGCCAACTGTCATATTCCGCTAAGGACAGAATGGATGGAGTATTTAATTTTTTGTCAGTAGCCAGGCCAAAACAAGTGGTCTGGTACACCGTATCATTCAAAAATAACAGTTGAGCTGGGATCAGACAGGCACGATGCAAAGCCTCAGTTCCCTGAACCTGCCAAGGCTTTGTGCCCCAGATAGATTTTAAATCAACGGTATCTTTCCAGTGATCATAGCCCTGTGTAGCCAATTTAGTTCGAAACGAGTTGGCGTAAATCAATTTAGTATGTGTCAACATAAATTTGGATTGTGAAGACGACTGAAGTTTAAAAAAATAGGATGCCGGGTTAGATACGGCATAATCTGTAAAATACGTAAATTTATCTCTAAGAGTTTTTGAACTCCCTTTAACGGGAGTAGGACAATGTTCCCATTGAGTGTAATTAAGAACGGGATGTGGGGTGCTAGTTTTGTGCAAAAAATGATGCCCATAATGTTGATAGCAAAATAGATCCCCATAATTGGCAGAATTTAAATACAAATCTTCAGCGTCAAAAGCCGCATAATATTTTAAATCCGAAAACAATGCATGCACTGCTTGCACATCCCAATCATCAGAATGTATGTCCCGTGTAATCACATCTCCTAATGAGACGCGAAACACATAAGGTACTCTGAGAACCTCAGTCGGACCGTGGATTTCGAAGGCTACTTTGTCCCAAACGATGCCATCTGGAACTGGGAACGCTGAAATGTTCACTAGTGTCTGATCACGTTTCATGATATGGGATGATGTGTGAGGGGCCAGAGTCCCATCAACCAACTTCACAGCAGAGCGTTCAGGTAAATAATGACCATTGATGAGCAAAAAGAACACTGTCACAAATCCAATTGACATGAAGAGGAAAATTAGTATTAGTACCAACCAAATGTAGGTCCAAGGAGGGACCAGGTAAGTCTTTTTGAACCAGGAGAGGAAAATACTTAATTCAGTCGGTGGTTCGGGCAAGCTGAATGTCGAAGCAGACGAGCCGGAAGAGTGGCTGGCATGTTCTCCAGTGTAGCCACTCGTAGGTCTATTAATCAGAGGTGGAAGTTCCGAGTCTGCCAGATGTTCTTGTGGACTGTTCGGCACCTCACCCACAGACTCATCAGGATGGTAGATATACTCGACATCCATAGTGGAAGAGAGAGGTCTGACGGGTGAAATATCAATTACAGTGTCCATCACTTTCCCAGCCACACGCAGAGCAATAGAAGATGATGAAGTCAGTGGGTCCAATGAAATTGCGTTGCACGAAACTGCAGGTGTGACACTATTCAGAATCGGCCACATGGTGTAACTTGACATTGTCCACTGAAATGTATCTGTTGTCTTTGCGACCAGGCAACAGTGGTAAAATGACTGTATGAGTACCCTTCAGCCCAAGCACTAGAACTGGTGCACGATAAGAGGGACCAAATTCTTTTTTGTTCTCCAACTTTTCTCGTACCAGATCTCCGATTTTTGGAAGCCAACCGGCAACTGGAATCAGCAGTGCTGCATCAGTGGAAGAGGGTAAATGTTCAGTTGCATAGCTGTCACGTGTCTTTTGTAGATCCTGTAACACAGTAGAATGATTATCTACGTCAAAGGTTGCGGCTGCCGCCACAACGTCTAGACCATCAAGGTCTGGCACAAACATTTTAATGCCAAAGAGCATTTCGTATGGGGTCCGCCCACCCAGAGATCTTCTAGGGAGATTATCAAGTGCACGTTGAACCCCATACAAGTAGGCCAGCCAGTTCCTGCCAGTACCTAAGACTCATGCTGTCAAGGATTGCTTTAAGTCACGGTTCATTCGCCCCACAATTGAATTGCCCTCAAGCCTGTATAGAGACGAAAACTGCACCAGCACCCCCATCGCATCCTTGTACGCCTTAGAGGCGAACGCTGGACCATGGTCAGAATGGAAGGTGCCACAGGCAAACATCCCGACAAAGACACGCAAATCCCTGATGACATTTCGAGCATCAGCACTGCGTTGTGGCCAAACCCAAAGCAATCTAGTACACGAATCAACTGCAACAAATATGTATTTATAAGCAGTATCAGAAGAGAGAGGGCCGCAGTGATCAAGATATATACAGCCAAAAGGTTGATTAGAAATACACAGCTGTGTCTTTGGTGGGCGCGTGACTGTAGACGGCTTGATTTGTTGACAAATGTCACAACAAAGTACATAATTATGGGTCTGTTTATATAAACCACGCCACCAATAACGTTGCTGCAAAATCGAGACTGTCGCCAACACCCCGGCATGTGCAGAAGCCATGCCTTCGTCTGCGGATTTGATCAAAGCGGGTCTGCAGTCCAAGTTGGGAATCATCCGATTCCCAACAGAAGGAATCAAAGCATAAGGAACCTGATCGGGAGTTAAATGATAAGAGTATTTCGAAGGGAAACCCTGAGGATGAATAGTTCCATCCCTTGTTGCAGCTATAACTGCTAAAATATAATTATCTATTTTAGTCATGGATCTTGTAACTGCTGCTACGGAACACGTGGCTACTGCAGACTTGGCCGCTTCATCAGCCAAAACATTACCAAGAGCATGTGCTCCCACATGCTGATGGCCAAGAGTATGTATAACATGTGTGAGGGGCAGATGTTGTTTAAGATCTGCCACTCGAACCCAAAGTATCTTATGCTTGATTGCGCTGCCCTTAGAATCTCGATAGTCATTCCGAGACAAAAAGAATAAGTTGTCATTAAAAGACTGGACACAGTAATAGGAATCGCACACAATAAGAGTATTCACATTTGGATCAGCAAACTCGAGAGCAAGAACGAGAGCACGCAGCTCCTCCAATTGCGCCTTACAGTCTCCAAGTGCCTGAGTGTGCACAATGGAAGACTTCAACGCTCCATTTACTACTGAGCCGGCAACTATTGCGCAAGCTGCTGAATAAGCGTGTTTAGAACCGACGGCCGGTTGAGCCGAGCCATCGGTATAGATGATACATTTGTATTCATCCAAAGGAAGCATGGACAGAGGAGGAGGATGAACATGTTCATACTGTAAGAACTCCTGTGTCTGAAGAGAAGGATCGAAGACAAACGTGACATCAGCCGATGTCAACAATGCAGTCCATTGTATCCAACGTGGATGTGAAGCTTTAGAGTTTGGCACACTTGCCTTAGTCACGGCTTCCAAAGCAGGAAGTGGCTTGACCATAAGAATGCATTTGCCTTGAGCCAGAGAGCGTTCCTTCAGGATCGCCATCTGTACTGCTGTCAAGATTTTTTCAATATTAGAAAATCGCATTTCAGTCGAAGTGTATAAATGTGATTTGCAAGCAATAGGTACTGTGTCACCCTCTTTGAAAGTTAAATATGTGAAACCCACTGTTTCTGGCACGATACATATCACGTATACGTATCAGGTTTGTGGTGTTATCACGCGTCAACAAGTAGTTAGTCGCAAGCAAGTCGGACTGTAAAGAATGTAGTATAGAGGTATGTTCCGGAAGCCAGCTGGCAGAAGAGAAGGTTGGTTGTATCAACGCATAAAGCGGTTTGATACGCTGGGCATAATCGGGAATGTAAGTTCTCCCGAAGTTAAAAAAACCCAGCAAAGACTGAAGTTTCTTCAGCGTATTAGGAGGTCGCAAATGTGCACATTTCTCTAGAAAATGGGGGGCTAGCCCCTTTCCTTCATTATTGAGCTCATAGCCCAAAAAGATCACCGCCAAATGGGCAATATGTGACTTTGCAAAATTAAATTTGTATCCATAGTCGGCAAAAGACAAAATAATATTGTCGCCTCGGACAAGATGCGGCATAAGTTCATCGTCCGTCAGAAAAATGTCATCAACGTACGAGAACGCATCTGGATCTATGTTGTGCAACAATGACACGACACGTGCTGCAAATTCCCCGGGGCTATTCTTATACCCCATAGGCAAGCGCGTAAAGTTTTTCTGATTCCGACGGCGGTGAATGCTGTCAAGTCACGACTCTCAGGTGTGAGATTATGACTGTAGAAACCATTGTAAATATTCAGGGTAGTTTTGTATTTTTTACGAACAAGGCTGTTCACCAGCGCTGAGTTGTGAGTGTTTTGCACTGCAAATGTGCGGCAATGACTATTCAAATTTCAGTAATCCAATACAATCCGATATGAACCATCAGGCTTTGTTACGGTAAAGAGAGGATTATTCATTGGTGATATACATGGTTCAATCACACCCTGATACTCTAACTGAGTTAGAATGTCACAAACGTGAGCCTTAACCTCACGCCTAATTGGATATTGTGGCTGTGGCATAGAACGTAAGGGAAATTCATGAGCTGGTGAATCAACATCCCAGCCCACCTGATTACGATACACTGCCGGGGCCAGGGCACAAGCCCACCCTGCAGCCAAAGTCTGGGCATGCTCTTCAGGGACGAAACACAAAAAACTCTGAAGTATCACGTCTTCCCCCCTTGGAGCTGCCAATATAAAGGGTGGAGGCCAATCTGCCTCCGCCAACAGAATGTCATATGAGGACGTTAAATTCTCCCAGAACACCACCTTGATTGGACGCGGCATATCACCTTCAATTTGAAAAATAATGTTATAAAGTCTATCCGGGGGGGCAACCCGGGTGTCAGCTGTCTCTACTGTAATGTATGTATCAGTTGCTGTCGCCTCCAGACAGGGACGCAGAGCCTCCCGCACTATGGTAACCTCCGCCGCGCTGTCGAGCAGTCACTGCCCATGTCCAATCCAGGAGTCGCTTTCTCATCGTCTGAGGCATATCTCGCTGTTAAAGTGGCAACCTTTTTCTTCTGAAACGGGGGTCGAAAACGAGGTAGATCCTCTTGTTTTCCTTTGCCTTCAAGCTGTTGAGGCTGATCACGTCCCTGTAGCGCAGGTTGGCTTTTGCCACGATCTTGGCACTCCCCATCTCCGACTTGAGACCCAGATGTGTCCTGTGAAGAACGAGGAGAACTCTGATCAGGGACTTGAAATCTATCAGGAGTCTTAATTTTCACGCGGTCGCGCAAGTCATAAGTACGCTCAGAAGACTCAGGTGTCGGTGAACCAGGACGCGAACCTTGCTTCTGCTGTTGCTGCCCCTGTTTCTTATTTTTCCAGTTCTTTTTAGAAAAGAACGGACGCCCATCTTTATCAGTTTGGGCCTTTTGTTGTGTTTGAGTTTGCGTTTGAGTAAAAGGCTTAACTCCCAGACTATTGCGGCCAATGGTTTTATAAGCCTTTGCAATAATCTTTGGCAATTCGCATGGTTTGTCTACATCAGGTACAGCCTCCAAGCGATTTGCCACTTGAAAGCTTACCGCATCGCCCTTGACATTTGCAAGGATCATAACTGCAACCACGTCGAACACTCCCACCAATCTCATTCCCAACTATACAGCCGCCTCGGCTCCGTGTTCATCTTGAACACGCTTAATCACAGTAGGGAGTACGGTCATGGAAGGAGTGCCGAAACACTTCGAATATACCGCTGCAAACACCTTACCCCAGGTGTTACAATCAGCTAACTCAGGAAGTAAGTCTTTAGGCAAACTAATAGTCACTATCCTGTGTTTCTCCACAGGAAATGTATTTTGAAAAACAGCCTCTAGTTGACCAAATTTTTCAGCATGCCAATAAGGTAACTCATCCTTATTCTGTGGCCGCTTGCCCATCACTGAATTAACCATTAGAGGACTGATGGTTACATCACCATGTCCGGCTGGTTGCGCAGCAACGCCAGGTGGTCCCACCTGGAAATTGCGTGTGACATACTGTATAACAGCCCTATATACGCATATCAAAGACGTATGTAATACGCGAAGGTCTGCTACTGCAACAGTTAAATAACGTGGGTGTGGGGTATACCCAGCCAAAACGGGCCACGTGGCCCCATCTATCGATAAAGGGCCTAAGCGGACCGGGGATACTGGGTGAGGAAGGGCGCCATTGAACCAAATTTGGTGTTGCCAAGCTGTAAGCGGAACCTCAAGAGCCCTATAAGGCTGATAAGCGTGAGGAATGGCCGTGGCAGTGTATTCGGGAAACAGTCCATCCATTCCATCAGCCGGAAAGGTGACCCAAGAGTAAAACACCTCAAAATGGTAAGCAGGATTTGCCTCCACTACAAAGATAAGCTCGGCACCCGCATCAGGCACTCCATATGGAGCTAAATATGCCTTAAGCGCGGCGCGGCTATGAGCCGGAATAGCAATTGCCATCACGCAGAATAAAGAACAACAACCTAAAGTGCAGCAGCACAATAACGGGTAAGAGAAAAAACCTTTTTAAAACTTCAAGCTTGAAAGAACCTATAAAACATCAATATAGGAGGTTACACCATCACAGCTGTCTCCGGAAACAGAAGTGAGGGGATTGTGGACAAGCACAAGCACTACTCAAGCGTCTCGCAGATAAGAACCAGACCAAATGTTGGCGGCTCCATGTTGCAGGGATTCTGCACATACACAGAACTATGCGCAGGAAAACAGGACCTCAGTGAATAGGGGTGTACCAACCTACCACCTTAGTACCCAAAATCCCAAACCAACTAGCTATAGTGTCTCATTCGTTCTCATCCAAATATCACAAAGCTACAAATGATTAGACAACCCAGAACACAACGCTCCCGACTCTCTCAGGAATCGCGGGAGCAAGACGTACTCTTTCGCTCACTCACTCATACTTGTCCACAATAAGAATTGTCAGAGTCACTAAAATAGTTCAAAATGTTTATGTTAACTATCGTGCTCTACAATACAGTATACGAGTCACTACCGGCAGCAAAATGCATAAACTCAGCACAGTTAGCATTGTTACAATTCCATAGAATACAAAGGGAGTAGCCATTATATAAAGAATGTGGAATAAGGGCCCCTAGGCCTAACCACCCTCCCCTTGGCTAGAAGAAGTTTATTTTATGTAAAGGAAGATCTCTGGGTTTTGACAGCAGACCCCATACCTTAAAGCCTGGATGTAAGGTTTACATCATAAGATCAGCGGAGCTCTTCTCCATGGAACGGCTTTCTCCAAGTGTGTTAGAATAACATGCAACAACGCAATATCAAAGCACAAGTCTTCAGTACTGCAGCTGTGTGTAGCATGTTATGTCTAGGTGCTAGGGCCTGACCAGAACAGAATAACAAGGGGCATTGTTTATCGACCTTGCACATCGTGTTCAGACTAAACTCCAGGAAAGGCAGAGAATGCGACAAGCAACCCGTTCCCATGTGAAAGGCACAAACAAAGTCCTCCAAAAACAAAGTCATGTAGTAGAGTGCAGCATCATGGCAGCGAACCTCATGTCATCTTAGCAATGTCGATAATGTGCCTATAAACCATATAACAACAGTAGCAGTGTAAAAACTACAATTCGACCTGTCAAAATAAACCCTTTTGACAGGTCAAACCTACCTTTTAACTATTATCATGTCCCACCTATATAGTCCACAAGGCAGGGTGCACTGTATTTAAAAGTAAGGGTGGGCGAAGTTGGCGGAGTACCACTACGCGGAATTCTGTGGAGTTTCATGAAACTCCGCTACGTAACTCCGTTCCATCTGTTTTTTTTTTACAGAGTTTTATATAGCGCGAACTTGACCCGAATCGGGTATCAGAGCGCTTTACAAAGCACAAGTTGCATTACATGAGGACACATTAATTTTTTTGTTAGGCACAGGGAGATTAAGTGATTTGCCCAGAATCACAGGATGTTCAGCTTCATTGCCGAGACTCGAACCCAGTTCCTCAGATTCGAGGCCAACCGCCCTAGCTGTTAGGCCAACTCCTCTCCCCAACTCATCCCAATTAATAAAACAGAAACCTCACCTACCTTTGGTAAAAAAATAACTCTATCTTTACATGCTAAAATGCATATAGTCATCTCACAAAAGTGAAAATAAAAATATAGCAATCAGTGAGAGAGGTGATGATTTTGGGGTCCTCCCTAACCTAGGGAGAGAACCAAGCATATGCCTTGAACACAAAGAGCACATCATGCTGAACGATTCGGTGGTGGTCCCATCCTCCTAGGACCACCCCAAGCACAGTTATGGGCAAAAATACAATCCCAACCAAAGGCCCTGCAAAGCATTATGGGACGAGATTCTAGAGTGCAGTAAATATTATAGTATCCAATATCAAAACATTCCTCAAGCGGCAGGGGCTCTCTCGCTCAGCTGAGAGCTAATACTATAATGTTCACTGCACTCTAGAATCTCGCCCCATAATGCTTTGCTGGGCCTTTGGTTGGCATTGTATTTTTGCCCATAACTTTGCTTGGGGTGGTCGGTTGTTGTTAGTCGGAGGGAGCTTTTGTGGACGATGGCGAGGCCTCCTCCTGGGCGGTTGGGGCTGTCTTTCCTCAGGATCTTGTATCCGTCGGGGATGGCGGTTGCGATGTCTGGTGCGGAGCTGGCATTGGTTCAGGTCTCTGTGAGGAAGACAACGTTGGGCGAGTGAGTGTTGAGGAGGTCCCAAATTTCTCTGGCGTGTCTGTGCTGGGAGCGTACGTTGAGTATAACTTACAGAAAGGGGCACTCTCTTAGGAGCCTACTGGCTCACAATGATATTACAACTAAGAGTGACACTATAAATCAAGAGCTGAAGGGGTTCTTCCCCTGTGTCATGTGAAAAGCCTGCTGTTACAGTAAAAGAGATGCTGTATGAAAATGGGACCAAGAGCATAAAACAGCAGTTTGTGATTTGTATACTGATATGCTCTTGCAACAAAAGAGATGTAGTGAGCACTAAACATCTGCTGAAAAATATAGTTTTGGAACATATGCATGCTATTGACAATAATAACCCATATTACCCCATGGCAAGACATTTTAGGGAAGTGCATTACAGTGATAGAACAAAATTCACATGTTATTCCATTGAAAAGATCCCACGCAACTTAAGGGGAGGGAACAGTACAGCTACATTAAGGAGAAACGAGTCCAGATAGCTCAGATCTTGAAACCAAAGGGCCCTTAGATTGGAACATGAAGGGGGGAATTGTAACTGATGATACAAGAGGGCAATATATCCCAGGGTGTTTTGCCATGTGGAAATGTTTGGTTTTATTACAGGAGGGTAAGGAAGCTACTCTCCTGCAAAATGTGGTAAAGTCCCTTTGGGGGCCGGATCCCCCTACCTGTTTCTTCCTTTCCACACCAGGGTATACATAAATCATCACAGATAATAATTTCACTTTTATTATTAATGTTGTTTGTGGGTCATCTGTTCCCTGACAGGAACTGTGTATTATTATCCCTTCTTGTATACCCACTGGGACTTAATCTATGGGGACAATGTAAAATCATTATGCAGAACCTCCTCTTGCCTCTCACTGCAACTGAATACTTGTGGGTTAGACATCTAAGTCTATATTAGATATTTTGATTATGCTCTATGGTTTTATGATAGCACCTATTGATTTGTTTTTTACTCTAATGAATTATACATATTTGGGTAATATATTAATCATGCGACGAGATGATGTTATTCCTTGAATTGTTGATGTGCGTGAGTATGTTTTTTTTTTACTTGTTCTGATCGGACAAAGCCATTCTGAGTTACCATTTGGATTTGCACACGCAGGATTTGTCACACTTGATTAGGTGATATTATACCTAGTTCGGATTTTTTATTAATTGATTGGGCATTGATATTCTGTGATACCCATATTGGAACACATTTATGTTTGCAATGCAAGATTTTGAGGATTGACTCTCATACTATTCCAAGATTGCGCCCACTAGACAACAGTTTAATTTATTTTTTTCACCCTTCTTTCATGTCACTGCTGGGGAGTTTATGAAAATGGATTCACTATGCTGGTCATGTGATCAAGGTCCTCGATGGTCGAAATGTGTCATGCGTTGCTCTACCGAATAAACAGTCACTGCTACGGTTCCTGATTGAGCGATTTATAAGGAATTTTCCAATTCATTTGAATTTGCAAATCTGCTGTTCCAGCAGTACACTCCACCTCCATTTGGTCGAAGCGTTACTAAGGGAGCACCTTACTCAAGGGTTAAAATACCATCCACCTTCACTAGGTAATGATGGCTTTACTTTGGGTTATTGTTATATAAAGTACTCATAAATAATTAAAATCAAGAATAGGATACCTTCAAGGTAGAGATTGTTGGATAACTTTCTTATCTCTACTTTTCCACAAGGGCACTGTTCAAAGAAATTTGCAAGCCCTGCAACCTAAGTAGTATATGGATATAGTAATCAAAATTCACTCAAGTGTCAGTTAAGCTGCGCATTGGCAATTCTGCAATTGGGTAAACACCTCTCTTAATAAGTATGAGATTGAACATTGTGTTCTTGTGGTTGGAATTTAGTTATATTCGCTGTGCCACTGGATTTAATCTAGCTGGCTGATGAGGGGTGAAACCCCGCAACCAGTCCCAGGATGCTTGTTTCTGGTCCAGGGAGGGCCTGGCCTGGCAGGTTGGGCTGGACTGTTCCCATGAGGAGCAGGGTCAAGACTGATTTGCATATGGCTGGGTCCAAACTTGGGTGGCATAGTGAGCAAAAGAGCAATTGATTAAGCTCAGATCTGTGACTGGGGTGAGTGGTTGAAAGGTTTCAGCACTCCGTCCATCATCTTGTTGTGTTTGGAATTTATATTGTAGCCACATGAAAAGTGAGAGCGCTCACTTTTCACATTATACTTTGCTTGAGGCTGACTGGCAACAGGCTCTCTGGGTTTTTTTCTCTCCAGAAAGTCAGAATTATAAAGTGGATAATATGATCACTGCCTAACAAGTGCACTTCAGGTTCAAGCTCACTTTAAATACATGAGTAAGGTGTACTTTGTTCATACAGTCCATACAGCATATGTGTACTAGTGTCTAGCATATATTACACAACAAGAATTGGCCGAGGAGGAAAAAATAGTGTAATGTTTTCTAGCATCAGTCAGCAGAACTATGATGGTATTTTTTTCCAATTGACCTAGACTCCTGTCAATTTCCTACAGTTCAGGGCACCCATTTATTACATTTTATGAAATAACTGAAAGGTAACATACAAGCACTTTACAAAATGATGAATTAAATAATAAATAAAAAGCAGAGAGTCACATTAATGGTGATATTAAAATACTCAGTCTATGAAAAAGCTAATATAATTGATGAGATGTAAGAAATAGTGAGAACATGTTACAAAGTGGTCTGAGTAATTAGATACCACTTCAAGAAAATGTAAATTCTTGACAAGGAATAACTCATTTTGTCAGCTTAGATTAACAACTACCTTATTGTATTTTCTGTCGTATTTTTTTTTTTTTTATTTGATAAGTTTTATATAGCGCTGGCTAGACCCGGAGGTATCAGAGCGCTTTACATGAGATTCCACATTGTTACAAAGTTACATCAGTTACAAGTTACATCTGTTGCAAGAAAACATTTAAAGAGCAAAGAAGAGGAGATAAATGGAGTGGAGAAGGGTAGGGGAGTAAGGTAAAAGGATAGGAGGGAGATACGGCGGAGAGACGAAGGAGAGTCTGCCCAAAGTCCAGCTGGGTAGGTGACGGTCGAGGGGGAAGTCCACGGCCCATCTCCTCTATAGCTATCAAGGTAGCTCCACCGGGCATCGGCCAGAGTGCTAGTTCTCCACGGTCGGTGGCAAGTTCACAGATTCAATGTCCTGATGGGTGAGCCGGATGGGGGATATGCTCGAGGTCTGGTCGATGTCCAATTTTTGTCCAAGAGTAGTAGCACATCGTGGTTAAGGACCACTGTGGCGGCCATCTCAGGGTCAGACAAGGGATTCTGCCCCCTAAAAAACACCATTTTATATGCAGAAGATTAAGGTTCGAGGGTGGCGGCCATCTTAGGGTCATGCAGCCCGATAAATCATACAACTAGTCAGCCCTCTGGACAAAGGCAAGAGATCAGCTTCCTGCATAAAGGGCCTGTTGTCCGGTGGTCTCACCTGTCATCAGCGGGGAACAGGGTTTGCCAGAAGCCTTATGTGCGGCGGCCATTTTAGGGTCAGGCAGCACGGTAAATCAAATAACAGATCTGCCCTCTGGTAATAGACGAACTGAACTTGGCTAGTGATCCCGGACACTGTCATGCACCCAGGGCCTGGTGGTCTCACCTGTCAGCAGCGGTAAACAGGGAATGCAAGAAGCAGCGTTGTGGTGTCTGGCATATCTTGGAAGCCCAGGCACAATGATCTCCGAAGATCGGGTCAGGCACATCAGGCAAATAGCCAGTGGGCTGCTGTTTCCCAGTCAATGTCCCGCATACCGGCCCCAAAAGGCACTCCCACCTCCCTTTGGTCCCATCTGATCGCCGAATGGCGTCCCCGCCTCACTGGCTGGCCAGGAGTCGTCCTCCCGGGGTGTAAGCTGCTGCCTCATTGCTCCCCCGTCGAGAACCTCCGGTCACAGCTCCTCTACATGCGAGAAGCCGTGATCCGCTCACCCCTCACTCGGGAATCTGGGTGAGGAGGTAGGCGCCCTGTTTCTGTCAGTCCGCATCGAGGGAGCGCCTGGTTAACTTGCGTCTCTCGTCTCTCCCAGCCTGGCGGCCGCCATTTTGCGTTGCTCCTCGGTCGCACTCCCGAACCCCGACAAGGCTCAAAAATGGGTTTGCCCCGAACAGCCAGGCACCCACTCAGCCCCTACTGAGTCCGCTCCAGTTTGGGAGCTCTGGAGCTATGTTTGGCGGCGAATGAAGGCGCTTATGCGCTCGGGAATCTGGCGCGGACCGGGAGCAGAGGCGATTCATGTCCGCCCGGCCGCCCGCCCGTGTCTCTGGAGACATTCAATATAGAACAAAGGAGCTAATCTAAAAAAAGGATCCCTCATTATGGACTGAAGTTGCCTACATTGTGAAGGCCCATGGATCATTTGGGGACCCACAATTAAAATCTAAGTTGCTAAGTGCTAGGAGCAGAAAATATTTTCTGTGTTTGCCTTTGTAAGGTCTACATGACTGCAGGAAGCAGGCCACATTCTGTTGGGACAGTATGACAACAGGTTGAGTGAATTCCACCTCAAAGAGAGGTGGGTGAATCCACAAATTGATGGAAAAGCCATCTTTTGCAAGATGAAAATCTAAATGTGGTCATCCAGTGCATAAACCTAATTATAAGTCTTGGGACCCAGGTCTATTAATTTCTGATAATCTTAGCTTGTATCACCTACCATAGTGCTGCATTCAGAACCAGTATGTACTGATATACTGCATGTCAGACATCACAAAGGCCATTTGTGCTCTAAATCCAGTATTTACTAGTACCATTATTTACTTGTGCATTTTTGAAATTTGTACAATCTGTTAAAACAGTTATTAACTTTTTCCTCCATTTGATGAACCTGCAAGAAAAATTAAAAAACAAATATCTTCATTAAAGGTCATTTGGAGAGGTTTGTGCAGATGGGTGGGATGTGAAGGAGGTTCCCTATGATTAATTTCCCAATCCCAATGGGCAGTGACAAAACAAAAACTACTGTTCAAAGTTCATACCCAACAAAAAATTAAGGCATAGGTATAGGACACATGTTAGACCTGTCCGCCTTAGGGTGGTCTTCCCCCAAACGTTTTGCCTCTCCTCCTCCATTTTGCTGAACCTATTTTCGTTGGCCTTTGGACTCTGGGCACTTTAACACTGCTAACCTGTGGCACAGAGCTCCCTCCTCTAAAGCATGGTTAGCATAATTGGAATATTTAATTTACTTATAAGTCCCTTTTAGAGCGGTATACCATATATCCACCTGTACGTTAAATGCTACCAGTGGGCCAGCAGCACCTATTGTGCCACCCACTTAGGTAGCACTGTAAAACATGGCCCAGGCTTGCCATTGCAGTCTGAACGCAGCTTTAAACTGCCATCTGGACTTGGCATTAGAACCCCCATGTCAAGCCTTAACATCCCCTTTCATTGCATATAAGTCACCCCTAAGGTAGACCCCAGGTAGCCCACAGGGCAAGGTAATGTGTAATTAAACATTTGGGCATGTACTGTCAGATTTTACATATCCTGGTAGTGAAAAACTCCTAAATTCGTTTTTCACTACAGTGAGAACCTACACTCCTTTAGATAACATTGGGGATTCTTTTTACATTTAATAAGCTGTAATTCCCAATTGGGAACTGTGGCTATCTCATGTTTCGTCTATAGGAAATTGTAATAATAAACCCTCTTTGTCGGACTTGGCCCTTTTTGCAGGATTATCCCCAAACATTTTGCTTCGTCCTCCTATTTTTTCCTGACCTGTTGTTGTTGGCTATAGGACTCTGGGCACTTTACCACTGCTAATCAGTGCTAAAGTCCAAATACTCTCTGTATAAATTGTTATCATGATTGGGTATCCATGATTGGCATATTTGATTTACTGGTAAGTCCCTAGTAAAGTGCACTGAAGTGTGCCAGGGCCTGTAATTCAAATGCTACTCGTGGGCCTGCAGCACTGATTGTGCCACCCACATAAGTAGCCCTGAAAATGTAACTCAGACCTGCGACTGCAGTGTCCGTGCGCAGTTGTTAACTGCCATGTCGACTTGGCAAGTGCACCCACTTGCCAGGCCCTAACCTTCCCTTTGCTTACATTTAAGGCACCCCTATGGTAGGCCCAAGGTACCCCCCTGGGCAGGGTGCGGTGTATGTGAATGGTAGGACATGTACTGGTGTGTGTGACATGTCCTGAAATACTGCCAATTGTGTTTTTCACTATTGAAAGGCTATCTTGCCCCATAGGATAGAATGGGAGTTTATTTATAACATCTTATAAATATAACTTCCCATTGGAACAAGATAGAGAAATAAAGTTTAGGCTCTCTGAACTCAGAATTTAATAATACATCTTTTAGTAAAGATGGCTTTTAAATTGTGTGTTTGAAAACGCCACTTTTAGAAGGTAGGCATTTTCTTGTCTAACCATTCTGTGTGCCTCTGTCTGTTTGTGTATTGACTTTCTGGTTTTGGAGTGACAGGGGCTGGGGAGGTGCATTCTCTCAGCCAGCCACCGAGGGGTGGGGGGGTGATATGTGTCCTGCCTTTCCTGAATGAGTCAGGGCTGGTTTGAATAGACCTGGGCTGCATTCAGAGTAGGGGGGAGGAGTTCTCACTAGCACCTGAATTGGCCCGGTCTGCATTTAGAGTGGTGGGAAGAGATTTCCTTTGCACCTGAATAGGGCCTGTCTGCCTTACACAATGCTGTCTCCACCTCCTGCCGGGTAGCTGCACAAGAGAGGACAGAACTGGTTTGGACTGGGCTCAGAGACCCTTGCACAAAGAGAACAAAGACATTTTGGGGTATAAGTATTAGACCTAAAACCCCTGAACTTTAGACTACTTCTTGAATCAAGAGGAACCTTTGCCAAGGAGTAGAGCTGGAGAAACTGAGGATAAGGACTGCCCCTTTGCTGTGTGTCTGGGGTTGGCCTGCAGTAGCTGTTTCTGCCAAGGAAAGGAGAAGGACTTTGCTGTGTGCTGTGTCCCCTGCTTGAAGAAGATCTCCAAGGGCTTGAGTAGAGCTTGCCACCTGTTCTGAAGTCTCAGAGACACAAAGACTTTACCCCCAGCTCCCCTGAACTCCCTTGCTGGGAGTTCTGACCCGCCAGGAGGTGCCTGTGGCTGTCTTGGGCCTCTGGAGGTTGTTTCTACTGTTGGGAGCTGGAAAAGTAATGCAACTACAAGAAAATCGATGCATCTCTCTTCTTGCGGCAGTTTTTCCTGACGCAGCACCACGGTGCGAGAAGAATCTCTACGCATCGCAATCGCTGCTGCAAGAACCGATGCATCGAGGGGTCGCGGCTGAAGAAATCGACGCAGCGCTGTTCCACGCTGCTGCATCAATTGCCGATGCATCCCGAATTTCCAAGCATCGTACTTGTGTGGCAAGTTTTCCAGACGCATCACCTGCGCATCGTAGTCACATCAGAATCGACGCATCGCTTTCCCCCTTCAGACCGGACCCAACCCACCGCTCTCCTGCGTGCAGCAGAATTGTCGTATCGCATCCTCAGGAAACAGCGCATCTTTTTGTTTTTCAAGGCCTCTCAACGCTGCGGCTGTTTGGCCTTGTGAATTTTGTCTCAACAAGAGGTACTTTGAGAGAAATCACGCATCCATAGTTTTCTATGGACCCAGTTACTTAAAACCTTTTTAAAGTCATTTTAGTAATACTTGTATGTTGGAGTTTTGTCGTTTTGGTCTTGTTGAGTTCAGATAAAGATGCTTTATTTTTCTAAACTGGTGTGGTGTCCATTTGTGGTGTTAACACTGTATTACTGTGTGTTTTGAGTACAAATACTTTACACATTGCCTTTGGGATAAGTCTGTCTGCTCGTTCCAAGCTACCCAGGGGGTGAGCAGGGATTATCTAAAGTGTGTATCCCCCTTACCCTGACTAGAAGCAAGGGTCCCTATGTGGACGAAGGTACCTACCTCTGCCAACTAGGGACTCCCATTTCTAACACTCTTTAACCCCTTCCACGCGGCGCGAATTTTCGCGCTGTGCTGGGGGTTATAATTAACCTACGGGAGCGTGACGGAATGGTTCCGTCATGCGCACAGCGCAACCGACGTGCATGACGGAACCGCTCCGTCACAAGCATGGAAGGGGTTAATTGTAAAGTCTGATGTTTTATTACAATTTTGAAAATACCACTTTAAGCAAGTTGGCATTTTCCAGTCCCTAGCCCTTTTGTGCCTGTAGCCTGCCTTGGGTCATATGACTGGGTGTAGCTGACAGACCTTGTGTGAATTCCTCCCAGACAGTTACACAATAGAGGCATTAGGTGTGTCTCTGAGTGGGCCATCTGCTGGCAGTATGTGGGGGGGGGAGCTGAGACAGTCACACTTACACCTGAATAGCCCGTGCTCTGCCTTCACTCAAAGGGGCTACGACCCTGCATTGTCACTTTAGCCAGCTTTGAGCTAGGGGAGGCAGGAAATTTCATGCACTTTAAATCCACTGTCTCTAAGATTCTCCCACCTTCCAGAACCAGGGCACCAGGGTATAAAAGAAGGACCTCAGACACCAACTCTTCAGTACACTTCTGGACCTGTGGATACTCTGCCAGGAAGAAGGACTTCTGTGCTGCTGCAAGGACTGCCATTCTGCTGTACTGCTGCCCTGCTTTTATGACCTGCCGCCCTCTTGCCTGGGGAAGAAGAACTGGTCCTGCAACTTCATCTTGATCCCAGGACCACAGAGTGACTCAAGGAGCTAGTCTGCTGACCTCCTGATCTGAGCCTCAGCGATATAAAAGGCTCCCCATACAGCTCCTGGACCCAGAGCTGCAGTAAATCCCTAAACCCCAAGTTGTGCCTCTCAGGTCCAGGATCCTTTGTGTGGCTCACAGGTTCATGAAACCAAGCTTTTGTACTCTTTGTGACCCCGAACAGGCCAGTTCTCACCGGAACCGTGCCGCTCGCACCAAAATTCAGTGCGAGCCACCGCCAGCCTGTCTCTTCCCACAGCAAGCATCGATCACCCGCAGAGCACGGCCAACACAAAGCATTAGCCCGCCCATCCAGAACTCCCGGCCTACTCTTCGCGCCATGGTGACAACCACCCACGGCACTCTCCTTGCTCATTGCTGCCCTCTCCAATGTGAATGGGACTCTTGCCACAGAACTTGAGAAGGTAAAACTTCAGCGTGACAAATCTGTGACTGTATCTGACCTGCACTCCATCGCAATGTGCCTGACTTTTGATCCGGTCCAGCACAAACAGAAAACTGCAGTTGGTGCTATGTGTTTTTGAGCATTATTTTACACTGTAGCCTTTAAAAATTCATAACTCCGGTTGTACCTATTGGATGTTTGTTGCTTTGGTCTTGTTTTATCTATTAAATTTTACTCTATTATTCTAACCTTGTGTGGGATCGTTTTGTGTGGTGTTTTCACTGTCTTACTATTTGAAGGGTTGCACAAATAGTTTACACATTGCCTGCAAGTTAAGCCTGATTTCTCTCTGCCAAGCTATCAGGAGGTTGCTGCTTGACCAGGACTCACTCCCCAGTCAACCAATAACCCAATTTCGTACAACATATGACATAGAAAATGGGTAATGAAGCACTACTGCTGGTCAGGAACAGGTGGTGGTTGCAAGGCATGTTTCACTCTCATTCTTTGTGACTAGTGCCCATGGGGCAAGATCACAAGACTTATCGTGCAGGTACTGTTGACATGGCTACCAGGTGCAAGGCATTTTATCATGCAATAATTTTTGTACTTATGAGATATGACCTGTACTATGTCCTGTATGTAATGTGGGCACAGATTTTGGGAGCAGAGTATGAGCAAAGACCATGTCTTTCAGATATTGTTGGCATGGGTATTTGGTGCTTTCAACATATGGATCATTACAATAATCCAGCCCTTTTGAGGTCAATATATGTATGTGAGTCTTTGCTAAAGGCCAAGAATGATGAGCGTCCTATATTTAGGTGTAACTGATGATAATGTATGTGGCAAGCACTGTGAATGGGTAAAGACTAACCATGGACTGTGCATATAGGCATATGGTTTTCCTCTGTATGCTCAAAGCTCCTAAGCATAGCATTCCAATGGTCTAAATCCTAGCCTTTTGTGCACTACATACAGGAATTGGGCATGCTCTATGGCCCAGTCCCTTCCGGGTATTGGCTATGTTGTATGGATCGATAGATAAAGGTCATGCCATTTATGGTATTTATGCATTACCCGATGTCCAGTAATACCAGTCCAGGGCTGAGCACAGCATTGGCCCAAAGCCCACAAAGAATAGTCAAAACCATACCCACTCAGGAAGAAGGGAAAATGGGCTGAAGGGTTAGCCTTTGCACTCGGGTCTCTTGGCATCGCAAAAACCCACACCCCATAGGTGGTGGGTGCAGGGAGAGAAGTCACAGTGTGAGGCTGAAGGTCCTAACCTGTTCTAAGAGCACACTGGGTACAACTTATGGTCAAGTCACAATGATGTGGGCACAGTGTGTGCTTGAATATACCACCATATGATGAGAATTTCTGAGTAATAAATTGGGCCGAGCAGGTTTTGGATCAAAGAGAATGGGTGCAGAGAATGACTGAAGTTTAAACCCTGTACCCAAAGCGCCATTGTCATGGGCATCCAGATCTATGGTAGGAGTATGGGCTCAAGGCGTGCCTAGTGGGTATTTAAGTCAGGATTACTGGCCACAGAGGGTCATGACAGAGACATTGTAAGGCATGGGCAAAGTGAGCAATTGCCCAGGAACCCCACCCTCCTGTTTCCTTTATCTAAACCTCTCTGCTTAGCTTTACTTCTAACTCTGTCTCTTGCTACCCTCTGTCAGCATAAGAATTTTGGGGATCCCAGTTAAAAAAGATTTCAACAAAGTTTAAGATATAGTTTAGTATTGTTAGCATCATGAATGCTTGAAGTATCAGGAAATTGGTCATAGAATTCAAAGTTTTTCCAAACAGAGGACCCCAAAGTATGTCTTGCCCAGAGCTCCAAAAACCCTTAAGATGACACTGGTTCACCAAAGGACATACCTTGATCCTATTACATGCTGATAGCAGATGTCGATCGTGCCTGATGGATCCTGGTTTAGGAACACTGGGAATAGAATATGGCTTTGGCCAGTAGCTACTGGAACCAGGAATGCTGCACACAAAGTGTAGCCAAGAGCAGGACCCTGTGCCCTATGCCCAGAAACTAAATGCTGCATGAACAAAGACGTATAGGGTCCCTCCAGTCCTGCAATCATAATGTGGACCCCTGTCATTTTCCAAGACTCATAAAAAGGTCGATTTTATATGTCCATTCCTCATATTTCTCACCCGAAGTATACAGCTAAATATCTCTTAACGGTATGAGTCCTTCCTCGACAGGAAATCTAAGTTTCTGGGAAGTGGGCAAAATTCCACTCAAGGAATATTGTCAACACCAACCCATCTCCCCACAGTGATTTCCCTGGCTTGGTTATCAGGACCAACAAATAATAGAAAAGTAGACTGCAGCTATACCATCCCAGGGCCACTGGTAAATTCTGCCAAATGGGTGAAAGCAGGCGATGGTGCAGGAGGGAAGGCCAATCCGAATATAGGTGTCTCTGCACAGGATGTCATCAGGCCACCAGGAATCTAGATTCTTGCTCTGCTTGGGAGTCAAACCAGTTAGTACACTTTACCTGGGGATAGGGATACAGCCCAGCGCAAGGGGACCAGGGATGGTTGAAGAAGGGCACTTGATCGCCTGAGGAATCAGAAATAGCAAAGTACTGCCAGAAAGGGCTGCTGACACTCCGCTTTATTTTATTTTTAAAGTACGGGAGCTTTGCACTTTCGAAAAAAGATTAGTGCTTTAGAAAAAATGCACAGAATTCACAACTTCATACTTAACTACTCAAGGTGCAGGGCCTTTTGACGGACCTAGTTTTGATATACCTGATTAAGGCTCTGTGCAGGATTAAGGTGCGTGAGCCAACATATTGGTGGACATTGGAGCACATCTTAGAGGAACATGGAAACCAATAAATAGATTTATGATTTATGAATGTCTGAATATTTTGGACATGTCACAATAACATGTAGAAAAAATGCAGTGCGTGTGCTCCAACTGGATCTACATTTTCTCCTTTTCGCACCACCTGCTATTGCAGGCATTCACTGTGAGGTGTTGAACTTTTCAGTCCGATTCACCCACATTATCATAATATTTGCAATTCAGTGGATGTCAACTTTGATTTATGACAGAGTCAGCTTACTAAAAGTGTCAATAAACACTTGGGTGAAAAGGTCAGAAAGTTCTAGTTTCTTTTGCTTCACTTTTAGAGTGAGTTACTTTCAACTGCTGTTACTGTTTACCTCAACCAGAATGACACCAGAATGAAAAATAATGATTGTTTTTCTGCTTTAACAAAAATTTATTTTTTAAACAAAATGCATAGAACTAAATTTACTAGCCTTTTCATGACTGCCAAACAGATCCATGTCTCCCATTACACCATAACTCAAAAAACATGTTTTATTTGACCAATTATAATTTGCATTATGGAACTTCTAGTTTTGTCTTACTCCTTTTAAGCTCAGGCTTATCAATACTAGCATTGGAAGAGCTGTTGGTTCCAAATTCAGTAATGGCTGAAGATGGGAGAGGTGGCATGGGGCTACTTGGCAGCTGAAGCCTTCTGAGTGACAAACTGGTCATGAGAACGTCCCATTATGATATTGATTACCTCAATTAGCACAATTCTCTGCCAAAATGAGGGTCACTGTGACAAATAAATAAAATGATTAACATAATAATTGTAAGAGTTATTGTCTCAAAACGGAGCCATAACTTTCGGAATATTGGCAGCGACAAACTCGTAGTATTTGGGTATAATTTCAAACCCAATACACACGCCTGCTGATTCATGCATATCACATACATAAATCACCTGTATGAGACTAAACATTTAACAAGCACCAATGTCCCTAAAAATCTTTTTGTTGGAATTAAACAATGGACAATTGTAATATACATTGTATGCAATGAGGAATGTACAATTGGCATGCCATCACCTAAGGCATATGAGATACGCCATAGGAATCCCACAGTATATACCTGTTGGACTTAGCCCTTTTTGCAGTGTCATCCCAGAACCTTTTGCCTTCCTCCTGAATTTTGTTTGACCTGTCGTTGGTGGTTTTATGACTCTGGGCACTTTATCACTGCTGATCGGTGCTAAAGTGCATGTGCTCTCTATGGTAAACTTGCTGAAATTGGTCTACACCTGTTTGGCATATTTAATTTACCTGTCAGTCCCTTGTACAGTGGTATCTGATAAACCCAGGGCCAGTACATTAAAATGCTACTGGTGGGCTTGCAGCGCTGCTGCTACGCCACCCACCAAAGTAGCCTTTCAAACCTGTCTCAGGCCTCTGCCACTGCATGGCCTGCGCGCGCAGTTTACTGCCGCTGTGACGTGGCCACGACCGTGACTCCCCTTTTACTACATATCATTCACCCTTAAGGTAGGCCCTAACTAGCCCTATGGGCAGGGTGCTGTGTAGGTAAAAGGTAGGACATGTGCCTTAACTGTGTGGCATTTCCTGGTAGTGACAAACAGCCTATTTGGTTTCTCACTGCTTTGAGGCTGCCCATCATAGGAATGCATTGGGGATTCCCTGATATGTGCTTCAGTGGTAATTCCTGACATGAGAGGGGCAGCGTGATCAAGTTTGGTATGTTTGGAATAGTGGTGATAAATGCTGTGTATTGGTGTTAGCGGATATATTATTACTATTTTAGAAATGCCACTTTTAGAAGTAGGCATTTCTGTGTGCTATGTGTCTTTGGTCCTCTGCTAGGATGTGTATTGACTGTCTGGCTTTGGAGTGACAGGGGCTGGGGATGTGCAGTGGCTCCAGAGAGTCTGGATGAGTCAGCGCTAGGCTGAATAGGCCTGGTCTGCATTTGGAGTGGTGGGAGGAGAAGCACCTGCACCTGAATAGGGCTGTGCCTGCCTTCCACAATGATGGCTCCGCCCCCTGTGGTGTGTCTGGGGCCAGGGCTTACACTGACAATGGAGGGTGTTGTGCACTTACAAAGTGCCCCCCAGAACTGGTTTGGACTGGGCTCAGAGCCTGTGCCAGGGGGAGGACAAAGACTGTAGTACTATAAGTACTGGGGCTGTGACCCCATGTCTGTGAGCTTGCTTGGGACTAAAACAGAAGAGGACAGCAAGGACTGCTGTGTGCCAGGAGGAACCGCCATTTGGAACTACCTGCTGCCTGCCTGGTAGCTGAAAGGACTGCCCTCTGCTAAGGGGCCCTGCGTGCTGGCCTGCCCGTGCCCCTTTTCTCTGCCCCTGTGCTGGGGGAAATTGTAGCGCTGGTGAGCGCTCTTTTAATTATGCTGCCCAAAGAGAGGGGTTAGGCAGGGCTGACTTAGAGCGGAGTGCTTTTTGCCCTGCAGCGTGGACAGTGCCACCCTCTCCTCTGTGGCCTGAGCCCCAGGTGTGGGCTCACACTGTCCTAAAGCATGTGGAGTGCTTTGTTGGTTTGCGCTCAAGAGCGCTGTGCCCTGCATCAGGAAGCCTGCAGACAAGAAATAAGTTGCCTCCATCTCCGAGGCCGGACACGGCCCCCCCAGCGAGTTGCCGTAGCAACGAGAAAGCTGCGAGAGAAGCCGCAGCAACTGGAAGCTAGGCAGAGGCCGAGCCTGGTTGTGGGCGGGGATCTCATGAGGGAGAGGAGAGCCCCGTGTGTAGCCTTTGCAAGTTGAGGAAGTGGTGAGGAAATCCCAGTTCGGGAAGTCCTTGATCGTGCATCATTACGCCCCCATCATATAGGGGCGGGGCCTGCCGCTGTGTGAGGCTGGGTAGACGACTACGAATCAGACGGCGGTTACGCTCCTTGCCAGGCCGTCAGCGTTCTTGATCTCCTGGCCGGAGCGGCTGCACCGCGTGATTGCGGGTGACCGCGGTTGGAGAAGACCTAAAAAAGAAGGTCCTGGGCCGCAGTCACAAGGTCAGTGGGACCTGGGAGGACATCCCATGAAGGGGTGGTTGCCCAACGTTGGGCCTGACTGCTCTGGGCCGCTGTTTTCTTTTGGTTGCTCCGCATTGGGGAGCATGAGAGCAGTGTCCGCAGCTGCACCGTCAGATCACGGGCAGCTGCTCTGTTGAGGGACACATGCCTTTGGGAGAGCCCTTAATCAGGAAGGGGGCATTGCGGGGAAAGCCCAGGACGGGCCCCCCGAGGACGACGCCAGACGGCCTGAGGTTTGCCCCTATTACTAAGGTGGGCAAAATGTGATTACGTGTGCACTCTGCCAGTAATTGATAGTGCCCTGCTGATTATGTCCTGATGTGGATACCGGTGGCAAAAGGCCCACTGTTGACATGAGGTGCTCATGATATACGTATTGTGGCAATTGTTCACTAAGGTGCACGGAGGATTATATGTAGACATCATTTGCTATGCTGAGTACCACTATGAGGTTTATGCCTAATGTGTTGTGCTAAGTGCACTCTTACCAGTAGTTACTGGTTGCCCTAACTAACTGTGATTTATGTGATGTTTATGACAATGGTTTATAATACCTGTAAAGTCATGACTAGAGCCTAGCGGCACAGTACTATATGTGATGGTGTTGTAATGTGTTTTATGGATAATACAAGGGCTATTTTTATATAACCTTGTGTGGAGTTTCTTTTGTGGTGTGCCTAGTGTGTCACTGCTGTGTGAGTGTGTTGCGCAAACGCTTTACACATTGCCTCTGGGATAAGCCTGACTGCCCTGCCAAGCTACCAAGGGGGTGAGCAGGGGTTACCTTCAGCGTGTAACTCCCTTGCCTTGACTAGAGTGGTTGGTTCTGCCTGGCTTAGGTGCATACCCTAGCCAACCAGAAACCCAATTTCTAACAATACTGCATCAAAATTAATTGTTTTTTGTGATTATCGACTGGTGTACTTTTAGCTTACAGGTACAATGAGTAAGGTGTAAACTGCAAGTCACGTTTTCACCCAAAAAGAATAAAAAGAGAGAACATTTCTCCATCACTCGGCACACCTTAGTGTGTGTGCTTTCACAACATTAAAAAGCCCAAGCAATTTGGGTTTTTCACTCATGGTCTTGAAGAAAGCCTCCTACTAATTGTTTTTCTTTTGGCTGAAACACGTAGACCAATTTTTAGGATCCAGGAGATCAATTAGTTCTCCCAGATATCCGCAGTTCTTTTTTAATCCTGCCACAGGACCCGATTATTAAAATAGTCCTGACAAGGAAAGGGATCCTGTAGATAGTTTTAACTCACCAATCTATCACTAACAAAAACCAGCTCTGCTGTAATCAGGGGTTGAAGCACACCTAGGATGCACTCAGCATCCTAGGTGGGAACCCGATGATGAAGCATGCCACCAACCTATAGGTTTTTCTCACACAATTAATTCTTGAATGCAGAAAACCTTTCTTGAGCCCATTCTTTTTGTTGTAGAGTATTGATTAAAGGAGAGGGACAAGCTCTCTTACTCCTCGGTCTTTTCTTGTTGAAAGATCACCTCAATGACAGTCATTTAAGTGACCTGAGAATCGACTGACATTTGATTGATGTCCATGTCATGAAATTTCACAATTATGTACTCCAACTCCACTTTTTTTATTGACTTTGAAATGATCAAATGATAGGTCCCCTCTTCTTGCAACATATGGATTAACCTATTGGAATATTATACTGCAGTGTTTAGTGTTTTGTGGTATTTTTATATCGTGCACAGATTCATTGTACTCGGTTTCCTCTTTATTAACCCACATCCAGCCATTTCCCACAATCTTTCCATCTTCCACCCACCTTTCCATTAGGACTCTGTGCTAACCAGTGCAAAAGGGCTTGTGCTCTCTTCTTAAAACTGACTTACACCTGATTCACACATTTAATTTTCTTATAAGTCCCTAGTATATGGAAATGCATGTACTTAGGGCCTGTGAATTAAATGCTATTAGTGGGCGTGCAGCACTCATTGTGCCAGCCACGTAAGTAGCCTCCGGCCTGCCATTGCAGTCTGTAGTGCAGTTTTAAAACTACCAGTTCGATCTGGCAAAATAAACCTTTTGACAGGTCTAAACTTCTCGTTTTAATACATATAAGACACCCGTAAAGCAGGCCCTAAACAGCCAAAGTGCATGCTGCACTGAATTTAAAAGGTAGGACGTGTTTTAAGGTTTACGTGTCTTGGTAATGAAAAGTTACTAAATTCAGTTTTTACTACTGTGAGGCGTCGAACTCTCCCATAGGATAACATTGGGTTACCTCATTGCATTTATTAAGTGGTAAGTTTTTGTTAGGAACAGGTAGAAATGAAATGATTGGTCTCAAAATAATTTACATTTCTGAGCCTTTTCAATGGTAAAGTCAGATTTTAAGTTACAATTCTGAAAATGCCACTTTCAGAAAGTTGCCATTTTCTTGTCCTCACCATTTGGTGCCTATGACCTGGGTCACATGACTGTGAATAGTTGGCCGGTGGCTTTTATGTATTCCTCCTAAACAGTGAGACAAAATGGGACTAGATGTTGGCAAGATGGGCCATCCTGCCAGGAAGGATCAGTGAGGCGGAGCTGTACCCTGCCCTACTTACCTTTTAAACCACTTACCTTTTAAAGGGCTGCCTCCAGCACACTGACAAAGGAACATGACACCAGCTTATAATCGCCCTAGACCACTTGAAGCCTGGGCACGGGAAGGAAAGAAATTTCCAGAACCAAATGTAGGGGTAGCCAAAGGCTTCCCCCACTACAAAGGCTGGCCCCAGGTAGAAATATTGGACCCACAGACCAATTCTTCAGTACAATCCTGGAACTGCAGGGGACACCCAGAAGGACTGCCTTGTACTTCAGAGGCCTAAGGCCTGCTTTGTACCACAGAAGACTACTCTGCAGCTTGAAACTTGCCTTGTTCCCTCAAAGAGGACTGCCCTGCTGCTACAGGTCTGCCTTTACTGCTTGATTCCAGGATGACCAGAGTGACTCCAAGGGCTAGTTAGCTGGCCTCTTGTGTGAGCTACAGGGACACACAAGCTCCAGAGTCCTTTAACACTGCTCATGGCCTGGGTCCTGACAACTTAAGTGGTTCCCAACCAGTCCTGGGCCCTTGGAAATGATGATAAAGATGCTCCTCTAACCAAACCCTGAGGACCAACACGGGACCAGGACATACCTGCTCACTGATCAGCATGAGGTGCATTGCCGGTTGGTTCCCGCTACATTCCTCTCTGCAGCAACAAAATCTGTTCAGCTGGACCTCTCAGAAAGGGTATCTGGCCTCATGGAGCCCCTGTTGGCTAAAGTCTGCAGCTTTGTTCTGCTGGGGATTTTCAATTTATAAAAAGGAAACAAAGTTCAAATATAGAAATCTTCATCCCAACTCCATCCAGCAGCCCCCTGGCGCTGCTGCCTCCTCCTCTGACACCACTTGCTGCCTTATCCCCATCAAATTTACCTTCTCAGCAACTCTTCCTCGAAATTTCTTCTAAGTCCGAAGGTAAGCTGAGACTGGGCCCAATCCACCTTTTGTAGCCAAACTGCCCTCCGTCGCGATCAGCCTTAACTTTTGACTTTGCTTTAGTCTCACACGACCAGATACCTGCAGTTGGCGCTTTGATCTTTTAGGTGCTATTTTTCACTTAAGACTTTAGAAAATTAATAACTCTGGTTCCACTGATTGGATTTAATTTGCTTTTTAATTTATTCTATTTTTTGTAAATTGCTGTGGGATTTTTCTTGTATTGTGTTTTCACTTTATAACTGTTCGTTTGCTGCGTAAATACTTAACACAGTGCATCTAAGTTAAGCCTGACAAGTTTGTGCCAAACTATCAGAGCGTTAAGCACAGGTTAATTTACTGACTTTTGTGATTCACCCTGGCAAGAATTGTGGTTGTTGCTTGAGGCAGGTTTCACCCTCTTCACCTTTTTCTGTGGCAAAGAACAGACAGGCTTAATGTAAGTAAAAGTGTGTAAAGTATTTGGCAGTACCAAAATAATTTAAAACTAAAAAAACAATACAGTAAAATCCCACAACCAATTTCTAAAAATAGAGAACATTTTAAATACAAAAGTGACACAAAAATGGTTATTAGCAAACAATGAGGGGAACCAGTGATGCACATTTTGACAGTTTTAAAGCAAAAAGTGCCAAGAAAGTAAAGTGGCAATCAAAAGTTACTGTTTGCAGTTGACTGGGACCTCGGTGTGATTTCAGGCTGACAGCAATGGAGCAAGGGTCAGATATACCAAGCGATTGTCCTGATCAAAGTTTTTATCTTTGCACTTAGCCTTTTTTATGGAAGTCAAAATCCTTTAGCATAGCACGATTAAAGTCTGAATCCGGTGAAGTCTTCTCAAAGTCAGATAGCCATTGGATGAGATACCGCTGAAGCCATTGCTTCTGGCATGAAAAGTAGAGAGCGGAAAAATGAAACTTTTGGTGCCACCAAAGTCCTCCTGATCGTCAGACACTTTTCACACCTTTGCCCCGTCAATATTTTTACCTTCAAACTTAGGCCCTCATTACGATGTTGGTCAGACGAGCGTCTGACTGCCATGGCCGTGGGCAGGTGTCCGTCCGGCAATGAGTCGGCGGACCCACCTTCCCTATTATGATCGGACCACCGTGCAGACCTTTTCCTACTGCAGCTTGCGCTGCGCCCCAGGAAAAGGGCATCAGCGCAAAGCCACAGTAGGAAAAGACACTTTGTGCACATCCATGCACCGTGTTCCAGGCACCATGTGATGCCTGGCACATGGTGCATGGATGTGTGGGGGGGCACTACATGTGCCCCCTTAGGCCACTTAGCAGTGGCCCTCGGGGGATGGGGGCCCTGTTTGGGGCCTCCAAAGTCCCTTTCCGGCTTCCTTTTCATGGTGGTCGGACCCCCATGAAAAGGCCCGGATGGATCCTCAATCCTGTTGGAGGCAGTGGTCTTCCCCCGGACAGCAAACGGTCCAACGGCTGGTATTATAATCTGGCATTCGGACCAAAGGACTATCAACCGGTCGGACCGCCAGCGACAGCCTGTCCGTGGCAGTCTGACCAGCATAAAAATGAGGCCCTTAGCGTCTTTTTTGGAGCTCAAAATCCTGCAGTGGGGTTAGCCTGATGATGTGTCCAATGAAGTGCTCTCAAACTCAGATTCCGTTGCCCCGAGGCCCTGCTGCAGCTCCGGAGGTCTTGCACATCCAAAAAGTCCCAGACTTTCAGACTTTATGGAGCAGATCCTCTTGGGCACTTTTAAGGCTCCCAGAATTTCAGGGACAGCACTTAGGGGACAGGATTCACTTCAGCAGAGACCATGTGCAGGGTCCAGATCAGGTCCAGTTGCTACTGGTTACCATATCACTCCAGGAAAATGGTATCTTGCACCTGATTGTGTCCCTATAGAGACACAGGTCACCCTACAGCAGAAAAATAATTACCAAGAGAGAGAAAGTATTGAACCCAACTACCCCACTAGTAGGAGCACATGACGGACCCTGTATTAAGGTTTTTGCTCTCCCTTCCATTTATGTGTGAACTTTACACGAATTGGATGTTTACACAAATCTGATGCTTTGATTATAGATTTATTATATGGCACTGTCACCTTCGCTAGTTTAAATGAATTTGCATTTCTCAAGATTCTCTATGATATTATCTGTCCTTTCCCCTGGATAATGCATACCTTGTTACACTTTGATCGCCTGCCACTAAGCACTTTATAGTTACACGCAGTCTTGTTTCTATGTATTTACTCGCACAGCAACTACTGTGATTTTCCATGTACTTGTAAATATGCAGTTTCAATTCCCTAGACTGTACTAATAGGTGATTGTTTTTCTCAATTTCAAAGTTTTATATATTGTTATTATCTCGTGCTTTTATGGACATTTGGCTGCAATAATGCTTGAACACTGGAATTTTGGAGGCCTCTTCTCAGCCCTAATTACAAGGGGGAGCAAGTTCAGAACTTTAGGTCTCCAAACGGGTCACAGACAGCAGCTCTAAACCTTTTCTGTTCTTCCACAGGTCCAGATGTGTTCTGATGAGCTGTGGTAAGGTGCCACTTTTGTAGGATTTACTAGCCAATGAGTGGGGTGACTCCTGGACACTCCCTCGCCAATGGCAAAAATGTTCCAAAGGTCAAACTTCCCACTTATGCCGCACATCCTGGTTTCCTTTCCTTTTGTGCAGTGCACTGTTTGTAGGCAAATCCAACATGGGAGAACCCTTCAGTGCCTGGACGAATGCCGGTAGCCCAGCAAGGGGTCTATCCAGGAAAATCTGCAGCTCCCTCCTCCTCAACTACACCAAACTGGTTCTCGGCCCAGCTCTCCCTTCCACTGAGATGGCTCTAGGAAGGCTACACTTTCACTGGGATCAAAATGTCTCTCTTCCCCATGCCTAATTTTACACTTAACTATGAATGGGCAGACTGCACCCTGGTCCCTTACAAGTCAATGATGTTCTTGAAGCCTCACAACTACCTTTCCTGAGAAAGGATGAGTCCTACACCTCGCATCCAGGACTTCTTAATAAACGAACTAAGCCATTGTTCCTACTCTAGGAGCAGTTTTCACAACCAATTAAAGGGAAAGCACTGACACTGGGTAACTGCGGGTGGGCTAATGCTAATAAGCCTACTGGATCTTCAGGTAGCAAAGTTTATCTTTTTAAAAGTTACCTTTCCTGTATATCTGTCACAAATGCAACTTTGGAACTGAAATTGACTTAAATAAATATTAAAAACAGCAGTTGAATAATTTCTGTAGCTTATGCCAACTAAAGTTAGCAAAACTTGTATGTTAATTGCACTTTACTTTTCTTATAGGAACTGCTACAACCATACACAGTAAAAATACAAAAATAGCTTTTGGGATATTTTCACTGTGGGCACATACCAATATGAACTTCTTACATGTTTCATTGTTAATTATTAGGTGCCCTACCTTGTGGGGTACAAGGCCTTCTTAGACGTGGCTAACAATACTTTAAAGTAGGGCTCCTTCTTGTCAAAAAGGGTTGTTTTGTCAGGATTGCATGTGCATTTAAAAGCTGCAACTGGCAGGCTGCACATGCAGGGCTAAAGCCATGTTTTCCGTAGTCAGCCTAGTTCAGCAGTTCTTAAAGGTTTCAGTACTGTATACCGCCACTGCATCATTACTGGAGGCCATGATCCACAGCCTAAGCAATTTCTAATATTTGGATCTGAAAACAATACACAAAATACAGATTCAAGTTTATATCAAATAAATAAACAAATATTTCATTTAATTCACACAAAAATACATAAAACTAAATGGGAAGTTTGAAGGATTTCAAAATCATGTTTTATTTCTAAAACACAAAGCAATATGCTATATTTTATTACATCACTTTCTCTTTTTACTCCTACTGCAGGAACATTTTCAAGTATCATTTTTGCTTTTTTATGTACATGCACTTTATTAATCTGCTAGTATTATTTAATTATCTATACAGACACAGACTCCCAGGTGAGCTCTCAGCGAGATGCTGTTGGGAAGAAGACATAGCGGAACCCATGGCAGACCAGGAATGGGAGAGAGCGTGTGCACTGTTCAGGGGAGTCGCTAGCAATGCTTCCTTCAAGCTGGCATGTTTCTATGTCCTACACAGAGCATACCTTTCACCAGTGAGACTGAAGAGACTAAACCCGGACACGTCTGATAGATGCCTTAAATGTGGCACACATGAGGTGGATTTTATACATATGATATGCCATTGCCCACGCTTATATGAATACAGAGGAGCGGTGGTGCACACACCTAGGAGAGCCACTCATATGGCACTTCAACACAGCATGAGACACTGTCTATTTAACTTTTTTTGCATGTCCCAAAACTAGACAAATGCAATATAGAATCACACTACTGGGACTGGAACTTGCGAAGCGTAGGGTGGCTATAAAATGGTTTCCTCCAGTGGGTCCCATGCTGAGTCAATGGATGAGGATTATGAAAGAATGGCGCTTGCTGAGGAATGACGTATGCGGGAAGTAAGGACAGATGATATGATGGAGAAAGATTGCCAGGTGTGGGCTTAGATTCTAGTGGGGAATAACACAGACTGAGTGGAATGGAGGAATGCGGGCCGCAAAGGCAGCCACGGCTCATGAGCTCACGGTAGAGAACTCATCCTAATGCTGAGTCGAGAGGGGAGATGAGGGAAGAGGAGGGGGGGGTCCAATCGGAGGGGGGCCTCTACTGGGCATTTTTCATGAATTGGACGTTGTGCCCATGATACCAATATTCTTGTATTGTGCCACTTACGAGTTTTTACCTGCTTAATGTGCCTCTTTCAGTTGCTCATCTGTTGTTACGTAAAAATCATATACAAAGATAATTTGAAAAAAACAGTTGCAGACTCCCAGGTTAAGAGCTACTGTCCTAGTAGACGGCACAATAGGTGCTACAGCCCACAGGTGACATTCAACATCCCATTCACTTTGTGTATTTTCCTGCATCATATATTATGGACTTACAGCATAGTTAAATAGGCTAATTGGGGATGACCACTGACTCTCGGGACTGGACAGCAGGACTCCAGTGTGCAGAGTTCAAAAACCAGCAATACCAGTAAGCAAAGAATTGGGGGTTACCATGCAAAAAAGGGACATTTCTAAAGCTAATCATGAATTGTTCATGCACAGACATGCTCAGCACTTCATGACAGGTCTACATTATATATTTACATGTTAACAGTCAAGAGAAAAACAACTCTTAACACATTGACCTTTAATATGCCTCTAGAAGAAAGAGTTGCTGATCCTGCACATTTTCTTAAACTGGCTACAGGACAGACATCTGCAATAAAATATCTTTTACAATGAAAGTTGGCATCAAAAGCATTCTTGGTACAGCGTAGCCCAAGGTATTCAAGAGATGGAAAAGCTTTAGTCTCCCCATCTCTCTCGGTACAATGTTGTTAGGCAAAATGTATTATATGCGTATATATTCCTAGCTTACACTAACAACCAGAAGACAGCTCCTTTTTACAATAAATTAAATGCATTATGCGCGAGCGCTCATATGCCTTTTCAGGGTATATATCAGAGCGTAACGTCTCAAATCTGATAGCGATAAACATATATTAATTAAATGTCTTTAGAGGGCAGATTTATTTTTTGAAGCAGTGTTTCCAGGTTATTTCGGCCCTTCCACATGTTGTGCCTATACCCTTGGACTTCCTGATTCTGTTTAACATGCCAGTGGTGATAAATTATATTTAGAAGCATGTTTTTGCGAGAAACATGCAGGATTAAAAAGCAGTGTGAAAGCAACAACTGGTAGCGTCCAACTCTAAGGGAAATGTTGTAAATGTTGTACCAAAAGCACACATGGTGATGTAGGATTCTATATCAAATATATCGTTTTCCTGGCATGGCAATGACAATTTATCAGTCCATGTTCGATGTAAAATGTTCTTTATATGACATATGTGTACCATGTAGACAATAAATCACCACTGGTCTGATGAGCTTTAAATCTGACTGATGTCCAATATCAAAATGTGGCATTTTGATTGGCTCCTAGCTTTTTTTACTAATTACAGTTGTTGCGATAAACTAATTTATTTATTGTAACTAAGTAGTCCCTCATATTTTTCCCTCAATAAAAAGGAATTTACCCTGAATGCATTTTCATACTAGAAATTGTGAAGAAACGTATCGAGAAGGAAGTAAGGAAAGGCAACGAGGAAAATGAACACCACCCCCCCCCCAACTAAACATTTGGCCACAAAACTTAAATAGATAAAAATGCATGTAGCTTCCAGCTCCTCTACAAAATCAATGAAAACACCCTTCAATCCTTCAATTTCTTTCAATATGTTCCAACTATCAGATATTAAAACATATTACTTATTTATTAACATAGTTGATGGATAGCGTGACTAAACAGGTATGTAAACGTGATGTTGGGAAAGTTCAGTCGCGGTCGGTGTAGGTGTGCGGCCGAGCGGTGACGTGAGGCGGGGTGGGGCAGGGTGGGGGTAGCAAAGTATGGATTATGGACCTATACAGGTAAGTAAACATTTAAATCAATAAAACGAATTTCGTTGCGCGCACTGCATCGCATTTGGCGATGCAGTGCGCCTAACGAAATTCGTTTATTGATTTAAATGTTTACTTACCTGTATAGGTCCATAATCCATACTTTGCTACCCCCACCCTGACCCACCCCGCCCCACGTCACCGCCCGGCCGGCACACCTACACCGACCGCGACTGGGAAAGTTAAACGGCTCTGAGTGGACCCAGGCTCGGTAATACATGGCGGAAGCCCCGCCCTAACATGAGCTAGGTTTTGCCACTAAACCCGAAAGCACTGTGGTAGGCAGGACTCCTGGTCAAGGGTTTCTGAACACAGAACTAGCTGAGACTTCGCTATCAAACATCCAGTCGCGGTCGGTGTAGGTGTGCCGGCCGGGCGGTGACGTGGGGCGGGGGTGGGTCAGGGTGGGGGGTAGCAAAGTATGGATTATGGACCTATACAGGTAAGTAAACATTTAAATCAATAAAACGAATTTCGTTGGGCGCACTGCATCGCCAAATGCGATGCAGTGCGCGTAACGAAATTCGTTTTATTGATTTAAATGTTTACTTACCTGTATAGGTCCATAATCCATACTTTGCTACCCCCACCCTGCCCCACCCGCCCCACGTCACCGCCCGGCCGGCACACCTACACCGACCGCGACTGCAAACATCTGTTGGCTCTTGCACCTCCAAATGAGGCCAGAGGACTGCGGGCTTGGCGGGGTGAGAGTGTATGAGGATGCTTCTGCTTCCGCTCTGCCAAACTTTAATTGTCTTCCTTTTTTGTGGCACCACTAATAAATGATATAAAATGCATTATAATTTTACATACTCACTTGTGGCTATGAACCAAAAAAAAAAAAATTCCAAAGTATTTCATAAAAACTCATCGTTCTGGTGAAAAAACATTGTGGTTCCTAATCAACAAAGCAAACAATGCTGCAGTTAACAACAGTGCAACTTTATAATTTTGTTGTACCCTGAACAAACGCATCTAATAAACAAATATCAAGAGCTACTTTAAAAACCTGCTGGATCTAATTAGAATAACAAGATTGTATAAATATCAGGACATGCTAAGGTATTTCTTGACGGTCCGAGTAGCGCCCTTGGCTTGCTTGACCCCTTCTACTCTGCTCTCATGTATGCTCGTTTAAACTGAGCATCATTCTAGGGTTAAAATTACCTTACAGTATGTGTCCCTTTTCTTCTAAGGAAATGTGTAGAGCTAAACTGTTGTAAAAACAAGTGTGGGGGGTCAGAAATAGAATAAAGTTGTGCTAAGATGCGAATTCTGGGGACTTGCCACACTTTGCATTTTTATCAAACATAACATAACATAACGTGTATTTGTAAAGCGCACGTTCGCCCGTGTGCATCTTGGCGCTGAATAACAGATGTTTATAATGCTTCAGAAAGTGCTTAGGCCCTTAAGTTTTTTTCTATTTTTATAACTTCAGGTGGCCTTTAAAACAGAGGGAAAGAGTTCCTCTACCATCAGGGGCTGGTCACTGAAACAGGGCATTTCAGCAGCCTTATCATGGCCCCCTTTCTGACTCTGCCCCCCCCCCTCCCCCCGAGGCACTCTAATTGATAGCCGCTTCATGGAGTAGAAGATAAAGTAAGGGAACTTGAGCTGGCTTTGCCTCAGCTACAGAGGTTCATCAAATTAATTGGGCGTACATGCTCAGGTGTGTGCCTACCCCATTGTCTGCGTCAGCCGGATGTGAGGGACTCGAGGGAATGGGGTGTGTGTGGTGGGGGGCTTGTGTAGGTATGTATGTGTGTGAGTGTGTGTGTCTGTGCCTGGAATTCATATGTGCCAGTGGGATGATGGGTACATGAAAAGAAAAGAGTTGTGTGACTTAGAGGGGGCATGCAGGCCCACCAATTCCTCCTGCTCCACTCACAATCTGTGAGGGTCTCAGTACAACAGAATTTCAATTCTACATAGTCATGCCATCTCCTGTGACAAATGAGAGGTTCATGTTTCAGTCCTCATCCGTGTGTGACCTATTGTGCACATACCTCATTTATGGGTTTACTATTACGCCAAGTGGAGACAATCATGTGGCAGCCATTTCAATGTTTTTTGCCTCTAACCAAGCTTTCTCGTGAATGAAAGGGGTGCCAATTTTGATGAGTGAACGTGAATTTGATTCACTACTGCGCTAGCAACAGATATTTTTAAGTACTATGTCACACTCAACCTCAAAAACATTGGGGGGCAGATTTGCAAGCCCCTTGCAACACTTTTACGCTGCTGTTGCGTCACTTTTCTGACGCAGCGGCGTCGTAAACAATGCGCCACGTTGCGACACATTTACAGCGTGACGCATCTAGGGAGATGCGTCACGTTGTAAAGCCCTGCGTCACATTATACCTGGGTCAGGTATAATGTATGCAGGGTGGGTGTTCCCACGCAAGAAAGCCTTGTAAAAGTGACGCAGCGAAATCTACAAGATTTCACTGAGTCACGTTTACGACGCCACTGCGTCAAAACCTTACGCCTGCTTGAAGCAGGCGTAAGGAGTGACGCAGCACAATAAGTATAGGCCGCCCCTGAGCATTGCTGGAGTTGCGTCGCACTTGCGACACGACTCCAGCAATGCGTTACCTTTACGCCGACAGATGCGTCACACATCTGTCAATCCTTGCGCCACGGTGTGCCGCATTCTAAATGCGACACATCCATGGTGGCGCAAATTAACTGACGCATCTCTGCTGATATGCAGAGATGCGTCAGTTCTTGTAAATCTGCCCCTGGGTGTTTATCCAAATCGCAAAACATAAAAATGGCAATATTTTATTATAGTAGTTACATCATATAATGGTAAAGGATCTATCCGTGTTATCATCAACAAAGGGACTGAAATTCATTGTGTTGCAAACCACTATTTTTGGAGATGTGCAATCAATACAGGCAGGTGGTTCAACAACTAGGGCTTGGTCTGTCACCAAGAATACAAATGGCAGTACAACATTCTCTTTTCCCAGGTGCATCTGCTGAGACACAGATACAGGGCATGTAATTGTTTATGGCAAAATCAGCATTGCGCCCACCTCCGACAACAAAAGTTTGTTGAAGATATGGAAATCAGCCCTTATCAACCATACAAATCACACCCACTGAGTAACACTCTTCTAAGCGTTTACAGACCAGTTCACAGTTAACTTACTGCAATGTGTAAAGTATTCATGCAGTGCCAAAAAAGTTTTAAATGAAAACATTTAAAAAGAGAAATCACAAATCAAATTAAAAATAAAGCATGTTAAATAAAAAAAATGACACCAAAATACAATAGGGGGAACCGGAGATAAAAATTGTTAAAGATTTAAATGCCAATGATAGTCTAAGGAAGTGGTAGACCGGGATCTAGGCCTGATTTCAGGCTGGGTGCATTAGAACGCCAGTCAGATGCCCTAAACGGATTCATCATGGGCAAGCATTTTACCATGTGACTTAGTTTTTTGTTTTTTTAATCTGCAGTGGCGCAAGCTTGAAGCTGTATCTGATGAAGTTGCATTAAAATCGCTCTTGAGATCTTGGACATCAAAATATTTTCCAAGTCCGAACTTTTCAGGCTTTCTGGAGCAGCTCCACTGGGTCACTTTAAATGCTCCCGAAACTTAGGGGACAGCAGTTAGTGGCCAGAACTCACTCCAGCAGAGGCCACCAGCAGGGTCCAATTGGCACTTACCAACTGGTCGCTTCAGGAAACAAGCATTTGCAATGCAATAGGTCTCGCATTTACGCGAGTTTAAGCTATTGGTATTGTAAATGACGATTCCTTTTATTTATGTTTTAAAAACCAAAACATAAATAAAAGGCAGTGTCATTTACAATGCCAATAGCTCAAACTCGCACAAATGCGAGACCTATTGCCTGGTGGCCATCTCCTTGTCCCCTGATGTGCTGCGATGCAAGGTCACTGACCTATTGCATAGAGACGTTCTGTAAGCACTGTGCTGGTGGAGGCATGGCCTGGAAGCCCAGCAAGATGGCCTCACTCGGTTAGAGCTCTGACGGCCGATGGAGTAATCTTCCTCTATCCACGCCCATCCTGCCACCTCACTGGACGATGATAGAGGGACTGGCATGGATGGCCCCTTAAAGATGGCCGGGGCCTCGAGAGTGGCGGAGCTGTGAAAAGGAACGCCGTGAGGCCCCAGAGGAAGGACACCTATGGGTGCAGCCTGGGCCCTCTCTGAACAGCGCTGGCCTGCCCACTTAAAGTATAGCTGCTGCATCGTAGCCCTGAGTGATGTCGGGCCTGTGTCCTGTGCTGGCAGGAACGGTGGGGCACCAGCAGTTGTGGCGCTACCCGAGCCAGTGCTGCAGGGGCTCCCCGCAACTGCTGACCCCAAATCTCAGAGAGGTGCGAGTTGCCTTGTATGATCACTATAACACTTCCAGGCCCGGCCATCTTTGTGTGTAAGACTAATTCAGCATACTGTAGAACACATTAAGCACAGGAAAGACACTCCGGGAGTGAAATGACCCACGGGGCGGCTGTAGCATCAACACGGACTATGACTGCTGCCTACACTCTACATTGCAGCTACTGGGGATCCGGTGCAACGAGGAAAGCGCATTGCAGTGTATAGATCACTTGTTCTCCACAAACATCTGTATACAGACACACGCACACAAAAACAGATCTGCATACTGAAACACGCACACAAACACCTCTGTATACGGACACAGACAGGCTCACACGGATTAACAGACGCACACATGCGTACATCAACACGTTCACTCTGACACTTAAGCACATCTGTACCACTTCCAAACCAGCATCCACGCACAATGAAACACTGTTCCAGACGTATTAGGCCAGTAACATGAGCAAAAAAATAAGTGTCCACAATAATCCCTGGTCTTACGAGCCACCCTCGGCAGACCTGTTAACTTCCAACCCGTTATGGAAATGCGAAGCGACAATGCGGGTAGAAGATTTTTACCTGGGGAGCTATTCTGGTACTGCGGCCCCCGCCGGGGCGATCAGCAGACGGGACTTCTCCTCCCTCGAAGGTGCCTCACGGAGGGGTCGGGTCAGCCTTCCCAACTTTGAGCGCAGCTCCTCTTCCGGTTGTTGACATCCTGCTGGGCGGGGTGCAACGCTGCTGGCGCTTCCTCGCTGAGGCGTCCTTGGTTACCCAGCAACGGCACGGCTTCTCCAGTGACACGGTCCTCCTCCGGGAACTCGGGCCAGAGCGGTGATCGGCAGACAACAGCTGTGCGCCGACACGCGCACCGAGCCGTAGAGGTGATCCGTGGGGTCAATTAGGTGCAGGCAAAGCAGCCTCCGTGACAGACACCTGCTGGGCCCAGGTTAAAACATACAACGTCGCAGGGCCGCTTAGTACAGCACTGAATATGGTGTAGAACGCGCATGCGCCGCTGCCATGTTTATGTCAGGCAGAGATGCGCGAGACAAAGAAAGAGTGCGAACAGTGCGGACGAAAACTGTAGTTGGTGGCCGCTGCTTCCGTACTACACGGAAGTCAGTTTGCCATCAACAGCCAGTCAAAACCAAGCTAACAAAAGCTATACAAACATTCAGCAAATGGAAAGCGGCAGGAGAAACTACCGGCCACTTGTCAACATATAGAGATTACTTTATGTCTCGCTGAGACAGCGCATGCAGCGCATGCGCTGCCAAGGCGAGACCTAAAAAGGCCTCTTGTAGCCTTGGTGTCACTAAGGCCACACAGGAGGGTCAGCAAACTGGCCTTTGGAGTCCACTTCTGTGACTTGAGTACAAACGGGGAAGGGTCCAGTCCTTCAGGGCTCCACACAGGTCACAGACAGAAAGCCCAATGCTCTTCTTATCTACCATAGGTATAAAGTATTCTGAGGAGGGTTCTTTGGAGTTGCCCATTTATGGTTGCACTATCCAGTATGTCTGGGTCACGCCTGGCCCTATCTTAACCGTTGGGGTAACCCTACCCATTTTTCCAGCAGCTTCTGTGTTCCCTACAACAAACAATCCCACAGTGCACTTTACTCCTAAAAACCAAGGGGCAGATTTACAAGCCCCTTGCGACACATTTACGCCGCCGTTGCGTCACTTCTGTGACGCAGCGGCATCGTAAACAATGCGCCACGTTGTGACAAATTTACAGTGTGACACACCTAGGGAGATGCGTCACGTTGTAAAGCCCTGCGTCACATTATACCTGCGTCAGGTATAATGTATGCAGGGTGGGCGTTCCCACGCAAGAAAGCCTCGTAAAAGTGATGCAGTGAAATCTACAAGATTTCACTGAGTCAAGAATAGGCCGCCCCTGAGCAGTACTGGAGTTGCAACGCGCTTGCAACACAACTCAGGCACTGCGTTAACTATATGCCAACAGATGCGTCACGCATCTGTCAATCCTTGCGCCACGGTGCGCCGCATTGTAAATGCGACGCATCCATGGTGGCGCAAGGGTTTTATTACGTGATGCAAATTAACTGACGCATCTCTGCTGATATGCAGAGATGCGTCAGTTCTTGTAAATCTGCCCCCAAGATGGAGAACCCTTCCTCCCTAGTGGAAAGCCTATGTGTTCCACAGAGGTATGGCCAGGGAAATAAGCAGCCCCCTCTCCAGTGTCCACTTCAAACTGACTTCCTTCCCACTGGCTTCAGAGCAAACCTGGCTAATGTGGGTCTGGGGAACAAAGGCTTTCCTTTCCTTTGATCCTCCCTTACATTAAACTATGAATGGCAGGCTTCACCACTGTCCCTTTTTAAGTTAATGAAGTTCCTGGGCCTACCCCAAATGTTTTTTCTGAGCTGATAGGGATCACATGACCCACACACAACCCATCCTGCTACCAGGACCAAGTTATAGTTCTGCTCTGGGATCAATTTTCAAACCTCATCAAGGTTAAGCAGTGACTAGGCATCTACTGGCAGGCTAATGTAAAGTTTCAGGCAGGGAAAAATAGCTTTCTAAATATTACTTTCCCTAAGCATATATTAAATAGATAACGTCACCAATAAATTTGATTTTCAATAAATATGAAAAATCAACTTTGAATGAATATTTCAGCCATGTACTGTCAAAAATTACAGATTAAAGTTTATGATCTGTACTTTAACATTTTCCAGGATCCAGTTACAGCCCTGCCAGTGAAAATAGCTTTTGGGTGCTAGTGACTGGAGGAGCATGCTAACTGTAATCCTGCATATGTTCCACTTTTATATATCAGGCACCCTACCTTGTGGGCAACAAGGTGTACTTAGTTGGAAAGTGAATTATTAGTAGTGGTAAATATATATCTACCACTGGCAACGAGGCCACTAACACAATATAGGGTTCAGTACATGTCTTAGAAAATTATTCCCATGCTCAACCCTTGGTAGCTTGGCTGCAAGCAGGCAGGCTTAACTTCAAAGACAGGTATGTAAAGCATTCAAAAACACCAATTCAGTAAATAATTAAGACAAAACTGACAATAAAAATCTAACACCAATTTATAAAAATAGGAAACATTTTAATGTTTAAAATGACATCAACATGAAAAAAATCCAATGTAGGGAACCGTGACTGGAGTGACTGGAGGAGCATGCTAACTGTAATCCCGCATATGTTCCACTTTTATATATCAGGCACCCTATCTTGTGGGCAACAAGGTGTACTTAGTTGGAAAGTGAATTATTAGTAGTGGTAAATATATATCTACCACTGGCAACGAGGCCACTAACACAATATAGGGTTCAGTACATGTCTTAGAAAATTATTCCCATGCTCAACCCTTGGTAGCTTAGCTGCAAGCAGGCAGGCTTAACTTCAAAGACAGGTATGTAAAGCATTCAAAAACACCAATTCAGTAAATAATTAAGACAAAACTGACAATAAAAATCTAACACCAATTTATAAAAATAGGAAACATTTTAATGTTTAAAATGACATCAACATGAAAAAAATCCAATGTAGGGAACCGAAGATATGAATTTTTTAAAGATTTAGCTCTATATAGCACATAGAAACCTATAGCGACTTTGGGACATCTGGTCGCGCTAGACCCGGTCAAAGTAAAAGTTTCAGGCTGATCATGATAGAGCCCTGCGCAGCTACCCCTCGTGGTAGGTCTCGGTCTTTAGTTTTTACATTCTGACTTAGAAACTTTTCTGGAGCTTTTCTTCCCGGAGTCCCTCGAACCTCTCAGCCAGTCCGGATTTGGTGAGGATTCGCAGGCTTGCCTTATGATGAGCTCCCGGTCACACTTATGGAAGTCCGAACTCCGGAGCTTTCTAGCAGGACGAACCAGGGATCCAGGCCAGCTCACGGTTGACGACGGGCAGCTTGGCTCTTGCGGTTGGTCCCCGTCACCTTTCCTACGTTCTGACTTAGAAACTTTTCAGAGCTTTTTCTTGCAGGATCCGTCAATGCTCAATTCAGTGGGGGTTCGCTGGCTTGGGTTTCAGCCTACTCCAGGTCAAACTCTGGAAGTCGGACCTCCGGAGCTTTTCAGCAGGACGAACCTGGAGGGCAGGCCGGCTCGCAGTTGAGGGTCTCCTGCTCGGCTGGCCAGGTCTAGTCGGTCCACTTATGGAGCTTTTTTCCAAAGTTGTTCCAAGCTTCTCCTTCTGAAACTTCTTCCTGAAGTCACCCAAAGGGTCCCAAAATACCCAAAACTTACTCCAAGGGTCTGGAAACTCCAATATGGTCCTTGAAAGTTTGGGACTTCATTTCCCACAGTCCACTTGGAAAAAACCCTTACAAATTCACTGGTAATACTCCAGGCTGAGGATTCTTGGTGGTGATGTTCTAGGTGAGCTCTGTTAACCTGTAGCTTGCAGGGAGTCCACTCTTTAGTCCTTTTGAAGCAAGATAGTCCACAGGGCTGTAGTTCTGGATTGTACAGCAGGTGCAGTCTTCAGAGTGCAGGGCCTGGTTGGTGCAAATCAAACCTTTCAGCATGGACTCTTCTTGTCTCTTATGTTTCAAGCAGCAGATCTGAGAGGGTCTATCCCTCTAAGATAGATACTTTGTCCAAGTTCTCTGGGTCAAGCAGGAGGGCACTCCTGTCCAACGAGGTGCTGGGCATCATCCCAGGGTATGACCACATCCTCCAAAGTGTGACACTATTTTCTCGCAGAGAGCACCATTGTTCCAAAATTCATCATGGCTGATTTTCCAGCAGGGAGAGAAGAGCTGGCTGGGTAATCTCCATAGTCTCTCTTCCTTGCATTTGCTCATTCCTTCCTTAATCCTTTGTTTTGATATGTTTAACTGCTTATTATACTGACTAATCACCTCTTATCTCCTAGCATTGACTCTCCTCTCTCTCTAATTATTTACCCTCCAGTATTCACTCCCCTTTGTCTTGTATCTATATATCCTTCCTCCTCTTTCTTTCCCCCTGTCCCATCATGCGTCCGAACATGTCCAGGTTTCGCAATATTGATGTTCTCTTAATCTGATATTCCTAAGTGTTCATTATTCTGACTAATCACCCCTCTTCTCCCCTAGCATTGACTCTCCTCTCTCTCTAATTATTTACCCACCAGTTTTTCACTCCCCTTTTCTTGTATCTATATATCCTTCCTCCTCTTTCTTTCCCCCCTGTCCCATAGTGCGTCCGAACATGTCCCCCACAAATCCCCTCCTCACTCCCCAAGATCTTGCTCTCTCCAGACTTGGCCCCAACTCATGGAACATCTTATACCCTTCTAATCTTTCCAAAAACGCCAAGAAAAATTTCAAACATAAATTATTGATTCGTCACCCTGAAACACTAATAGTTGATACCTACCACAGCCTCTCCTATGAAAACAAACTTTATCTTCTACTCCAAAGTCCCCACTAAATGGAAAAACACTTTCCTTCTCCACCTTACAATCACTAAATCTAGCAAAATTCCGTATGGATTCAAACTGTCAACAACCCCATCCCCAGCCTTTCTTGGTGAAATTGGCATTTCCATATTCAAAACTGGTAATATTCTTATTCAATCCTCTGAATACCACCTCAACATTTTTGATAACCATTTCAGTTCCTTGTCCTACCAACTCTCCCAACTAGTTCTTAATCCTTCATCAGCCCAACTGCCTGACGCCCACATGTCGTCTCCCGCCACCCCGGTTCAGGCCCTCCCTCCCCTACACGTCACAACCGCACTCACTGTCTTTGATGAGGCCCCAATGCTCTGCGTATGACCCCCCCACTCCCCAAGAACTTTGGATCTCTCCCCTACTCATACCATCGATTGCTACCCTCCTGCCCCTACCCTCTTCCCTGACTCTTCCCCTAACTCTTCCCCTACTCACTGGCACCTTCCCGGGACTCTTCCGGTACTCTCCTCTTTGTCCAATCCTTCATCTCCTCCTCCTACTCCTATCATCGATCTTTCCCCTCCTGCCCCTTCCACCTTGCCTGACTCTCCCCTTAACTCTCTACACTCTGCCTTGCCCCCTCTGTGGATATCCGCTGCCATCTCCGCTATGTCTTATTCGCCGACCTCTCCTCCTACCTTCGACAGACCCCCCACTGACCCCTCCACATTCCCAGAATCTCCTGCCAACTCCTCCCCAACTCACATACCTCCCCTTGGAACTCCCCCTGTTCCGACCTCTAGATCTCACGCTCCAATTCTTACTCTTTCTACCGACCGATCCCCTCCAGCCCCTATTTTCCTTCCTTTCTCTTCCTCTAACCCTACTCCTACTTACTGGCCCCCACCTCTGAGATATCCTACTGTACTCTCCCCTACGCCTAACTCTACCTCCCCCAATAGCATCTTTCACAATCAATCCGAAGTTGTTGATCCCTGCAACCCTCACTCTCTCTTGTCCTCTCCCACCACATTTCCTGATTCTATTACTGACCCGTCCTTCTCTACGCAGAATCCTTTGTTCAACAGCCTGAACAATGTTCAGAATCCATCCCCCGGCCTCACTCCCCCTCCGCTCATTGGACTACCTTCCCCTGTCAACACTGACCCCACCTCATCCCCCCCTCCTTTTCACCTGGTTTCCCTCTTAATCTTATAGCACACACACTAACCAACATAGAATGCAAACTCTCAGCTTTGTCGACTGAACTTACACGACTCAGAGGGGATTACAACGCCCTCAACTCCAGGACCTACCCCAACCACACTGACTCCTTCTGCTCTTGCTCCCACAACATTTCCCAACACACCCGATGGCGAACTATCCCCCTTTGCAGTCGAACCCATAGGCCACTCCGTGCTGTTAGCTGCCTCTCCACTTCTGACCTAATTAACCTTTGCAACTCCTACCGTCCTAAACCTCCGACAACAGATCACCCCCTCCCTTACGCCAGCATCCCAGTGATTGTGGGCATTAACAGAATCCCTTCTTCACCCATCTCTCCTAGACCTCCAGCGCAACTTACCACCATCCACTCTTGCAAACCTATCAAAGACAACCCAAATCCTCTTTCCTGCATGCTTGTTAACTGCAGATCGGCAATCAGACATGCAACTGAAATATCAGAAACCATCCTCAGCGAGGCTATTGACATCGCCTTCCTTACAGAAACCTGGCTCAATGACCACTCGACGGCTATTCTTGACTTACTCCCTCCCTCCCCCCGGTTAGTCCATCATTAGGCAAGACAGACCCGACAGAAAAGGGGGTGGACTAGCTATAATCTACAAAAATGAACTTCAACTCACCCCTTTAAAGAACACGGATCACTTAACTTTTGAATACCTTGGCGTTGAACTCACAGTTAAGGGCTCTTCTCCGATTAGACTACATAACATCTACCACCCTCCGGGTGAACCTCTTCTCTTCGCTGATGAATTTTCCGACCTTCTCACACACTCCTCCCTTTCTGACTCGAAAAATCTCTTTTTAGGAGACTTCAACATCCACTGGAATAATTTTGAGGATCCCACTGTCATGCGCCTCATCAACCTTCTAGAGATGAATGACCTTAAGCAACTATGCCACAATCCAACCCATATCAAAGGGGCCACACTCGATGCTATCATTTCCAACTCTGACTTGGCCTCCCTTTCCAACATCATCCCCTTCGACTGGTCCGACCATCACCTCATTTTGTTTAAGATCGCAACCAATGCCCTTCTCCCTCCTACAACAAATAACAAACCCATGAAGTGGACCAGAAACCTTTAAACAAATCACCCCTGGTGAAATTCAGTCTAAACTCCAATCTCAACTTCATCTCACCCCTCTCTGCCTAAATGCTAATGAGCTCACTGAACATTTCAATAAGACCATTAGTGACGTCCTGGACCAAATTGCCCCTCTTAAACTAAAACATCAAAGAAAAATTCAATCCAAATCTTGGTTCAATCCTGAACTCAATAACGAAAGACGACAACTTAGACTGGCAGAAATAACATGGAGACAACACCCCTCTGCCTCCCATCTTGCCCTCCTCAGATCTGCCAGATCAACTTATAAGAAGCACATTTTCAATGAAAAGGCAACCTTCTTTCGAGCTCAACTTGACCATGCCAAAAATAGGCCCAGAGAAATGTTTAACATTGTTAGAAAACAAACATCATTTGCCCCTCCAGAGCTGACGGCTTCAACTGAGAGATGTGAGGAAATTGCCAACTTCCTCTCGGCCAAAATTGACCAATCCTTTCATCTAACTCAGGCCCCGCCCAGCCCCCAATATGCCTTAGACGTTGCCATAGACATTCCTCCCTTGTCGACTCCGCCCCTACCTCCTAATCCTACCACTCACCTACCCATTCCAACTCCTCCCGATCACTCCCATTCTTAAAAACCTCACTGCTGACCCCAATGATCCTAACAACCTCCGCCCTATCTCTAACCTCCCATTTCTTTCTACAGCCCTTGAAAAATGTGCATTGCTTCAATTGGACAAACACATAGGCAATTTCAACTTACTTGACTCCTTTCAATCCGGCTTCAGGAAAGGCTGCAGTACAGAAACTGCCATGCTAAACATAGTGGATGACATCCACAGTTCCCTTGACAATGGTGAGACCTGCCTTCTTATACTCCTCGACCTCTCTGCAGCTTTCGATACATACAACCAATCTTCCTTACTTAATTTGCTTAAAGATCGCTTTGACCTAAATGGTTTGGTCCTTAAATGGTTCGCTTCTTTCCTCCAACACAGAACACAGCAAATGAAAACCAATGACTGCCTTTCTAATCCTACACCTGTCTCCCTGGGCGTCGCCCAGGGCTATATTCTCTCCCCCTCTCTCTTCCACCTCTTTATGGAACCCCTTACCCTCATTCTGAAACAAGCTGGAATCAATTATCACCTCTATGCTGATGACACCCAACTCTACTATAATATTAGATCCCACACTGAAGTACTTCATCTAAACAATACCCTGAGTAAGATCCAATCCTGGTTCTACTCCAACCATCTCAAACTGAACCCTAAAAAAACAGAAATTATTCTCTTCTCTCCAAAAAACAACCGGCTCCCCATCCAAGGCTGGATCGCTGTTCGCTCTCTTTATCCAACTCGGCGAAATCACTTGGTTTCACTCTTGACAAAAACCTGTCTCCTAATGACCACATAAAAAACTCGGCTAAAGGAGCTCTTTTCACTCTCCGACACCTCAAGAAAATCAAACCCTTCATTCCATTAGACGACTTCAAATGGGTTGTCCAATCTCTAGTCCTCTCTAAACTTGATTATGGTAACGCCATCCTCACCGGAACCCCTAAAGTACACCTAGCCCCCCTTAGAACTGTGCTCAACTTGGCGGCCAGGCTCTTCAATGACTGTAAACGATTTGACCACATCTCTCCGGCCCTTAATTGGCTACCCGTTGAAGTAAGATGCTTCTATAAAACTGCATGCATCACGCACAAAGCTCTTCACCAACAAACCCCGTTGTACCTGACAAACAAACTCAATAGAGCGGGTTGCTCCCGACCGATGAGAAGCACCAATGCGCTCCTCCTCGTCCCCCCGCTGTTAAAAAAGAAAACCACCCAATCTCGCTCCTTCAACGGGAACACCCCGAACATCTGGAATGCCCTCCCTAGGGACCTGCGCTGTAACCCCTCCTACCTCAGCTTTAAAAAAGTAAACGTCACCTTCTCAACAGATATTGGGGTCCATAACCACTCCTCTGATCTTGTTTTCTGCTTCCCCTGCATTGGTTATCCTTCTGTTTTCCCTGGTTCTCTCCTTGCTCTCCCTTTTTAAATTTTCACCCTGTTTACTCTGACCCTACCCTCTTTTTTCCCCACCCCCGTCTCCTTCCATTACACCCTATCACTACCTATTATTCTTTCTCCGTCGATACTCTCTTCTCAGCCCTATACTGTCTCACCCATTTATATTATTGAGTTGTTCATTACCCGCTAATCCACCCAGAATTTTTGCCCCCCCTTAACTTAATTGTGAGCTGTACCTGCGTGTTTTTGTTACCCTGTAAAATTGCTCTTCTTGATTGCCTCTACCCATGTAAAGTGTTTTTTGCCCCTTTTAACTCAATGTGTGATGTACTTGCTTGTTTTTGTTTACCCTGAACAACAGTTTTTTTCTTTGAATACTTCTGCTCATGTAAAGCGCTCTGATAGCCCCGGGTCTAGCCAGCGCTATATAAAACCTTTCAAATAAAAAATAAAATAATCCTACCATCTGGCTGGATTCAAAGAGGAGAGGTGTAAATGAAACTGACTTCTTCTGCCTGTCTCCTCCTTCCATTGAAGAACATGGTTTACAACCCCTCCCCCTGCTCTGGCATTCCTATGTATCAGAACCCTGCCTCCCCAGAAGAGCTGACTAACCCCATGGGCTATTTATCACTTCATCAAAGGAGCCTGGCTAATCCACTTAACTCTGGCCAATCAGGACAGACCACTGGAAGGCTGAATGTTGGCTTACAGGCAAGAAAATCTTGTCTGTACACTTTAGAAGAAATTCAACAATACCATATTGTTGGATTTATCAATACCATTCTAGGAAGTCTTTGAATGCCATGTTTATGATTCTCCTAGTTAATAACTTCTTGCCATGTTAAGCTATGTGGCAGCCGATTTGCAATGGGAAAAATGACTTGGGCCATTTACAAAATCTTTTATAAGAACTCTGCTTATATCTTCAGGTCCCCCCACCTCTGGAACACCGAGGAGAGACTGTAGGGGTTCTGAATATGTAAAAATATTGCAGATCCTCACTCCACAGTGCTCCTACTACAAAAGTCGATTTTGGGAAGCACTTTATAACAATGTGGTGAGTGAAATGTACAATTTCACTAAACCCAGGGCATATAAACTCATTTTATAAGGCTCCTCCTGATAAATACCTGACTCCCCACCTCTGGGACACCTAGGGGAGACCCTTGGGGTACGTAATATGCCCAAACATTGTAGTTTATCAATTTTTAAGTGCCCCAAACACCAAAGCCGAGTTTGGGCGCAATTTGCGTTTTAAAAACAGTCCTGCAACACAAGGCTGCTTTTAAACTGACCTCAGGCTTCAGCAGTGCACACATGCAAGTGCAGAAAGGGCTGCTGGCCTCTAATCTGCCATGCCCTAATATATACTAGGGACTTAAAGATAGTTTCAATCCCTCTGCCCTATTATGTACTAGGGCCTTATAGGGGAGGTCATGCCAATCAGAGGGGTACCCTAACCCATAATGTATCCTAGTGTATGTAGGTGTTAACACTGTATTCTAAGGGGCATATTTACAAGCTCCTATCGCCATATCCTGATGTGATAGGGGCTTCGCCTTATTTACAAGGCAGCGTTAAGCCACTTAACGTGGCTTAACGCTGCCTTGTAAATAAGGCCCCCTTCTGGCTGTACTTAGCGTGAAAGGGGCAGGCAATGGTGTTGTGGTGGGTGTTTCACCACAACACCCATTGATTGTGATACTGCCCCATATTTATAAGGGCAGCGTAAATATGGGGCAGCGCCAAAATTAAGACCAAGGAAAACCTGGTCTTAAACCGGCGCAACAAGGAGAAATGTTTCATTTCTCCTCTTTTTTGCTTTTTTATGTGTGCTGCACAAAAGGCCATTGATTGTTTATGTGCAGGAAGGGGTCCCTTCCTGCACATAAACAATCAAAATTTTAAAAAATTACGTTTTGTAACTTCTATGTGTGATGCATTAAGCAGCACACATAGAAGTTACAAAATGCCATTTGAAGATTGTTTATGTGCAGGAAGGGAGACCTTCCTGCACATAAATAATCTTCCCCTGCAACGCAGGCACCCTTGCACTATTGTGCCTCCTTGCACTATTGTGCAAGGGTGTCTGCGTTGGCGCTAGGCAGCTAAAATTAGCACCACCTCAGGGGGAAACATAGGGCTGCACTGTATCCTTGTAAATAGGGTGCAGTCCTGCGTTTTGGAAGTGGCGGAGCGCGGCGTTAAGCCAAGGAGGCTAACACCGCGCTCCACCACTTCATAGTAAATACACTCCAAGTGTCTCTTTCAGCATAGCACTGGCCCTTGGCCTGGTTAGGCAGAGCCCAGGGTCAGTCAGTGTCAGTTACCACCAGTACCAGTCAGCAAAAAAGTTGAAGGGTGCCCAGGGCACAAGATGACTTTGCAACATTAGGGGTGGCTTATTAATATTTAAAAGAAGGGTTTCCCACCTTTTAAAAAAGTTTATTTTGGAAGGTATGATAGCAAGGTTTTAGGCCACTGTAATTAGACAATGTTTTAAAGGACACCACTATGGATGGTACAATAGGTGCTGCAGTCAGCAAGTGGCATTAAACATCCAGGCCCTGGGTGCATTTTCTACACCATATACTAGGGGCCTGTAGGCAAAATAAATATGACAATCAGGGGTTAGACAATTTAACCCTGTTTAAACATGGAGCACATGCACTTTACTCCTGTAAATAATAGGCTCTAGGAAAAGGTGAAACATCTAGCGTGACTGTGCAGAAAAGGCAGATTTGCATCAGGGTAATAGTAAGATACACTATTACATTGCTTAAAACAGTGTGGTATGAAGTGATAACAAATTGCTCATCATTTCTAAAATAAACAGCAATATGTGATCCACAGTGCCTAAAAAGAAATCAAATGTTTAGTATGCAACACCCTGTCACCTGGAGGAAACACGTCGGCCTGAATCAATAACCTATTGATGACACTGCTGCTGTGAGATGTATATATTGCGGTGATGAGACGCATGCTAGTAGGAGGCAAAAGGGCATGAACTTATTTTCAAGCTAAGCGCTGTCAGCATGAACACATAAAACATAATGCAATCAATATCTTATAGAGGTTGCTTCCAATGAAACCTTTGCAAAGTGAAAATGAAATGCCCCCCACCCCCTTCGCCCCCTCCCGCAACTTCTAGTGGATACTTCTTTGTGTTGTCATGTTTAGATGCTGGTATTTGGGTAGATGCCCAAAGTAACTGTTTAAATAGGTTTAAATTTAAAGAGAGAAAGAAAAGAGGTATCATTTTAAGAGGGCAACCCCACACTTACCATTATACAAATCAGGCAGGAGCCTTCAAGTTGTGTGTTAACACCATTACAGAATCAATGCCTGACAGTGTCCACTCAGTCCTCTGTTCTTGTACGTAAAATAAAGCAAGCATTAGCAAAACCAATCAGTTTTCCTTTTTTAGCTGCAGCCTAGAAACAGCTTTACCTGCTTCACTAACCTCATGTAATAAAAAAAATCATGAATAAAAAATGCATAGAGCTGTAGATACACAGAGGGCTTTGGGTCAGCCCTGTCATTATTTTGTCTATTGAACTGTCATTCACATCTTCCTTCTACACAAGCATAAAGCATGGGGGAATAAATCATCTCATTTAAGTCAGTGGCTTTCATGCACTGTGAATGATTACATTTGTTCTGATTACATGTGCACATCTGCCCAAAAACTAGTGCACTTAATTTCCAGGGTTGGTGGGATGGCAACACTATGATCTGCCAATACTTTTTTAATTTCAATTTTTTATTCATTTTATTTTTTTTAGTCGGTTTAATGTGTTTAAACTATCTCTTCAATAATACTTTTTATTTGTGCCAAATAAAAATATATTTTCCTGTGCTCTGCATCAAAATTAAAAATGATGTATGTACCTGTTAAAAGTAAACCCGCTTACTATGAAACACCCATATTGTTATAAGAAAATTATATATAATGATTAATTTGTTTTTAATTTAAAATTGTTATTGCAAGCATATGGTTACCACATTTAAGTTTAAACATATTTTTTTCCAATAATTTTTGGCATATGCATGCAATGAAAAAGAAATAAAATACCAATTTCACCGGCGTGTTTGGCAAGACATATTGAAAGTCATTTATTTGGCAATTATGCTTGGTTGTGTGGATTACTATATTCTAGTGCAGAGTTTATACACAGTTTATATGCAGGCTTCTGCATTAGGCACAACCATTTTTTAACTGATTAAAACGGAAATTGGCAGTGTGGTTCTTGAAAATGGCCCGTTTGGAGGTAAAAGTTTATCAAATTTTCTAAAAATCTTTTTAAATGATGAACTATGAACTCCTACTCGCCATTTTTCAGCAATAGAATCAATGTATATGAAATTGCATGTCTACTTTTTTTTAAAGAATGTATGATATATAGTATATAGAGTACTATTAGGAGAGAGTTACTATGGAAACATGGGGGCATATCAGCAAGGCGGCGCTATGAAATTATCGCCGCTTTTGCGTCCGTTTTCGGGCGAAAAGCGGCGATAATTTCATCGCCGTATCAGCAAAGACACGCTATCGCGTGTTTTGCTGATTTAGCGCCCTACAACAACGCCCAGCTTTGCATCTCTAATGAGATGCAAAGTGGGCGTTCCGTGCCAAAATAACTGGAGAAATGTCGCTAACCGACATTTCTCCAATTATCAAGCTGCACGCAAACAAGCAGAGCGATAAGAAAAGTAGCGATAACCACAGTTATCGCTACTTTCCTTACGCCTGCTTGTAATCTGACTTAGCCATGTAATCCAATGGGAGGTGGATTACATGGCTAAAACCACCCTGCCCTATCAGCAAGGTATCGCTGGTCGCAGTGCGATTATCGCTGGGTAATCACACTGTTTTCCAGCTAACGCATGGATTCCTATCGCTTGGGAGATAAGCGTTGCTGATAGCACGCTATCTCCACGATAGAATCCAGCATTAGCCTGCGATAATTATCCTCGCGCTAAAAGCGCTGAACGATAATTATCGCAGGCCCTTGCTGATATGCCCCATAGTTGCTAAGCTACATAGTGATCGATATCAATGGGTGATAATTGTGTATTACACACGATAAAACATTCCAGTGAATGCACAGCTGCTAAAAAATTGTGACATGAATTTACAAACCACCGACACTAAAAAAAATTACTTTTTTTCACATTTCACGGGGCACTAGGTCAGGCTACATATAAGACCCCCTTGAAAATTCAAGCAATAAAGATAATTTTGGATACAGCAATATTTCTGATAATTACAGTAGGCTGGTTAAAATGAAATTGCATGTTTGAGAAATATCAACGATCCCTTGAAAATCTTTGAATCACCAAGCAAAGGGCTACTTTGATACATGCAAAATATGACACATTTAAGAGCCCTAGTTGCAACGTTAATTAAGAGCCAAATGTTATAGTGTCTTCAGAGTTGAGACAGAAGATACATCAAATAATACACAAAGAAGAAGAATGCATTTGGACATTCCCCCAAACAAATACAACAAATGAAGGGTAGTGTTTCCAAATGGATCCAAATGGATCCATAATTGACATCAACAATGGCTCTGACTTTTTAATGTAAAGTGTTTGGTAATAGTTGGGTGGTGTTCTCATTATTGCCCCTAAATTTCCTAGAAGTAAAAGCAACTTCTTGGCCTACAGCAATATGGATGCTGTGAGTTGGACTCCTTTATGAACAGACTGCATTAGCAGCAGTAGCGGTCGGTGGTGGGAGTGCCGCCGGGCGCTGATGTGGGGCGGGGGAGGGGCAGGGTGGGGGGTAGTAAACTACGGATTACGGGCCATTACAGGTAAGTACACATATAAATAAATAAAACGAATTTCGTTTCTCGCGCTGCATCACATTTGGCGATGCAGCGCGAGAAACGAAATTCGTTTATTTATTTATATGTGACTACCTGTAATCGCCCGTAATCCGTAGTTTACTACCCCCACCCTACCCTCCCCGCCTCACGTCAGCGCCAGCGGCACTCCCACCACCGACCGCTACTGATTAGCAGAGTTATGCTTTACAATCAATGAAGGGCATTAGGAAAAGTAGTCAGAAGATGATGTTTGCATTCTAATTGGTGAATTTGAAGGCCATGCGCAGCAAAAGCTTGCATTGTAGATACTTTTGATAAAGAGGCAGTAAACTTGTTGACTCTTTAAGAAAGCCTATGTGCATGTGTATGTGAACAGCTTTACTCTGTGATCTAAAAAAGCTGCAAATCCAACAAAATGATTTCATGACGCAAGTAAAACAAATTAATTTACAAGAGTAATTAGTGAATAGCACTCTGTTCATATCAGAGGCATTCTTTAGGCTAATATATCCTAAACGAAAAAAAAGCCAAACAATCAGCAATTAAAATATTGTTGCATGAACAAATACATCAAAGTGCACACACTTGTTACGCTCTAACAAAATTACTTTTGAGCTCCTTTACTAAAGCCTCATGGAAACACCAATGGAACAATGGAACCATCCACAAAATGCCATGGCCTAGACCCACAGACTATCAAAGTTATTGCACAGCATAAAAACAGAAAGAAACCAATGGCTCTGGGACTGACCCAAATCTCACTCTCTCTTTGCACTTCTTATTGTACTTTTGTATAGAAACTGATGACATGAAGCAGAGGATGCAGCATTCCTTGGTACACAATAGATGTATTCATTGGCTAAATATTACAGAACATCTCACATATGTGTATTAGTTAATTGTCACCGAAAACAACACATACAATGTGGACATAAACGTGGAATAAGCATAGCTTAAGAATAAGGTGACAACAACTTCTCTGTCTAACAAAATATAGTGAGACTGACATGTAACATTTAAGTGGTTCAGCTCATGTTTGCATACAATCTTCTAACTGAAAAATGTTATTGTATTACTGAACATTGATACCAACAATATCATGGCATACTAATATCGAGGACAGGGTATTCAGGGGCAAAATATCAAAAGGCAAGTGCATATAAGGAAATATAGATTTACTATTCCTAACTCAACATATACATACTTTGAAGATATGTATCAAGTAGGTACATATACGTGGATTTAGGTATAGGAAACCCAGACTTAATTATATGTCGGTATTTTATCGATAGTCTGTCCCATCAATATTATTGAGTCAATATCCAAGGGACCCACCAACAACGGTGTTGCCTCTCAGCATGAAATACACAACACATAGATCAGAATCTACAGCGCTGAAGTTTTAAATCCAAAGTACTAACCAATCTGACAGATTTACAGTGTGGTGAATATATTTACTCTGTGGTATTTTTACTAGCATATTTATCAACAACTGCCACTTGGAATGCAGAATAATATAATAACAGACGGGAGCCCACAGCATTGGGACATCAAGAGACAATACTCAAACCCCTGACCCTTAGGAGGTGAGTCAGGTAACACATGCAGCAAACAAAGTTGTTCTACCAACCTCTCCCACCTAAAAACAACAGACACATATCTCCAGATCCCCTTCTTCTGTCTGCCATTGATTCCCTAAAGGCACTGTTTATCTAACATGTACCAGAGCACACTCTCCCAACCACTCTACTTCTCCTGACCAATGGCCGTGGGCAGTGCAAGAGCATGACCTAGAACTATTAACATCTCCACCTGCTACCTTATTACATCCTGCCCAACAAGTGGGGGCCTCTACTGTCAACACATCAAACAAGAGCTCTACCTGAGCTTTGCAGATGCATACTTGGCAGTAAGCCATACAGAAATAGTTTCTCTAATTAAATGGAAGGGTAGGTGCATCATAGGAACACCAAGAGTTTCCAATTCACTCACCGCAGTCAGCAGAGGCCCCTCTTGGCAGCAGGATGGGAAAGCATAGCACAGGGGGCAGGGTAAAGATATTTATTACACTGGGATATTTGTCTAGCGATTTCAGTAATACAAAGAGCACTACTGACAAAAGAGACAAGCACACAATGCCTTTTCATCACCCAAACTCCACACAGTTTTCATGTTGAACTGTAGGGCTGTTATAAATGTCAACAACAGGTGTGCACAAGGACAGCTCTAGATATAAGAAGTATGCAGTCCTCTTAAGAGTGTCTATGTTTCAAGGAACAAATTAGAGCTTGGGCACAGCATTTGGCAGTCTAGGCTTCACACAAAAAAATGATCTCCTGTCACCGACCAGTACCAGGTATTAACGTAGTGACCAATAAACTGCAGAGCTGCATTAAAGTGTTGATAAACAAAGGGGCAGAACAAAATAATCTCTCTTTTTATTTCTTTTCATTCATGTTTAGATATAACAAACAGCTATAGGTGTCTCTAACCAGGCCTAAAACTGCATTTTTTACTAGAAATACATTACGTTTTAGGGCTTTTTTTCACATATAGGGTCATATCGCAACACAGAAGAGAGACTTTTTCAACAAGGAAATCATAACATATCGCTACACCGCACACCAAATGTACATCAAAAGTGCCCGATTATTTTCTGTAACCACTTATGTGTATTCCAGTTAGGGATCACCAGGGTATGTAGCTGCTACCCCTAGCTTGTTCTTTGCTACTCCTGCCACTGCCTCGTTCTCCTCTTCTCAGAGATGAAAGACACCAACTGGAATACAAATTAGTAAATTGGATATAAGAGAATGGGGTAACTTCTAGACTGTCTAATCTTTGCAGTTGCCCTTTTACTAAAGAAGCCTATTGCTGGGTTATGGTTGGAGAAAGGGTCAACAATGTAATGGGATTATTTTGCAAACTAGCCTGTAATGTTACCTCCAGTACCCTTTGCACATTTATGAATCAAAGCTCATAATCACATTCTCCTTATTCTGGTCCGTTTCACTCATTATATGCCTGTTTCACAACAGTGCTTGAATTCACTCAGAAATTTCACTCATCGGTTGCAACCCATATATGGATTAAGCATACCAATGTTTAGTAGTTCCCAAAGGATTCTAGAAACATTCCCAGATTGATGTGACTACTTCAGATTTTCAGGAGTACTCCACCATCCTGGTGGAATTTCTGTGGGAACATGTTTCATTTATGCTGTCTAATCGTTTCCAGTACATCCATTACCAAAAAGATTAACTCCACGAAAATAAACATATATTTATTCTCCAGATGCATATTTGAAAATTCCTCATAATTATTTGGCCTGCTTGGGACTTCGGAAAAATATGTATCCCATTCCTAATAATGGCCATGTCTTGAATGCCCTAAAAGTCAAGTTTACCCCAATAAAAAATAAAGTTTAAGATGAGGGCGAACCGGATTCATTTTTGTCTTTTTTGCTATCTCTTCATTTGACTACAGGAAATGTGCATGACTTAAAGAAACTACTGGCTGACACTGACAAAGAGGGTTTGCAGTAGTGGAGGAATCAGCACTGTTAGGAAAGGAACATGAAATATCCACTGGACTTGGATGTCGACAATGTATGTTTCGGTTCTGCGGGGTAATTACAGAATTCCTCCAAATGATCGATTGTAGTAGCCTTACTGTTTTACGACTGCAGTACATTAATAGGTTTATCGACTAAAGCCAGTTTTTGTAGAATTTTCATTAGTACTATTTTTCATGAATCTGATCATCTAGTAACTCAAGGGATGCTTGCATATGTTTTAACAACAGTATGATGTAATTTGATGCTGTTTACACAACGATATTATTTTTTAAATAACTTAATAATTCATTGAATATAGGACCTTTGGTTACATGAGTGCACAACTTTATAATGTATTGATCATAGAACCTTTGTTTACATCAGTGCAGTGTTCATTTGCTTGGGACAGTATGTACAGTATTAGGTTGGACATGACAAATTACCTCGCTGGTGCAACTTTACCAAAGAGACATATAGAAGCATAAGAAAGTACTCTGTTAGCTTGATTCTGCAGCCAATAGACATTCTCGATCTCAGGGGGCTCGGCTCTGGAAATCACAAACCTAGGATACGCAATGCAGTTTTGGGAGCCTCCACAGTATCATATTCAACAAATTCCAGTACCTCATCGTTCAATTTAATGTCAAGCTCTCTTGAAAGGTGCTCAAGAGTTTCAGAACGAGGCAGCAATCGTTCCATTTGCAATCTCGGATATTTGTAATGGATGGTATTGGATCCTATTCCTGGTAAAAGGTTCAGGCAATATGCATTCACTTTTGACTTGAAAGAAGTGAACTCTTACAATATGCACCAAAGTTTCACAATGGTCATGTTTCAGAACATTCTTCCCTTGATAAAACCAGTACAATGTCTAGTTTCCTTAGACCTAGTAGATGCTTATCTACATGTGCCGATACATCTTGAATCCCAAAGATTTCTTCACTTTTGTGGCCAGAATCATCTTTAAAAGTCCCAAATATTGCCATTTCCACTGAATCAGTCCCAAGGGTTTTAACAAAGATATTAGCTCCTCTGATGGGTATGATTCCTTCTCCGGCAATTCAAGTCTCTCCTTATGTGGATGATGGGCTAAATGTGTCCTATACTTTTTCAAATGTATGGAATGTGGTACTCCAAGTCTGTAAGAATCGACAGGGGTATTGTTTCAATTCAAGTCTGAAGAAATCCCTTTGGTTCCTTTGCAGTATCTACAGTTTATACAAGTGGTTTTCTGCACAGAATAAGGATGGTTCTTCCAGACAAAAGCCCAGAAGCCTAAATTGTTTTTTCTTCCATCTTTTCATGATACTATCAGCAAAGGAAGCAATGGACAGCATATGGCTGGGAGTTCAGGGTAGATTGTATCCACTCTAGCAATTCTCTTGTGGCATCATCTTCATCTGTAACCCTTGAAGCAGCATCTTCTGCACCGCTAGAAACTAATCTCACAGGACTATGAAAGTCGGATTTTAGTAACACCATAAGCAGCCTAAGACTTGTAGAGGTGGCTAACTCTGAACAATCTAGATCAGGGTGGTTTTTGATTTCTCCTTGTTTCTCAATGCTTATGACAGATGCCAGTGGAAAAGGGTAGAGACAAATATGGGAGATCTTTCTACACAAGGATGTTGGAACCGCACAGAAAATAGATCATCCTCTAGTAGGAAGGAACTTGCAACAGTTCAGAAAGTCCTACTACATTTTTTGGGCAATCAGTTGGTGCAGGCCTACAATAATAACTGGAGGGAGGGGGTGCAGGCAAAGGTTATGACCTTATTTGTATTACACAAGAGATTTGCCTATGACAGAGTCCAATCTCCTCAGTCTATATGCATTCGGTCTTCTATGGAGGGAGAGTAGACCTGCAGATTACTTGAGACACGTATTTCCATTCTTGATAACCCGGAGCCTCTGTTCAGTTCTATTCCAGTAAATGACAGAATTTGGGTACCCTTGACAAACCTTTTTCAGCTGTGTAAAACACACTGCTGCCCACTTTTTGCAGCTTTGTTTCCAACCTGAGTTTTTGAGAAAATATATGTTCTCACTCTCCCTTGGCCATGGGAACCACTATATTCTTTCACTCCAATTCGCTTGATCCTCAAGGTACTCATGAAGAATCAAGAGGAAGAGATGCTGTTGATTGTGCTCTGTTGAACTAGATGCCCCTAATACTCCCTTCTGCTGTAGGTTTCAATCCTGGTTCATTGGATTTTACTGGCCAGTTTGTCCCCACTCAGAATGCCTTACTTTCAAGAATCCTGCCTCATTTATCTTTGACTAGGAGCCTGAAACTTGAAAGGATGTACCTTATGAATTAAAGTTGCTCAGGAGTAGTGGCCACCAGCATCCAACAAGCTTTATGCCTGACATTAGTGGAAATTAAAGGCTTGATGTATATAAGAGGGATTGGAGGCTTCCTCTTGAGATCCCTCAAAGGACTGATAGTTTTTGCGGATGATTTTCTCCTGGATTTGGCTGTTTTAAATGTGCATAGCCAATGGGTTACCATCCAAGACTTCAGAGGCTCCGAGCTCCAGACTGTTTTGAATTTGGCTGACCACGTTCTTAAAAGTTGAATCCTCATACGTTCGTAATTAATTACCCAGTAAATTCTGGGGATTTTTCATGATTCTTCAAAGTCTTCAGGGGCCTCTGTTTGAGCCACTGACCATTTCTTTCAACCAAATTATTGTTTTGGGTGGCCATTTGCTTAAGAAGATATTTTGGAGAGCTAGGGGCTCTTTCAAACTTTGTTTCTTCCCTGGCAAAGTTGTTCTTTGACCCTTTCTATCTTTTTTGCCTAATACTCCATCTAGGTTTCATTGTCTTCAGGAACTTGTGTTGCCCATTTTTCCCATATTCTTCTTCGGATGAAAATGTAAGTCTATTTAAATGGCTCATGCAGTGATTATCTTCTACCACTCTGAGTCACTGGCTGAGGCTGACTATATACTTGTATACAATTCTGCTGGGGTAGATATTCCACGACCTATTCAACAGAGATCCACAAGAGGATTGTCTGTTTCTTCGGCAGCTTTCAAGGGTTTTTCTACTAAGGCCATTTGCAATGCTGCCACTTGTTTACTCGCACATACCTTTATGATCCATTACAACTAGGTGTAGGATTTTCTGCATTTTTCTATTTTAATGTCATCAGTAGATAATGGTGCCTCTTAAAAGATGATGTATTCAATCAAATTACTGGCTGTACCAGCATTCAAAGTTTCTTTTTTATCTTTTTGTAAGGCTCAATCGTTTTTCTGTTTTCCAGTTTATATAATGCAACAAAGAGCAAGGTCTTGAATGAAGAGGATGGAGTAGAAGGGAATGACTTAATTGACTGGTTGATTAAAACATATAAAGCGCTCAATTATCCAAAAGAAGGGTGTTTTGGTGCTAGGGTATCTCCATAACGAGTCTAAAGAGAAAACAGGAGGTTTTTAACAATTTGAGAAGGTTCGTATTTGTTGTATATGATGCAGATCATTCCACACTTGGGCAGTAAGCACTGATAAAGACAGCCACCAATAATAGAATTTCGACATGAAAAGAAGTGGTAGAATGGAGGAACTTGGAATGAATATAAATGGGAATGAAGGATGTGTTATAATTAATTGATAGAAAACTTTATAAGGCTCTGAGGTAAATGCACAGGGCCTTAAAGTACAAATAGAACCAGTGGCACACAGAAATATTGGCAGAGATGCTTGCAGTTCTACTAAGCCCAAAAATTAAATGTGCAGCAGTGTTCGAAGTAAGTTGCAATTTATGAAGAATGTAGGTGGGCATTCCTACAGAGTGGGATTACCAGTTGTTCAGTCTGGGTATGATGAGTCTGAACAGTGGTTTTTATGAAAGAACTAGGCAACAAAGGAGTAATTTTACAGATGGTGTGAAAACCCTACTCAAGCAAAAACAATAATCCTGGTCAGAGTGGACTACAAACGTCACTAAATTAACCTGTGCTTAACTGGTAGCTTGGCACAAAAGCAGTCAGACTTAACTTAGAGGCACTGTGTAAAGTATTTATGCAGCAAACAAACAGTAACAAAGTGAAAACACAACACAAGAAAAATCACAAACCAATTTAGAAAATAGAATAACTTTTAATAAATAAATTGAGAATAAAACGACAAAGATCTAAATAGTAGAAAAGGATGATATGCAATTTTAAAGTTTCATGTAGGTATAGCGTTTAAAACACAATATGCCACTCGCAGTCATCTGGCCATGCTAGGCCAAATAAAAGCCACAAGTTCAGACTGACCGCGATGGAGTGCAGTCTGGATACAGGGACCAGGTTAGTTCAGCTGAAAAAGTTACCTTATCAAATTCCGGCGCAAAGAGTCTAGAATTTTAGGATTTCTCCCAATTCTTGAAGAGAAGTACATTCTCATACCAGCCAAGGGTCCAGGACGTGAGGAGGCACCTCTTAGGGATCAGGGGCTCACTCTAGTAGAGGCCAGTAGGGCTCAGCCAAGTCCAGTTGAACCTCCAGGCAGGTCCAGTTACAGCAGGTCAGCAGGGCAGTTGCCTAAAGCTTGTTGTGTCCTTGTAGCTCAGAACAGGAGGTCAACCAACTAACCTTGGAGTCATTCAAGTAGCCTGGAAGGAAGAGAGCGGGCCTAGTCTCTTTCAGAGGGACCAAGGCAGGCCTCAAGCAGCAGGGCATTCCTTTGGGGAACAAGACTGGTCTAAGCAGAATGGCAGTCCTCTGGGGAACAAGGCAAGCCTCAAGCAGAAGGGCGGTCCTCTGGTAGCAGCAGGTCTCTCCTCTGAGGAACAAGGGAGGCCTCAAGCAACAAGGCAGTCCTCTTGGCAAAAGGCAGTCATTCATTTCTAATGTCCAGTGGTCCAGTAGTGTACTGAAGAGTGGCTCAGGAATTCCAATATTTATACCTGTGCCATCCTTTGAAGTGGGGGAATTTTCCAGGCTACTCCCACACCTGGTTCTGGAACATTCTTTCCTTCCTCTGTAAAGGCTCAAAGAAGTCTAGGGTCACAAAAGGCTAGCGTTAGGTTTCTCTGTGTGTGCTGGAGGCAAGATCTTTGAAATGTAAGTGGTGCAGGGAACAGCGCTGCCCTCAAACTTCCTGGCAGGATGCCCCATCCTGCCAACACATAGTCCCCTATTTTTTACTGTCTGGGCCCAATACACTTTCTTAATGGGGGAGTTATTAACATGACCAGGCAGCTGGAACCTCCTAGAAGGCCTCAGAAGGTTTTGGGTGGGAAAATGCCAGCTTTCTAAAAGTGGCATTTTCAAAATTGTAATCTTTACCATTAAAGAGGATTGTAAAGTATAATTCATTTAAGTTCAAATGTGACATTTCTACCTGCTCTCAATCAAAATTTAGCACTTATTAAATGTAGTAAGGTAAACTACAGTTATCCAATGGGAGAGATAGGCCTTGCAGTACAATAAAACGAATTTAGGAGTTTTTCACTACTGGGACATGTAAAACCTAAACCCATATGTCCTACTTTTTAAATATAATGCACCCTGCCCTACCGGCCTTTAGGGCCTATCTTAGGGGTGACTTGCATGTACTGAAAAGGAAGGCTTAGGCCTGACAAAATGTTTATTTTGCCAGGTTGAAATGGCAATTTAAAACTGAACTACAGGCTGCAATGGCAGGCCTGAGACATGTTATAAAGGGCTACCTTAGTGTGTAGCACATTATGTGCTGCTAGTCCACTAGTAGCCTTCAAGTTACAGGCCCTGAGTACATGTAGCACCATTTGCTAGGGACTTATAAGTAAAATAAATGTGCCAATCACGTGTAGGACAATTTTACCATGTTTGGGGGGTAGAGCACAAACACTTTAGAACAGGTTAGCAGTGGTAAAGTGCACAGTGTCCTAATGCCAACAAAAACTAATTTCAGGAACAGGCGGGGATTAGGCAAAACATTTGAAGGAGACCCAGCAGGGAGGGCTAAGTCCAAATCTTACCGGTAATCCTCAATACTCTGAGCCATGGTATTCCTCTTTAAAGTTTCCACCCGCCTATCTATTAAGTGTGGTGAGCATCCATGGGCCTGTTAAGGCTTGGCATTATGAGAAGATGTATGGTAAGCTCCCTCCTCCTATAGTACTTTGAGATGCAGACTTGAGGAATACTAAGAAGGTACTCCATTAAATGAGTATATGTGAAATCTACATAGGATATGTAAACAGTGTCTGAGTAACTGAACAGCTCATTTTGTAAGGACTGTGACAGGGAAGACAAGGATTTGGAGTAATTAAGATAACTGGTTTGTAAGCGAGTCCAGAACATAAACACTCAGCTACAGACCTTTAGGTAAAGGTAGAGCGCTCCACTTACTGGGTTCAATTCAAGTACTAAGCACTGTTAGTTCAGGCTGCAGACAGTGGGTCATATCACATAAATTGTGCACTGCAAGTGAATGGTATCTTAAATCATTGAAGAGGTGGAGTAGTGTTATTTAACCATATTTGAAAGTGGTAAATGGTTGTTTGTCACATAGGGTGACCACCTCTGTCTATATCATCATGGACACTATTTCCAGGCCTGAAATGTTCACTCACAAATTATTGCTCTCAGGGGTGTTATTTCTTTAAGTCCAATTGAAGCAAATTAAGACAACAGCACACAGAATGCATTAACTTGTCACAAGAGATCCCATGCCTGAAAATAGAGTCCTTGATGGCATGGCATGTGGTGGTCACCCTATTTACAGAGGAAATGTAAAGGCATGTGCTGCACTTGGCTGGAAATGTAGAAGCATGTATTGACATATGTGAATTAAACAACAATCTGCGTCTTCTGGAGCATAGACCTAGAAAGTATATTTAGAATAACAGATATTAGGGTTCCATCTCAATCCATGAGTATGGTGGATGCCAGAGGTCAATGAGGATGTGTTGAAGGTCACTTGAAATCTGGTATTGTTACTCAGGCTAGTAGTCAAAACTTCGGAACCACAGAAAGTGGTGAAATGCAGACGTTTTCAGAAGTTAGGCTGAAGTGGTATTCCAGACTCTGGAAAATTATGGGTATGGAGAGAATTATGGATCATAATACAGGGCAGGAATTTTAGAATAAATGGGGTGCATTGCTGGATTTGTTCTTTTAACGAAAAGCGTCTTCCATTTATTCATATAAATGGGAATTCCTCATAGTTAGTTCATGGACAGAACAAGTTGGAAATGGCGAGCAGAGATTGCCTCTCTCTCTTTCTGACTGTATAAAGTTCATGCATTATTGCAGAGAAATTCTGAGTTAAATGTATGAAGTTAAGACCCCTCAGACACAAAAAAACAGGTGCTTGCCTCTGCACTGAGCCGGCGCAGCTCATCATGATACGGCCCTAAGTTTCTCTATTACCATAGTTAAGGGCACCAACATCTCCCAGTTTAATTGGAGAGTTCACTATAGTCAAAGTATTGTTGCCTTCTTGCTGAAGCAAGTAGGTCCTGTGTAGTAGAGAGCTGTGTTTTCCCAGTCAAAGCTCTATTCTTAATGGCAGTTTCATGGGCTCATTAATATGTTCAGTGGTGGCTCCTCCGCTAAGGCGGAGGCGCGTCGATCCACATGAAAAACAAAATGATAATAGCACCATCTTATTATCAATTTATTTTTCACTACTGGCTCTAAAGGTGGGGGCGGGGCTGCCCACAGAACAGGGGGAGGAGTGGAGAGCACTTTCTAAGTGCGCATTACTTTTTGGCCGGCCGGCATGGGCCGGCCAAACAAACATGCGCACTTAGCATGTTCTCCACCCAGCTGGGTGGAAAAAATGCACAGGCTCCCACTGCCTGTCTGAGCACCGAACCATGGTGCTAAGAACCAATCACGATGCTGCTGTCATTCTGTTGACAGCAGCATTGTGATTGGCTTAGGGGAGTCTGCTTCTTGTTTCCTGCGCCGACCAAAGAGGACGGAGAAGAAACGGCGGCCGGCAGGTAAGTGCAATTTTCTTTTTTTCTTAACCCCCCTCTGCCGCACCCACTACTACTGCCTTGTAGCAGCCGCTACTGAATGTGGTGCTGAATTATATCTTGCATCTTGGCAGATTCTGTGTAAATCAGCGCACCTTTCTTTCCAGGAAAATAACTCCTCGTTCAGTCACTTATGTAACTGGCTTGTGACTGTGACATATCCACATAGGTTAATAAGAAAATGTTTTTAAAATACCCCAGTAGACAAGCTGTAATGAACCCTGTGCTTAAGAAGTGACGATGGTGATCCATTATATAAATAATTATCAATGCAAGCACTGAAAGTGCAAGCCATAGAGAGCCCCATATAAAACAGATCCTATTCAAATCACATTTCCTGCCTTTGATTTTATTTCCTAAACAAAGGTATGCAGTGGGTAAGACAGGCCTGCCTGTCAAAGGCCTCTACATCAGAGGGAGTTTGAAACCTCTTCACAGTCCCCTTTAGAATCATGTGGAGCAGGTGTTCATTGCTCACTCCCCCCTGACGTCTGCCATTGTCATTTTATCAGGGTAAGTGTATGCGCAGTATCTTCCCATGCATTGTGTGCATACTGAGTTGCATTGTATTTTGTGCTAGGCTGCCATGACTAATGCTCAGTGTTCATCACAAATTACCATGACACCATCATAACCCTGCCTTGCACGTGAAATTAAGAGCATATTCCTGTGACAAATCGTATTTGTAATTAGTAAATGAACAAGCATATCTGTCAAATTTCTAAAATCAAGATCACTACTTGTTCTTCTGAAGCTGCATCAATTGAAATATGTCAAAGTCTTCAAAGCTGCTTGAATAGTAGCTTACAGTGATATCTGGGGCTGTGTGATCCTATTCTGTGCCTGCACCAGATGCGGGAAAGGGCAGTGTGCCCATTTTCAACAAACTCGAACTGTCTACAGTGCGCGCACTAACTAAGAAAGTCTAGGAATTCATGCATAAGCTGGAGATATCACCTTTTAGAAACCCAGGAGGGGGGTATACCAACACTCTGTGTTTTCAATCCGTGGGGTCTGCAGCTCAGGCACTAATTTGTGAAGTTTTTATTTAGTATCCTTCTCCAAATGTGAAAGGGCCCAGAAGGGAACCTTGAAACAACCCCAGAGTCTGAACCATGAAATGGATGCCCCGGTGCAGAGCATATTTATGTGCATGTTTTTAAGACATTGAACTGTCGAAAGCACATAAATTTGGCTCAGGTATTCTTCAAGTCAGTGCAGAGCTACAGACAGCACAGGTCTAAAAATGGAGCACTGATTGCCTCTTTCTGTTTTCAAGCTGTGCTGTCTGCAGCTCATGCACTAACTGCATAAAGTGTTTGCACTTTAAATAGTATAATGTCTTAATAAGAGAAGCACATCTTTGATGTGTGCCAGCAAGCACATTCATGATAGGTTGTATGACGTTATAACACATGGTTTTACCACACATGCCTTTACCATGCATTTTTTACAATGCATGCATTTACCACACATCTGCCATTACCATGCAGGTAAGTATAAATAAGGTAGGTGAAATATATATACATATATATATATATATATATATATATATATACATCGAAAAAGATTTAAAGAAACAATGTTTTATATATACTCGGACAGTTTGAAACTCCTGCCATTTCCAATCTACGACGCTCCTGCTTCGTGACATTTTCATCACACAGATACTTTATCTCAAAATATGATCTCAATATGTATGCAACGAGGGAAAGTAACGCTATTATGGCAGAATATGATATTATCCTCAGGTGCACTTTTTGAAGATTGTTGCATTTTGGGAGCTGTAGTGCTGTTTTTCCAGGTCACATGACTCGATAAATGGGAGCACTTGCAAGCAATGAATTATGTCACTTACCTGTGAACAAGGCTGTATCAAGCTGAAACGCGTAAGGTGTGGAGCCGCAGGAAAACGCAATAAATGGCTGGAGATCTTCTTACCGGGCTTGGCTACTCGTTTTTTGATGTTTAATTGACGGGACTCTCCATTCCCGTTGCTGCCGGAGCCGCCCTGCAGGGTTAGGGGCCACCATTATGGAGTTTGTTTGTTGGTGTTGCTTGCACACTTGGTGGCATGACCCGCTCACCCTACGCCAAACTGAAGGACTGCCGTGGTTATTTTGGTGAGCAGAGGTGAGAAAGGGAGATGAGTGAGGGCACACCTCACTCGGACAGTTTGAAACTCCTGCCATTTCCAATCTACGACGCTGCTGCTTCGTGACATTTTCGCACACAGATACTTTATCTCAAAATGTGATCTCAATATGTATGCAACGAGGGAAAGTAACGCTATTATGGCAGAATGTGATATTATCCTCGGGTGCACTTTTTGAAGATTGTTGCATTTTGGGAGCTGTAGTGCTGTTTTTCCAGGTCACATGACTCGATAAATGGGAGCACTTGCAAGCAATGAATTATGTCACTTACCTGTGAACAAGGCTGTATCAAGCTGAAACGCGTAAGGTGTGGAGCCGCAGGAAAACGCAATACATGGCTGGAGATCTTCTTACCGGGCTTGGCTACTCGTTTTTTTGATGTTTAATTGACGGGACTCTCCATTCCCGTTGCTGCCGGAGCCGCCCTGCAGGGTTGGGGGCCACCATTATGGAGTTTGTTTGTTGGTGTTGCTTGCACACTTGGTGGCATGACCTGCTCACCCTACGCCAAACTGAAGGACTGCCGTAGTTATTTTGGCGAGCAGAGGTGAGAAAGGGAGATGAGTGAGGGCACACCTCACTCGGACAGTTTGAAACTCCTGCCATTTCCAATCTACGACGCTGCTGCTTCGTGACATTTTCGCACACAGATACTTTATCTCAAAATGTGATCTCAATATGTATGCAACGAGGGAAAGTAACGCTATTATGGCAGAATATGATATTATCCTCGGGTGCACTTTTTGAAGATTGTTGCATTTTGGGAGCTGTAGTGCTGTTTTCCAGGTCACATGACTCGATAAATGGGAGCCCTTGCAAGCAATGAATTATGTCACTTACCTGTGAACAAGGCTGTATCAAGCTGAAACGCGTAAGGTGTGGAGCCGCAGGAAAATGCAATAAATGGCTGGAGATCTTCTTACCGGGCTTGGCTACTCGTTTTTTTTATGTTTAATTGACGGGACTCTCCATTCTCGTTGCTGCCGGAGCCGCCCTGCAGGGTTGGGGGCCACCATTATGGAGTTTGTTTGTTGGTGTTGCTTGCACACTTGGTGGCATGACCCGCTCACCCTACGCCAAACTGAAGGACTGCCGTGGGTATTTTGGCGAGCAGAGGTGAGAAAGGGAGATGAGTGAGGGCACACCTCACTCGGACAGTTTGAAACTCCTGCCATTTCCAATCTACGACGCTGCTGCTTCGTGACATTTTCGCACACAGATACTTTATCTCAAAATGTGATCTCAATATGTATGCAACGAGGGAAAGTAATGCTATTATGGCAGAATATGATATTATCCTCGGGTGCACTTTTTGAAGATTGTTGCATTTTGGGAGCTGTAGTGCTGTTTTTCCAGGTCACATGACTCGATAAATGGGAGCACTTGCAAGCAATGAATTATGTCACTTACCTGTGAACAAGGCTGTATCAAGCTGAAACGCGTAAGGTGTGGAGCCGCAGGAAAACGCAATAAATGGCTGGAGATCTTCTTACCGGGCTTGGCTACTCGTTTTTTTGAAATATATATATATAAACATTGTTTCTTTAAATCTTTTTTGGGGGTGGGGGTAGACCCCCACTCCCAAATTCCCAATTTTTTTCAATACATTTATTTTATTTCTTGTGGAGGCAATACCCCAAAACCCCCATTATTGATTACCCTTAACACCCTAGGCCCCTACCAACCCAAAACCCTGAAATACCCTTACCGCCCTGCACCCCAACCCACCCCAAACCTCATAAATACCACCCTATATGCCTACCAACCCCTACACCCTAACATACCCTTATCACCCTATGCCCCTATCCAAATATAAACCCTGAAATACCTTTATCACCCTATACCTTTATCCAATCCTAAACCCTAGAATACCCTTTCCATCTAATTCCCTTACCAACCCTTACACCCTAAAAACACTTACAACCCAATGCCCTTATCCACTCCTAAACCTTTAAATACCCTTACCACCCTATACACCTACCCACCCTAAACCCTTAAATGTATATATATATATTCACTGAAAAAACAAAAGGTTACAGGGGTGTTATAGTTAGGCTCAGATTTCATTCGTATAAAACCATTGAAATTCAGCAGTTGTAGTTATCTGAGCTAACTATAACTTACACCCTGCAATGCACTGCTTATGACCTCACATATTGCATCACTCATGACATGGTCAGTGACATCATTGATGACATTTCAAATGACATCACTAATGACATCCCTGATGACATTATCCAGTGAGTGTAAGTGTTTTGTAACTGTTTCTGAGAGTTAAAGATATATAGTGAGCTACTTCGTAATTTAAATTACTATTCTTTTTGTACTACTACTGAGTGATACTGTTTCTAATATATGTCATCTGAGTGGCACTGTGACTGTCTGTATCAGGGTCGGAGTGGGTGTCTGAGTGGCTGTATGGGTGCGTGAGTGGGTGTGTGGGTGGCTGTATGGGTGAATAAGTGTGTTTGTGAGTAGCTGCATGGGTGAGTGAGTGACTGCGTGAGTGGCTGTATGGGTGAGTGAATGTGTGTGTGAGTGGCTGTATCTGTGACTGTGACTGGCTCTATGTGTGGATGGGTGTGTTTGTGAGTGGCTGTATGGGTGACTGAGTGGCTGTGTGAATGGCTCTATGGGTGAGTGACTAGGTGTGTAAGTGTATGTGTGGATAAGAGAGTGGCTGTTTGAGTGGGTATATGGGTAAGTGAGTGGGTTTTTGAGTGGCTGTTTTGCACAGTATGCATTTGTGTGAGTGGCTGTATAGATGAGTGGGTGGGTGTGTGAGTGATTGTATTGATGTTTGAATGGGTATGTAAGTGATTTGTGGATGTGTGAGTGGCAGAATGGGTGAGGGAGTAGCTCAGTTAGTAGCTGTATTGGTGAGTGAGTGGCTGTGTGAGTGGCTGTAGGGGTCTATGAGTGGGAGTGGTTTTGTGGGTATGTGAGTGGCTGTATGGATCTGTGAGTGGCCGTGTGAGTGGCTGTATGGGTAAGTGAGTGGTTGTGTGAGTGGCAGTATGAGTGAGTGAGTGTGTCAGTAGTTGTATGGGTCTGTGAATGGGTTTGTGAGGGGTAGTGTGGGTGTGCAACTGGGTGTATAAAAGGATATATGGGGGTGTGAGTGGTTCTATAGATGATGTAATCGGTGATGTAATCAGTAATGTCATTTGAGATGTCATCAATGATGTCATCAGTGATGTCACTGACCATGTCATGAGTGATATAATATGTGAGGTCATAAGCAGTGCAAGGGGCACAAGTTATCATTAGCTCAGGTAACTATAACTGCTGAATTTCAATGGTTTTGTATGAGTGAAATCTGAGACTAACTATAACATCCCTATAACTATTGTTGTTTTCTGTTAATTTCTATGGTTTTTTTAATTCTGTTTCCTAAATATAATGTCCCTGTAACCTTTGGATTATTCAGTGAATTTTAATGTTTTTTTAAATTTTATTTCCTAACTGTAACCTGTAACCTTTGAAAGGGAATGTGTGAGTGGCTGTATGGGTCTGTGAGTGGGTGTGTGAGTGACTGTATGGGTGTGCAAATGGCTGTGTATTTGGGTGTGTGAGTGCCCCTGTGGATCTGTGAGTGGGTGCATGAGTGTCTGAGTGGGTCTGCGGGTGGATGCATGAGTGTCTGAGTGGATCTGTGACTGGATGCATGAATGTGTGAGTGGGTCTGTGAGTGGGTGCATTAGTGTCTTTGAAGGTATGTGAGTGGATCAATGAGTCTCTGAGTGGGCGAGTGGGTGGGTGCGTGAGTGGGTCTGTGAGTGGTTGTGTGAGTCTCTGAGTGGGTCAGTCAGTGGGTGCATGAGTCTCTTAGTGTATCTGTGAGTGGGTGCATGAGTCTCTCAGTGGGTCTGTGAATGGGAACATGAGTGTCTGAGCAGGTCAGTGAGGGGATAGATGAGTGTCTGAATGGGTCTGTGAGAGTGTGGGAGAAACTCTGAATGGGTTTGTGAGTGGGTATGTGAGTGTCTGAGTGGTTCTGGGAGTGAGTGCGTGAGTACCTGAGTGAGCCTGTGAGTGGGTGAGTGAGTCTCAAAGTGGGTCTGTGAGTGGGTGCATGAGTATGTGTGTGAGTGGGTGTGTGAGTCTCTGAGTGGGTCTGTGAGTATGTGTGAGTCTCACAGTGGGTCTGTGAGTGGGTGCATGAGTATCTGAATGAGCCTGTGAGTGGGTGTGTGAGTCTTGGGTGGGTCTGTGAGTGGGTACATGAGTGTCTGAGTGTGTCTGTCAGTGGGTGCATGAGTCTCTGAGTGGGTCTGCGAGTGGGTGTGTGAGTGTATGAGTGGGTCTGTCAGTGGGTACGTGGAAAAAAGTAGGGGGGCACACGTGAGCTGGTCCTTGTGCCAGCTCCCCCTGTGACTGTTCTCTTGTCCAGCTTGCCTGCAGTCCCCTACCCTCTGCTGCCTTCGGTTTTGTGCCTCCACTGCTTGTTTTCTGCTTGTTTCTCTGCCTCTTCTCTCCATGCTCTTGCCCTATATTTTGACTCTTTCTGCTCATTGCCAACCTTTATTTTTCCTCTTTCTGCTCATTTTTCACCTTTATGTTGCCTCTTTCTGCTCGTTCCTCAAGTTTATTCTGCCTCTTTCTGCTCGTTTCTCAAATGTATTCTGCCTCTTGCTGCTCATTTCTCACCTTTATTTTGCATCTTTCTGCTTGTTGCTGACTTCTATTCTGCTTCTTTCTGCTCGTTTCTCACCTTTATCTTGCCTCTTTCTGCTCGTTTCTTAATTCTGCCTCTTTCTGCTCCCTTCTGACCTTTTCCGGGACCACGGTCTCAGCTGTCTCCCAGCCTCCTGTGGGAGCCTGCACTGCTGCTGCATGCAGGCTGCTTCTGAAAATGCAGCTCCCTGCATGCAGGAGCAATACTTTTCCTGTCCACGTACCTGAGGGCAGGGAAAGAGATGAAACCTCCACTTCCAGCGGACAGGAGCACTGGAGTGTTTGCTTTTGTTTGGTGAGGGCTGTCAGCTCCCGGCAAGTATAAGGAAATATCTATGTCCCAGGGGGTGGGCACCCTGGGTTATATAACGAGCCAGCCCTGGGGTGGGGGGTCCCCAGGGACATTATTTACTCCAGAAGGGGGCCCTGTGGCCCCCCTCCTTCTTTTTACATGGGCCAGCCCGGGGAGGTGGTGGTCCTCCAGGCCATATATGGCCCGGGAGGGGGGTCACAGGGCTTCCTTCCCACATGAATATTACTTCCTGCCCCAGGGAGGTGGTGGACCGTGGGGTGTGGGGGTCCACATTGCCCCACAGAATAATTCATCTTAAGCCCTGGGGAGGTGGTTTTAAGCGGCCCCCTCTAATATGAAAAAAAAGCCTGAGGAGGTGCTGGTCCCTGGGGCTCTAAGAGCCTTAGGAGGGGAGCTCTGTGCACACCCTCTTTCTTTTAATAAATGCCTCCGGTCCAGGGGCTCTAATCAAAAGAAGCGCAGGAGCCGCACTTTTTTATTTATTGCTGTGGATTTGCGGCTCCGACACATTCTCATGGCAAAATGATTTTTTTTTAAAGTACTTTTTGGTCCTGTCGGGCCCACAGGGGGACCCCAGGACAACAGTTAGGAGGTCAGGGTATTCCAACCCTGCCCACTTTTCTTTTTTGTTTTAACCAACACTTCTTGGTTGAAGTGTTGGCAGCCAATCAGATTTCAGCACGGCGACTGTCAGATCCTTGAGGTATTTGTGTCCCTATATATTAAAAAAAATTATGTCTCACAAACTACTGAACGGATTTACAACAAATAACAAAAAGGGTTCTTTCTGGACCAAGAGCTACTGCTCTGCCAAATTTGGTGTAATTCCATACAGCGGTTCGGGCTGTAGTCATGACTAAAATCTCTATGGGAGTTAACATTGGAAAAACACTTTTTTTGACCCCCCCCCTTTTTCTCGGTTCTTGCTTGATGGATCACCCTGAAACTTTCAAACATTTGAATTTTGTGAAGATTTGTCAAACAGTGCCAAAGATATAGGCAAGTAAAAAACCGCTTTTCCTATGGAAACATGATCCTAACTATAACTACCTACTGACGGCCTATTAGGTATATATATATATATATATATAGCACAATGAAACCAGGAGGCAACACGTTGTTAACAGATTGAAAAAGGCATTTCCATGCCGAAACGCGGCTCTGGGGAAACAGCTTTAAATAAAGTTTACTGCTCTACCCTCCCTAGAGGGCAAGGACTCTTTTGCAAGGAAAGGAGGTTTTTGGTATGTATATATATATTTATGCTGGGCACTTGCTTTCATTTTAAATGGATGCTATGAATTTCTTGAGTTTCTGCAAATAAAGCACTGTATTTTCATAATCTTTCACGCTGTGGTCCGTACCTGTTCTTCGCCGTTGGATGTGGTGGACCAGGAGTGTGTTTCTTCATATATATATATATATATATATATATATATATATATATATAATATATATATATATATATATATATATCCACAACGAAAATTGCCCGAAATGGAGAGGCCCACACAGGTAGTAGTATTGCCACAATTTTAATGGGGGTTGCGGCGTAGTTACAGGAGTTGAAGCCTCACAAAATATAAAAAGTCCAGCCCAACGCGTTTCATGCATCTCAGCACTTCGTCAAGGGTAAAGGGCTTACTGGCAGCAGGTAGACAATGGCAGTTTCTCAAGCATCTGACTATAAATCTTGGTCCCCGCCCACCTGGGCGTGGCCACACCGTGGCCTCATGGTCATTGTAGTGCCTGCTTGTTCCTACAGTGAGTCGCCATGTCACCGCATCATTTCACCAGATATTATTTCCAAGTGGGTCTGTGTGGCCCCAGACCTTCCAAACACCACACATTGTTACCTCCATCACAGGATACCCATCCTTCACGTTGCAGCATTTATCGGCACCGCAGCAGGACTGCATTCACAGCGAGGCACTCTCTGCGGCCCAGGCGTGGCCGCTACGAATCCACAACGAAAATCGCCTGAAATGGAGAGGCCCACACAGGTAGTAGTATTGCCACAATTTATTGGGGGTTGCGGCGTAGTTACAGGAGTTGAAGCCTCACAAAATATAAAAAGTCCAGCCCAACGCGTTTCATGCATCTCAGCACTTCGTCAAGGGTAAAGGGCATATATATATATATATATATATATATATATATATATGTATGTATGTGTATATATATATATATATCGGCGCTCTAGAAAGAATCACCAGCACTCGCGGTGGGTATAATCCTCCTTCGAATTTAACGGCACGAAATAAACAAAAACGCGTTTCAGCGGTACGCCTTCCTCAGTGTTGGCGGCCGCCGTGTTCGTGCCTCATTTTATTTACAACGTCATCACATTTAATTGGGAGTCAGGCAAAATTTAATCATGACATGTTGGAGTGGTAAATTTAAACATATAGAGATAACTCGTCACTGCGCCGCAATAAGGGACATTCATTCTCTCACTACCACCACTATCTCAGTCGTTGTTAGCTGGGATATTTACATCGTTACACACAATTTTGACATTTCAAATAGTACTCACAGTTCGTTGTTAAATATGATACTGCCCTGTATGGGCTTACAAAGCTGGATGCTAGTGACGAACTTCACCACCACAGATATCTTTTTTTGCTTAAAGAGATATCGTACACTCCTTCACCTGATGTGACATTTCAAAGAGATACTTGCAGCATATACCAAACTTAATTGCGCCCTGTATGGGCTAACAATGCTGGATGCATTGACACACAACTCGCTTGCTGTACCAACTACGCCTGCGCATGGAACAGAATTGAGCCCTGAACGGGCTGTGTCATTCTGCACAATTTACTCCACTCCCAACACTCTCATGTTATGAGATCATATCCATCGGTTACAAGTGCACCCCAAGTTCCTCTCCTATATTCAGGCCTATTGGTGACTTAGTCACCAGATCTAAAATATAACGTGATACCAATCTTCGCAACCGCCTCTCTCTGTCATCCTCTCGTATGTCACATAATGCATGGTCAATGCAAAACTATTTTAGTAAATGCCTGTTGCTGTTGTGGTATGCCTGAAAGTGCCTAGCGACAGGGTAACTTGGGTCCCTATTTTGGATCACCCGATGGTGTTCTAAAATGCGGACTTTCGCTGGGTGGATTGTGCTGCCCACATACTTAAGGCTGCAGAGGCAAGTTAGGCAATATACCACAAAGGGTGTATTACAATTCATTAATTTAGTAATACGGACCGGATCTTTGAGACCTAAAACTTTATATACGGTCACCTTGTTACTGTTGGCACAGGCCTTGCACCTGCCTGCCACAAGGGAAAAATACCTGTTATACCCTGTGTACCTCTCTGCACTCTAGGTGGTGGCATGTAGCTCTCTACCAGCTGGTCTCTAATGGAGCATGTTTTTTTAAATGTCAGTGAGGGGTAGGTCGGTAACTCTTGTCCTATTACCGTGTCAGACTTCAATATGCACCAGTTGGCCTGCATTATTTTCCTCACGTGACTCGCCGCACTGGAAAAGCTTGTTATCAGCCTGAAATTGTCATTCCTGTTGGACTTCATCTTTTTAGGTTCCTCTTTCAATAAGTCTGTTTTGGACTTGTCTGCAACTCTCTTAATAGCTTTTTTCAGGATTCCCTTCCGGTACCCTCTCACTTCAAATCTTCTAATGCTCTCAGATGCATCTCTCTGGAAATCGTCATCCCTGGTACTGTTTCTTTTCATCCGTAATAGTTCCCCATATGGGATGCTATTCTTAAGATTAATCGGATGACTGCTCTTTGCATGCAGTACTGAGTTCCCTGCCGTGGACTTTCTGAACAGTGCTGTCTGAATTTTATCATCTGCGACAAATACCCTCAGGTCCAGGAAAGTAACATCAGTCGAGCTCATCTCACTCGGAAATTTGAGGTTAAGTTCATTGGAGTTGAGGTAGTCGATGTATTGTCTGGCTGACTCTTTCGTGCCACGCCAGATCAGAAAGAGATCATCAATATAGCATCTCCACCTGACTGTGCTCCCATCCCACCTATCACAGGAGTTGGACCATGCCACCTGCTTCTCCCACCAGCCTACGAACAAGTTTGCATAGCTGAGGGCGAAGCAGGCTCCCATGGCCGTCCCTTTCACCTGCTTGTATACCTGGTCCTGAAAGATAAACATTATGTTATGCAAGCAGAAATGTAAAAACTCAACTAGCATCTCACTATGTTCCAGATATTTCAAGGGACGATTCTTGAGAAAGTATCTATTGGCCTAAATTCCATTCTCATGTACTATGCTCGTATACAAGCTAGCTACATCTATCATTAGGAAGTCTGGTTCCCACACAATTCCTTCAATGTGTTTCAGGAAATCTTTTGTATCTCTTGTATACAAAGGTAATTCAGATACAAATGGAAATAAAACATAATAAACAAATCTGGACATATTCTCCATCAAACTGCCAATAGAGGAGATTATTGGTCGTCCCGGAGGGTTCAATTTGTTCTTATGAACCTTTGGCAGGTAATAGAATGTCGGTAGGCGAGGATGCGGCGTCGATAGGAAAGTAAATTCCTCCGTTGAGAGCATCCCCCTTGCTTGCCATTTTGAGATCTGCTGTTCAATCAATCAATAAAGCTTTATTCGATTTCTTAAATAAGAAAATCATAAAAGCAGGTAAAAAAGACATACAACATGATTATCAAACCAAAATATTTTAAAATAACAAATATACAAATTTCAGAAATCAATTATTTGCGTAGTCAGCACTCCATTCTCCTTATCAAGCTCTTAGCAGGCTCACATCAAAATAGTTTTCCTACATTTAAAAATATTTTTTTAAAAACACAATTATAGAGGTAATAAAAATTTCATTTTCTAAAAGTTGTAAGACCAATAGTGCGGGACGACATTGTCTAAGGCTGAGGGTTCTTAAAATCGGGAGGGTCCACCTCCTCCTCTGCACAGAATAAAATTTACAGAAAAAAAATACATGCAATGTTGACTGTTGGGATAGGTCATCACATGGACATTTACACATCGGTCTTGACCAATCGTTCAAATTAGGAAAACTAATTGTTCTATGTATGATGCCTAATCTAAAACAAGTTAACAGAAATCTGTCATAGCCACCTTCAATGTTCCTTAATTATGGCTGGATACTATGTGTGGTCAGCATAAGTTGATGTGCTTGTACAGTTGATTTTGCCATTTCGGTGGCAGTTCTATTTGATTCCAGTAAAGACAGGCATCTACTTTTTAGATCTTTCCTGGCTACTGCACTTAAGGTGCTAGGATCACTGTAATATTCTGGGTGACCAAGACTAATTGTAAAAATGTTTATGTAATTTAGCCACCTAATGTGCGTGGCCCCTTGTAATCTGCAACTATCATTCAAGATTTGGCGATTAAGTAGTGTTTTCTCGGTAGTCCAGATCGTATGCCACAATAGGACTGGCTGAATTTTTATGATGTCCGCTATATATGGCATGCCTAGTTCTGCGTGGCACATATGTGTAGAAGTGCTATCTGGAACTGCCAGCAAAAATCTAAAGAAGGTATTCTCAACAATCTGTAGAGAGTTAATGTCAACATGACCCCAAATGCCAGCACCATAGATGGCGATTGACACACATTTTGCCTTATAAATTTGCAACAATTCTACTGGTGGGCGTCTGCCCAATTTTCCGCTAAAATTGGATAAGTCTGCCGTTGCCTTCATAAACAGTAATCTCCTGGCTTTGACTACTTGGGTCCAAGTCCCTAGTTGGTCAAACAGAATCCCTAAATAAGAGAAAGTTTTAGAGCATTCAATCCTTTTATTGTCACTATAAATGTCTCTGCTCTTATTGCTGCCTGCTCCAACTTTCATAATGAATGTTTTTGAGGAGTTAACAGTGAGACCCAGATTAGACATAAACGAAGCAAAGCTTGACACTACCCTTTGAAGACCGAGCGGAGTACGCGCCATAAGGACTGCGTCATCCGCGTACAAAAGTATAGGGCGTTTGTCAATTATCGGCAGGTCCTGGCACTCCTTCGCCAATGCCCGTCCCAGATCGTTTATGTAAAGGGTAAAGAGGAAAGGTGCAAGGACACAGCCTTGTCTCACTCCTCTCATTATGCTAAATGGCGATGTGCATTCCCCTCCTGCCCCATATCGAACACTTGCCTTCGCCCCCAAATAGAGTTGCATCATGAAGTGTATGAGTGACTTATCCATCCCCATTCCTTCTAAAATCTTCCATAACTTGTCGTGGATAACGCAGTCGAAGGCTGCGGTTAGATCGACGAATGCCAAATATAACCTGCCCCTTTTTGCCTTAGTGTACTTGCCCAAGAGAATGTTTAAGTTGAGACCCTGATCCACGGTGCCCAGACCCTTACGGAAGCCAAATTGAATATCAGAAACAATCGAGTTCTCATCTGCCCAATCCTGTAATCTAGTTAAAATGGCTCCACCCACAACTTTGACCATCGAGTCTAACAGTGAAATAGGTCTATAACATGCGGGGTTCTCCCTATCACCTATTTTGAAATTGGGAACCAGTTTCGATTCTGGCCAAGTCGGTAAGAAACGAGTAGAGCAACTAGCATTAATTACTTGTGTTAAAAGTGGTCCCCAGAGTGAGATATTAGATTTAAAAAGATCTACGGGAATGCCGTCAGGACCAGGCGCTTACCCTCCCAAACTTGTCATGATAGCCTCGTTAACCTCAGCAAGGTCAAAATGTATATCAATTTGATGGCTCCTGGGTGGTAAATCTAGTGTGTCAGGTGTGTCAGCTTCTCCCAGTGCATCGCGAAGTGGTTTGTTATACAATTTGGAATAATGATCAACCCATTCGGCCTCGCTGATAGCTATCTCAATCGTCGGTATATCACTGTTAACCAGAAAAGGGGCATTTACAGCCTTCCAAAAGGTGGAGTTATCCCTGGTTACTGAGGCTACATGTAGGGTGGACCAAGCTTCTTCTTTTAATGCACGTTTTCGTTCTTTTAATGCACACCTATATTCCCTTCTGGCCTCTTTAATTTCTTCCCTGTTTTTAGCATTTTTATGTAGGACATGTTTCAGTTTAGAATAGGCCTTGGGGCATTTAGAGTCAAACCACCCTTTTTCTTTAGTAATCGTTTTTATTCATCACAAAAAGGGCTTTTTTAATACGGCTCGATATGATGTAAAATTTTTCTATAATATCATTATGAGGGGTTGTCTCATCAAGACAGGCAAGAAAGGCAGTTTCACAATTAACCAAAGCCTTTCTTAAAAACTCTTGAGGGTCCACGTTGGTCCAGCGAAGCGAATATCCATTTAGCCTACTCAGGGATATATTATCGACAATGTGGGTTGAGCTATCCCTTATGTTTATCGTATCGCTCTGCACTGATAGAACTACACTTAGTGGAAAATGGTCGCTCAGGGGATTTGTGTGGGTACAAAAATCCTGAGATCTAGAGGAATGTCTACTTGACATTAAAATATAATCTATAGTTGAGAACATGCCACAACCATTAAAAGTGGGGCTAAAAGAGATAGGTGGAGAACATAGATTATTTACAAATCCTAAATCAACATTAAAAATTATTTCATTTGAAAGATCCCCATACATTGTATGCGGGAAGTGTGAAAAACTGTTAGCTTCATCAGTCGAGATTCCACAAACATCCCCTTCGCCGTATTGACACAGTGCAGAATTAAAATCCCCTCCCCAAATGATAAGTACATCTTTTGTTTTGGTGGCCTGCAAACTGTTTAGATGGTTACTTATTTTCCTTAATACCCCCTCAATCAGATCATGTGATACATTATTATCAAAATTCAATAAGGCGATACAAAGTGATTTATCAACATCGATAGTAATGAGTTGGAAATCTATCTGTGACTTCCAATACAATTTTGCTTGCATTCACACAGTTTGATATAAAAGTGCAAAGATCTCCTGTGGGTCGATGCAACTGCCGGCGTATGATAGGTTTTGTAGCCATTGATGTGAATTGGCTCCTCCACACAAGTTTCCTGCAGACTAACTATATCAAACTTCCCAACAAAGTCCGACCATGACTGATTATTTATCTTTGATTTTAAGCCTGCGACATTCCAGAACATTAAATGACAGTGGTCTTTCCTATTTCGTCCTTTGAACTTCTCAGCCTTGGCATCAACAGAAGGTATGCCAAGGTCAGAAGGTCAGGACGCTCCAATTGGCTTTTTGTAACCAAGAGGCCCGGACCATTTCGGAACTACCTGACCAACAAGTCTCGTCCCCAGCTAAAGCCACCTTCTCTACTTATGATGCAATATCACTGTTGGACTCCTTGGCTGCTCTGTCTTCTCTTAAATCAGGTTTCCCTAATGATCCATGTCCTGCCAAACTGATGGCCAGCGCAGCCACTGTTATCAACCCGCCCTTGAATCAGCTGATTAATACCTCACTGACACTGGCCTTTGTTCCAACAGATTGGAAACAGGCATTGCTCATTCCACTTATCAAAAAGACGACTCTAGATGCCAACCTTCCAGCCAGTTATCGCTCGATTTCTCTGCTCCCAGCCATTGCCAAAGTATGTGAGAAAATGGTTAATAAGCAGTTGACAGCTTTTATTGAACAACATGGCTTGCTGCATCCTGCTCAATCGGGCTTCAGGGCCTCCTACAGTACAGAATCAGCCCTGGTGGAAGTCACAGAAGCGATCCGTGAAACCTTGGATGTGGGGGGCAGGGCAGCTTTGGTCCTGTTGAACCTTTCCGCTGCTTTTGATACTGTCCCCCATTTGCTCCTTTTAGCCCGTTTGCAGAGAATAGGTATCATGGGTGCTGCTTGTCAATGGCTGACATCCTTCTTAGAAGGCAGGACCCAATGTGTCTGGATTCCCCCCTTCACGTCCACCTCCCAGGTTCTTCAGACGGGGGTTCCGCAAGGGTCGGTCTTGAGCCCTCTTTTGTTCAATATTTATTTGACTCCTCTCATTCAGTTGGCAGAGGAGCTGGGTGCGAAGGTTGTTGCTTATGCTGACGACACCCAGCGCCTGTTTACTTGGAAAAAACATGAAACCTCAACTGCTCATGTCAAAATGTGTTTGGCTGCAGTGTTTAACTGGCTCACATCCGCTCAGCTGAAATGTAACGAAGATAAAACCAAGATGTTGTTCTTCGGTGAGTTCCCCCCTCTATTTTGGCATCCTTTTTGGCCGGATGAGTCACCTCAGCCCCTTCCCTCTGGTCGCCCAGTAAAAAATCTTGGGATCTGGTTTGATGAGAAACTCAGCTTTTGTAACCAAATCAGTAAACTGACGGGTACCTGTTTTGGTATCCTGAAACTTCTCAAAAAATTCCTACCCTTATTGCCCCCAGCAGCAAAAGAAACGGTCATCCGAGCCCTTGTTACCTCCCGCATTGACTATGCGAACGTCTTGTATGTGGGCCTTCCAGGCTATCTAATGCACAGACTTCAAGTGGCCCAAAATGCTGCCGCCTGCCTGCTTTTTGATCTCCCCAAACGTACCAGTGTTAAGCAATATTTGCGCAAACTGCATTGGTTACCGGTAAAGACTAGGATCACTTTTAAGGCTTTGGTAACAGCTCATGCTGCGCTCTATGAGTACGGCCCCTTTATCTCAGGAAACGTTTTTCATTCTACACCCCTGGTAGGCATCTGCGTTCTTCTAATATGTGTTTGGCCACCATTCCCAGATTTCGCCTGAAAAGAAAGGGTGGCAGTTCCTTGGCCTATTTGGCAGCTATGACCTGGAACTCCCTCCCTGCCGACTTGCGCAGCCTTCAGAACATCACTCATTTTAGAAAAAAACTTTAAACCTTCCTTTTCAATTGAGTTGCCTCTTTGCCTCCTCTTTCCTCTTTTATTAATTTTTGTGTGACTCTTGGGCTCTTTTTCCCTCAGCCGATGGCACCGTGATGTTATCAAGTGGAGAATAAGTGCTTAAAGGCCTACCGGATGCTAAGGATAGTGAGGGGTAGGGAGTAGGAGGTTTTACAATCGACTCATGTTGGTCCCTGTTATGGGGAACCCCCGTGGAATTTGTCTGATTAGAGGTTGCTATACATGTGGATTGGGTATGTATCTGACTACTACTACCTAGATGACCCGGGCTGTCGTTGTTTATTGTAGCCGGTTTTTTGACAGTTAACTGGCAGTTGTCCATGCATCTAGATAGGGTTTCTTCCAAGATACCGACTCTTCTAGTTAAGTTGGTTAAGGTATCTCTGAGGTAATCGTCTAGTGCATCTAATTTGGCATTTAACTTAGAAAGATCGCTCTGCATACAAGGATTCCTACTAGATAGAGATTTTTCCTTACTACTATGCTTGTGAGGTGGTTGGGGTTTACCCTTTTTAGGTGGCTTTTTGCATGGTTTAGGGGGTATCACCCTTGGCTCTGGTGTTAATTCCTCTATTGAATTTGGGAGGGTGTCTGGATTTCTTGGGCGCTTCGTGGGCGGTTGGGAATCGCTCTCCTGGTCGCTCACTGAGATGTGCTCAGAAATATTCAGTATGCAACCGTTTGAGTTCAACTGTCTACTATGCACTTCTAGTGGGGGGGCACATGTACCCTGAGCAACCTCCCCTGTGTTTAATCCTTGACGGAGACCTGTTTTTTCTGGGTTCATGGCCTCTTTGACAGAAATAATCTGCTGTTCAATTGCCCCCATAGCCCCCGTTAAGTAATTCAGCAAAGTCAATCGAGGGCCTCCCCCCGACTTAGGCTGTGTTTTAGCCTGAGGAATTATCGCTTTCCTCTTACCCATTGTGCCGAACAGTTACTATAAAAAACAGAGCTGATTTTATACTCTGAATTCTTTATCAGTCTCTATCAGTCTTAATCAATGAGTATGATATATTCTCAGGGCTTTGTAGCGACTGCTCATACAATGACCTATACAGTGCTAACAGTATGAATATATTTTGCTGGCCCACCACAAGATAATCTAAGAAATTATCCAGTTAAGACAAAGTCCCAGACTCAAAGCAGTCATATATGCGGGTGAGCAAAAAGCTTGCTTGCAGGAAGGACTCACCCCCACACAGATGGAACTATATGTCGTGAAATCACTGATCCTCCAAGAAACAAAATCCACGAGCGGGGGCCCAGCCCGGCCTCTGCCGGCCTATGACGGGCTAAGACGGGCCCGTCTTGGCCCGGTGAGCCCGGGCACGCCCCGCACGCGTCCCGCGCTGCGGGACCGAGTCCGAGGTTATATGGCATTACTCCGCCTCCAGGGGCCTGGAATAAAGTGCTCCGTGCGAGTAGGGCAAGGGACAGGCAACAAAGTCCAAGGTGCCTGTGCAGATCAGCTGTTCATATTCTCTTATGCTGTTCATGTATTCATTGATCATGATTAGTGAGTAATTCTCTCGATTATTAAGTTGGTGGTTTGCCTCCTTGCAGTAGTTTTCTCAGGTCTGCAACACCACATTACCGCCCTTGTCTGAGGGCTTGATCACAATTGATTCGTCTGCCTCCAGATTCTTTAGTGCCTGTCTTTGCGCATATGTAAGATTCCACGGATCTTTAAATGTATCTTTGTCCTCCCGCAGCTTCAGAAGATCTTGATTAACTCTATCCACAAATATATCAATTGCATCAATAGGTGTTTGGGGATAGAATTTAGAGATTGGTTTGAAAGGACTCGCTGGTTGGGATTGTGTGAACTCAAGATGGGCAATACGGTCCATGTCGTCCAGACGTGTGTCATTCAGCTGGGACCCGCTGCTGCCAAGTTCTTCCAGGACAGCTAGCATGTCCAAATCGTTCCCACTCAGGATATCTGATCCTGTTGGTGTTGCTTCTGTGGTCCCTGGTTTAGATTCCAAACCTTTCAATTTAAAGAATTTAACTAACTTTATCTTCCTAACAAATTTAAGAATAGCATCCCATATGGGGAACTATTACGGATTAAAAGAAACAGTACCAGGGATGACGATTTCCAGAGAGATGCTTCTGAGAGCATTAGAAGATTTGAAGTGAGAGTGTACCGTAAGGGAATCCTGAAAAAAGCTATTAAGAGAGTTGCAGACAAATCCAAAACAGACTTATTGAAAGAGGAACCTAAAAAGGTGCAGTCCGACAGGAATGACAATTTCAGGCTGATAACAAGCTTTTCCAGTGCGGCGAATAACGTGAGGAAAATAAAGCAGGCCAACTGGCGCATATTGAAGTCTGACACTGTAATAGGACAAGGCTTACCGACTTACCCCTCACTGACATTTAGAAAAACACGCTCCATTAGAGACCAGCTGGTAGAGAGCTACATGCCACCATCTAGAGTGCAGAGAGGTATACAGGGTATAACAGGTTTTTTCCCTTGTGGCAGGTACAAGGCCTGTGCCAACAGTAACAAGGTGACCGTATATAAAGTTTTAGGTCTCAAAGATCCGGTCAGTATTACTAAATTTATGAATTGTAATACACCCTTTGTGGTATATTGCCTAACTTGCCCGTGCGGCCTTAAGTATGTGGGCAGCACAATCCACCCAGCGAAAGTCCGCAATTTAGAACACCAGCGGGCGATCCAAAATAGGGACCCAAGTTACCTTGTCGCTAGGCACTTTCAGGCATACCACAACAGCAACATGCATTTACTTAAATACATTTGCATTGACCATGTATTACTTGACATATGAGGGGGTGACAGAGAGAAGCGGTTGCGAAGATTGGAATCGCGTTATATTTTAGATATGGTGACTAAGTCACCAACAGGCCTGATTTTGGGAGAGGAACATTGGGCTGCACTTGTAAATATGGTAATAGGGAGCAGGCAGGGCTATTAGCCAATGGATATGATCTCGTAACATGAGAGTATTGGCAGTGGAGTAAATAGCGCAGAATGACATGGCCCATTCAGGGCTCAATTCTGTTCCATGCGCAGGCATAGTTGGTACAGCAGGCGAGTTGTGTGTCATTGCATCCAGCATTGTTAGCCCATACTGGGCGCAATTAAGGTTTGTATACGCTGCAAGTATCTCTTTGAAATGTCACATCCAGGTGAAGGAGTGTACAATATCTGTTTATGCAAAAAAGAGATATCTGTGGTGGTGAAGTTCATCACTAGCATCCAGCTTTGGGGGCCCATACAGGGCGGTATCATATTTGACAACGAACTACAAGTACTATTTGAAATGTCAAAATTGTGTGTAACGATGTAAATATCCCAGCTATCAACGACTGAGATAGTGGTGGTAGTGAGAGAAGTAATTTCCCTTATTGCGGGCGCAGTGACGAGTTATCTCTATATGTTGAAATTTACCACTCCAACATGGCGTGATTCAATTTTGCCTGGCTCCCAATTAAATGTGATGACGTTGTAAATAAAATGAGGCGCAAACGCGGCGGCCGCCAACACTGAGAAAGGCGTACCGCTGAAACGTGTTTGTTGTTTATTTCGTGCCATTAAATCCATAGGAGGATTATACCCCCGCGAGTGCTGGTGATTCATTCTGGAGCACCGATATTGACAGCGAGACTGCCCTCGCATACCGTGCAGCGGCTAGCGAGTGCGGGAGCACTGGCAGACTTGGAGCTGGATATACCTATATTATATATATATATATATATATATATATATATATATATATATATATATATATATGAGACTCACCATGCGTGGTAAAGGGATGCATGTTAGAGGGCACCAAAAATTGGATGTGTGGTAAATGCATGTGTGGTAAAAGCTGCGTGGTAAAAGCATTGTGTGGCTAAAACATTGTTGTAAAGGATGTTTCCCTTCATAATACAACCCTAAAAGTATATAAGGCAAAGCGACCCTACTAGCGCTCGCATTTAAAAGGTTCCTCATTTCATCTTTTGTGTTTATTTACTTTGCCCTATTGCATACCTATAACAAAATTCAGAACATGTACATTCTGTTGGCACCAGGTGTTCAACAACAAATCTAAATCATCAAGTACTGACTTTTCAGGAACTGTACCAAGCCACAAATGGAAAAACTTAATTATTTGGAGCCTATATTATTTTGGAGATCTGTGCTTTCAATGTTAAAATCAAACGCTACAAATGACAGAATGCAAAGTGTTGTTAGCTACAATGCCATGACTGGTTGAACCTGTGACACCGGGTCAAACAGCAGCAATGCTTAAAATAGCTCTTTCATTTAATTAAATTAAGACAAAAGAGTCAAGTTTGGCATTTTCATTGCAGAGATGAATTTTGAAATGAGGGTCGTGATTTTATGCTATTGACTTCCAGGAAAGTGCGTTGCAAAGCAATTTGTTTAAAATGTGACCATTTTTACAACTGTTTTCCTACCAGAAAGGACAGTTGTCCATGCAAAGATTTATTTGTGTTGTAATGAATGTTCCTTTTAATTTTTTTCCCCTGTGTGGGGCAGTGAATGGTCTTTTTGCACTGCTGCCAAGACAATGTGCTTCAAAGGCATGTGACAAATCTTTAAAAAAGTAAGGGGCATATTATCAAGAACGGCGTTAAAAATTATCGCAGGTTTAGCGGCAGAAAACTGCCGCTAAAGCGGCGATAATGGGCTTGATAATATGCCCTTGAGAATTCCAATAGAAGTCCATGTTCTGGTGTGAACATGGGCTTCTATTGGAATTCTCCAGGAGCATATTATCAAGCCCATTATCGCCGCTTTAGCGGCAGTTTTCTGCCACTAAACCGCGATAATTTTAACGCCGTTCTTGATAATATGCCCCTAAGTGAGATACCAGAATCAGTGGTATTTGCCAGAGGTGAAATTACTCAACCTTTAACCCAAGATGACACCACAGGGTTCACCCTTTGTCCAACCCTAAAACCCTCGGCAGTCACCTATTACGGAGCCAATAGGGTGAAGGAAGGACTCGGAGTGGGCACTGCATAAAGTTATCAGATCGCTTAGCATGTATTGTATTGTAGAGCAATTACATGTCTATATAACTTACTACCCCTAACAAGGTGTTGAAGTGTTTTACGCAGGGCAGCACTCTGCTCCAGGAGCCCAAGGTAAGTGGTTAATCCCGTGGTTATGGTTATTGTTCATATTGGATTTATTCTTGTTCTTTCAAGGAGACCATTCCATGAATTTACGCCAGTGCCTTTGAGGTGGATTAAAATTACTAGCTTTTAGGAATGATTATTAGTGGAGGGTTTGTGAGTTCATGTAAATGGTCAGTGGGGTTAGTGGATGAGTTAGAGCAGATTGCATATTAGGTATTGCTAAATAGCAAGGGGTGAATTTCAAAGAAAGACAAGTTGTAATGTTTGTGATGAGATGTAGGCAATTTGTACACATACAATAATAGAGATTAAGGCAAACATACACACAATTTAGAGTAGTCTGTCCTCATAGAGGAGGCATGCAAAGGATGGAAATAAGGAGAGTGCCTTTCAAAGAAAACAAAGGAGAGTCGACATTCTGAGGATTTAAGTCAAGCTCTAAAGTTTCATGCAGGGTTTTAGGCACATAGGGGTATATTCACAAGAACGTGTGATAACTACCGCAAGAGTAGCGTAACGCAACTTCCAATAACGCAGCCTATCACAGGAAAATAACCCCTTGTCAACGTGAGATTCACAACAAGGCGGTAGCATGCGATACTCACCAGATAACGCGTCAAATGCCAGGGTGTAAATCAACACAACGCCCAAAAAATGCGAAACCCGAACGCGAGAAATCGTGCGATGAGGCCAATCGCGGTACAAAAAGCTGGCCTGCAACTCCCACGCGTCTGGCGGGCTATTGCACCATAAAAACCACAGGCACAACACACCAGAAACAAGCCAAAGCACGTAGCAACATCCATGCACCCTGACCAAGCGCAGAGGGCAACGCGAACCCCACAACCCCCACAGACCACCAGCAAGGAACAAGTGGGTCGGGGAAGGCCAAGGAGAAAATGGAGAGGAAGACGGGGTGCAGACCGCAGGAAAACAAGACCAAGGCCACAGAGGCGACAGAACAGTACCAGCAAATGACACACAAGCAGACCGCCTGGAATGCAGTCGCAGAGCCCAGGAGGCCAATCCAGGAGGCCAAGAGGCTCCGCCAGGACGTGACAACCTAAACCAGGCACAAACCCGCTGCCAACAGGAAGGCAGCAACGGCGACAGGAGGTGGCAGTCCAGCGAGACAGGAGGAGCAGGAGGAAAGCCAGGCCACAGTCATCAGTGTGGAGAGGGTGCAAGGAGTAGGGAGTACGGACACAGCTCGACAGGACCTGACACAACAACAACAGGGTGAGGATCCAACAGGGACTGGGGGGACGGGGGGTGATGGGCACAATGCCACACATGCACAATGAGGTGTAGCACACTGCACACCCACAATTTCCCAGGGACATGTCCCCCATCCCCGTGGCACACTGCAGCACACACACATAGCAATCACAGCACATACCATGACAATGTGGCACAAAGTGCAACACCCACACTGCAGAACAGGGGACACAACTGGGTCTACCCAGGCGCAGAAACAGAACAATCACATTGGACAGAGCAGGGAACTGTGAGATGCACATCTACCCCTACAAACCCACATCAGCCATGTAGGCCAAATGTACACTGCCCCAACTCAAATAGCCACCACCGCCCAAACAGTCACAATGTACATTGTCACACAGTCTGCATGTCGACAAGAACAAGGCGCCAACACAATGCCAACATGCACCTCCCCTTCACAATGCAGAGGGACAAACAACACCTCCAGCAGGTCTGAACAGACAACCCATCAGTGATGCCCGAGATGAACACCACACCCCCGACCCCGATGCCCAACAACAGCCCATGGACATCCCACACAACCCACCACCAGGACCAGGGCAGACAAGCTACTCAGAGGAGAACCCAGACTCTGCAACAGACCACACAGCATGAAGCACCCGCAATCACGGCTGCCTCACAACACCTCACACACCCACACATGGCACCCCAATGCCAGGTGACTGAACGCCAAAAGGAGGTGGCCCAACAGGTGAGGGTGTTGCCTAACCCATGGAATGCAAAGTAGAACACATACGTGGGTGTCCAATACCCTTCAGGGACAACCTACACCCCACAAAGGAGACCCACACCTCCACAGAGACACATGCACATATCATGTTGAACTGGCTACGGGCACGTGCGCCCGGCCCCTTTATTGGCAGGGCCACATGTACAGTGACGCCTGTGCTGGATGTGTGTGGGGTGAGTATAAGCCAGCCCGCACGGAGTGCTTGGTGCTGCCAACAACCTGAACAGTGGACACCAGTGTAATGGAAACAGAAAACACCAGCATAACAGAGTCAATTGCAGAGCAACATGGAGGGATCCGGAGTAAGGACAGAGGCCACCCAATATTCAGTCTGGACGTTCCGTGAGTTGCAGTGCACTGAGGTAGGGGCACCAGAGAAGAGCGCACTCATGTGAAGGAATTGCTAGGATTGTGTCCCTTCGGGTTGGTCCTGATGCAGATGCAGTGGGGTGTTGTACACCTGCATCAACTTCCTCATCAATGTCCCAGGTCTCCCACACTGCCTGAGGTGACAGTTACGTCCGCAGTCCGCAGCGCAATACCCAGTATCAGATCCTGGTGTGTAGCTTGACTACCGCCACCAGTCTGCATTCCTGCCTTGGGGCTGCTGCCACCTGCCCTCCCATTGTCTGTGCCTTCTCCCGTCCACACTCTTGACACATCCTCCTCCTCATGGTCCCAGGTCTTCCCCACTGCATGAGGTGACATTGCTGCGCAACCTCACAACAGCACAAAACTCAATCAGTAACGGACAATGGCTTGCGGTGCACTGAGTCACTGGCACCTGGAGTGCTGAGCAGGGCAGCAGGCCGATGATGGCATCCACGACAGGTCTGGGCAACTCCATAGTTCTGTCAGGACCACCCTTTCGACTCTGGCAGATGGCGGTTGGAGGTGGTCCTTGCCGTGGTGGCGTGTGCCTCCTGCGGTGATGTGACATCCGGGCCGGTCAAGACTCGATGCCATGTGTGGGCCCTTGTGGCCCGCAGTTGGGGCCGGAGGAGGCGGACAGCGCAGAGCCACAGAAACATGGCGTTGATGACCCCAAGACCATCGCTACAGAGGCCATTCAATGTCTCAGAAGAAGGGGTCCCAGGCCTGAGCAGCACAGAGTTTGTGGCCCCGGATGCACTGCGGCCGGCACAGGCACCCAGCCATGGGACGGTGACTTGCGGTGCAATCAGATGGGCCATGCGACCTGAGCGGGTCCCCATCAATGTCTGAGGTGTATGTTGCGGAGGGTTGCGGGGGATAGTGGAAGGTGTCCTCCAGGGCATGATGCGGAAGGTCTGATGTTATCCAGAAGCAGCAAATTGAGGAGTGGAAAGCGCAAGCCTCGTTGTCACCAACAATTCGGTATCAGCTACATGAGGATGAAAACTAGCCCCTATTCCATAGACTCAAACACCCCCAATGTACGACCAGTGAGTGTCCATGTATGTTGGGGAACAAACTCAGTGGCACAGGTGGTGTGAGGGCATGCAGTCTGCGATGATGCCGGTACACAGATGTGAACTCCGACATTGCCAAATCAAGGCTCTGTGACCTACTGGGCCACAGTGTAGGCCAGAGGCAGCGGTCAGCATGGGCCCACAGCCACCTGGCGTTGGCTCACGAAGCACAGAGTTAGAGAAACACTGGCAGTTGTCAGTAGTGTTCAATCACCTCCGTGACGATGATCCTGTTCCCTCCGGCCTGCAACGCATCATCCTCTTACGCCCCTCCGTGCGTGCGAAGACATGTATTCAGCCATTTGAATTACCGATGTTCAGTTCCAATTCTGGGATCCCACTCGAGCGCAGCGTAGGCCGAGGACAGTGGTCCGCGTAGGCCCAAAGACACGTGTCCTGTGCTTGTGATGCATTCGTTTGCTTCACTGATAGCAGGGAGTTTGGTGATATCACCCCTGCAGTAGACATCCGGTCACTGCCATGGTGTAATCAAGACTCAGTTCCAAATGTGTGACCTACCTGACCGTGGTGTAGGCCTGAGGCAGCAGTCAGCACGGCCCATTCACCAAGTGTCGCCGGCATAGGTTGGATGGCCCCACTGGCCTGCGTAGTTCAGGTTCAGTGGCACCACGTGTAGCCGGCTGGCGTTGAACAGGGTTAGTGGCACCACGTGTAGCTGGCTGGCGTTGAACAGGGTTAGTGGCACAACGTGTAACCGGCTGGCGTTGAACAGGGTTAGTGGCACCAGGTGTCGCAAGAAGCCCATATGGAACTATGCCTCACTGATCGGGGGGCGTCTGGTGCTGTGGCCGCTGGCCCGGATCTGGGGTCACTGCCATTCATGACTCAGGACACAGTTTCACATGTGGGACCTGCTGGTCCGAGGGGTGGGCCGTAGGCGGCAGTGCAGTACGTCAACTAGAAAGGACTGAAGCGGGCCTGTGTCGTGGAGGCCTGGTGGTCTGAGCTGACTGCCAAGTTCGCAGGACTCGGGCTTGGAGCTTGCGCCGGAACGTGGTGGGCCCTCCTTGACACACGCCGGTGTCGGAAGGTGATCAGTGTGGCCTGGCTGCGCAGGGGCGGGCCTGATGTGTTCGTGGTCCAGCGTGCCGGGTTCCGGCAGGCGCACTGCATCGCAGGCAACTCGGCTCACGTGGACGGCGTCGGCCTCGTGGCGGGGTGGGAGGCGCTGCCCTGGCAGAGACGTTGGTCTTTCCGGAAGGGGACCACGCCCAGGCCTACGTGGTTTTTATTCACACCCCTACACTGGCGTGGCGTACGGCGGGCCATCCCACTCCGCTGACGCTTAGGGGGGGCGTAACAGGCAACATTTCCGCGAGGTCCCCCACTGGCTGTGGTGACATGGTGGCGTCCACTGTCCACTACACTCCATACGCAAGCGGTGTATGTCGCCATGGATATGGGTGTGTTCTGCATACTGCGAGGTGTCCAGCACATCTCCGGCACTGTTGGCATTGTGTACTTTCCCAATCATGGTTCGACTGCATCCTTCCCACATGCCTGGGTGCCACCTCTCCCCACATTCGGCTAGTATGTGGCTGAGGTGCCATGCCATTGCTGGCTCATGTTCAGGGCTTGCCCATGTGGACATTGTAAGTTGTTCTGTCGTGTCTGGTGGGTGGGCATATTGTTGTGCCTGTTGTATGTGATTTTGTGACGTGTGCATTGCCAGAGTTGTGAGTTGCATGGTTGTGGTGTTGAGGTGTGTGGGATGTTCATTTGTATATTGCCAAGGGGCTGTACATTTGCCTTGTTGCCATCCTGGGAAAGCTGGTTGATGATGGACTGTCGGAGGATGAAGGTATCATGCACACTGGCTGTGTATTTGGAGGCGACATTGTTGGGTGTTCCACGGTGTTCTGTTGTTGCCTGCACATTGGTGTGAGACGTGTGCTTCCTGTTGTGGTGATTGTGTGCGGTGTCACCAGGGGGCACAGGTAGTACATGTGTGCTGTGTGTTGCCCCCAACATGTGCGTGCATCCTGCTATGGCGTATGGTCCTTGCTTGGTCTCCAGCGGATCCTGCACCTTGTGTTGTACGTATGGGGACTGGGGTACCAGGTTGATGGTGATGTCCAGGACAGGTGTGGGGGACTTGTATGTGGCTGGCTGTGAGACTCCTCCGACTCTGGTGGGTGTTGGATGGGGGTCCCAGGGGCCAACAGGTGCAGCCACGCCATCAGCTTTGTGTGGGGTGGGATGTTGGTTGTCTGCTGTGTTGTTGCCGTAGGCCTGTTAGGCGATGATGGTCAGGATGCGTAGGTTGGTTGTCCCTTTCAGCCTGTAGTGGAAGGTGACATTGTCAGATGTTGGGTCTGTGCGGCTGGTACGTTTTCTGGGGTTCCGCTGTCTTTGCCTGCGCTGCGTCTGTGGTGGTCCGGGGGGGGTGTTCCGGGTGTGGGATGAGGTCCTGGGGGTGGTGTCGGTGGGTGTTGTGGCCCTCTTGGGTGTCCAGGCCGCATGATGGGTGGCTCCATGGCATCTGCTGCCCTTCGGATTTGGCCCTGGGCTGTGCTCCCTTTTGTGGTGCTGGCTGCCGTCCGACTTTACACCAGGTCAGAGCAGGTGTAGATTTCCTGGTGCTAACGTGCCTTATCGCCTGTTTTGTGTTTTTATCGCGGATGTGGCTGGTCGTTGTGAATGTTGAGGTGTGCTGTTGTCTCTGCTTTTGTCACGGGAACGCCTACTCTGCATCTCATTAGCGATATTTGTGCGGGTCCTCTGTGGCAATGTTTTTTGCGGCTGCTATCGCGGGTAAACTGGTGCTGTGTGCTGTTAACACTGGCTTGTGAATGGGGGGGTACATTTATCACGACTTTGGCTGCGATAAAGTGCCGTTAATTCGGCGATAGCTCCTTGTGAATATGCCCCATAGAGTAAACCTTTGAAGTAGGATGCACTTTGAGGATATAAAAATGTAAAAAGGAACATCTTTATTTCAATGTGAGATTGCACTGTAGTAGGCACTTTTGATTGGTTATAGAATGAGGTGAACAGTCTTTCCAATACTAGGCTACTGCTAAACTACTATGACAGCATGGACAGCTGATCAGCTCCGGAACTGGAAGTGTAAAGTAATGGCTGAGTACATATATAAGAACATATCAAGAGCTTTAGTATGCACTAGAATGACACAGTAACCTCATAATCAAAGCAACATGAGAGAATATACAGGGTAAATAATCCAAACATTGAAAGGAGATTGTGTAAATGCTGGTGCCATGTCTTCTGATGCTTACACTTAACACTTGCCTCACAAGTTCTTTGCCTAAGTACCAAAGCAAAGCATTTGGATGTCCTTTGTTTAGCATGGCCAGGGGATGAGGATAGCTTTCCAGACAGTTGAATTGCATTACCTGCATTACTGTAGCTGGAGGGAGGGGACCAAGACACTGAGGTGAGGAGGGAGAGACCAGGCTGCCTTTAGAAATTCCAATAAGTCTTTTGTTTAACAAGGAAATGCAGATCAGTCACCCTGAGCACTGCCATTTGGTGGATGGGCGGAGGAAGAGGTGTGGCTGCAGTGCGGTGTTCAAGGTCAGGACATGTTTAGGTTAGGTCTCTCTTTTGTCTCCTCCTATTTGCTGCTTCAGGAAGGATAACGGTCAGGTGCTGAGATCTCACACTTCTTTGTGTCCATGTTGTGGGGGCTCCAGCTTGAATCCAGCCACAGTGCTTCCTGCTGTGAAAAAGGATGTTTTATGAGGGTAGCCTGAGAAAGACAGTTGAAGTCTCAGCCTAGTACAGGGCTCATGGAGGAAAAGGAACAATGAATGCAGAGGACAAGGCAAGAGGTTTGGTGTGAAGGATTTCCTTTCTACTCCATGGAGTGAAATTATTTACACAGTCATGTGCAGGTAAATGGGCTACCTGTGTAAGGTACATGGAGCGATGAAGGCTTTCTGTGTTATCAACCCACCTGTATAGAACTTCCTCTTGTTGCTTCTGATCCGAAGCCAGCCATATGCCTCATCTGATTGCATGATTCCTTGTTTGGGGATAACACATACACTAGTTGAACATCAGTAGTGTAGGACTGCCGGCACTGCGTACTTTGCTCTTTTGAAAACTCTGCTTCAGAAGTCACCATTTCATAGGGTATAGGAGTTTGAATGCTTTTAAATACAACCCCCTGGAATTCTGACCTATAGAAAATGAAGGATGAAACTTAGAACATGAACTCACAGTAAAAGGTGAATGAAGCCCCTAGACATTCTGGGTCAGATATGTTTAATGCTGTTAGCCCTAAAGATAGTCCCACAAGATAAGGCAAAGATATGTTTCTTACCACTAACTCTAAGATCTTTAAGCATTTTGTGCTTGTCAGGGCATTAAAAAGAGTGCCCTGTGTTTGGTCATGGTAAAATCGCTTGGTAAAACCAAACACATTCCATTTTTAGTATGCAGTGCATAGTCTGTATTATTATCATCATGGTAGCTGCACCAGAAACCCTATAAAACATTTGTAATCCATTCCCTTCAGCACCCTTGTCCCACATGAAATGAGTGATGTTATTGTTACATTCGGGGGTTCTTATTTACTTATCTTGTAGTGAATGAAGCCTGCGAAACAACACTTGGTGAGCTACGCTTAACTGACATGAGGAGTTGAGCTTTTTGGACATACTATCCTGACTTGTGCATCAGGAGAGTACTGCCAAGGCTGTACTACATCTCTTGCATGTGGAAAAACTCAATAACTTCACAAATGAAATCATTTTAGGAATTGCATCAGCCACACATTTGTTTCAACATGGCATGTAGTACTACAGGTCAGCCAGTAATTATCAAAGAATTCCTACCAGCATCTGCTTCTTTTAAATTAATAACAATATAGTAGAGGAGTGGCTTCGCACAGCAATTAGCCCTAAAAAATCATTACTGTTAAGCCTTCTCAGCCAAAGTTGAAGCAACCTGCATATCAGTAAAGCACACAGATTAAGCAATTTGCTCACTACTCTCCCAACACAAACAGTGTGTATTTTTATGTTCTAAAGAACGGAACAGTCTAACACTGTATTAAAAATCAGAAGCTAAGTCGTGATTGTAAGACTCTCTGTTGGAAACTCTAACCCCAGGCTGTACTGAGTCTCTTTTTCTTTGGTACCATTTAAGGCACACACGCCATAGTTTTAAAGCCTATTGGAGATGGGGGAGGAAATAATTGACAATTAGCAAAAAACACAAGTTTCAGATTTGAAGTCACTGACTTTTCCAAGGAGTAATGGCATTTGTTTCCCTGTGGGACCCCAAAGTCTGGCCTGCAGGTTGGGATCGTGGAGTGAAAGAGAAAGGGAGTTGGTGGTTAAGGCAAGGCCAGCAGCAGCAATCATGACCTGTGAGTTACGACGCTCCATCAAAACCTACCATATGCTGTAGGTGATAGTAAATGTATCAAAGATGTGGTTGATGTCCCTCCCAGGTGCTGAATTCGTCACCCATTTTCTTTTCACTGTGACACCTTTTGTCCCTTTCTTACATGTGTATTCTAGCTGTAGGAACACACTGTGAAGACTGCTCATATTATGTACTCATGTGACAGGTGCACAGTGTGACCTCATGTCCATCTCTGTTACACATTTTATATTTCAGCTGTGGGAGCACAGTCGTGAGATGAAAGCACTGTGGGACTTTGTCTATTTCAGTGTGTTCAGCGGGAAGCGAGCATCCTAATGCTTCATCACATACTACACTTCACTTTGGCTCACCGCTGATTGTGGCTGATCACCCGCTTGTGCTGGGCTCAAAACGTGCACTTTGTTGTGAGAGAGATCAGGCACCTTCTTACTCACAACAGGCTGTGCCTGATTGCTCGATTGTACTGAGTTCTAAACAGGCACTTTGTTAGGAGAGAGATCAGGCACCTTCCTGCCTTCCCGAGCCTGTACCTGCTGCAGCCGAGAGACGCCGCTCGTTGATCAGGAGCGTTGCCTTGCAACACTGGGACCGCCTACCCTTCAGAAGGGGGACTGCTGCAGCGCAGCACATGCACCAACTCAGTGCGGCCCCAGGCAGACGATTGCTACATTGAGATCCCCATATATCAGGCCCCCCAGCCAGTGGTTCGCCTTGCTGGAGTCAAGCGCCTGGAGAAGGTACTGTGTACAAAGGACCAGTTTGGTCCCGGGGGACTCATTGACGATCTCCTGTGCTCATGCTTGTTGGGCACGACTTGCACTACTACTTTTCAGCCGCATAATTCACTAGCCTCTTTTTGAGGTTGGATCCAATGCAACTCGGCCAAAGTGACCTTGCATAGCCTACGAAACATGACTGTTCTCCCAACACTCCAAACCATAAAGCACTGTGTATTTACTACATATCCTCAAACAAATGATCCTACCTTGTAAAGTATTCATTCGATTTTTATCATTATGGTCTTGTTTTGTTAAGAATATAATAAGCTATTTTTACAAACCTGCGTGGAGTCTTTATGGCATGTATTCATTGTGTTACTGTGTGTGTGTGCGTGTTGCACAAATACTTTACACATTGCCTCTTTTGATAAGCCTGCCTGCTCTGTTAAAGCTACCAGAGGGTGAGCACAGGTTATCTCAGCTGTGTATCTAGCTTACCCTGACTAGAGTGGTGGTTCTGCGTGGCCTGGATGTATACCTTAGCCAACCAGAAACCCCATGTCTAACAATATATAACTGACAGGCAAAATCATACAGTCAAAATGTAAATATTTAAAGGACTCCCCAGCCATCGAACCAAAGCAGGCCTGCAAAGGAGATTCACAATGTATTCCAATTGAATGCTTAATTTACAGAAGAAAACAGCTTGTAACATGCATGCATTGTACTCTCACAATCAATAGTTTGCAACAAAATGGCTCTCATGTTCATTCCATTTGTCCCAGTGCTTACCTGGGCATCGTATTAGTCCGCTCACTCATCATCAATAGAGTGACATACTTTATCACCACAACACTTAGTTATAAGTAGTGCCTGTGCTGCACGGTATCTCTGTCACCTGCACTCATATCCACATGGTCTTCCATCATTTCTGCATGCGGTCTTCGATTTAGTGATGCTCAGTTAAAATACTTCAATGCAAGCACAGGGTCAATGACAGTGGCTCTCGAGGCACTTGGTTGTGTTGTTTAGGTACAGAGTATGAGTCACGTATGTTCATGTATTTCCTGCATGATACAAATCATCAGGGTCCTTGACAAGAAGCCAATGTTTAACCAGTTGTGGTATCTCTGCCATGCTGCTCTTGAGTAAGATAATGAAATCACCATGGTGCGGCAACAGCACAGACATGTGCCTGGGCAGGGATGCAGCATCCATTGGAGCAGCAGGTGCAGTGGCAATGGGGCACGAAGGCCTGAGGGTCCCCTTGAACACTGATTATTGTTGTATTTGACAGTTCAAACAGGGAAGAATTTCCTTCCATTCGCTAGGGCCCATGACACACAGCTATGCCTCTGTGCCTGGGCATTCGTTAATTTTTATGGTCTAGCTTGACTGTGCAGCTGTCTCCAGACAATTATGTGAGCATCACTAGAGAGGGGCTTTGGCTCCACCCACATGTTGAGAGCCAGGAGTACATGTTTTGATTGGGCAGAAGTTGTATGCTTTCACAAATAAGTGCTCAACCTCCAGCAAATGTGATCATTTTCCTTATTTATCCAACTGTCTGAGCTTGAACTCTCTGGGGCACATACATGACATTGCAATGCTATTAAAGTGTCTTAGATAACTAGATAATTTATGGTGTTTTTTTTCTCCAGTACAGATGGGAGGAGGGGAGTCATTAACCTAAATGGATTTTTAGGTCTGGCTTGACAGTGTAACTCTCACCTGATTTTAACCTACACCATATTATTCTACAGTTCTTTGTTTCCATACAAATACATTTTCCTTCCCTTGCTACTTACTTTTAATGATTCATATTACCATACATCATTACTTTAAAGCCAGACATATTGTCATTGCCAATGCTTGTTGCATTTGTGGTTCCAAAAAGTCTGCACAAACTACTATGTGGGAAAATGTAAAACACTGCTAATAGTGGCTTTTTTCTATGGGCTAACACCAAACCACTAATAGGCGATAATGTACTTTGTCAAAGATTGCCACAACATTTTGACTTATTGGTTCGGCTTCCAGAAGAATATTGCAAATAGAAATGACATGCAGATCTAACAAAAGATTACTTAGTTCGACATTGGTCCCCAATAAAATGTAGTGTTGTTCAACTAAATGTCACATATTAAACCTTTAGTTTTTTTTAGATGTTAATGGTTTTTGTGGTAAGTGTTTGTTAGACTTGTCATCTTTTGGCGTGTTTCCCCTGACTTTTTGCTTTCTGACCTCCCGTTTTTGACTCTGTTTTTGCTGGTGTAATGATTCTGCGCACTTTCCTCAGAGCTGTCCAGTGGGAAAGTGCAGGTGCTCCTGTATAAAATGTGTATGGATTGGTATTTCCATGATTGGCCCATTTGATCTATGTGTCAGTCCCTAGTAAAGTGCACTGCGAGTGCCAGGGCCTATAGATCAACTGCTGTTGGTGGGCTGCAGCACTGGATTGTGCCACCCACGCAAACAGCCCGTACAGTGTAACTCTGGCCTGCCATTGCAGAGCTTGTGCGCAGCCTGGGGCTGCCATGTCGACTCTGGCAAGTGCACACACTTGCAAGTCCCTAAACCTTCCCTTTCTACATGTTAGTCACCCCTAAGGTAGGCCCAAGGTACCCCTGTGGGCAGGGTGCATTGTATGTGAAAGGTAGGACATGCCCTGGTGTGTGTGGCATGTCCTGATAGTGAATTACAGCCTACTTCGTTTTTCACTATTGCAAGGCTACCTGTTCCCCATAGGCCAGAATGGGCAGTTCTGATTATTACATCCTATGATCCTAACTGACCCAGGGAACATGGTAGGAATTTGAGTTTAGTATGCCTGAACTCAGAATGATAAAATGCATCTTTCAGCGAAGTTGGTTTTAACATTCTGTGTTTGAAAATACCACTTTTAGAAAGTCGGTATTTTCTTGTCTAAACCATCCAAGCCTGCCTCTGCTAGGTTGTGTATTCCTTGTCTGGAGCGTGAGTTACAGGGGCTGGGGGATTCCAGGAGACAGGGTGAGTCAGCACAGGGCTGAATAGCAAGATCTACATGTAGATGGGTGGGAGGAGATGCACCTGGGACCTGAATAGGGCTGGGCCTTTCCTCCACAATGCTGGCTCCACCTCCTGCGGTGTGTCTGATGTCCCTGCCCTGCACCCTGAAAGGAAAGACGGAGACTTGTCAACAAAGTGCTCCAGGACTGACCAGAACTAGTTTGGACCAGGCAAAGGCCTCTCTGCCTTCAGAGAACAAAGGAATTAGGGATATAAATATTGGGGCCCTGACCCCATGAATTTAGATCTCACTGGAATCAAGGAACCTGCCAAGAAGAAGAGCCGGAGAGCTCTTGGAGGAGTACTGCCCCTTTGCTGAGTTATTGCCTTGTTGGGTTGGCCTGCAGTTGCTGCTTCTGCCTTGGGCAGTGAAAGGACTGGACTGAACTTTCTACTACTTGTGCTGAGAATCTCCAAGGACCTGAAACCGAGCTGGCCTCCTGTTAAGAAGTCTCAGGGACTACAAAGACTTCACCACCCTCTGGGTACCGCTTCTGGAACCGCGGTTTCAGTTGCCACAGAGGAAGGGAACCGCAACCGACTCCATCGCTGGCCCGGTGTCCTGTTTGCACCGCAGACCGCACCGTCCGCATCTCGCACCGCAACCCTAGTCTCACCGACGACGACGTCCGACGCCATCGCCACCGAGCCACTGCTTGCACCGTGACCTGTGGGCACCGCAGTTCGCATCGCATCGCTTCACTATACCAGCCGGACCAGACCAACGCTGTCGCTGCAACTGGCTCAACAATCGTGACCGCATCGCAGTTGGGGCACAGCTCGCACGCTTCGCGACGCACCGCTCCGACTCGCACCGCTGTCCGACGCCAGCTCCCGCACTCCGGCTTGGTCACCTGCATCCCAACCTGCCAGCACCGCATCGAGCACCGTCTCACCCTGCCCCGCACGCCTTGGACTCCCCGACTCCATCTGCACGATTGTCACCGAGCCGCTGCCTGCACCGCATCGAGAGGACACCGTGCCCTGCACCGCTTCCATCTTGCACTGCAACCGCGATGTACGCCGACCGGCTCGCACACTCCGTGCCCGCCACAACGAGAAAAGGTACTGTGACCGAGTCTGTTCACGACTCTGCTGGCCCGTATCGACGCGGTCGGCTGGAACTGTTAGATTCTGTGGTTTTCAGCATCGCGGTAGACTCGGACGGAGCTACCGACTCGTACGAACTACAAAGAAGAAGTTATCTTGCAACGTAATCACTTTTAAAGTACTGTATTGTGGATTTTTATCGTATTTGGTCTTGTCTTGAGTATATAAAAATATTGGTTATTTTTCTAAACTGGTGTGGTGTCCTTTTGTAGTGCTTACATTATATTACTGTTGGTTATGTGCAAATGCTTTACACACTGCCTCTAAGATAAGCCTGACTGCTCGTGCCTGAATCAATAGTATCATCAATTGCATCAGTAGAAATTGCCTTTGAGGAGGATCGATTGGAAGCCTACAATGTCAAGGAGTTAAAATCGATTTGCAAGAACCTGAAAGTCCAGGTCAGAGGCCTCACCAGGAAGGATGAGCTACAAAAGGCGCTGAGGGCCTGGGTAGCAGCCAGACATGCCAGTGGGCAATCTGGTAATCTCAATGGAGAGGTGGAGGAGCCTGTTCCTAGGGTGGATGTGCTTTTGGGAGGGGGGGAACCCTCCAGGCCAGGCAGCAGTAGTTTGTCCCCAGAGGAGCTGGAGGACAGGCGGGAAGTAAGGAGGTTTGTATTGGAGAAACTCAGAATAGAAAGTGAGAGGGAAGAAAAAGAATAGCCATGGAGGAAAGGAAAATGGTACTAGATCATGAGAGAATGATCAAGGAGCTGGAGCTAAAGAGTAGATCCGGTTCAGATGGTGGCAGCAATTCTTCAGCACACACAGACAGGATTGTACACATCCCCAAGAATGTAGGCAAAGAGTACAAAAAGGGTGATGACATACAAAGGTGGTTTCAAGGGTATGAGTCGTCTATTCATATGAATGGGGTCCCTGAGAGGAACTGGGGAGCGGGGTTGTGGCCTCTCTTTCCAGAGGAAGCTAGGGATACTCTGATAGCTTTGGGTAAGGGGCAGGACCTCACCTATGCTGACATGAAAGACGCTCTCCTCACTAGGTATGGGCTCACTCCTGAGAAGTACAGGGATCAGTTTAGGTCCAGTAAAAAGTCTGAGGCCAACACTTGGTTGGAATGTGTAGATATGTTCTGTAGGTCGCTGGATGGTTGGGTGAAGGGCAGTAATGTAACAGACCTTCAGGGGCTCTACAATTTGATTGCATGGGAGCACCTGTCTAGTCTTTGTTTTGCAGATCTGCGCCAGCACCTAGTTGATAATAAGCTAACTGACCCCAGGAAGCTTGCTATGGAGGCGGACCGCTGGGTGAGTACCAGGGTCCACAAGAAAGCGTTTGGGGGAGACTCAGCCAAAGGTGGGCAGGGTCCCCAGCAGAAAGGCGGGGGGGCAAGGGTAAAGCACAGGAGTTCTCTAAAGGGCCCCAAACTAGTACCCAGGGTAAAGGTTCCCAGCCCCCCGGTGATAAGAAGAAAGGGGTCTCTACAGGGAAGCCTGTTGAGACCGGCCCCCGCAAGTGTTATGCATGTGACCAGGTAGGTCCCTTTAAGGGGGACCCCAAGTGCCCAAAGGGGACACAGCCATCCACCGGTGGACAGTCCAAAGTGTTGGCTAGTGTAGCGCTTGGGGAGGAGGGGTGCCCACAGGAGGGTGGGGATCCCGCAGAAATGACCCTTGTGTCACTAGGGGACAGTGAGATTGTCCCAGGAAACCAGGTGCCCCCTAACACAAAGAAATATAGCACCTGGGTGACCATCAATGGGAACAGGGTAGAGGCTCTCAGAGATACTGGAGCCAGTGTGACCTCAGTCCGGTGTCACCTGGTCTCTGAGAAGCAGGTAGTCCCAGGGGCATTCCACCAAGTAGTTGCTGTAGACAACTCTGAGCGCCAGTGTATGGTGGTGCAGGTTCCCTTTGAATGGGGGGGGTCTCAGGTCCCTTGAGGGTGGTTGTGAGCCCCACCAAGCCTGTAGATTGTCTGCTAGGTAACGACCTGGAGCAGTCCTTATGGAAGGATGTTGAGCTCAGGTCTCACTTGGAGATGCTTGGGTTGCCAGAGTGGGCATGCGTGTCTACTCGGTCAATGGCAGCCAGGAAGGGTGATCAAGAGGACTTGGAGCCTGGAACAATGGCCCAAGTCCCTGCCAAGAAGGAAGGGCAGGGGCGCGGGAAACCGGCCCCCGAAGTTCCCACGGACCGGGAGGAGGCGGACCTCGAGGGGGACGCCCGGTGCCTACAGGGGAGCAGGTAGCCGAACTGGGAGACATCTCTGAGCTGACCCATTGGCAGCAAGAAGGGGGTCCCACCAGGGAGGAGTTCTGCCGGGAGCAGAACGAGTGCCCTACTCTGGAGGGTCTGCGGCGGCAGGCTGCAGACCAGGCAGCTGGTAATCAGTCCGGGTCAAATCTGATCTACTGGGAGAATGGTCTCCTATACAGTGAGCCTAAGGTTGCTGAGCCTGGGTCAGCCCGTGTGCTGGTGGTACCCCAGCGCTTCAGGACCTTCCTACTGGGTCTGGCTCATGACGTGCCTTTGGCAGGACATTTGGGGCAGGACAAGACCTTTGACAGGCTTGTCACCCACTTCTTTTGGCCCCAAATGCGAAGGCAGTCGGATGCACACTGTAGGTCTTGCCAAACTTGCCAGGCAAGTGGTAAGAGTGGGAGGAAGGTCAAAGCTCCTCTCCAACCTTTTCCTGTTGTTGGAACACCCTTTGAAAGGGTGGGGGTGGATATTGTGGGGCCACTGGATCCCAAGACAGCCATGGGCAACAGGTACATCCTGGTCTTGGTGGACCATGCCACCCGGTACCCTGAGGCAATCCCTCTCCGGACAACGACGGCGCCAGTGGTGGGCCGGGCGTTAATGGGGATATTTTCCCGTGTGGGATTCCCCAGAGAGGTGGTTTCTGATAGGGGGACCAATTTCATATCCAAGTATATGACATCCTTGTGGAAGGAGTGCGGTGTAACCTACAAGTTCACCACTCCTTACCACCCCCAAGGAAACGGTCTGGTGGAGAGATTCAACCAGACCTTGAAGGGCATGATCAAGGTTCTAACAGAACCCATGAGGCGTAAGTGGGACGTCCTCTTGCCATGCCTGCTCTTTGCATACAGGGAGGTGCCTCAGAAGTCTCTTGGGTACAGCCCCTTTGAGCTCCTGTATGGCCACCCTGTCAGAGGACCTCTGAGTTTGGTAAAGGAAGGCTGGGAGGCAGCTTCCAGGAGAACTCCCCAGGATGTGTTTAGTTACATGCTGGCCTTTAGAAACCAAACTGCCCGCTTCAGGAAACTTGCTCAGGCGAACCCAGAAGCAAGCCAGGAAGAAATGAAAAGGTGGTATGACCAGAATGCCACTCTGGTCGAATTTCAACCTGGGCAAAAAGTGTGGGTCATGGCCCCAGTGGAACCTTGTGCCTTGCAGGACAAGTGGACTGGGCCATATGAGGTGGTGGAGCGCAAAAGTGACGTCACCTACCTGGTGGATTTGCAGGCTCCAAGGAACCCTTTGAGGGTCCTTCACGTGAACCGCCTAAAGCCCCACTTCGAGAGGTCCGAAGTGAGTATGCTCTTGGCGACAGATGATGGGGTGGAAGAGGAGAGTGAGCCTCTCCCTGACCTCCTGTCTACCAAGGAGCATGATGGGTCAGGAGAGGGTGTGATCCTCTCCCCTACACTGACTCAGGAGCAGCAGGGGGACTGTCACCAGTTGTTGGGACAGTTTGCCCCACTGTTCTCTCTGACCCCCGGTGTTACTCACTGGTGTACCCATGACGTGGACACTGGTGACAGCCCTCCTGTGAAGCACAAGATTTACAGGTTGACTGACCGGGTCAGGGCCAGCATCAAGGAGGAGGTCTCTAAGATGTTGGCGTTAGGGGTGATTGAGCCCTCCAACAGTCCTTGGGCCAGCCCAGTGGTCTTGGTCCCAAAGGCTGCTGCACCCGGTGCCACCCCAGAACTGCGGTTTTGTGTGGACTACCGTGGGCTCAATGCCGTCACCAGGACTGACGCGCACCCCATCCCCAGAGCTGATGAGCTCATTGATCGGTTGGGAGCTGCCCGGTTCCTCAGCACGTTTGATTTAACGTCTGGGTACTGGCAGATTGCCTTAACCGATGGGGCCAAGGAGAGATCAGCATTCTCAACCCCAGAAGGTCATTACCAATTCCGGGTGATGCCCTTTGGGTTGAAGAATGCCCCTGCCACCTTTCAGAGGTTGGTCAATCAGGTGTTGGCTGGGCTGGAGGATTTCAGTGCCGCCTACCTGGATGACATTGCTGTGTTCAGTTCCAGCTGGGAAGAACATTTACAGCACCTTGAGAAAGTGTTGAGGGCTCTGCAAGGTGCAGGCCTCACGATCAAGGCCAGTAAGTGACAGATCGGGCAGGGTTCTGTGGTGTACTTGGGACACCAGGTAGGAAGCGGCCAGGTGGCGCCCCTACAACCCAAGATTGACACCATTCTGGCTTGGGAGCCCCCCAAGACCCAGACAGAGGTGAGAGCCTTCTTAGGTCTCACCGGCTACTATAGGAGATTTGTTAAGGGCTATGGCACCATCGTTGCCCCCTTAACAGAGCTGACTTCGAAGAAGCAGCCCAGGAAAGTGATCTGGACTGAGTCCTGCCAGAAAGCTTTTGATGCCCTGAAGGCAGCCATGTGCACGGCGCCCGTGCTCAAGGCACCTGACTTCTCCAAGGAATTCGTCGTGCAGACTGACGCTTCAGAGCATGGTGTGAGAGCGGTGCTCTCACAACTGAACGAAGAGGGCCTGGATCAGCCTGTAGTCTTCCTTAACAGGAGACTACTCCCCAGGGAACAGAGGTGGAGTGCCATAGAAAGAGAAGCTTTTGCTGTGGTCTGGGCCCTGAAGAAGCTGAGACCATACCTGTTTGGGACTCACTTCCGGGTTCAGACGGACCACAGGCCCCTCAGATGGTTGATGCAAATGAGGGGTGAGAATCCAAAACTGCTGAGGTGGTCCATCTCCCTACAGGGAATGGACTTTACGGTGGAACACCGACCTGGTACAGAACACGCCAACGCAGATGGTCTGTCCAGGTTCTTCCGCCTTAGTGAAGAGAACTCCAATGGGGTTGGGTAGTTCTCCCTACTTTCAGCTGGAGGGGACATGTGTTAGACTTGGCATCTTTTGGCGTGTTTCCCCAGACTTTTTGCTTTCTGACCTCCCGTTTTTGACTCTGTTTTTGCTGGTGTAATGATTCTGCGCACTTTCCTCACTGCTGTCCAGTGGGAAAGTGCAGGTGGTCCTGTATAAAATGTGTATGGATTGGTATTTCCATGATTGGCCCATTTGATCTATGTGTCAGTCCCTAGTAAAGTGCACTGCGAGTGCCAGGGCCTATAGATCAAATGCTGTTGGTGGGCTGCAGCACTGGATTGTGCCACCCACGCAAACAGCCCGAACAGTGTAACTCTGGCCTGCCATTGCAGAGCTTGTGCGCAGCCTGGGGCTGCCATGTCGACTTGGCAAGTGCACACACTTGCAAGTCCCTAAACCTTCCCTTTTCTACATGTTAGTCACTCCTAAGGTAGGCCCAAGGTACCCCTGTGGGCAGGGTGCATTGTATGTGAAAGGTAGGACATGCCCTGGTGTGTGTGGCATGTCCTGATAGTGAATTACAGCCTACTTCGTTTTTCACTATTGCAAGGCTACCTGTTCCCCATAGGCCAGAATGGGCAGTTCTGATTATTACATCCTATGATCCTAACTGACCCAGGGAACATGGTAGGAATTCGAGTTTAGTATGCCTGAACTCAGAATGATAAAATGCATCTTTCAGCGAAGTTGATTTTAACATTCTGTGTTTGAAAATACCACTTTTAGAAAGTCGGTATTTTCTTGTCTAAACCATCCAAGCCTGCCTCTGCTAGGTTGTGTATTCCTTGTCTGGAGCGTGAGTGACAGGGGCTGGGGGATTCCAGGAGACAGGGTGAGTCAGCACAGGGCTGAATAGCAAGATCTACATGTAGATGGGGGGGGAGGAGTTGCACCTGGGACCTGAATAGGGCTGGGCCTTTCCTCCACAATGCTGGCTCCACCTCCTGCGGTGTGTCTGATGTCCCTGCCCTGCACCCTGAAAGGAAAGACGGAGACTTGTCAACAAAGTGCTCCAGGACTGACCAGAACTAGTTTGGACCAGGCAAAGGCCTCTCTGCCTTCAGAGAACAAAGGAATTAGGGATATAAATATTGGGTCCCTGACCCCATGAATTTAGATCTCACTGGAATCAAGGAACCTGCCAAGAAGAAGAGCTGGAGAGCTGCTAGGAGGAGTACTGCCCATTTGCTGAGTTATTGCCTTGTTGGGTTGGCCTGCAGTTGCTGCTTCTGCCTTGGGCAGTGAAAGGACTGGACTGAACTTTCTACTACTTGTGCTGAGAATCTCCAAGGGCCTGAAACCGAGCTGGCCTCCTGTTAAGAAGTCTCAGGGACTACAAAGACTTCACCACCCTCTGGGTACCGCTTCTGGAACCGCGGTTTCAGTTGCCACAGAGGAAGGGAGCCGCAACCGACTCCGTCAACCGACTCCATCGCTGGCCCGGTGTCCTGTTTGCACCGCAGACCGCACCGTCCGCATCTCGCACGGCAACCCTGGTCTCACCGACGACGACGTCTGACGCCATCGCCACCGAGCCGCTGCTTGCACCGTGACCTGTGGGCACCGCAGTTCGCATCGCATCGCTTCACTATACCAGCCGGACCAGACCAACGCTGTCGCTGCAACTGGCTCAACAATCGTGAACGCATCGCAGTTGGGGCACCGCTCGCACGCTTCGCGACGCACCGCTCCGACTCGCACCGCTGTCCGACGCCAGCTCCCGCACTCCGGCTTGGTCGCCTGCATCGCAACCTGCCAGCACCGCATCGAGCACCGTCTCACCCTGCCCCGCACGCCTTGGACTCCCCGACTCCGTCTGCACGATTGTCACCGAGCCGCTGCCTGCACCGCATCGAGAGGACACCGCGCCCTGCACCGTACCATCTTGCACTGCAACCGCGACGTACGCCGACCGGCTCGCACACTTCGTGCCCGCCACAACGAGAAAAGGTACTGTGACCGAGTCTGTTCACGACTCTGCTGGCCCGTATCGACGCGGTCGGCTGGAACTGTTAGATTCTGTGGTTTTCAGCATCGCGGTAGACTCGGACGGAGCTACCGACTCGTACAAACTTTGTTTTTGAACTATCCCTACAAAGAAGAAGTTATCTTGCAACGTAATCACTTTTAAAGTACTGTATTGTGGATTTTTATCGTATTTGGTCTTGTCTTGAGTATATAAAAATATTGGTTATTTTTCTAAACTGGTGTGGTGTCCTTTTGTAGTGCTTACATTATATTACTGTTGGTTATGTGCAAATGCTTTACACACTGCCTCTAAGATAAGCCTGACTGCTCGTGCCAAGCTACCAAGGGGGTGAGCAGGGGTTATTTTAGGAGTGTAACTCCCTTATCCTGACTAGAGTGGTGGTTTCTGCCTGGCTTTGGCACATGCCCTAGCCTACCAAAAATCCAATTTCTAACAGTGTTTCATAGTGATTATTTATTTTGCACACACTTGTATAGAATCGGCATGCAAATAGGAATCCAGTCCAAATTTCAATACACATGTATGTACAAATTTACAGTAAGACTAAGAAATATGTGAAAATACTCGAAATTATGCATATAGCTGGAAATGTGGTTTGCCCGGTATCTGGTGAGACCTTTGTCCAGGAGGGCATACCTTATGTACAAGTCACACAAGAAACTATCAGGAGACTAGTTTGATCAGAAAATGTCTCTCAATTGAACCAGTCGCCAATGGGCAAATTGTTCAAATTGGTGACATTTGAAACTGTTAAGCCATTTTTTCCTATATAGAGGAACAAAAACAGATTGCCAATTTCATTCAAATTTTGCAGCATCATTAAAATGGGAGTGCTGGCACATCAGTGAGAGTAGGAACTGCGCACATAGTACCCATGCAATCTGCTTTTTTTGTGTAGCAAACCGATGGTGAATATTGATAAAGGAGAACACAGGGGACCATACTTGAGATTCAAGTGTCTGATATCATTGGAAGTGAAACAAGGGTTTGAGAGTAGCAAAGGTGAGCGGTGGGAAATAAAAGCATAAATTATCTCTAGATCTCCTCCAGAAACGTTGCTTAGTAGAATTCAGCCACATTACAATTCTATGAAAAGTTAATAAATTACTCACTGAATTAAAAATCATCTGATACATGTAATCTAGAAATCCACATTTTATATTATTGAAATTTGCAAAATGTACTTACATTTTCATGAGTCACTGTTGACATTTTACCGGATTTTGCAATAGGTAATCTTTCTTGTGCAAGCATGTGGAGTTCATTTGATGAAAATCTGAAAAATAATTAGATTTGTGTAAGGTCCTCCGTGGGATGGAGGCAAGAAAGAGAGAAGCCTGTGTAATTTGAAATCTAGGCGTACATGTAATTCACTGCTATGTTTAGTTTCTGCGGAATTGTGTGTCAGATGACCAAATCGCCTCTGTATGAAACTCTTGAACATTGTTTCAGCTTAATCTGATGTTTAGATGGCCGAGCAGCACTGCTAAAGCCTTCAGCTGCACGCATAGGGCCAACGATAGCCTGCCCCGGGCACAAATACAGCATCATAATGATTTAATTTCAATTCTGCAAAAGCGCAGTTCACTTTCAGGGTGCCATCTGTTCACTCAGCTCATTGTGGCACAGCACACATGGTGCCGCTTTCTGTCCCAGTTAGGTCAGAATCAGGAACTGCAGTGGCTAACTGAGTTCCTGCTCATGATGGATTGCTGAAAGTTGTTTTACGAATATGCAAATCTTGGGGAAAATATTAGAATATCACTGCCAATTGATACGGAAATTGAGCTAAATTGACTAACATATTTGTAAATGCAAGGGAAAAAATTCATAGCTCACTAATCTTTTTCACCCAGAGAACTGAGAGAGTTGCATGTCTGCATTGTGACGGGATAAGCAATGAATATCTAAATACATATTTTTGCTAGTATTTTGGTGAGCATGCACAAAGATATACAGCAAATGTTTGTGGCAACAGAGTTCAACTGACAGGCTGTGAAGATACACAGAAGCTATAGACGTGATGTGAGGCTTGGCCAAGCTCCCACATTCCCCAAAGAGGAATCCACAGAAGCAAGCAAATTTTCAAAATGGGCAAACTATTACCCTTCCTAGCTTGTCTTGAACATCAAGGTAATCCTTCGAGCAATGTGTTCCATGTAACAAACAACCCTTCACAAATATAAGTGAATAAAGCTATAAGACAAATAACACATGCAGAAAACTAAACACGAAGCCCAACAGTAAAGTAAAGAATTAAAATGAAATTCAAAAGGCTTTGGCAAATGGGGAGAGACATTTATAAAAGGTCAAGTGTCCTCGGAAGGTCAGACCGTGATAAACATAAGTGAATTGAATACGCCATGACTGCAGGTGGTCTTAATGCAGTTTGTCATTAGGTCAGTTCAAGATGAAGGGCCTCATTTACAAGAGGCCTGCGCCGTGGGGAGTGTTGCTTTTTATGACGCTCTGGTGGTGGCACAGGCCTCTCAATCATATCTAGGTTTAATGGGTTTGCATGCCTCATAGATATGAAGTAAGACAAGGCTTTATAAAGCACTGCGTTGCCTTACTCTACATCAAGGAGGTGTTCCATGAGCATTACGGGGGGTTTTCCCACACAACACCCATGGGTTTTGACACATTCCCAGATTTACAAGGATCTGTGAACCTGGGAATGCATCAAAACTGTGTGCCTCCCGGAGGGAGGGATAACGAGGAGAAATAACTTTATTTCTCCTCGTTTTTTCCTCTTTCTATGTGTGTTGCATTCTGCAGCACACATAGAAAGAGGAAAATGCCGCCATTTATTGTTTTTGTGGAGGAAGGTGTCCTTTCCTGCACAAAACCAATCGTGCCAACAACGCAGACACCCTTGCACCACCAGCGTTGGCGCTAAGCACCAGTTTGGAGACAGGAATGGCTGTATTTCAATAATACAGCACATTCCTGCCCTTTCCTTCAGACACAGGGCAGCACAACAAGAAGCCTTGTGGCGCTGTACTGCGCCAAAAAGTTGTAAATAAGGCCCTTAGTCCATAACACTTGGACTTATTCTTAGAGAAAAAAAGACAGTGAAGACCCCCACATGCAGGCACTACCCAAGTGGAATTTCAAGTTGGTCAGATTAGGACAGTGCAATTTGTTGCAGCCCCTATAATGCTGGAAAAGTTAACAAGAAATGTCAGGGAAAAGGACCTACATAATATAATTATTTCGAGAAAATCTACAGCACACAACCATAACATATTTTCGAGAATTAAAAAATCTCAAATAAATATTTTTTGGGGGGAGGACATTTCATCCACATGCTAAGTTTTGCATTGATAGAACTTTGTAAAGTTGAAATGGGTGCCACATTTGGAAAACTGTTAGTAAAGTTAGAACTTCCCATACGCCAAAACCAAGTGCAGAGAAGGAGAGCATAAGAGTGGGCTAATTGGTCAAGGAAGCCAAATGACGTGCATTCTCAGCCAGAACGGATGTAGAAGTTGGTCAGACTAGCTTTGCTGAAAAGTCTCAGTTATGTATTTTTCAGATACTGAAAAGTAGAGTGGCAAAGGGTGGTGCAGCATACTCCTGAGTTTGGTCCTCAAATAAAAGCATGGGTCTGCTTCACCCCAGTGTTGTTGAATCCACATATGTGAAGTGTTTGTCTGGCAAAAAGCTAAATGTACAATTTAAAAATGGTTCTTCCCAGCAATTTTTTATATGGATTATTTCAAGATCGGTTTCAGTGACTCAAGTCCTCTTGAAATCATGTCCAGACCGATTACACATGCATCAGGTCTTACCCCTCTTTCCAGTGGCAACAATTTAATTGAGAACTCTCAAATTTGTAGTGCAGCCGTTTCTCATGCACGACCTACGCAGCCTTCAGTAATCCAGACTCTTTAGAAGCAAATTTCACAAAAGATGTCTGTCCCCATCGAAGCACAGAACCCATGTGCCTCTGGGCTTCTATTTCCAGCATGCATGCACAAGGGTAGCCATGTTGAAAGGATTTTTGGTGTACTTTGTTGAAAAGCATACAAAGATTGATGCTCTGGAGATTTAAAATTGGTTTTACAATAGATTTAAAGATGGGTTCCAGTAGCATAACTTGCACTAAATGCAGAGCACTGTGAACAACAGTGAGAGTTCAGTAGCTCTGTAATGCCTTTGTAAAATAAACAAGTGGAAATAAAAGGGGAAAACATTTAGAAAAAAAACCATGTTCACCCATCAGTTTCTGACAATGAATGGAGCTACTTTTGTGGTAGATGTGCACATTGTGCACTGGCAAAATGCTATCACTCACACTGAATGGAGTCCATATCTGAAATGGCTGACCCATTGTCCTATGCTGTATGCTGTGATGGGCAGAAGCAATATGTGAATGACAACATACCAGACCAATGGATAAATAGGGCTAACTGAAAGGCTCCTATTTATTTATGTACATGCATATATTTTTAGGAAGTTTTCGGTAAGTATTAATTATTATTATTAGCATTATTATTAGCAATATTGTTGTTATTTCCATTTGCGGTGCATAACTGTTACCAGAAGATGTCCTGGCACTAAAAACAAAAGGTTATGGCTCATACCAAACCTATACATTTGGAATGCAAGCATTGGTGTGCCGTATCACATAATGGTAAATAACACGTTTTCAACAAAGGCTTATTTTGGAAATATGTGTTCTGAAGCAATGGCAATCGCAGAGGAAATTAAAAATAAATTAAGGTGATTTCCACATCTTGAAAATGTGACATATCAGACTATTCTCACAACAAAAGCATAATCTAAAAGATTATTTCAGCAAGACTAGAAGGGACTTGGAGGAGCTCAAGAAAATGTTTCTAAGAGGAAAAACTTCACTTTGTGTTATGGTGAAGATGCTTAATGGCACTGGGACTTCCTGTACCATGAAATATTTAGGTAAGAGTGCGTCGAGCAATTGTATGTTATATTCAGCTTTGTTTCACACAATGTTAAGTAGTGATTTCGTGTGCAGGGACAGTGATCAGAGCCTGATTTCTAAGCACACTTTCTTTTTCAATAATTATTTTTTTGAAACATTTGACATACTGCGAAAAATCACCCTCAGGTGTCCAAGTATTCACTGAACAAATGTCTGAAAAGCAATTGTGTTTTTATGGTGAAAATGTAAAGGCGTAAATTAAAAAATGGCAGCAGGACCCGACCTGTGCTGCCCATGATCAGTGGCATAAGAATTCCATGAAAGATATTTTGGATATGGCCACTGAACCTATATCAAGAGGTCTGCAGTCTATGTTTTTGAGACTATCTACATTTTAACCAGAGCCCATTAGTCCAAGGTATCCAGTGTCACTTAATCTGTGAAAGCACATCACTGTTTTCCCCTCTATCTTTGTAATATAATTTTCAATTAATATAACCTCCCTGTCGGCATCTAGAGTGGTTTGCGGGGCGATGATTCAAATCCTGGCAGGTCAGTCATTCATTCTTCAGAAACAAACAAAAATGAGCACCATTAGATTGTATAACAATAAATGTAAAACTAAGGGGGCGATTCACAACAGCATTTTGGAGAATTTTTACTGGCTTCCTCCAGTACTGTTTATGCGCTAATACATGCCCTTGTGTGTTGGCCCAGAAGCATCTAAAATGGGCATATTCAAGGAATATTCATATACAATTAGTTTAAAAAAGGAAAAAACGGTGCCCTCTTTTTGCTTTTACAAATAGGGAGTTTGACTTTTTGTGGTTGATTCACAAAGGCAAGTACATAAAGAGTGCACTAGTAGTACTTCTGCACATGCACATAAATACTTTTCTAGTAGTAGTACACATTGCTTTCAATTCATAAATACATTCAAGAAACAAATCACAAATAAAAAATAAAAATAACAGTTAAAAACAGTGAAATATGAAGATGTGCAACAAATTAGATTTCCTGTGTAGTTCATCCGGACCCTGCTTGTTTCTGTACTTGACTGTGGCAACTAAATAAGGGGTTATATGGCAGCCTTTCTGTTCCCTCTGTGTACACTTGCCAACGTTTAACAAGGCAGACCAAAGGTAGTACTCTACTAAAAGTACTCTGATGTTTGGTGTATTCAGTAACAAAGTGCATCATTAGATCAAACTATTTCGTAGGTTTAAAATAGGGATAACAGCTAACTTTATTAAAAAGCCAGACATAACAAAAGATTGTTCAGTTAGACATTGGTCCACAACAAGTTTGCACAGTTTATTAGGTAAACTTGAGTCTCTGCTAACCAAGCTACAATTACCGGGGCTCTTGTTGGTTTTTGACTTATTCCATTTGGCTCTATAGACATTTGTTGGGATCCACAGCCTGATTGTGAGGTTTTAAGTGTGGAATGCTTCCAGTTGGACCAAGCCCAGATAAGGTTCACAGCCTAAGGGTTCCATAAAGAGGAGGTGGTAGTTCAACAGGGAGCTATGTTTTGTTACAGACACTGCTTTCCTAAATTTTAAAGCCACTGTTTCTCCTTGACTTGGTTTAATAAATCACTTGTGACCCATGCAGGATGTTTCCACATTTGACTAGGCCCATCTCAGAGATGGTGTTTTTTACATGCTCATCCACCTAGCCGCTGGAGCTCCATCACAAGTTGCCGCGTCAGTCAAAGGACAAATATATGTTCCGACAAGAGGATTACTGCACAGCATGGTCCAGGGTAAAATGGGGTCAAAGGTAATAATGTTGGTAATGGGTTGGATGCAAAGTTCTAAGTACAGATGTATCTATGGACAAAAGGGTGATCTTAGGAAGTTGTTTATAGTTTCTGCAGTTCCTTTACCTCAGTGCACCCCATACATCAACACCATAAGTAGCTGCTTTTCCAGCCTTTGCCCTGTACACTTGGATAATCATGCTACATTTCTGGCTGCCTGTTTTCTTTTTGCATCTTGGTACTGCTGCATCACTTTGCCTCGGGATGCTGGGGGCTTTCCTCTCTATGTGATTTTCAATCGAGCTAGCCATTAAAATGAAAGCCACAGTAATACACGTTCCAGAGGTTGATCATTAACGCTAAAGGGAATCTCGGATCAGGGGTGTGTTTTACAGTCATTACCTTTGCATTTGTAACATTATTTGTCAGGTCGTTTGCCTTCCAGTGGTGAGTAAAGGCACCGATTAGCTTGTTCCTTGATAGCTGCATTTGCCCCCCGGTAATCACTGGCATCATTTATAAATAAATCGAACAGTAGGAGTGCCAGCACGTATCCCTGCTACACTCCAGACGAGACTCGGATGCTTTCAGTGCACTCCCTTGATGGCCCAGAAGGAAAAGCCTGTATGAAAGCCAGCAAGGAGTTGTCAATCCCCTGGTGATGGAGCACAAGTCATAATTCGCATCTCTCGTTCAGGTGCAAGGCGGATTTAAAACGACGAACATTAGATATAATGGCATTTCTTTGACGATGCCATATTTCAGACAGATTTGGTAGAATCTCATAGCCTGGTTTACCTTCCAATGTTTTCCTGACGCATTGTCACACACTAGAGAAGATTGCTTCTGAATCGGTCCAGCCCTGCAATTGGATTAGAAGTACTCCGCTGAATTTTTTGCCCTCTCCATCCAGCAAGGTGGTCAGTCTACAGGGTCTCTTTGGATCCTCTACTTATAGATGGGGCAGTTTGCATGAAGCAGGGTTTAGTGCCAGCTACTGTTCTTGAATTGTGCATTTTAGTTAGTAATGGGGCCAATATTTAGGAATCTTGTCAATTTAGGTTCACTGGCGCTAAGTCAGGCCTAGGGGCTGTGGTCGACTTCTGGCTCATAATAGCTCCTTCCATTTCTGGTATGAGGACCTTTAGTTTCATATTCTTGCTACGCCTGCTCTGGGATTGGTAGCTTTTGTTTGGGTGCTTTGGTTCATAATTCTTGTTGCATATAATCGTTTGAAGCGGTTGACCCACTCCTGTGCCCCTCTTATATGTTTGCGTGTCCTCAGGAGGCGCAGGATATGAGCTCTGAGAGTCTGGCTTTTTCTCAGTAGCTGCCTGCTTAATGTCTTCCCATTTCCTGCTGAATGTTCAATGTCTTCTTGAATAGTAGTTTTTGCTGTTCTTCTGTAGTCAGATGAAGATTTGCTCTTCGCTGTGTGTGGGATAGCGACCTACCAGCGTGTGGGAGAGGCTGCGTTTCCTTTGCCAGCACTCTTTGTCGATCTATTGGAGAGAGCTATGATCTTGCTTTCTACTTAGAGCTGTCCTTCGCAATCGCTCAGTTACATGACCTCAGGACCATTTCTTCATCTTCTGCCCCGAAGGAAAGTATACCATTAATATCTTCTTCCTACGTCCCAACATTGGGTCCGGCTTAGCATAGTTCTCCGTTCTGACTGTAATTGTTCTCCTGTAATTTGATATAAAGATTGGCGATTTGTACGCTCAACATCTAATGCATGTGATGCACAGGCTGAATTTTAGCATAATTGTGGCTGCTAGAGGGTTACGGTGACATTCTGGGAATGCACCACCTTCACGTCTGAGACCTGGCCACAGCCATCAATGCATACCACAAAGTAGTCAATCCGTCTTTTATTGGTTCCTGAGTTGTAAGCATGGTGGAGTCTGAGTTGATTTAAATATTGAGGAAGCAAGCACAGACCACAGCTCAGTAGGAATGCTAAACGACATGTTGCACTCTTGGTTTTCTTTCCCCAGGTCATGTCAAGCTTCCAGATGCCACAAGCACAGTCCTCACCAGTAATTACATCTTCGACTATTCCTTTGGTCGGATACGTTTTGAGCTCTTTAACAAATCATTTTAGTATGCTGGGCCGATTTGGTGCTTTAAATTGTAGTTTTGATTCCCGGCACTTGAATGCTGTGTCTTCAAGTGCAACAAGCACAGAGGCGTTGTAAGTGTTGCATCTTAGGTGCACATAAACATTTAATAAGTCTAGAACTGTCTTTGGCCTGGAGACTCCTGTGAACCTGTCACGTTGGAGGTTGAAGATCCCACCCATTGGGCCTCCTTGTTTGGGTTGAACTGCCTGGTTATAGTATTTAACAAAGCAGTCCACCGTCCTTTCAGCCACAGCCTATGATTCTTTGAAGCAGCAGATGTCATGAGCTTAATAAATGTTTTCCAGCACTCATCAAGTATTTTGGCACCTGACTCTGAAATGTTTATTTGTTCTGTGTCACTGGTATCGATTAATCGAAAACCGGGGATTGAATAGAAGATGTATAACAAGTGGCATCAATTCAGTGGGTAGAATAACAAGGTATTAGAGAACAGATCAATAAGATTTGTATGTTCTTTCTGCCACAATGGGATGACTGGTCTTGCTCTGAGTTACAGGGGTACAGAGTTCATCTCTGACAACTATTATGAAGGAGGAAGCTCTTGGGTTTAAAGGAAGAGTTGTAGATAAGTCTGGGGCAGAGCTATGTAGGTAGTACAGCAGAGGGAAAGGGCGTTTGCATACTCTCATTGGCATCAGCAGAGCTCCTAACGATAGTGTCCTTCTCACAAAATTTCTTTAAACAATGCTTTGCTGCCCTTTGCATCGGGGTATTCCTTTTGGGGTTATTAGAAGTGTTCGCTTTCTGTGGCTTGGTTTTGCTTATTTCTGGCACCGTTTCTTCATTATGACTTTGCTTGGAATTTTGTGTTATTTTTCATTTTGGCCTGGGGTATCAGAAATTTAACTAACATGGATATATTCTGGAATCTGGGGAAGCGTTTCAGCTTTTTCTTGTGCCTTCTTGTACTCTTTTCCCGCTTGTTGGTGCTTTTTGGGGCTGGAATTGTAAATTCATGAAGAAGCTAGAACAAGATGTCAGCTGCCAGTTGGGTGTAAGATCTGTTTACTTCCCAGTAAGTGATGGATTGAACATTCAAAGTTGTTGTACTTGCTTTAGGGTTGACTAATACTTTTGTGCCAGATTTCCCTGCTTGTGCTCCCTCTGTTTTTAATTTATTCACCTATCTTTTGGGCCCAATGCTCAGGGGCGTAGCTTGGTCAGTAAGATTGGGGGATGTGAGTGTCAGATTTTCCAACAATCATGTGGGCATATCATTTTAAAATACATTACACGACAAGCCGGGTGCATGAGGGGGAATAAAGGGGAAGTGGAAAGGGAGAGGAACACAAATTGGTAGGGATACTAAGTGAGAGAAAACACTATATTTTGTAAAATAACCTGCATCTTTGAAGTATTTCTAAACAGAGAGAGGGAGAGAGTGTGTGTGCGTTTTTGTCTGTGTGTATGTAAAAATTCCAGGTGAATTCTGACAGACACATCACCATACCCGACTGAAAGCAGCTGCACCCAACTATTTACCACAAAATATATTTATTGGGGTGGGGGTTGTAACACCCCAAACACCCCCCCCCCCTAAGCTAAGCCCTTGCTTGCTCGAGTTGTTCTTTGTATGGCTGTTGCCGCACCCACTGAATAACCCCATTTTATTGCTCCGTTCCCTGTGCTTCATGTGTTTCTACGCTCATCTTCTTTCAACTGTGGGCTGCCAGAGGGGCTATGAGACTGTGCAAAGATGACTACCAATACTAACTCATGTTAACTAAAACTTGAGTTTACCGAATCGGGCCCTGGAGCGCACATGCAATCTGCTGTACTGTAGAATGCTTGTGCAAGAGTCCCCCTCCCTCATCCACACTTATGCCTCTGGCTGCTACAGAGCTTCCTCCTTTAACAACGTTGCATCTGCAGTCCTCCTGGTTCTGCAGTGTCTTGCCAATGTTATCTAGGACAGCCAACTACAAGCTATAGTGGTAACCTGTTTCCCACACTGATATGCAGTGTAGCTTCGCCTGCTTGGTCCGGATAAGCACTACTCAGGATTCAAACGTAGTACAGTGTTGAGGGGATTCTCCTTATCATAAGAACTGATTTCTCCCCCAATTAACCCCTTATGCCACCTCCGGGTAACGCAGGACTGGGGGAATCGTATGCTCTAACCAATACCCTATTGTTGCATGCAGCTCTCTGCCGTTGGTAATACCTCCTGTTCTTACTTAGCAGTCATGCTATAACTGCCCGACACACCCATATCTCTTTGCCAAGGCAGTAGCCCCTGTAATACCCTTGTGATTTGCCTGGCAACTCAGTCTTTGGTGCAGGCGTATTAACCTTCCGTGCTGTTCCTTTAACCTTCAAACCCCCTACCAGGCAAACATCATGTCTTTTCTCATGGCATGACAATACTCACCAACGCTATCTCGACTTTTCATTACTCTCTGAACTCGTGACATCCGAGAGTGTAGTATCCATTGGGGGGGTCCGCCACTCGCAGAGTTCTATCAAGGCGCAGCAAGAATCTACGTTGATTGCAGTATTCCCTCATGAGACCTGCATTCCTCACCGGGCCGAGGCTAATTAATTTTCACTCCTTGTCAATGGAGAACTCCCGGGCCCCAACTGCTGGCAAGCTAGCTGACGTACTTATCTGTCTGCTGGGATTCTCACCTGCCGAATCCTCTGTCTTAATCACCTCCGTCATTGTGTGACCATCCCCCAGCGCATGGCACTCTGGAAGATGCCATAAGTTTTAAAAATCTGGCCACTCATTTCTGTATTTGTCTCAGCGTGCCAAATCGTGCCATTGTGACTCCTGACTCTCCCTGCTCCTGTGTTGGTGTTAGGGGCTGTCTATTGCCATCTAGGCTAAACATCTGGTTTATCTTATGCCTGGCCTACCGCTTCCTGATAGCTCTCTGTGGCTTAGCGTAGCCTGACTTGTCACACCTATAGGAATGATATGGTTAGTAGTTGTGTTGGTACTGTCCTTTGCATCGCTGTCAGGAGCAATGGGTGGCGCAAGGCTCAGGAGCCTCCTGACAAGGACCCTGGCACTTATTACAAATTAAGCCTTGGATGCATGAAGCTGGTCACATTTTTCCATGGGAGGAGACATGGTTTAATGCCAACCTCTCCCTATCTGCTTATTCTTCTTCTTATTTTTTAAAGCCTGATGGACCTCGCTCAGTAAATACTAATAAACTGGTATGGAGCTGGAGGTTATTTATCGGGTTCCATCTCTCATCTCGTATTTTCCCTCGTATATTTAGAGACTGGTGTAAGCATACCCACCTAACAAATCCCTTCCTATTCTGTCAGCACTCTTTCCTGGTGGCTCCTAGCCTACTGGGCTATAGTAAGCTGTATCTTATGAACTGCAAGTAACAAAAGAAAACAAGGATTGCCGCCAAGCTATCTATGTAATGATAATTCAAATCACAATAGTGATGATGCCAACAAAGGAAGACAGATAACTGGACTACTCCTGCAGGGTGGTGATAAGGATGTAATCTAGTCAGTGAACAGTGTTCAAATAGCCTGCCCGATACCAGTTTCACTTGCCTAAATCCTGCATTTTCTGCCCTCCTGCTACGCTGAAATCAGGTGCCGCGCTGAGATGTGTAAGTGCTGCCCCCAAATTGTCCCGAATGTGTGTTCAGCGCTCCCTGTGGCCAAGGGAGGGCCCTGATTTACCATACTTATGGTTCTGAACACCTGAAGTGGCGGCACCCGAGCAGCTTCCAGATGATCAAAGCGATACATAAGAAAACGTGAGAATGAAACCGGTCATTGGATGGTTCCAATCCAGGTTGCATAGGGTTTCCATTTTTATTTAATCTTCAAGTTAGGCTAAAGCTCGGCACACGGCGCACATTCCCAAGTGTAGTGTAACTTCCTATTGGATAATCAACTGATCTGAATGTAGAAATGCCACCCTCCTGATTCTGCAACACGTTGTGAACACTCACCGGGTAGAACCTTTAGAGAGCGAGCCAAAATAGTTGGTTACACAATTTTAACGTGCAAACCAAATCTTTAAGACTCGTAAAATTAACCTCACAAGTATCCACTTCTTACACTTAAAAGAGGCATGAAAACGAAATTGTCTGAAACTGTATTCTGCTCTTGGAGCCCATTTCATTCCGTGTATACCCCGTCTCTACTGACACGCTGCTTCCACATACTTATTAAATCAAACTTCAGAGAAGCTGCATGACCTGAGCCCAAAGGTCCTCTTTTTTGCAGCTGTGCTGTCACAACCTATGTCTACAGGAGCGTTCAAAACTGGGCACAAAACTGTGAACGTGACCAAATAATTAAGATTTATTAAAATTATCGAGGAGAGGCACACTTCAGAGAAACTGCCCGACCTGAGCCCCATATTCATAGCTGTGCTGTTACAGACTAGGTCTAAAGGAGCGTTCACAACGGGGCACAAAACTGCACGTGCCCAAATAATGAAAATTATACGAGTCTAGGCACACAAGTTTAACGTACAAACCAACTCCTCAGATTCGAAAGATTAACCACACAAGTATCAACTTATTACACCTAATAGCGTGCTTTTCGTAAATTCTTGCGCCAAATGAAGGCAAGCGCCAATGATGGGCAAAGGAACTCACAAGATTTTCCCCAATCGTCCAGTGTATAAATCCTGCTGGTCGGATTGTTTATTTCCACTAGATTGGCCATGTGGAAACAGGCGAAGGCAGCGAAGCGAAATGAGTGCGCAGCTGGCTTATACTAGGGAGCATGGCCCGGTAACTAAAAAGAGTACGGAGGGGACCAGTGCCTGCATGACCATGAGAAGCTGATTCCGCCTACAATTAAAACCCCTTTTAGGCGCCCTAACCGCGCCCCCGCTGTCGCACTCCCCAGAACCATCTTGCCAGGACCACTGAATGGTCGTCGCACTCCCCAGAACCATCTTGCCAGGACCACTGAATGGAACGTTAATCCCAACTGCTTGTGTGATTCAGACATCTATCCTCATCTTTAGTCTCCAAGGTAAGGCATCTTGTTTCTTTATCTCACAGTGAAGGCTGAGGTAAATTCTGCTGGCGGCAGTACGTTATCTCACGGTCTCCACATACCTCGGCAGCCGAGGCATTACGCCTCCCTCACTCTTCCTGACTTGCCTGACTCTTCCTCCTGCATGTTTGCCACCAATTTCATGCAGTTTTAAGCAATCTCCTTCCCAACGCACAGGAAGTTACAAAAGTATTTAAATTGGAAATTGAAAATCTCGCTAATACCTCTGAACTAGGCCTGGGCGGAAAACTACGCTATGCTCGCGGAGTTTGCGGAGTTTGCGCTACTATGCGCTACGCGAATTGCACATAGCACAGTGCAAAAACGCGTAGCGGGCATTTTTTGCTTGCTCGCGGTCCTCAACGTCAAGTTGGCGACCGCGAGCGAGCAAAATCAACATCCCTGCGAGACTTTTTCCTCGTTCGCGATCAGCAACATCAAGTTGCCGATCGCAAGCGTGGAAAATAAACCTCCCGGCAAGATTCTCAACGCGGGGAGGTCAGGTTTCTCATTGCGAGTGGTCGTGTATTCTCGCGACCGCTCGCGATGAGAAACTACCAGTCCGCGTTGAGAAAGCTGCCGCTCGAGTACAAATCTACTCGAGTGGCAGAAAACGACCGGTTGCACTGTGCAAGATGCCGTTTGCAATGATTGCACAGTGCGGACAAGCATCCGGCACTGTGCAATCAGTGCGAACAGCATTTCCCTACCGCACTACGCAGTTCACGTAGCTACGCGTAGCGTGCGTAGTGCGAAGTGCACTTCGCGTAGCTACGCGTAGCGCCACTACGCGGACTACGCCCAGGGTTACTCTGAACACCGGAGAAGGATTTGGGCGTGCGGGAAAGGAAGCGCTGAATGGCGTGGGATGACGGAATTGAAAGGATGGTGCTGGGAAATGATAACTGGAAGTCGCAAGAGTACCTGTATCTGAATGCATGTGTACCGATGGGTTTTTCCCTCACACCCGAACGCGAATGAGGCCCTTGCTGTTTAGCCCCTAAACCCATTGACCCAAGGTCGCATTTAGCTGGAAACCAAGCACGCTTTCATTACTTCGCGTGCCCTTCAACACAAAGTCTCAACCCCCTCCAACGCCTCTCACCTTTCTCTAGCCCCCGCATCTGCCCGACGCCTCTGGTCTGCCCGCTGCCGAGGGGGTGTCTTTCTGACCCCGAGAACCGGTAAGGCCGATTTCTCCTGGGCACCGCAGCCTGGCGCTGCAGTGTCCGTCGTGACCTCCCAGTAACAACGACTGGCTGGATGCGCCATGGCCGATTGCTTGGAGTTGGCCCAGGTGCCCTCTTCCCTAGCCGCCGGTACTCCGTCTCATCTTTGCTGGCCATGATGCTCCCAGGCTGGATCCCTGGCTGGATCTGCGTCATCATCCCATTTTGCGCTTCTTTAGGGGCGCACCGCCCAGGCCCAGGCCACTTTGCGCCGCAATGTCACCGATGAGGCGAGGTTCCAAAATCGCCTCTTGATGACCGGTTCCTGCCGGTTGCAGCCGGGTCCACGCCGTCTGCCCGGTGCTTGTCCGGCTGTTCCTTCGCTCGGCGGTGATTCCGTCTTTTTCTTGCAGGGGGGGTTGCATGCTTACTTTGGGCCTTGCGCCCCTATTTAACCCCCCCAGCTGCTTGCCGCCTCACCCCTTGATTGGGGGGGCCGCCGACTACCTTGGGGCGACCAATCCTGGTCACCCCCTCTTTCGCGGGCTTCCACAACGAGGGGGGGATGGCTTCCCACCTCCGGGCGGCGTTTGCCCCGGGCCCCCATCGGGTCCGGCTGCACCTTCCCCGGCCCGGGCTTCAAATCAGCCTTGTAAAGTCACAGAAATTACTTTCTAATTACGTATAGTTTATCTGTTCCTCATATGAAAAATAAAGTAATTTCTATTATTTCTTTGGGGACATAAAAGATTAACTCACATCATAATACACATAAAAACTTAGAATTTTTAATTCTGCCAAAGGAACCCAAAAATAAGTTAAATAAGGTCGGACTTTCCGCTTAGTCAGTTTTTATTTTATGTTTTCTGATCCCTAAATATATATATATATATCCATGGCTCCTGAGGGAAGGTTGAGCTCTGCTCACACATAATTTCAACATGCTGGGTGCAGAGTGTGCCGTTTGATGAAGCATGCCACAAATTGTCGGTGAGGATGTCACTTCTAGAACAACGGGATTTTAGATCAAAGTGAGATTTGCATGTTTTAATCCTGACGTGTAGTACAGTTAGGGCATTGAATTAATGTTTTTCCTCCCTTCCCTTTTACGAGGTATATAGGAAGGGGATAGTACGGAAACAACAGGGCTGTTATGGCCAATACACGTGGTCTCTGGAGAGAGGAGGTTGAGGAGGGAAGCAGCATCTCAATTTATCAAGAAGAGATGGTGAGGATATTGATAAGAGCAGCAATAAATACACATATACATCAGGATCCTAAAGACAAACAATAAACAAAGCAATGGGGCAGGATTGTGCAGCAAGTAAAGCATGATTCTCTTAACAACCGCCATACCATGGTGTTCTGTGTCGTTTTCCAGACTGTTCAATTAATTAAAATCTGCGCTGTCCCAATATTGCTAAGTACTTGTGTGGCTTGGAAAATGAAGTCCAAATGACCATGAGTAGAAACTCGAAACCAGAATTAGAGAGAAAAGAAGGAGGCAATTCCAAGACCCACAACATCTGGATTAACAAAGGGAGTGCAAACACTCTGTGGCTAAGAGTAAGATAACGACGAGGTATAGAAAACAAAAGTAAAGTTGCTGGCATCCTATGGCTGGACAAAACCTCTTTTAAAAAAATCAAGAACTTTAAAGCAAGCCTACTCAGGAAATGCCCCAGCTGCCTGTAATTCCACCCTGCATACAATCCTTTCCAGCGCCTTGTGCGCAGCTTTAAAAGAAGTACTCAAAGTCCTACTGAGCCTGCACCATCGTCTCAAGAGATTGTTCTTCACACTTCACTGTCCATCAGACAACATTTCTTTTGAGCATGTGTTAGAAATGTGCCCAGAGTCCTAAAACCACCAACACCATGTCAGAAAAAAGACTAGGAGGAAGGCAAAAAGTTCAGGGATGACCCTGCAAAAAGGGCCAAGTCCAACAGCAGGCAAATATGGTAGAATTGTATACCACCTAGAACCTGACTACATACAAGAAAACAATCCTTCTAACCTATTCTTCTTATACTACCATTAAATCACAATAATGTACCAAGGCACTGCAATGCTGAAGTGGGCCTGGTTCATGCTATATAAAACTGTAAAACAGCTAAATAAATAAATAAAAGCACACCAAGGGTCATGGAATCAAAGGAAAGGTTCATATAATGGCGGCTTTCTCCAAGAAAACCAACACAAGACAAATGATTATTGGATGTATAACTTAAATATGTGTAAATGAAGTATAATATTTGTCAAAACATATTCCTGAGTAAAATGTTTTGTTTTATACATTTGGCATAGATGTTTTGCTGAAATAAGACTTGAAAACTAAGACCTGACAATCATTTTAGTATACAACGTATTTAGAAGAAACTTCAAGTAAGCATTTTGGTATCACTCAAGATACGTGGCTTTTAGTGGAGGAATATTCCAGTGTAATGGAAGTATTCCCTAGCTCGCGGAATCAAACACCGTAATAACCAATTGCAGAACTGTAAGACTAAATGCCCCCCCCCCACCCCCCCGGATGTGATTGACACTGTGTAAAAACAGTGGCTGAAGAAGAATGACCCAAGGAAAAGGCCTGACCCACAAACACTGTTTTTATTTATGTATTGATTTGTTAAAATGGCTGTGGCTATGCCAGAGCTAGTAATGACTGGTTGTGCCTATAATAAAATGAGAATAGAGTACATCTGTCCAAAATAAAAAATTATGTTTTTGTCTTTTTTTTTACATTAATATTTAAATAAGTCTTTGTGCCAGTAACCTTTCTCTTTTAGTCTGAACACATGATCTATTGGATGAGGTCGTGCGAGAAATAGTACACGATGAATCCCCCAGAATACTTATTTTCACAAAACCTTTACAGTTCTGTTGATGGACGTTTAGGGCAGAATATGATGGATAATTCCCGTCTGCAATGAGAACACATTGGCACAAATGTATGTGAATGACTTGGCAGCATCCACCAATGGCACTTGTCTTATCAGAAAATGCAGACAGCCTTTGGTTTCCAATGGAACAGCAGAAATTGGGGATTTGGGTGAATGTCTGCAGCATGCAAGTGCGTTTTCCTTCTAAATTAAGATTTGAAGTGAAAGACAGAGCTATTATCTGCAGCGGATCTTAAATCAAATACACTAATTTGAACATGTTCAAACTAGTGGTGTGTGAAGTGCAAAGATGTGAGTCATGCAAATTTGCATATATTATTTAAACTTCACGGGTGAAAAATAAAATACAACAAAATGAATGGCAGCCATGGAAGCCCTTTGTGGCAGAAGAAAAACTATTCTGCTGCTGCGAGGAGCAGTGAGTGGATTGGCATCACTTGTCAGTGTTATCCTGTTAGGACCATTTTTCTGGCACATCTTTTGCCCCAGTCCTAATCCATCATTTTGTACACTGTTGTGTTATCACCATCTTCAAGTTCACTTTATCACTGTTTCTGCTTTTCACCATCCCCCACCAACGCTACACACACCCCACATTCCAGCCACCTCCATTATCAGCTGACTCATTACCCACGATACTGTGAAAACACATCCAGCTGGTTCTCAGTTGCCACATCATCCTCTGTCATAACTGAGATATCTGTACATTCCATTTGCAAAGGCCATGGACAGAGAAACGCTGCATTTACAACGTCTTAATGCATCATGCGGTTTGACCGATAAGAAATTTAAGAATTCATCCAACTTCGTGGGTGAAGATTTTAAATTTAGTCACCAGCCCCTAGTTCAGACAAAAGGCCTTCCTTCCTAAACATCTTGATTCTGTCTTGCTAGCACCTGTGCCTTAATGGGACATGTCTTGCAGAAGGTAGCCATGCTTCAGTGGAGCAAAGATGAAGTAAATTCCACAGGGAGGAAGCATCTCAGGGCAGATCACTTCTTTGTTAATGTTTAGTGCAAACACCTGCTTGCCAACTGCAAACTTATTTGTGATTTAGAATCATGTTTGTACTAATTAATGTTTCTTCTAGAGTGAGCCTGCCTTTTTTTAGAGTTAGCTATATAACAAATAGAATTGTAGATGGATAACCGTGAATAACCGCTCATCAAGGGGTTTTGAGTGACAACAACTACACAATAAGGGCGAAGCTTGAATTTTCCGTGGTGTCAAAACCTTGATGAGAACAACATCACCATAATTCACGCTTTACGTTATGCATGGCCCCCAAAATCATCCGCCCCTGATTATAACAGCTAGGCTGAGGGAAAGGAGTACTGGGGAGCCCGACATAATATGCTCTCTCCTTGCTGTCACAAATGTGAAAAGAAAACTTTACCTACAATCCTTAACTAACCCCCTCCACCTCCCCTGCCTACCTTTCCCCTCTTGCTTTCTGCTTTCATTCAAAGGAGACAAGCAGCACTTTGCTGGCAGGATCTCACGTAGCGATATCGAACTGGCCTGGGGCCTTTACAAGGTAACAACATTGGGTAAAGAATTTTGTTAACAACTGTTGCTACATCATAGCAGTGAATTACCAGATTGTGAATCTGGTGTAAACAAAAGAGGCTCTCTATGAGGGCCATACATGACTATATCATAATCCATCGGGAAACAGCGTTTACAACGCTGTCATTACATCGTTGTACCATTACAACGCGGTCGTTACAACGACCACGTTGTTAGTACGCGATGCATTTACATCGCAAGTCATTACAACGACTTGCACTAGGGGGCGCTGAGGTATTGGAAATGAATTCCAACACCTTCCCTACTGTTGCGCAAACTGGAGTAGGAATAGTAATTAATACTATTCCTAAGTCCAGCGCGCCCCCTAGTGCAAGTCGTTGTAATGACTTGCGATGTAAATGCATCGTGTACTAACAACGCGGTCGTTGTAACGACCGCGTTGTAAAAGCACGCGATGTAATACATCGCGTTGCAATGTACCATATTCTAATCCATCAATTGCCTGGAAGAGAAGGTTAATACATATAAACTTACATTTAATCACAAATCTTAAAAGCACAAAACAGCATTGGCATTCCTACACTTTCGCTGGTTAAACATCTTGTTCTAAGATGTGGCTTATTCACTAAGAGAAAATGCAATATACCTCAATTACACAATGTTCATGTTTCTGGGTGCTGATCGTCGTGCTCTCATAACACCATTTATCATTATCCCTTTAACTGGGATATCTTGATGCACAGAACCTGAAACAGGCAAAGCCACTGGGTAGTTTTTTCCAAGTACCGAGCCCCACCCCGCCACCAGCCTGTCAGGGGAAGACTACAGGTATGGAAGTGAAGCGAAGGATGCAGGGATGGGTAATTGACCCCACTAATGTCCCCGAAGTAGGGTCCAGCTTGCATCTGAGACAAAAGCAAATAATTGGTGAATCTGTTTTCGATCAGTCATCATTGCCCTTGACGTATTCATTTCTCACCACTTACTGATGCACCACAGAGGATGATTCCTAGGTTTCTTTGTGAGGGAGCTCAGTGCCTGGGCACTTCCAGGAGCGCGCACAAATATATAGGGAATAATGCAAGTCCACTCGCACAATCTATATTGTAATGAACTGAACCACGGATCGATGCACTCTGGAGAGTCTGGAGCTCTTTGGGCGATTTGTCTTCATTACTTCCACATCCCCTTTAAGGCCCCCTGCGCTTTTAAACTACAGACCTTACCCTCAATAGATTTTTCCCCTCCACTCAGCACAACAGTTTTCAGACTTATTAAAGCTAAAAAAAAAACAGCCAAGAGGGATACTTTTTTCCTCATTTGAAGTTTTGTTTGTTCTTTCCACTACTAAAATTAAAATACATATGCTAATGTGAAGCTCAGGTAGAGTTTTGTGGAAAACAAGTCATTTACAGGTGACGCAGGGCGTGTGCGATGTTGATGCTCGTGATGAAAGGCCAAGGTGTGGCTCCGTCATACTGTACGAATAGGAAATGGCGGCGACTGAGACAATCATGGTGATTGCATGCTGAAGTATTTATCATCACCAGCAGAGAAGGCGCTGATTGAACACAGAGCTCGTGACTCGGGAGCACTTCCCTACCAACAGTCGGCAATCTGAAATGTTTGTTCTCATGCTTCGCAAGTGGGTGGAATTAGCAGTTTTCCTCACGCCCGGGAAGTCAGGCTGGTTGCTGGGGCCAAACAGAGAGGCATATGCTATCAGCGACAATGTCAAATTGCATTGCAGTTGTTTTAATCACAGCACCTAGCCGTCCAGTGCAGCAGAATTTCTGTCCCGTGTTTCAGATGTCATTACGAAACAAATATTGTTTTATTTGGTAAAAGTGGTAACAACGCCCCCCTTTAGAGCGCAGGTGGTTGTTGTGTGGCGATGGCGGCAGCGCGCTCATAGGGCTGCCCCGGTGACCAGGGTCGAATTGGGATGAAAAATTGGCCTGGGCACCCAAAGAAAAGTGGCCCACAATTGTAGCTTGCCGAAAAAATGATATCTTCTTATTAGTTTCTAGTCAGATTTTTTTTTCAAATTGGAAAGTTATTTAAAACTTTTGTGTTTCTTGCTTTTTTCTCTCATTCCATTGCACAGTATTTGAATGAAACTCCTAGCCTCAATCCAAGAAAACTGGCAGCAAGCACCTGACTGAGGTTTGTCTGTCTGGTCGTTGTGACCTGCTGTGGGGGACAAAAGCCTCCTCCTCACACCGACCAGTTGGTAGTTGCACTGCTCAAAAGACACACCTCTCTCAAAGGCTCACTGACACCTTCTGGGGCCCGGGATCAAAGGAGATGCACCACACGATGGACGTCCTCCTGACGCCCTATTGTCATTCTGCAAATAACAATGAATGGGCCTAGTATGTGGCCTGGTCAGACTACCTCTCACCTGAAGCTGCAGCTCTACGGGGAAAATCAGCCCAGGTATGTGGAGTTTCTTGATCCGCAGACTAAAAAAATCGGCCCACAAGCTGTCCTCTGCCACAGCCAGGCCCCTAGGGCACCGGCTAATTGCCCGCCCGGCGAATCCGACACTGCCGGTGACCCCAATCAGACATTAATCACAAAATGACCATGCAGACATAAAGTTTAGGCCCGACAGTGTTCCAGATACTAATCTATGCATCACAGCAGGGGCAGTTCTCATTGTGGAGCACACTTGCGCAGGTACACTCTCATTTTGGGAAGCACGCCATGCAGCAAAAACCTCAACTACTTCAGAAGAACAAAACGCTGTATGGTACTATTTTATCACAAAATGGATTCCGGGTTACCAGTCGCCATCTGGAGGACCCAGCTAATATAATGAAGGGCAGCAGTTACCAGGGTTGCCCTTATATTGGGACTTTAGTAGCAAATTGGAGAATGACGGCTGACAGCATTTCTGGACAGCAGATGCAGTGAAGGTTGCGGGGAGTTGTAATGGCATTAAATTCGGGTGAACAAGTCCATCGTCTTCCCAATAATGACCTCTTAGCATTTAATAGTCTTGGGAGGGCTCTAGGTTAGCCACTCTCCTTCCAGTATTATTATTTCAATAATTAAACTCTTTCTGTGTCAGTCATCCAAATAGTAACCTTATATGGAAATTTAAAACAGTTGCCACCTTTCCTTTCCAACGAGTTGAATGCTTAATAAATATCAAGTTAGTTATTTACACAATTATGAGTAAGTATGAGCTTTTCAGGTTCTTGTCTGCAGATACGCAAAATGAAATATACAGCACACCTATAGGAGCTGTCACGACCCCCTCCTGCTCCGTCGCTGTCACAAACCCCTCTTGCATACTCTGTGTAGTGGTCTAGCGTGCAGGGCTCATGTTGCTTTAACCCTATGGTGCCCTATGCGCAGCATGATATTCCTGACTGATGCTTCCCCTGCATCTCTCATAACTATGTTCCCCCCAACTCCCCCCATGAGTGATGTGCCCACAGCATCCCTCATGGCTAATGATCCCCCAGCACCTTCATGACTGATGCTTCCCCAGCACCCTCATGACCGATGCTTCCCTAGCACCCGTAATTTCCATAACACTTGAAACCCTGCAGGTGTTCCCCTCATCCTGTGAAACAATGGATTGACTACTCTTGCTGTTCCTAGGGCCTTGGTGTGGTTTTCTATTAAACCCTGCAAGCTCCCCCCAGAATCCTGTGAGCCAATGGCAAGCCTTGCTCTCGCTGTTACTGAGGTCTTGGTGTTGTTTTCCACTATGCACGTTCGAGCGAAAACTATAATTCTTTTTCCTGTTATTTGGTTTCGATCAACAAGTTGTACCTGCCCATTCTGTAAGGTCACAGAGAGTGTACTAACTCGCGTTTTCCCCAAGGTTCAAGAACCATGCAGACGACCATGTGCCCCACATGCAGCATGTGATCTAGCTACATTCATCGATCCTTTAAGAGGGTATATAAACCCCACCCAAAATCAAGTTGTGGCTTGGCCTTGATCCCTTCACAACAAGCTTCACCCTACCCCACTCACCTGAAGAATCCTGATGGAACCAAGAAGCACTCCAGTCTCCTTAAAATCCATTAGAACCGGTGGTTCCCGTGGCATCATCCTGCTCAACATCTTCCTCCTCGCTCCCTCCTGCACAGCTACTCCGGACCCCGCGTCTCCCTGAGTCAAGGCTTCAAGATCTTTTTTGAACTTCAGGCAAGTTGAAGAACTAGGCTAAGTACTTGATATCTGGTTAGTGCGCAGTACACCTCCTACAGTAGTAAACAGGACTGAGTGTCCCCGTCTTCGAAGACTATAGACTTTTCCTCCATTTACTCTCTGTGATTTACTCCAATGCTTCTTGTGTGTTTATACTTCGGACTCTCCCTAAAACCTTGTTGCTAGAACTGTCAAAGCTCAAGGATTAAAGACTTTAGTCCTGTGTTTCTTTGATGAAGAGTAGTGTCAAGAGAAAGCACTTCAGAGTCTTTGATAAACTCACCAACCTTGTACCCCACTTTGTGTTTTGAGTGTATCCTTAGGAGTACAAGTCACTCCAACCTATGCATCGAGTGTATTTTGAGGAGTGCTGATAACTCCAATCTGTGTTTCAAGGAGTATTAGCTCAATTTGTGATTCTGGTATTTCTGCTCTCAAGCCAAGTGGGTAAAGAAACCTATAAGTTTGTGTCGCTAAAAGTAATGCATGTTCATTGTATGTAGAGACTTGTTAGTGTACTGATAATAACTGTCTCCTCTTATTATTTCCAGTGCATTGCGTCATCGCAAAGCAAGAGGTTCTGGTCCAGTGCGCATCCCCCTCACAAATGTAGATGGTCTCAGAAGTGACAAATCCTGTTATGCAGTTTTGCAGCCACTGAGCAGATCCAGTACAGCAAGTCTCTCTTTTCCTATTTTATCCCAACCCCCATGCCCCCAGGGGATATTGTGGACTCTCAGGTTTCGGTTCTTGGATCTGCATCGTCCTTGGGTGGGATAGGGGATCCAGCATCAGATCCAGTGTCGTCTCTGTGGTTGGTACCAGGTGAGTGCTTGACAGGACCTGTCCCATAATAACACTCTACATGTGGCTACTGAGTGGCTGTATTAGGCTAGGAGTGTCAATCCAGGTCAGCATGTGAGGATAACCAATGACTACCTAAATGAGTTCAATTTAGGTTAATGTCTTTATGTACGGATCAGCTCTCCTGGACATAGCTTGGCTAATCCTGAGATACAGATAACGGACTAGAAATAGAAGAGGGTGCCTATACATCGTTGGTCCCTCGGCCATTACTCATGCACTTGCATGTTGCAGTACTTCATCCAAAGAGTACAACGTTCAAATGATCTGCTGCCTCCAACAATAAAAATACCAAAAATGAATGGTTTAGCCAACGCTAAACATCCAGTCACCTATGATATGTTATAGTTTATTCATTGAGTGTTCATACCCAGATTAGTCTTGGCATTTCAGAAAGACACAAACTTAAAAACCAAACAGTGACAGAGGAGAAAGGCCTGAAGTTCTTAAATATTGAACAGCCAGATCTTCAGCTGACAACTTAAAAAGAACAGATTTGTTTCTGCCCTCAAAGTCAAAGGGAGAGAGTTTCACAGCTTGGATGCTGCTGTAGAAAACGCACAGTCCGCATAATTGAGCTTTCTAGTTCTAGTGGTGGCAAGTAAGAATTGGTTTGTGATCTGAAGGAGCATGATGGTTGTCAGAAGGCAAATGTATTGGCCCAAAAGGAAGATGAACTGAGATGTAGTGCTTTATGGAGAATTGTTAGGGCCTTAACTCCTTAACCGCGGCGCAAATTCCGCCGCGGTGCGAGAGTTCTATTGAGTGGGCGGGGCCGCGTCGGCCAACGGACGTGCGCAGCACTAGCGAGGTAGTGCTCGCGACAGCCGTTGGCCGACGCGCGCACGGAACAGGTTAAAGACTACAGAGATCAAATGAAATGAAAAGACACAGCAGGCATTGTAGTGCTGGTGACATATGCAATCTGTGTCTGTTTATGTAAGTACTCATGCCCCATCATTCTGAGCAAGTTGCAGTTCATATAAGATTTTGTCTATGGATTCAAGATAGATTGAATGTGCATTGTCAAGTCAAGACTGAGTGAGAGCATTCACTATTGACGTATGCAAAATGGATCAATAAAGTGGACCATCTTTTTTTTAAAGGTGAAGGTGGATTACACAGGCAAAAGCCATATTCATATCACCTCCATATGAATTCCTAAGTTCTTCGCTACTGTCGATGAATCCGATAGGGGAGGGTGCCCATTATATCAGACCATAAAGTCATGTCCTATTCCCTTACCAATGAAGCAGAGGTAATTATGATCTTGTTTTGGTCACATCCACCCTCAAGAAGTTGTAGGTCTTCCATTCCCTGAGGATGGTGATGACCTCCATTAAAGGCCTTGCATTCTGATTGGGAGACTTGCGCCCACTAGATAAGATAAAGATAAGTTGAGTATCACCAGCGTAGATGTAAAACCATACCCCTGCTTGATGGAGCAATGTGCAAGGGGCTGCATGTACATGATAAGCAAAAAGGAAAGGGTGAGAGGATGGAACCTTGCAGGACTCCACAGTTTTTGTAAGTTTTTGTAATATACCTTTCAAGAGTAACAGGGAAGAGTGACGACTTGCGATCTCCACGAAATGAAACTTTTTATCCATTTCAGGACTCTTCCAGTGATGCCTGCTGCTTCTAGGGTCTTAAGAAGGATGTTATAGTAAATGGTATCAAAATTGGCTGACAAGTCTAAGAGGATGAGCATGTCAGTTTTTGTTATCACTGAGCTGATGAAGATCATCTAGGGCTATCAGGGCCAGCAGCTCGTGCAATTACAGTCATGGAAGCTCCATGGTTGTCCTTTCAATAAGATTTTAGACTCTTCAAAATCCTGAAGCTTATGTGGGTCGATTTTTTACAGACCTCTACCCATGTAAAAAACAGTGAGATGCATTTAAGATTGTCCATGTCATTGATTGACAGGGCGAGCTTCTTTATGGTCTCAGTTGAGCTGCCTTCTAGAGTACTAAAAAATGCCATGGTCTATGCAGCTGTTGGAAACAGTCAGTAGGATGTCGCTTGTGGCTAAAAGGAGTGGCTTTAGATGCCGTGACAGAACGGAATCATTTGGAGAACCTGAAAGGGGGTAGTCAGTCATGGTGTGACAGAGCTAATCTTATGTAACTTGTGTGAAGGAGTCTAGATAGCTCCTTGTGTGGAAAATAGATGTAAATGGTTTAGCAGGCATAGGAATTGGAGCATTAAAAATGGCGTTCTGGATAGTAGAAACTTTCTCTAAAAAATATTAGAATATTATTGCAAAGGACTCGTAATGGTGGTATTTAAATTTTTATGGCAGCAGGGTGTTGAAGTTCAGGGACAATGCTAAAGAGTGCTTTAGAAAGGTATCCAGATCTACAGTAAAATTCTGCATTTACCTGAATAGTGTCTTCTTCACATACCAAGATAAAAAATATTCAGAGTTCCAGCTAATTAGACAGGTTCAATGACACAAAATTTTTTGAAATGTGTATCTCAGATGATTGCATTATAGACAAAGATATATTCCACTGGTTGATTATGTAGGATAATGTAAATAGATCAATACTGTTGTCCTTACCAAGGGCTACATGTATGAAGCATTTTTCTGGTCGAAACGGGCTGTTTGCGATCGGAAAAATGTTTTTGGGGATGTTTAAAGCCCAAATTATGATTCGTCAACTTGCACCGCATTGCAATTTGGGTTTTGCGATTCAGTATTTGGAAGGGGTGTGTTTAGGGTGTCCCGCTCCAAATGCCAATTTGCATTGGTATGTACGAATGTTTTGCGATCGAAATGCGGTTGCAAAACATTCATAGTTTACCACCAACTCGAAGTCAGTATTAACCCCTTTGCAAATGAGAAGGGGTCCCCAAGGAACCCCAGTGGTCCCACAATTGACTGCCTACTCTTAAAAAATGAAACTTCAAAGCTTTCAGGAAAGCAGGCTCTGTTTAAAAAAAAAAAAAAAGATTGCTTTATTTAAAAGCAATCACAGACATGGTGGACTGCTGACCCCAGCAGGCCATCATCCCTGTGATGGCAGCAAATTGTAGCGGGTCACAAAGTGCGACCTACCTCCCTAATATTCATAAGGTAGGTCTATTTGCGACCCACTATGAATTGCTAATGAAACTCAAGAGAGTTTCATACATTAGAAATAGGGATCTCCTAATTGCGATTCTCAGAAAGATGAAGATAGGAGATCGCTATTCCTGTTCTTCATACATGTAGCCCTAAATCAATTAATGAAGATAGACCAAAAGCTAAATTTAGAACTGAGATGTAATTATTTTAAGTTCCAATATTACCAAAGGGAGGCTATCCATAAATTAATGGACATCATTCTGAGTTGCACACAGCATCTTGAGTCAGGGCTCATTTGGAATTAGAGTCAAGTTTTGTTTGTTAGAATATTGAAGACAGACATACAAATAAAATACAAATATATTGTGGTCTAAATAGCAGCAACCACAATATCATGAAGGTAAGTATGCCTAGGTAAGAATATAGGGGCTGATTACGATCGCGGTGAACCCCCCCCACCGGCAGGCTGCCGACGGCGGGTTCACCGCGATCTTGTGGCCATTTCCCGCTCGCCATATTATTATGGCAGGCGGGATCGTGGCGGTCAGGATCTCCGACCGCCAGAAATCCGGCGGGCTTGTAGAGCCCGCCGGTGCACTGGAGGCCCTCAGCATGCAATACATGGCGGCGGTGCCTAGCAGGTACCGCCGGTCACATTACAATGCTGGCTCCCCACCAGCCTTTCCATGGCGGTTCACCCGCCATGGAAAGGCTGGTGGGGATGACCTTTGGTGGCCCGTTGCGGGGCCCCCTTGTGCAGGTGCAGTTGGCTTGTGCACTTGGGGGGGCACCTATGGTGGCCCCCTACATTTCCCTGCACCATGTGGCAGGCACCACATGGTGCCTGCCACGTAGTGCAGGGAAATGTAATGCGTGCCGTTTTTACATTGCGGCAGGTGCTGCAGCCAGCAGCACCCACCGAAATGTAAAATATGGGGAGTGCGACCGCCATGGTGGCGATCGCATCATAATTCCCCATGTGGGACTGCCGCCTTGTAGGCAGGCGGTCCCACTTCTCGATACGATGGCGGATGGACTGAAATTCGTCCGCCATCGTAATCAGCCGAATAGTTACTATTCTTAACAACTGTGTAAGTTGTGTCAGACTAAAAGCTAACCTGATAAGCAATGCCGCAGCATCAAAACCAAAATATATGATAAATAAGTGTGAGCAAACTGAGCATTATCAAGCATTTTGTGACATATTTGCAAACCTGTGATTTAATGAGAGCTGTACATTTTTTATTAGTCCTAGAAGTTCATTGAAAGTTGTCAGATTTGTAGAGAATACCCTTACATTTGTCATACTAATTAGCCATCCAGAAATGGTACAACACTGAAGCAATTCAAACCTCAGCTGCAGGAATGGTGATCCATGTTCCTGGTGAGGTTAAAAAAAAGTCACATTTGCAAAATCAGCCTATCTTGTAACTCAGCCATGAACGCTCCACCATGTTTGCCAGTGGCAGTATAGTACATTCTATCTAATGATCTGGCAGCTGCAATCACTGCAATCCTCTCTGTCCAAAATCAGTGGAAATGAGGGCAGATCCTTCTATTTTCTAATAGTTTCAGCCTTGGATTGCCAGTTTACTCATTCATGTTTCGCTCTAGGATCTTTCTTTATATTCTGGTTTTATCCAAGGACTGTCCACTGTTGTGATGTTTTATCCCAATGTTCTGTCAGAGGGGATGGTTAGACTCCTTGAGAGTGAGACTGGAATTTTCACCAAATTCCGGCACTACTCGTCACACACCAAAAGGCATCAAAAAGTTAATCAGTTTCAGAATTTTGGTAGAGATTTTGAAAATATGGTAATTTCCAGTATAAATGTACATTTTGGTCCGAGTGTAAAAAAGAGGTGGTGTTTTACTGAGCTTATTTGCATCTTCTACAAAATCAGCTTTGAAATCATGAAATGCTAAAGCGGGCCATCTGGGATGCGAGCCTGTGACATGCTGATTTGAGGCAAATTTCAGCAGTAAGAGCTGTACATATGGCATATTCTTTACTCCAACAAAGCTGCCCCCTCTGACGCTCTAGCCCACTCGGTCTTCACTTTCAAGCCAGTATTAGATCTTTCCCCTTCTCCAGCTCATCTGGTCCTCTGTAGCATGCAATGTCTTATGGTAGCATTAGAACAACTTTAAATTAAATAATGGATAAGTAATCACACTAAGTTTAGATGGGATTACTAAATTAGGTCCTCATAATTCAATTTGATTCAAAGAGTAAATAAATAAATTGTAGACATAAAAGGAGCACATCTGACGCACCTGATCAGCACTGCAGTCAGAGTAAATAACGGTGGTGGAGATTAATTCAAGCAATCCACCCATCTCATTTTTGTATTCAGTGTTACGACCTAAGTGTGATGTGCACGTGGATTTTCAGATAGCTGATTCCTTTCTTGGCTGTCATGGTAGCAAAAAAATGATGGACTGGATTGCGACCCACAGTAATTATCAAATGCTGAGTTTAATTCAAGCAGTCCACCCATCACTTTTTTGTTTCCCCCAGTGAAGAAGTGGCCTAATAAGACAACATGCCCTGGTAATCCAAGTATGAGCCTAATTTATGAGGTTTTACCGTAGGGCAGCGCTGCAGGCCTTCCTGCTGTGCTGCCCTACGGTAAAAGAAAAGGGCATGAATGCACCATATCTATTAGATACGGCGCATTCCTGTCCTTTTCCCTTGTGCCGGCGCACAATGGGCTGCCGTGCACCAACGCAGGCACCTTTGCACCATGGTGCAAAGGTGCCTTCGTTGCGGGGATGATTATTTCTGTGCAGGAAGGGAAACCTTCCTGCACAGAAACAATCAGAAGAGGCTTTTTCCTTCTGCAGGACACGTGGAAAAGGAAAAATGAGGAGAAATAAAGATATTTCTCCTCGTTGAGCCTCCCTTACGCCTCCCTTGGGGAGGTGTACGTTTTTGGCGCTGCCACAGATTTACGATTTCTCGTAAATCTGGGGCAGTGTCAAAAACCCATGGATGTTGCTGGGAATACCCCCAGCAACACCAATTGCACGCCCCGTTAAGGCAGAAAACTGCGTTAAAGTGAGCCATAGTTATGAGGCAGCATTAAGCCCAAAAAAGTGGCTTAGTGCTGCCACGTAAATATGGAGCAGGCTCCTGCGCCATGGAACGTCACAAAAAGTGACGTTCCGGTGGCGCAAGGGGCCTCAGAGTTTCTTTAAAGGGTTTCTATGGCAAGGCAAGTCAATTCATACAGTCAATTGATGGAGTTACTTTAGGTAATGCTTCTCAGTCATTTACTATTATTTTCTGTTTTTCTCTTGTTATCACTTCATCATTATCCCAAAATGAATGTAGACGGAAGGAAACCCAGAGTAATAAGAATGAAGATGAGAGTAATAAACCTGCACTATTTTCACCAAATAATTTCCTTACAATGGGTCATGGTATATTTTCTCTAGAAATACAACACTTCAATAATTAAAAGGCACGGGTTAAGAAACATATTAGGATGACAAATGTATTTCCCAAAACCTGTGTGGAGCATCAAAGCAGCCAGAGTCTGCAGGAATCACCGTTCCCGACTTGCCTGGCTACATGAACGTTTTTGAATTGCTTTGCTTATAAGAATGACAGACATAATCAGGCACAGCTGCCATGCTGATATCAGTTTTGTGCTACAGCACCAGGTTACAGAGAAATAGAATATATTTGCATGTTCCTTTCTCTCACTTCCTCATTGGGGGGCAGATTTACAAGCCCCTTGTGACACTTTTGCGCCACCATTGCGTCACTTTTGTGACGCAGCGGCAGCATAAACAATACGCCACGTTGCGACACATTTACAACGTGACACATCTAGCTAGATGCATCACGTTGTAAAGCCCTGCGCCACATTATACCTGCGTCAGGTATAATGTATTCAGGGTAGGCGTTCTGACGTAGGAAAGCCTCGTAAAAGTGACACTTTCACTGCGCCACTTCTACAGCGCCACTGTGTCAAAACCTTACGCCTGCTTGAAGCAGGCGTAAGGAGTGACGCAGCACAATAGGTATTGGCCTTCCTGAGCATTACTGGAGTTGCATCATGCTTGCGACATGACTCCAGCAATGCTTGACCTTCAGGGCCAACAGATGAGTGACGCATCTGTCAATCCTTGTGCCATGGTGCGCCGCATTGTAAATGCGACGCATCCATGGTGGCGCAAGGGTTTTTTGCATGGCGCAAGGAAACTGATGCATCTCTGCTATAATGCAGAGATGCGTCAATTTCTTGTAAATCTGCCCCTGGGTGTTTTCCAGTGTTGTTGAGCGACATTTCATGAATATTAGCGGGTAAAAAGAAAGTAAGTGTTCCTACTGCTGCCATTGCAATTGTTTCTCCTTACGGGCGTGAGGCTGTGTCATGACCCTGTTTTCCATGCTGTGCTGGTGCAGAAGGGGTCAGGCCGTTTCTTTTAGCGCCTTCAGTTCATCTATCATCTCAAAAAAGCTCTGAGTTAGTGCATGGGCAGCACACAGCAGAGCTCGGAAACACAACAAGGCAATTACTGCCATGGGCCGCATAATGATCCTGTATTCTGCACTCTCCTAGCACAGAAGGGGTCTGTGCATTTCTCTTTTGCGCCTTCAGTACATGCATTGCCTCGAAAAATCTCTAAGTTAGTGCATGAGCTGGAGACAGCAGAGTCTGCAAACCACTTTGTGTATCTGAGATCTAATGTCCTCAAAGCATGCAGTAAGATATTTTTCAAGCAAATATATGCAAAAAAAGAAACACACACACCCCTTCTGTGCCAGCACAGCACAGAAAACGGAGACCTGATATAGCCCCATTGGTTTCCGAGTTCTGCTGTCTGAATCCCATGTACTAACTCTGAGGTTTTTTGTATTAACGTGTGCTCTGAAGACGTGTAAAAGAAATCTGCAGACCCTTTTTGCCCCGGTGCAGAGTAGAAAACAGGATCATGATAAGGGCCGTGGGCTCCACCAGAGTGAGATAAGGTTGCTTTAAATACTGGATAAGCAATCCCACTAAATTTAGATGGGATCGCTAAATTAGGTCCTCAGAGTGAGATAAGGTTGCTTTTGTAGTATGTAAACACAAGTGACAAGTAAAAATGTAATATTCGGATATGTTGTGTCAGTGCCTAATTTGTACAAAAAATAAGCGCCAGGGCCCTTGTAAGAAGCAGGGACATCTTATGGATTTTGGGGGCCCTGGGCCAAATGTATTTGGCTGGCCCTGTTTGGAAAAGTATGATCCAATTTCAGCTCTTTCATGCCCTCTTTGGCCAGGTCACTGACAGTGCACATGCACTCTCGTCCAAATTCTAAATGTGTTTGCATTTAATATTCAGGGATAGAGATGTGTTTTCAGTATTGTAATACAGTAGTAGTTCACAAAAATTACTGCAAATATCTGTGACCCAATCCCGTTTCTCAAATCTGAGGTCTTGTTTTGATCTAAAAGAATGTTTTTATGGATTTTGCATGAAACATAAATGCAACATTTCTCTGCAAAATGTCTGTAATAGCTTCTCACACATCAATTACATAAAAAAAAAATTTGAGTCAAACAATACTTAAAACAATCTGTTTAAGGATTAATTAAGGTCATCAGGGAAAGCCTCGCTGCAGAACACAGCTGGCTCTATCGGGGCCCCCTGAAAGGTTGGGTTCCTGGGCCAGAGCCCACTTTGCCCATGCTTTAAAATGTCTCTGGTCAGACGGCCACTGCAGCTTGCACCACCCATTGCCCCTACCAGCTCTGCCAATGACAGCACCAAAACAACTACTAGCCAAACAAGAGTGACAAATACAAACTTTTAATATACATAAAAAATGACAACTACCTGACACCCAAGCTATTTTTATACTTTTGGTTCACAGTATTAGCCAATTTTAATGTATATTGAATTATTAAATAACTATGGTTGTTGTTGGAAATGGCCCTTTTGCAGGGTTATCCCCAAGCATTTTGCTTCTTCCTCCTATTTTTTCCTGACCTGTGTTTGTTGGCTATAGGACTCTGGGCACTTTACCACTGCTGATCAGTGCTAAAGTGCATATGGTCTCTGTGTAAATTGTTATTGTGATTGGTTATCCATGATTGGCGTATTTGATTTACCAGTAGGTCCCTAGTAAAGTGCACTGAGTTTGCCAGGGCTGGTAAATCAAATGCTACTAGTGGGCCTGCAGCACTGATTGTACCACCCACATGAGTAGCCCTGAAAAGATGTCTCAGGCCTGCCACCGTGGTGCCTGTGCACAGTTTGTTAACTGCCATGTCAACTTGGCAAGTGCACCCACTTGCCAGGCCCTACCCTTCCCTTACACATAGGGCACCCCTATGGTAGGCCCAATGTACCCCCCTGGGCAGGTTTCAGTGTATGTGAAAGGTAGGACATGTACTGGAGTGTGTAACATGTACTGATAGTGAAATACTGCCAATTTTGTTTTTCACTATTGAAAGGCTATCTTGCCCCATAGGACAGAATGGGGAATACTTTGTAACATTTAAAAAGCATATCTTCCCATAGGGATAAGATAGAAAATTGGAGTTTGGTATCCCTGAACTCAGGATTTAATAACACATTTTTTAGTAAAGATGGTTTTTAAATTGTGTGTTTGAAAATACCACTTTTAGAAAGTGGCTATTTTCTTGTTCAACCATCTTGTGTGCCTCTGCCTGTTTGTGGATTGACTGTCTGGCTTTTGAGTGACAGGGCCTGGGGAGGTGCAGTGGCTCCAGGAGTCTGGATGAGTCAGCACTAGGCTGAATAGGCCTGAACTGCATTTGGAGTGGTGGGAGGAGTAGCACCTGTACCTGAATAGGACTGTGCCTGCCTTCCACAAAGCTGGCTCCGCCCCCTTGTGGTGTGTCTGGAGCCAAGGCTCACACTGACAATGGATGTTGTTGTGCACTTGCAGAGTGCCCCCCAGAACTGGTTTGAATTGGGCTCAGAGCCTGTTGCACAAAGAGAACAAATAAATTTTGGGGTATAAGTATTTGACCTAAAACCCCTGAACTTTAGATCATTCCTGGAATTCAAGAGGAATCTTTGCCAAGGAGAAGAGCTGGAGAGACTGAGGAGAAGTACTGCCCTTGCTGTGTGTCTGGGGTTGGCCTGCAGTTGTTGTTTCTGCCAAGGAAAGGAGAAGGACTTTGCTGTGTGCTGTGTCCCCTGCTTGAAGGAGATCTCCAAGGGCCTGAAGTGAGCTGGCCTCCTGTTTTGAAGTCTCAGGGACACTAAGACTTCACCCCAGCTCCCCTGAACTCTGCTGCTGTGAGTTCTAGCCTGACAAGAGGTGCCTGTGCCAGTTTTGGGCCTCTGGAGCTTGTTGCTGCTGTTTGGGAGCTGGAAGAAAGAAGAAACGTGAAGAACTGCTAAAATCAACACATCGCTCTTCTTGCGGCTGTTTTCTCGACGCATTTCCACGGCGTGAGAAGAATTTCTACACATCGCCGCGCCACTGTGGAAACTGCCGCAGCGCCTGTCGCCACTGCAAGAATCGACGCATCGAGGGATCGTGGCTGAAGGGGACCGACGCAACGCCGCTCGATGCTGCCGAATCGATCGCTGATGCATTCCGGATCTCCACGCATCGTACCTGTGTGGCAAGTTCTTCCGACGCATCACCTGCGGACCGGAACCGTCATGAAGAATCGATGAATCACTCCCCATATAGACCGGATTCAACGCAACCCTTCCTCTGCGTGCAGTGGGACGGTCGCATCGCCTCCCCAAGGTCTCAGAAGTGTCGCATCTCTACGTTTTCTGACTCTGCGGCTGTTTGGCTTTTGGAACTTTGACGCATCTACAGGTACTTTGGTGAAAAGTCACACATCCATAGTTTTCTATGGTACAAGTTCTTGAAACCATTTGAAAGTCATATTTTTAACTGTGTATGTTGGATTTTTGTCGTTTTTGTCTTGTTTAGTTTAGATAAAGATATTCTATTTTTCTAAACTGGTGGGTGTCCTTTTGTGGTGTTTTCACTGTGTTACTGTGAGTGTTGGTACAAATATTTTACACATTGCCTTTGGGATAAGCCTGTCTGCTCGTGCCAAGATACTGAGGGGGTGAGCAGGGGTTAACTAAAGTGTGTATCCCCTTTACCCTGACTAGAAGCAAGGGTCCCTATTTGGACAAAGGTAACTACCTCTGCCAACTAGAGACCACCATTTCTAATAGTTGTGTTCATCAGAAAATGAGACAAACATCGCCACCATGTGGCAGGCTGTCATAAGTGCCGGTGTTGACATATAAGGGGCCAGTGCAGAACACCAGCTCAAATTAAGCACTGTCATGTACTCAGGTAACAGTGTGGTAAATAACTGCTATAATTAACACAACAGTCACCACATTTACTTATAACATTAGTGCCTATTATTTGTAAATGCTGCACCAAGAAGTATGATCAATAAACTTGCAATGCTATTAGGAAGGAAGATGTGTTCTTGTGGTGTGCACAGGAGAGACAGCGAGGAACATGCCATAATGGATTAAATAATTAGCATTCGGTATCATCCTAACTGTAGCATAAGCAGGAAATTATTTACCCTACTAGTTGCTTGTTTCTGAGGGCTTGGTTTAATGAGAGGGCACACTTATAAAATCCCATTAATTGTATTCAGACTACTATGATTTATTACTGAACCTGTAGATTCAGGTTAAACTTAATTAACTAGGAATGGGAATAGGCATGTGACAGTGTTGACATGAATGAATGCAAAGTACAATCTTTCTTTAAGAGCATTTCTGAATAAGGAATATCTAGCTCAATTTACTAACATCATAGCATTGTGCCACACAGGTAGAATGTTTTTATTAGAATTAGAATTTGAAAATTTTAATTTGCTTTTTTGTATGTATGTCATCATAATGATATATTTCAATAATTAATATCTCGCACTGCAAGCCAATTAAATTGTAGTATGTTTCTCAGAAAGAGATGGCGACACATGACTGAGATGATTATTTGCTTTTGCGAGTATTTATGGTTTGCGACTGCAATAGCAGTTAAATGCTATCTACATGATATTGCTATGTTATACTCAGTACAGTTAAGGTCAGGTTGCACTTTCTGCTTGGAAAATAAGAAAGTAGGTTTTGCAAAGCAAAAACAAAAAGATAGCAAAAACTAATTAACAACAAATCCTGTCCCTTTTCAACCTTTGGATGAATACCGCCAGAGTATCAAATAACATTGTATGAAAAATCATGACCAGAATGTTGTCTAAAATATTGCCCTGAAGGTAAGTATAAAAAGGTAAGCGTAGGTTTACTATACTTAATTCCACTGTTGTGGGCCTTGACAAGAAATATCGATCTACAATAATAATAAGTGCCAAATAACCCCAAACACCATAGTATCATGATAAGTATACAAAGCTAAGTGTACATACATAATTCTTAACTCATATCCCTGTGCATTAAATATATATATATATATATATATATATATATATATATATATATATATATATATATATATATATAGAGAAATCCACACTCCTGATATGCCAGCAGGACAAACAGGTACGGACCACAGCGTGTTCAGGTTTCGAAAGCAGTGCTTTATTGCATGTATAATTAAATCAGCATTACAGGAATGCGGAGACTAGTGTCCAGCCTGACGCGTTTCGACCGCGTTTCCGCGGTCTTGTTCACATGACGCGCTGGACCAATTAAAACATATTTATAGAGTGCACATTAGCAAATCATCTCCCCTGGAGCTATCACAATGAAAAAAAGACTTAGCAATTCATGAATCTGCCCGATAATTTCTAAGCATATATCACATATATAACCGAATGTCAGACGACATAAAATACAGGTTAAAAGTGAAGTAGTACTAATAGATATATGACTGATAAAAGGAGTATAAAACTAGGTATTACAAACTGTTATAAATACAGGATAAAAACATGAATAAAATGCTAAATGCATAATTAATCAAAACCAAGTTGTTAATCATGTCATCTCCTGTATAGAAATATGGTTCCATCAGTCCTGGAGTATATATTGGGCTGTCGCTTCCTAACAAAGTCATAAACTGACAAAGTGATCCAAGCTCCCCCATAAAGTGCATAGATATAAAGTGCAAGTGCAAAATAGTGCAAAAAAGGCTAAACGTGCAAAATATTCATTTCATAAATTTTAGGCCAGTATAACGGCATCTGTTAGAAACTCTGAATACTAAAGTGCGAGTGCACAATGTACACATCGGTTGAATGCAAAGAGGCAGAAATCTGACATGTTTTGCTTAATGGGCAACGTCTAAGACAGCATGGAAAATTTTAGCAAAGAGGCTTCAGAATAAATAGTCAGATTAAAAAATCAGAGTAAAAAATCAGAGTAAAAACCACGGTCAGAACCAAGAAATGCCATCTGAGTGAATTCATTAGTGCCAAATACCGTACCATATTAGGAAAACAGGGACGGAATGAAATAACAACCAAGAACACTGGAAAGAGACTACGCAAGTGAACCTAGACAGATCTATCACAATTCAATCACAAAAAGTTGTGAAGGTCTTCACCAGTGTTAAGACCGTTGGGCATGCGAGTGTCTGATAGGACAATAAAATATGATTCCAACTGGCGCAACTCTTTCTCCCTATTTCCACCACGAAGGGACTTGGGTACAGAACCAATCACATAATATCTGAGGTCATTAAGATTGTTGTTATGAACATGTTTCAAGTGTCTGGCTACTGGGTAATGTCATGATTCACTCCCTGTGCTCTTGTTCCCACCACCAGGAGGCCGAATTGTGGGGCTTTCCAGTATTCTAATATGCTTCCAGACACTCCACTGTATGCATATCCTGACTTCCAGGCATTTGGACATCATTTAGGAATTGACATCCATTCCCAATCCATGCCGGGTTTTGTGGAAGCCAGTTTGCTCATGCTGGAAACTCCATTACCTATAATCCCCTGCTCACTGCTTTGTCTCCACCCCTGCAGGCCAAGGATGGGTGGAGGAATTCAGTTCACCTGTGGCTGGCTGCTGCTAGCCTGCTCACACCTGATGCATGTGATTACTGTGAGCTCTTTTAAGCCACAGCTCCCTTCAGCCCAGTGTTGGTCATTGTAGCTGTATACCGGTGAGGCCGATCCTTGTTTCCAGTGTTTCCTGAGCTATTGATACCCTTGTTTCCAGTGTTTCCTGAGCTTTTGATATTCCTTGATTCCTGAGCTATAGTTAATCCTTGTTACTTGATTCCTGAGCTATAGCTATTCCTTGTGCCTGAATTAGCACTGCTTGCAGTGCTACCTTGTTTCTTGAGTTCCTGAGCTATAGCTATTCCTTGTGCCTGAATTAGCACTGCCTGCAGTGCTACCTTGTTTCCTGAGTTCCTGAGCTATAGTTATTCTTTGTTCCTGTTCCTGGGATTCAGCTATTTCGTGCTCCTGATTTGCACTGCTTGCAGTCCTCTCTTGACTCCTTGTTTCCTGAGCTGTATCTATTTCCTGTTTCCTTGAACCAGTACTGCCTGCAGTGCTACCTTGACTCCTGAGTCTTAGCATTCCTTGTTCCCGAACTGCAGCGGTTTCCCTTGTTCCTGAACTAGCACTGCCTGCAGTGCTACCTTGACTCCTGAGCCTTAGCATTCATTGTTCCTGACCTGCAGCAGTTTCCCTTCTCCTGAACTAGCACTACCTGCAGTGCTACTTTGACTCCTGAGCTTTTGCTCAATTCTTGTTTCTGCCCCAGCACTGCCTTCTATGCTACTTTGTTTTCTTGATTCCTGAACCTGCACTATTCTAGTATACCCTTGTAGCCTCCCCTTCTGTATATCATTTTCCAGTCCCTGCCTTTCTTCCCATTTCCTTGGCTCAAGTTCTAGTTTGCTGTCTTTCTATTTCTGCTGTCTTGCTTCTGTTACCTTGTATGTTTGTTACCTGCTTTCTGCCAAGTGTGCCCAGTGATTTCCTTCCTTTCCTGTTAAGCACTCCTCCTTGCTAGCTCCTTGTCTATTGTGCTCGTGTTTAGTTCTACCCCTTTGCTGTTACTGCCTTGCGTGTTCCTGTTTGATCGCCAGGATCCGTGGGCACAGCTGACTACCTAGGTGGTGTTTTTTGTTCACTGTGAGTATTGTCTTTGAGTTACTGTTATAACATCACCATAGGTATAAGCTCCACAGACCCTGCCTTTGCATACATATCCTATATGTGGGTATTTTCAGTCAGTATCTGTAACAGCAATTGTGGGTGAGGAACGTACTGAGCTTCAATCTTACCGTGTGGAGCTCCTGAGTGCTTTACCCCACATTCCCTTTATTGTTAATGTTGTATGATATATATGTCTTGCACGTCCGTCCTGGGTGTAGTTAGTCTGAATGCTAAATTGCCTTGTGAGTGCCCTCCTTTCTGAGTCTTAGCCATCTTGTACAGGCTTCCCCTTTTTTCTCCTCGACTCCTTGTGTGATCCTGGGCAGCGCTGTACTACTCTTTCTGTGCACTGTACGTTTTCTACCCAGTCCCCAGTCCTTGCTCAAGTCCCTGAATGTGTTCCCGACATAGTCCCGGACAGTCCCTGACAGAATGACCAACCCACATTTCCAGGGTCACTTGTGAGTTTTGTTTGCATTCAGTTAGCTACCACTTTTTTTTCTCAAAGCTCCCGAAGTCAGTCCTTGTCAAGATGTTTAGCATCAGAACCAGAAAGTTTTCGTATGATGGCAGATATCCATTGCCAAGGCAGCGCAGTTCCATACAACCTATTAGAAAGTCCTTAGACTCTAGAGATCGATTCATGGAACAAAACAGACTCTTACGTGCTGAATATTATTCCCTGTGGTTGGCTGATAGTTCTATGTTAGATTTTCATTCCATCTGTAACCCTGATCCTCACCTGATGTCAGCCTGTGACCTACAAGATGAAAACGAATTTCTGCAAACCTTGTTAGCAGCAGAAAGACAAAATAGTAATTTAGAGAGTGGTACTATTAGGGAAATTTTTCTGAAGTTTGTAACTCAGAGACCCCTGTCAAGACAATGTTTTCTTTGAAGACAATTTCCAGACACAGTATTTATCAGCATCTTACCAAACTGGTAGTTCAATGACCCCAGTTAAAGCATGTTTAACGACACAACAGACAAAGAAAGAGCAGATGCATTATATAACCTCTGTTTTCCATACAAACGATATACCTCAGTCTTGTGACCGAGTGAAGATCACAGTCCCTGATACTAAGGAGACCATGTTTAATGCTACATTCAAAGTAAACAATCAGATTAACAAAAGAAAGAAAACACCTACTAGAACACAGACAGCTAATAGCCACTTTGAACAAAATCCAAGGTATAGCTCTGTTGTTTGTTGTGAAGTTGCCAAGTCTACCACTGTCCTTGTAGGGAAAGATCTGCAGTCTTCACAGGATTTGAGTACATCTAAGATTCTTGAATTACAACGGGAGAATAAAATGTTTCAGACTCTGTTAAAAAATGATAACCCACAGTTCAAGAGGGAATCTAAAACCCCTATAGAAAACAACTTTTCCACCTCTATGTTAGCCTCCTTAGAAATGGAGAATGAAGCCTTGCGCTCTCTTTTGCGTTCCCCTCAGAGCTGGTCCAGCGATTGTGTGAACAATACAGTGGCTGATCCCTCAGATTCCATTCAGAAAAACCATAGTACCTTGTCTCACAGTCCAGTTAATGAAAGTATTTGTTTGAATTCTGAAATTTCTACCTCCTCTGATGTGTTGTCTTCTAGTGCTAAACTGTGTATAGGCACTACATCTGAGATGTGTGCCTCCACTTCTAAGGAACCCCAGATGCCAGGAAAGACACTAAATACTTGTTTGCTTTCTCTTCCTGGTAGTGAGGTCAGTTCCACCCCGGGGGTATCACATACACTGGCCATTGACATACAGACAAAACCTGAACCAGTGCCCAACATAATCCCTGATGTGACAATACCCTCTGACTCAGTCTATGCTCTTGGTCTAGCTTCTGCAACTGAAGCCAACCTCCTCACTGAGAAGGAACAAAATCCAGACCCCTTGTTTGCTCTCTCGCCTTCAAGCACGCCACATATTGAAAAGTCAGGACATAATATTACTCTATGCTCTGATGCATCTGTACCACCTTGTAATGCAGAAGGAATTGAACAAATCTCCCATGACCAAGAAGTCTCAGACCTATTTCCTCTGACTAAGACATGTGAACTGCCAAATGGTAAAGGGAGTCTGGTCATCAGAGACTCTAAGATAAGCAGTATTCTTAGCCATCCCGAAGAAAGTCCTTCAGTGTGTTTTAATGAGCCAAGGAACTGTGAAGATTTCAATATTGACAATAGGGAATCTACTGTTTACAGGCTATCGCCATTCCCAGAATTTAAAGTCCATCATCCTTGTGTCTCTCTGTCATCAGCTTGTCTTTTTGCAAAGTCTCCAGAATCCTCAGCCGGCCTGCGGCTCTCAGAGTCTCCAGAATCCTCAGCCGGCCTGCTGCCTTCTGAAGTTCAGCCTACAGCCTGCCTGCCATGTGAGCCAGAGCCTGCAGCCTGCCTGCCATGTGAGCCCAAGCCTGCAACCTGCCTGCCATCTGAGCCCAAGCCTGCAGCCTGCCTGCCATCTGAGCCCGAGCCTGCAGCCTGCCTGCCATCAGAGCCCGAGCCAGCAGCATGCCTGCCATTAGTACCGGAGCCTCCAGACTGCCTGCATTCAGAGCACAAGCCCTCAGCTCACCTGCCTACTAAGTCAGAGTCTCCAGCCTGTCTGACTTCAGAGCCAGAACTTCCAGCCTATCTGACTTCAGAGCCAGAACTTCCAGCCTATCTGACTTTAGAGCCAGAACTTCCAGCCTGTCTGACTTCAGAGCCAGAACTTCCAGCCTATCTGACTTCAGAGCCAGAACTTCCAGCCTATCTGACTTCAGAGCCAGAACTTCCAGCCTATCTGACTTCAGAGCCAGAACTTCCAGCCTGTCTGACTTCCGAGCCAGAGCTTCCAGCCTGTCTGACTTCTGAGCCAGAGCTTCCAGCATGTCTGACTTCCGAACCAGAGCTTCCAGCCTGTCTGACTTCTGAACCAGATCTTCCAGCCTGTCTGACTTCCGAACCAGAGCTTCCAGCCTGTCTGACTTCCGAACCAGAGCTTCCAGCCTGTCTGCCTTCAGCACCAGAGCTTCCAGCCTGTCTGCCTTCAGCACCAGAGCTTCCAGCCTGTCTGCCTTCAGCACCAGAGCTTCCAGACTCCATGTCTTCAGCACCAGAGCTTCCAGGCTCCCTGCCTTCTGGCCTTGAGCCTCTATCTTGCCTACTTTTTGACCCTGTGTTTCCAGTTTGCCAGCCTTCAGAGGTCTCAGTACGTATACATTCAGAGACTGAATCTCCAGCATCAGAGACAAAACTCTCAACATGTAAGTCTCAAGGGCCTGGGTCTCCTGCATACCTGCTTCCAGAGTCTCCTGCATGTGAGTCTTCTGTATGTTTTCATCCAGGGCCAGAGCCTCAGGTCTGCTATTCGTTGTCTCCTTTGTCTTCAGCCAGTTTGCCGTTGACCTCTGTGCCTCCTGCCAATCCGTTATAAGCTTTTGACCCTAAAGTAAATCTTCCTTTGTTTTCAGAGTGCTACTCTAGCCTGCCATCATCAGGACTTCAAACACCTTTAATTCAGGCTTCTAAGCCCCCGTTACTGGATTTGGAATCTTCAGGTTCTGCCTTTAATACTGCTGTTAATTTACAGCCTATTATCCTACCCTCCAGAACATCACATTTTTCCTGTAGTCCTCTGTTATCTTGCACTACATCTCTGATGGGAATGGACTTATTTCATAGCAGCAAAGGCTTTAAATCGAGTCCCAGATTCCGGGAGTCGGTCGTTGGAGGGGGTGTACTGTCACGATTCACTCCCTGTGCTCTCGTTCCCACCACCAGGAGGCCGAATTGTGGGGCTTTCCAGTATTCTAATATGCTTCCAGACACTCCACTGTATGCATATCCTGACTTCCAGGCATTTGGACATCATTTAGGAATTGACATCCATTCCCAATCCATGCCGGGTTTTGTGGAAGCCAGTCTGCTCATGCTGGAAACTCCATTACCTATAATCCCCTGCTCACTGCTTTGTCTCCACCCCTGCAGGCCAAGGATGGGTGGAGGAATTCAGTTCACCTGTGGCTGGCTGCTGCTAGCCAGCTCACACCTGATGCATGTGATTACTGTGAGCTCTTTTAAGCCCCAGCTCCCTTCAGCCCAGTCTTGGTCATTGTAGCTGTATACCGGTGAGGTCGATCCTTGTTTCCAGTGTTTCCTGAGCTTTTGATACCCTTGTTTCCAGTGTTTCCTGAGCTTTTGATGTTCCTTGATTCCTGAGCTATAGTTAATCCTTGTTCCTTGATTCCTGAGCTATAGCTATTCCTTGTGCCTGATTTAGCACTGCTTGCAGTGCTACCTAGTTTCTTGAGTTCCTGAGCTATAGCTATTCCTTGTGCCTGAATTAGCACTGCCTGCAGTGCTACCTTGTTTCCTGAGTTCCTGAGCTATAGTTATTCTTTGTTCCTGTTCCTGGGCTTCAGCTATTTTGTGTTCCTGATTTGCACTGCTTGCAGTCCTCTCTTGACTCCTTGTTTCCTGAGCTGTATCTATTTCCTGTTTCCTTGAACCAGTACTGCCTGCAGTGCTACCTTGACTCCTGAGTCTTAGCATTCCTTGTTCCCGAACTGCAGGGGTTTCCCTTGTTCCTGAACTAGCACTGCCTGCAGTGCTACCTTGACTCCTGAGCCTTAGCATTCCTTGTTCCTGACCTGCAGCAGTTTCCCTTCTCCTGAACTAGCTACCTTGACTCCTGAGCCTTAGCATTCCTTGTTCCTGACCTGCAGCAGTTTCCCTTCTCCTGAACTAGCACTACCTGCAGTGCTACTTTGACTCCTGAGCTTTTGCTCAATTCTTGTTCCTGCCCCAGCACTGCCTTCTATGCTACTTTGTTTTCTTGATTCCTGAACCTGCACTATTCTAGTATACCCTTGTAGCCTCCCCTTCTGTATATCATTTTCCAGTCCCTGCCTTTCTTCCCATTTCCTTGGCTCAAGTTCTAGTTTGCTGTCTTTCTATTTCTGCTGTCTTGCTACTGTTACCTTGTATGTTTGTTACCTACTTTCTGCCAAGTGTGCCCTGTGATTTCCTTCCTTTCCTGTTAAGCACTCCTCCTTGCTAGCTCCTTGTCTATTGTGCTTGTGTTTAGTTCTACCCCTTTGCTGTTACTGCCTTGCGTGTTCCTGTTTGATCACCAGGATCCGTGGGCACAGCTGACTACCTAGGTGGTGTTTTTTGTTCACTGTGAGTATAGTCTTTGAGTTACTGTTATAACATCACCATAGGTATAAGCTCCACAGACCCTGCCTTTGCATACATATCCTATATGTGGGTATTTTCAGTCAGTATCTGTAACAGCAATTGTGGGTGAGGAACGTACTGAGCTTCAGTCTTACCGTGTGGAGCTCCTGAGTGCTTTACCCCACATTCCCTTTATTGTTAATGTTGTATTATATATATGTCTTGCACGTCCGTCCTGGGTGTAGTTAGTCTGAATGCTAAATTGCCTTGTGAGTGCCCTCCTTTCTGAGTCTTAGCCATCTTGTACATGCTTCCCCTTTGGATCCCTTTTTCTCCTCTGACTCCTTGTGTGATCCTGGGCGGCGCTGTACTTCTCTTTCTGTGCACTGTATGTTTTCTACCCAGTCCCCAGTCCTTGCTCAAGTCCCTGACTGTGTTCCCGACATAGTCCCGGACAGTCCCTGACAGGTAATTTGGATCCGAGTTAACCGCAGCACAGAGGTGTTGCAGAATGCGGTTAAACACTTGGAGTTTAGTACTCCCTACGTACTTCAGTTGGCAAGTGCATTCCAAAATATACGCTGCGAACTCTGTACGGCATGAGAGATGCCCTTGGATTTTGATAGGTCTGTCATCAAATGCTGTGGTGTACTCAGTGGTGTTTTTACCAAACTTACACCCTCTACACGTGTTGCACTTAAAAAATCCTGACCTAGGAGACAACCAATTGTCGGAAACAATGAACTCAGGGCTGCTCTTGACAAGTGCATCCCTCATCGAGGGTGCACGTCTAAATGTGAGAGTAGGAAGTTTGGGCACAATACGTGATAGTGTTAGATCTGATAGCACTATTGGCCAGTGTTTGTACATAATTTTCCTGATTTATTTCTCCTGGCAGCTATAAGCAGTTATCAGTCTGACTGTATCAGGAATATCTGACAATTGGTTAGGAGTTATTGGAGACACAATAGTGGTGGCCTTTTGACCCTGCAGAAATTCCTCTCTGTCTTGTTCATTAGCCCTGTTCAACGCCTGTATGACCTCAGTGTGCTTGTAACCCCTGGCTAGGAATCTCTGGAGAGCTTCAGCTTGACACCTAGCAAGATCCGCGTCTGAACTTCAAATTCTTCTAATGCGCAAGAAGTCCCCATAGGAGATACTGCGGATTAGGTGAGGTGGGTGAGCACTACTGGCGTGCAGCACAGAATTGCCAGCAGTGCTTTTCCTGTGAAGTCGCGTCTGGATACTATTCTCCTCTACATAAAGCTCCACATCAAGGAACTGCACAGCACACACCTGCTACTAATATGCGCCGTAAACTTTAAATTAAGGTTGTTGACATTAATGTTTTGAACAAATTGGTGTGCAGACTCCTCAGATCCTCTCCATATGATACATACATCATCAATAAACCTCCACCAATGGAGGACATGTGCATCATAAGCCTCCCTGTGGTTGACCTTGAGGACATGTTCCTCCACCAGCCAACGTGAAGACACGCATAGCTGGGGGAGAAACATGCCCCCATGTCAACTCCCCGTAACTGTTGAAACAACATTTTGTTAAAGAGGAAAGAATTGTTGCTGAGACACATTTCTATCATGGTTACAATCATCAGATTATGCTCATATAGATGAATATTTCTACTGTCCAAATAATATTTGATCTGCGTTAATACCATCTACATGGTGTATGCTGGTATATAGTGAACAAATGTCCATTACGATGAATATGCAGTCATCATCCCAAATAACAGATTGCAGTTTGGACAGGAAGTGGCCAGTGTCCTTTATGTACGATGGGAGGCCCTCTACGAATTCATGTAGATAGTAATCCACGTACATCGACATTGGCTCAAGGAGACTCCATTGAGCCGAAATGATCGGTCTCCCTGGCACCGGTGTAACTTGTTTATGTACCTTCGGGATGAAGTACAACACTGGAGTGATCGGGTGTTCGTTCTTGAGGAAACTGAATTCATGTTTGGTTATGAGGCCCTTACCCTTCCATTGAGCCAGCTCTTTGTGCACAGTGTCTCTTAATCGTACCAGTTCAGTGGGCAAAGCTTTCCTGTAACAATCGATGTCATTAAGGTGGCGGTCAGCCTCCTGTAAGTATAGATCCCTAGGCCACAGGACAATATTGCCCCCCTTGTCCGCCTGATTTACTATCAAGTTCTTGTTAGTCCTGAGTTTTTGCACAAGTTTGGAGTATTGTATATCTTGATACTTCCTACGTGTTTTCTTGCGCATGATCTTTCTGTTTAACTGTTTGAGATCCTCAGTGACAACATCATTGAAAACATCTATGGCGTCTTTGGGCATCATATGCATGAAACTGGACGTTGGACGGAAGGGACTCACTGGAGCAGAATTACTGCTGATGCCGATGTCGGCCATGTCCCATTGAGATGACTCCGGTGTTACTTCTTCCTCATTAGATAGAGACTGTAGAGTTCTTAATATGTTGATGTCAGAGACTTGTAGTGTGGAGAGGGTATTAGGAGGTTGTTTGGGACCTGTGACACTGTCCGAAGTGCTCTTGAGCCTGTAAAATTTAAGCAATTTGAGCTTTCTTATAAATTTGAACAGGTCCACCCTCGAATGAACATATTTGAAGCTGGTAGGAGGGCAGTATGATAAACCTAGAGATAGCAACTGTATTTCAGCAGCAGATAGAACCGTTTCAGAGACGTTGATCACTGTGTTGTCTGCGCCAGTTACCGTTGAGACCATTTGTTCTTGTTGTAGCCCCCCTGCCGCGATTGCTGTTTTCGGAGTTTGCGCCTTTGTTTTCTGCGCCAGTTCCTCCGTCTCCTTGTTTCTTGGGGGCATTGCGTGGTCGTAGCGTTTGGCGCCGGTCCCATTGTAAAAAAGTGAGCTCCTCTCCAGGTGTAAAGTTTGAGGGCACGATGTCTTGGCCACTGGCACCCCTCCTGGTGTCAGAATCACTACTGCTGAGTTCTGAACTCAAGTCCGAAGTAGATGGTCCTTGGCCTGAGATTGCAGTAGATACTGTACCAGGTGGCTTGATGGCTAAAGCTTGCCTTTTCAGTGTCGAACTTTTTCGAAAACGTAAAAATCCTCCCAGATTCATAATCGTGCTTATCTCTGGTGAATTTATAGATTTTACGTGCTTTAATGGTGTCCTCCAATTTCTTTAAATGGACATCTATTTCCTCTCTACCTTTCTTGATCTGCTCTTTGTTCTCCTGAATATCAAGTAGGCTGTTGATTTGTTCGATCTCCTTGAGGATTTCAATCCTGTCAATTTCAGCGTATTTGATTAGGATGGACACCATGTTCATCGAGGTTTCTAGGTTATTTGTTGCCCACTCTTTCATCATCAAAGGGTTAGGGTTTTCAAAAGTTGGTGCAATCATTATTCTTAACCCCCTAGGGATTCTGTTTACCTCACGGTATTTTTCTAGGGATTTTTTCTCCCACCATTTATTGAGTTCCGTACGTAAAAGTTTCTCTAAGCTTTTTAATAGTGATTTCACGTCATTGTTAACATTAGTGACCTCCTTTCTGCCACTGTGCTCTTCTCCGATGTCGGGTAGATTCAAAAACAGAGCATCGGCCACGGCCTCTCGGTCCCGTAGCGCGTCAGCTGACGCCATGATGCTGTAGTGTGCTTGCAACAAAGAAGAAAACGGCACGTTGGTGCTCTTAATATCAAGTGAATGAGAGCACTATGGAACACAATCCCTCACCCGCCCGTGTCATATGATGTGTCGATGCAGCACGCCGGCTTACCGCTGGTGAACTTGCTAGGCTCCCCGGTGTCCTCCGACTCCTCGGGTGTCAGCAGGGACTCCGACAGTTACTCCGGCATTGCAGCAGCTTGATTCCACAACGGCGGGGGACTGGCTTGAGGCTTTACTCCTTCCGGGTCAAAAGACAGTTCGCATCCGCGAAATCGACTAAATGTCGGCCAGCCAACAGCTTAAGGGAGGGTCCGCGGGATCGAAGACAGCCGTACTTCGATCGAATTAGAATGAGAAATCCACACTCCTGATATGCCAGCAGGACAAACAGGTACGGACCACAGCGTGTTCAGGTTCCGAAAGCAGTGCTTTATTGCATGTATAATTAAATCAGCATCACAGGAATGCGAAGACTAGTGTCCAGCCTGACGCGTTTCGACCGCGTTTCCGCGGTCTTGTTCACATGACGCGCTGGACCAATCAAAACATATTTATAGAGTGCACATTAGCAAATCACCTACCCTGGAGCTATCACAATGAAAAAAAGACTTAGCAATTCATGAATCTGCCTGATAATTTCTATGCATATATCACATATATAACCGAATGTCAGACGACATAAAATACAGGTTAAAAGTGAAATAGTACTAATAGATATATGACTGATAAAAGGAGTATAAAACTAGGTATTACAAACTGTTATAAATACAGGATAAAAACATGAATAAAATGCTAAATGCATAATTAATCAAAACCAAGTGGTTAATCATGTCATCTCCTGTATAGAAATATGGTTCCATCAGTCTTGGAGTATATATTGGGCTGTCACTTCCTAACTAAGTCATAAACTGACAAAGTGATCCAAGCTCCCCCATAAAGTGCATAGATATAAAGTGCAAGTGCAAAATAGTGCAAAAAAGGCTAAACGTGCAAAATATTCATTTCATAAATTTTAGGCCAGTATAACGGCATATATAGATAGATATAGATATAGTAGATATAGATATATATATAATCTAGGTACAGAGATGTGGCTTTAAAGACACAAATCATTCAATGTATTGGGTCTTTGGGTACTACAATAGATTTATTTTAAAGATCACTTAAGAGGGGCAAATCTATCAATTTACATCCCTCCCTTATGGCCCAAACGATCATTAGCACCTTGGTGGTTCACCAAATTTCACTCTGATTCACAGGTCTGACAGAGTTTGAATACTAATGTGCCTTGATTACATGCTTTTCTGTTCCAGGACCAATAATATTATCAACTTCATTTCCATTGACCATATATCTTTTTCATGATCTAGGATTTGTGATTCATTTAAAAAAAAAAAATGTTTTCCTCTAAAAAAGGACAGAACTCTTCAGCTACATGGTTGATGCAGCAAAATCTATTCCTCAGTTAGTATAATCAAAACTAATACAGTTACGAAAGTGCACCTTTTTGACATGGCCACCCCCACTTTTTGCCTGGTATCTGATGCAATTTTGACAGAAGTGCAATGGGTTCCTGCTATCCAGGTCCCCAGTGCCAGATCTCTTTCCCTAAAGCTGTACAATTCCTTCCCCAATTGGCAATACCTTTAGCACCCCCTGTAAGTCCCTAGTAAATGGTACCCCTGGTACCCATGGTCCAGAGAAAAGTGAAGACATGACATGGCACAACTCCTGTATGCCATGCCTGCAGACACTGCATGCAATATAGGTAAGTCACCCCTACAGCGGGCCTTACAGCCCTAAGGCAGGGTGCAGTATACTACATGTGTGGACATATCTGCATGAGCAGATATGCCCCTATGATGTCTAAGTTGATTCTTAGATATTACAAATTAACAGGGAAGGTTGTTTGAGAACATGTGCTGGGCACTGGTGTTTACGAGTTTCCCATGCTACATGATGGCTTCACTAAAACTAAAGATGTTTGGTATCAAACATCTCATATTAACAAACCCACACTGATTCCAGTGATGGATTTATTAATACATGCACCCAGAGGGTACCTTAGAGGTGCCACCTGAAAACCTACCGACTACTAGTGGGCTGGCTGACTGGTGTAGACCAGCCTGCCATCACAGACAGGTTTCTAACCCCCTGCAGGTGGCAGACAATGCCTGCTCCTGCCAGAGGTGTTGTCACCTCCTTCAAGCAGAATGGCTAAGTGATCAGCATATCAAGGCAGGAGCCTTCAAAGGCCTCTGCCGCCTTTGATATGAGACCCAAGGCTTCCCCAGACAGGGGAAATGCCACCCCCACCCCAGGCCCATTTGGCACCAGGACAGGTGAGAAAATTAGCTAGTCAGGAGGCGTGTTCCCCACTCAGGCTATTACAACCCCTAAGTCAGGCTACCTGATGTGAACACAACTTTTAGAATTCCACCATCTTAGTTTTGGTGAAATTAGGCTCTCTGGGTCAGAGTTATACCCACAGGAAGTGGTCATATAGAGGGTGTAGACACCCTAAAGGTAAGTAACCCATTGCCTACTACCTGTCACACTCTGTAATGCCCCTAAATTGAGTATGTAGGTGACACCCCTGACACCAGGAACTCAGATTCGATGGATCAAGAAGAGAGGAGAAGAAGAGCCTGTTTCTAGGTGGCACCCCTACTCCTTACCAGCATAGCATGCACAGCTAACAACCCAACCAGCACCTCTGCAGCCGGATGTCCCATGGCCGGTAACGAGAAACTGCTGGTGTTACTTTGGACCTTGGCCCCCCTACAACCCTAATTCCCGAAGGAGACCCACAGAACACAACCACAAATACCTGTATGCTATTATGTCTTTTCTTCCATAGGAAAGCGTTCTGCGTAAAGGCACATTTAAGTAAGTGTTTTGCTTATCTGCAAAATTCAATATATATTAAAGTACTTACCTGCTATCGAAGTGCTTGCCATTAAAATTTGTATAAAAGATGATTTATTTTTCTAAATTGGTCTCAGATTTATTCTTGAGTGTATGTCTTATTTATTGCCTATGTGAGTACAACAAATGCTTTCACTGCCTTCTGATAAGCCTAACTGCTCACCCACACTACCACAAAAGAAAGCATTTGGGATATCATGTGTGCCTCTGTAAACCAATTGGGGCTTGCCTGGACTCTTTACACAGTTTACCTCTTTTGGTCTAGTATATAAAGAGGCAGCTATATACTGAAAGATGGATAGATGCCTTCTTTCATTACCACAAATTAGGTCAGACATCTAGCAAGGATGGTGGGTCTTGTCTTATAACAACCAAGATAATGTTTCCAGGCCCTTGAACTGCAAGGTTGCACTAAGAGTGCTGTTGGACATGACCATCTTTAAAGTAGTCCAATACTTATAGGCCCTTTCTGCCTTTGAAGTAGGCAAACTTCAAAGGAAAGTCTTTGTAGTGCACAAGACCCTGCCTTTCCCTGACCTGGCTTCAGACACACTACAGGGGGTGGAGTCAGCTCTGTGTGAGGACAGGCACAGCCCTATTCACATTTCAGTGACAGCTCCTCCCACCACTCTAGCTCAGGAAGGCTATCAGGATATGCAAGGCACATCTCAGCTCCCTTTGTGTGACTGTCTAGAGTGAATGCACATGAGCACAACTGTCAGCCATCCCAGACATGGGTTCTACAAATAGGCAAACGCACAGAATGGTTAAGCAAGAAAATGCCCACTTTCTAAAAGTGGCATTTTCAAACATGCAATTTAAAAACCAACTTCACCAAAAGATGTATTTTTAAATTATGAGTTCAGAGACCCCAAACTCCAAATCTCTACCTGCTCCCAATGGGAAATTACACTTAAAAGATATTTCAAGGCAAACCCCATGTTACCCTATCTGAGAGATAGGCCTTGCAATTGTGAAAAATGAAATTAGCAGTATTTCACTATTAGGACATGTAAAACACACCAGTACATGTCCTACCTTTTAAATACACCGCACCCTGCCCATGGGGCTGCTTAGGCCTACCTTAGAGGTAACTTACATATAGTAAAAGGGAAGGTTTGGACCAGGCAAGTGGGTGCACTTACCAGGTTGAAATGGCAGTTTAAAACTGCAACTGTAGCTGTATGAATTCCTAAAGTGCTGCTTAGATATGTAAATAGCTTTGTGAACAGGCTAAAAAGAGGCCAACACACATCCCATCTATCCTCCAAATCACCCTGTAAACCCTGTTGTAGTTTAATGCCAAACTAACATTACATCTATGTACAAAAACAAAGTACAGAGAAATGTCATTCTGAGAAACAAGCTACACCTTGCAGCTCAACGATATCTAAACTAGGAATACCGAGTGATAGGCAAAGAAAACCAGGAAAAAGGCACAGAAATCCATTGCATTTCAGTTCCACCCATAGTGGTAGTAACATCCTATGCTTAATTGATTCATTCTCAAAGAACAGCCAGACAACTATAGTATCCTTATGAAGTGGCTTTTCTTTAAGATCTTTTCAGAAAAGTGATTTTGTTTATCATCAGCCATATTGGAGAAAAACAAGGACACAGGGAGCGATCAAAGCCCTTAGATTAGATCAATATTGAATGTTCACTTGTATTTTCTATGCCATCAATATCCCTACAAGTTAAAGGTTAAGTTTCAGTGGCAACCCACATATGATATTAGTTGTGTTTCAAATTTGTATTTTTCAATAGAAAATTGCAAATTCAGTCCAGTCCATCTGTTGGTTCTAACTTTCACCCTTGCCAATAATAGAGGAGAGAAGAAATATGTAGCCTTTGTTTCACCATGGAAGGTTATGAACTTGATGAGTTTATTCACTCCCCCCAGTGACACCTAGAATTCATTCTAACAGTATGCCACAAAACCTGCATGCATTTTTCAACTCATCTAGTACCTTGAGGTCAAGGTAATAGATAGGATCAAAAAATGCTGCGCAGTCTTCTATAGTTTTGATATCCATATATAAACTATGAAATAATCTTCATTTATTCACAACTAATGTGTAATCCACAAACCTCATGTGGAAGAACTCTTGTTGGATATTTGCGTTGAGGCGTTAAGACCTAATGATTTGTGGCCTTGGCTCCTTACTATAAAAATTGTACACCAACAGGGCATGGCAGAATATAACATTAGGACAAGTAATTGTAGTGCTTGGTGAAAAAGTAGGCACATGCTTTTAAAAATGTAATCAGGATTATGAACCATGTCCCATAGTGTGGAAAAGTCTTACTCCTTCTTTTTGCGAATACACATAAAGTATCATGCAAGCCCAGTTCCATAAACAAACCTACCAACTATTTCTGAGCTTTCCAAACTTGCTGTTGGTCCAGGAGTGTATCAAAAAATCATTCACAAGCTCCAGACATCAACAAATTATTATGATTCAAGGAAAGGATCCTAATGCCAGATTTACAACCAAAGCATTACATTTTTGACTTCTTGATATGCAGAAAGCTTTTTTACATGTTTAAAATGTACATTAGGTACAGATTTACAGGAGTATGAAAGAAGTTGAAAGCTGAACAATAAACCAGGAGGATTATCTGACATGGAATGCCAAGGAAATCATTTTGCATTTTATTCTTCCCTGTTTTTCCTCACTGAAAAATTGTTGACCCTTTGCTACTCTTTTACCATAAAATATTGGGGTGATTGGATCACCCATTCTCAGGTAAAAAATATGCACCTAGTCATTTAAATCCACAAAACCTAGAGCTATGTTCTATTGCATGAGAAACTAACAAAGGATTTTGTGACTATCCATAAAGTATGACTTTGATGCTGGGCTCAAACCATTTGCTGGCTCCCCCTTTTTCACCCTTTCATATTTCACTCAATATATCCTCCCTTTTTGCCCTTAATTACATGGAAAGCTTATACTTGAATGGCTGAGTGAATGCAGTTCTGCCTGATATTGGAATTCCAGCAAGGAGAATTTCTGATTTTAAAGCAGTAAATATTTTTTTGTGTGATTGTAGGTGACACGAAAAAGCATAAAAGCATTTGTAAATCAGGTGCCTATATGGTTATCGTCTATTGAATGCTGGGTCATTAAGCGTTGGTCCTCATAAAGTGGCAATGGCAGATTCACCTGCATCCAAAAAGGCTTCCCATATGTACCAGCCAACACAGATCATCACATGTAAAGGAGTTTGTGACTCCCTAAACAAACCAAGGTAGTCACACCACGATTCTTAGCAATGGACCGTGAGGTATTATATCACTATTCTGTGTCTTTTAAATCGACTTCCAAAGATATTGTATTCACAATATTAACTAGTAAATCTATACTTCTCTATATAAATTTAATGTGGCAATATGTTGGTGGTCAATATCATCAATATTTATTTGCAAGTTGTTATTAAACACACAATATTGTGACATACATTTGACTGTGATGATATTTTCCCACCTACTGACGAATATTCTTGGAATCCATGACACATAGATGGGTTGTCTGTAAACGCAGTCTGAAAGGCTTTATTTTAATTATGTAGGCTTTTGGGCTACGTAGCGCATTGAGATTCCATGATATAACTCTACAGAGCGATTCAGCACCTATTATGGGTCCCCCTATTCAGGTATGTAAATAAGTATGTAAGATCATATTGTAAAATGCATTTACCTCTATTCAGGTATGTAAAAAATTATCTAAGATCATACTGTAAAATGCATTTACCTCTGTACCGTATATTATGAATATATTAATTAAATTACAGCAGTGAAATGATAAGAAAATGTATAAAGAAGAGGAATAAAAGGAAGGAAATAAGATGGAAAATGTAGTAATATCTAAGCACACTGAATGTAAAGGTGCAAATAAATTGTATCACTATAAGGCAGAATAATGTGGGAAATCAACGCAAAAGATATTGACAGTACACAAGCCATGTTCATACAATCTAAGATGTTAACAAAATTAGATGTGTGAAAGTTGCAAAGCCAAACATTTCTCAATATCAAATATATATTTTGAAGTTCACTAATTTCATGAAGTGTGAAGAACACAATGATTTAAACATTGGAAGTTGAACATGGGCTCTGCCATGCACACATTTCCACTGCAGCTAAGTGCTGTTACCATCTGCTGCACTTGGAGCTGTGAGTGACTTAAGATCTATTTCTAGCTGCTGAATGTCCCAGTGCAGGATGTCTGGTGACAAAGAATGGGGTCTACATGACAGCTGAGCAGCAGGTATTGTTTTCGCTCACTGCTAGTTAGGGCCAAGGCCATCACTGAATGAGAACAGGTGAAGTTCCAACTCACCAGACAATCTCTTCCTGCATGAAACCCTATTAACTTCATGTGGGACATTTGGCTGCAGTAAATATGGTTTGGGTTAAATTAAAACTTACCTTGGGCAAAGTAAGGTGAAGTTTATAGGCTTTGCCTACCTTCGTGAAGAGTTTGCCAGACTTTATATGAGAAGTTTAAATTTTGCCCATCCCTAGTAAATTGTTAAAATATGAATGAAAGCAAAGCATTTTATTCTGTTTAATTTGAATATTTAATTTAGGGCACACGTCTCTCAGGCCAAGCAGCATTGTATAACAAGATCACAGAAACAACAATTCAAATACAAGTCTTCAATTTGGCAATGTCATGTCCTTTCCAGATAAGTGAAAAATGATCTACTTGATCAACCTTGCTCTCCTTGGTCAACCAGTAAAAACCCCTAAAAGTTAAACATTTCTGCTGAAAAATGCAACCAGTTATAAAAATCAAGCTAGAGTCAGTCCATCAAAAGCTGTTTCTGTAGATGTTCAGTTATAAGGACTACCACCAATCTCAAACATTTGATTGAGAATCCCTTATACTTTACCAGCTGCTAAACAGTGGTTGCATTCTATCTTTCTCTGTTGGAGAAATGTTCAGCTTCCGGAAGGTATGCTCCCACATTGAAAATGAACTCCACTGTGCCTAGTCATCAAATATATAAGCTGTTAGGAGCTTAGGCAAAAAGGTCCTTCAAGATAAACATTCAATTAGAGGACACCAAAGCCTTTTGAGTATTGCCACCAACAGATGAATCAGGTATTCTTCTGACTCTTCTCTCATTAGACTTGAACTAAGGATTAGTGCCCAACATGGGCTTTGTAAAGAAACAGGCTAGAATGTCATGAATTGGTACTCCTAAATCAATACACCCTCTCTTTTTCCAACTGAAGTATTTACTCCAATGTTTTCTCCAAATATTTCAAAACGTGACATATGGTTCTAAAAGACATATGGTTCTGGAAGCCTTGTGGGTCTTTCTTGAAGAGCAAGCCATTCCATAGACAGTGAACTAACCACTTTGCAATAAAAGGAGTTTTATATCTCCTTGTTAAACAACAAGGAGGATTCCTCTGTGGTTTTTAGAACCTAAGTGACCAATCTATATTGTACAATGGCTGGGATCACCAACCTTTGTTGCAGATCCAGATTCTGAAATATTTTTCTGAAACTTGACAAAGAAGATGCCTATGATTATGGAATAGAGATTATGTTGGGCTGAACCTTGTCTTCCAGAATTGGTCCAGAAAGCACCTCACTTTATGTCTACGATCAATGGGCCTGATTCACAGAACTAACTTACGTCAAAAACGTAAAGTTAGTACTTTTTGGTATTCACAGAATACACTTACTCATTTTGGTATTCACAGAATGAACTTACTCATTTCGGTATTCACAGAAGTTAGTAGTCCTAACTTTAGGACTCCTAAATGCCTTCTGTGAATACCGAAAGTCTTAAAGTTAGGGTTTTTCTCAGTTTAGGAGTAGTAAAGTTAGGACTCCTAACTTTAGGACTCCTAAATGCCTTCTGTGAATACCGAAAGTCTTAAAGTTAGGATTTTTCTCAGTTTAGGAGTACTAAACCTATGGTTTTTTAGTGAATTTCAAAGGTTTTTTAAATGCTAGTTTGTATATATGCCTACAGAGGTAGGACATGTGATGAAAGTAGAAAAAACGCACAGAAAGAAGCAAAAGAAATGCAGAAAGAAGCAACAGAAGTCCACAAAGACGAAGAAAAGTGCAGGAAGAAGCAAAAGATGTGCAGAAAGAACCAACAGAGGAGCAGAAAGAGGCCTTGTTCCAAAATCATCCTGTGCCCACAACTTTTTCCGACGTGTACTGGTGGTAACTGACTCTGACTAACCAGAGCCAGTGCTATGCTAAAACACACTTAGAATACAGTTAAAACACCTACATACACTAGGGAACACTATGCGTTGGGGTACCCCTGTGATTAGCATGACCTCCTCTGTAAGTCCCTAGTACATAATAGGGCAGGGAGATTAAAACTACCTCTTAAAACGCGCTACAGGGCGCGTTTGCACAGTGGTGAAGGGAGGGGGGCCTGAGGTGACATGTGTGCAAACACGCCCCGTGGTACGTTTTAAGTTGCGGGATTAAGTCCCCTTGAATCCTGAGTGTCCCTGGGGCCCAACTAGCCCCCCAGGTACCTACAGTTAGGACCACAGAGCTGAGTTGCAGAGAGGCGTTCCAAGGCCACGCACCTTTTTTCACCTCTCTGCAACGCAACTCTGTTGTGCTTACTGAAGGTACCTGGTGGGCTAGTTGGACTCCAGGGACCCTCAGGATTGAAGGGGACTTAATCTCCCAACTTAAAACACGCCACGGGGCCTGTTTGCACACATGTCTTGAGGGTCCCTGTGGTCCAACTAGCCCACCCTGTACCTCCAGTATGCGCCATGGAGCTGCGTTGCAGAGAGGTGTTCAGAGGCCACGCCCCTTTTTACACCTCTCTGCAACGCAGCTCTGTGGCACTTTCTGGACGTACCTGGTGGGCTAGTTGGACCCCAGGGACCCTCAGGATTGAAGGGGATTTAATTCCCCATCTTAAAACGCGCCACGGGGCCTGTTTGCACACATGTCACCTGAAGCCCCGCCCCCTCCCTTCACCACTGTGCAAACGCGCCCTGTGGCGCTTTTTAAGTTGGGGGATTAAGTCCCCTTGAATCCTGAGGGTCCCTGGAGTCCAACTAGCCCACCATGTACCTCCAAAAAGCGCCACAGAGCTGCGTTGCAGAGAGGTGTAAAAAGGGGCGTGGCCTCTGTACACCTCTCTGCAACGCAGCTCCCTGGCGCATACTGGAGGTTCCTGGTGGGCTAGTTGGCCCTCAGGGACCCCCAGTATTCAAGGGGAATTACTTCCCCTTCTTACATCGCGCCAGGGGGCGCGTTTGCAGACTGCTGCAGGGAGGGGGCGGGGCCTCCGGCACAATGCCGGTCTTTTTTTTTTTTTTGTATGGGAGGGGGGCTGCGTGGCCCCCTTCCCTCGGCCACTTTGGCCCCGGGGACCCCATCCCCCGGGGCCTGAGGATTTTCTTTTTTTTTTTAAACGGGAAGGGGGCCGCGTGGCCCCCTTCCCTGGGCCTCTATTGGCCCCGGGGACCCCTTCCCCCGGGGCATGCCCTCTTTTAAAAAAAAATATATATATATATTTGGAGGGGGGCTGCGTGGCCCCCCTCCTCAGGCCATTTAAGGCCCCGGGGACCCCATCCCCCGGGGCCGGCCTTTACGTTTTTGTATTATTTAAAAAATATATATATATTTTTGGGGAGGGGGGCTGCGTGGCCCCCCTCCCAGGCCACTAATAGCCCCGGGGACCCCATCCCCACATTACTACTGTGTGTAGACCTAAGAATCAGTGAGTGTGTATGTAGTTATTGGTGTTGGAGTGTCTATGGTTTTGACAATGGCAGTCTGTAATTTACAGTGGGTGTATCAAATGTTATATTAGGGTGTGAGAAGATGCATCAAATTATCACATGGATGATGTCATCAGTGATGTCATCAGTGATGTCATTTGAGATGTCATCAGTGATGTCACTGATGTCACTGACCATGTCATGAGTGATGTAATATGTGACGTCATCAGCAGTGCATTGCGGGGGCGCGAGTTATAGTTAGCTGAACTAACTATAACGGGGGAATTTCACGGGTTTTGTACGAGTGAAATGTCCAACTAACTATAACTGTCCCTAAAACCTATGGTTTTTTCAGTGAATTTCAAAGGTTTTTTAAATGCTAATTTCTAACTATAACGTGTCTGAAACCTATGGTTTTTTCAGTGAATATATATATATATAAAAATAAATATAAAGTGCTGTCTCTTTTCCATGGAGTTCTTATGTCCCATTCCAATGCAGTTTTTATGTAGGAAATGTAGTTGAATAATCAGGGCAGCAGAGTACTGCCAGGGAAGAAGTAACCAAAAATACAATACCGATACAGACTCGAAGGTGAGTCTGTGGTAGATCCATTCAGACTAAGCAAACAAACCAAAGCACAATGACACCTTTAAAAGGAATGCATTTGCAAAGAAAAATGCAAGAATACACATAGGTGATAATACACTTTTCATGTTTGAATTTAAAAATAGAAAACACTTCGCAAGACCTCTTCTTTCACTAAGACGTTTTCGTGGTCTAGGAGTAAATTCACCCCAACTATCAGGACATCATTTGTGGCATACTTTGAAATAATAAATACATGAATGTAAGTGTTCAGTGAATTGAAATTCTCTGTTGGTGTATGCAGTGATTTGCAGGTCATAATTTCGATTTCCAGAAAGGACGAGGCAGTCTTTAATCCTTCAAATATTGGTAGATTGAGTAACACTCTTGCCCAGATTTTGAAAACTGTCACAGAACCCAGTGCAGCCCCCAAAGAGGCTTTGCTGCATGACAGGGAGAGAGCACCAGAGGGCCGTATTCACATATCTCCCTAGGGTCGGCGCTGATTTCAGCTGCCTTGCACTAGGCACACATTTTAGCGCCATAGTGCTAGGGTGTGTGCCTGAGTCTAGCATAGGTTTGTACAGGAAGGGTACCCTTCCAGTACAAAATACTATGCCTAGACACACTTCAATTCTTTTCCTACATGTTATGTGAGCTGCATAGTGCAGCACGTATGCAAGGTCGGAAAATAAAGTAGAAATTAAAACATTTTTGCTTTTAATGCCTGCTTTACAGCGGCGTTAATTTTTGGAGCTAAACCCTGCCTACCAATGTTAGTTATTAGAGTTTAATGTCAAAACGCATGGGGGGTTGCATGGAAACGCCCATATACCACCCATGTAATGCCCCCTTGATGCAAAGTAATGCAAAGCAGCGTTTCGTGCTCCCGTGCCTTACTTTTCCATACAAACCAATGCTGCTGCCAAATTAGCTTTGGTTTGTTAACACCTGAAAAGGTTTAGCATCTGATTAGCGTTAAAAAAGTAAGCTAACCCGACACTAAACCTTTGTGAATCTGGGCCAAAATTGTCTAACAGTAACAAGTGTTATTTTCAACACTGTGCGGCATAAAGCATTTTATAAAAACGAACTACTAAATCAAAGAAATTGATTTATCTTTCTCTCTAAAGCAATTATCTCACACAATGGGACAGTGTTTATTGCACACATGCCAAACGCTTAATTTTTTTAATGTGTCTCATCATCTAGAATGAATAAACAATGGTCCAGCAACATTATTCTTCCTGGCCTGGTCCCCGTAGATAAAGTTTTACTCCGGCCTATCCAAGTACTTTGTAAAATATTTAAATGCTAGTCGATCACTAATCCTGTACACCTGATCCACAAGAGTTGCTTTATTGAGCGCATTCATTGCCGGTATGCTGTTTATTTTTGTACTTGTTGCAGACATTTGAATATTTATTTCTACAGCTGCTCCTTACACTGATGTTTGGGTTTGTTGCATTAGAATATATTCTGCCCATACCCTGCTAACTGTTGCATTTTGCATATTATGGGTTTTATCCAGTGTTAACCCCTAAACATTTTGAAGAAAGTATGTAGTAATAAATATAACTCCCAACAGTGGCATAACAAAATTGATAGGGCCCCCCTGCACAGTACATGGCAGGGCCCCCCTGATCCAGTCAGCCCGTGCACAGTGCTGAAGGGGGCCCACTGGATCAAGGGGCCCCCACGCACCGCGGGGGCTGTGGGGGTAATGTTTCCCCAATAATGCATGCCCCTTGGCTCCATCCCCACCCTTTTCTTTGATTGCTTATAAGAGAAGCCCAGGCTAGATGAGAAATGAATGTTGGAATACCATAAGCATTATTTTGGCAGTCGATATTTTAGCTACGATATCTAGATAGCACCATACCCAATACTGAATACTCTGTTACCATAGCATCAAGAACTTACTCAGCAGCATCAAACTTTACTTTATTCGGGTGAGTTTATATTATTTTGGAAATTAACAAGTGCATAATAGGTTCCGCCACCAAGATAGGATTAGTATGTGTTGTAAAGGGTAAAAGAAGCCCACGTAGCCGTACAGTAGATTGTAGAAGATTAATTTACTATACTTATTTGCAAGGTAATTTTCAGGTAAGTAGGTAAGAAAGTAGATGATGGTAGACAGTCCCACCAGGAGCAGCCTGACTGCTGATCAGCCTGCACACTCCAACTGACACTCAGCACCTCACCAGGCACCCATGCATTCTATGACATCACCAAGCACTCCAGCACTGACCCTGGCTGAGAAGTAGGGAAGGTGAGCTAAGGAATAGGTTTGGCAACACTTAAGTCACAACAGTATGTTTGTCATTTAAAGTTCAAAAACATACAATACAATATTTAAGAAAAAGCAATCTGTTAATCTTGATATTTATTACTTTAATATGACCCGATGCTCTAGAAAACTTAGGCTAATCTCGTGCAGGTCCTCAAACACAAATATGGCAGCCTAAGCAGTCAGGCATAACATTGTACCTCCAGGCATCAGAAACAATAGAGTGCTTCCAAGAGATTACATAAGTGTATACAGCTGTGAAAGAGGCTATTTGGAAATGCATTATCATCCTGTTTTACTATTATTTTGCTTGCCACACTACTCTTGGCAAATCTGTCAACAGCCTATTCTCAGAGTCACTGGTATTATACGACAGGAGGGGGCCAAATTATGCAGCAGGAAAGGGCAAATTATGTGGCATAATGCTGCACATTTTGTTTTAGTGTTACTTCTTTTTGTTGTCATTTTTACACTTGTTAAAACTGTTTGGGCATTGGTTGCACCTCATTAGTACTATTTTAACACCCAAATACAGTAATAAGCAACAGAAAGGTGACCAGTCAACCCTTGCAAAGGACCTTCTGCTCGGCAAAACATGTTGCTGCATTGTTAGAAACTTTTGAACCATTTGAGTTAGAAACAAACTTTTTTTGCTAACATTTGCAGATTATGCAGCAGATGATGGATTATGTGGCAAATGCGGAAAATCTATAGTTATGCTGAAATCGCCATGGCCGCACAATTCCAGTGGCTCTGATTATTCTCCACATACATATGCAAGGTCACCTCTCCTTTCCCAGTAAAACTGACTCAAAGAATGCCCCTTATGGATAGGTTCATCATGTCACTTCCCCAGCTACAAGGACTGCAGGACTTGCTCTGAAATTGTATTTAAATGCCAGATTTCACAGGCAAGGTCTAAAGATGTTGCCCCAGGTCAAATTTTCAAGGTGAGCATATTAATAGATTGGTTCTGAAATCAATCAGATTGAAAGCAACCCCTGTGTCTCCTCTGAGAAAGATGTATCCATGAGAAACCTTTAAACATGGCCTGTCAGAGCCATCTTGCTTTCTTTCACCTCGCATGCATATGAAACTTCATGAGCAACAGTTATTGTGGCTCAGCATAGAAATCATTTTTCTTTTTCTTTAATAGCATAATTGTTAGAACTGGGGGTCTCTAGTTGGCAGAGGTAGGTACCTTTGTCCAAATAGGGACCCTTTGCTTCTAGTCAGGGTAAGGGGGATACACTACTAAGATAACCCCTGCTCACCCCCTTGGTAGCTTGGCACGAGCAGGCAGACTTATCTCAGAGGCAGTGTGTGAAGCATTTGTGAACACATACAGTAACACAGTGACAACACTACAGATGGACACCACACAGGTTGTATTATAAAAATAAGTATTTTTATATAGACTTAACACAAGACCCAAAATGACAAAAATCCACAATACACTATGAAAAATATGACTGTCAATGGTAGAAAATAGTTCAGTTCAAATGCAGGTGATGAATGCGACACTCTACGTTCAATGTACCTTTGAATGCGTAACGCGATACAAGCAAAAGAGTTGCAGGGAAGGTGATGCGTCGGTTCCTTACACGCAAAAATGGTGATGCGTCGGTTCCTTACTCTGGGGGAGGTGATGCGTCGGTTCCCTACTGCTGCGTAGGGGACGGTGATGCATCGGTTCCTTACCGGAAAGGAGGTGATGCGTCGGTTCTTCACCGCGTGGGGAGGTGATGCGTCGGTTTCTTACTGCGCTTCTGTGGTGATGCAACCAGCAGCGCCTCGATGCGATGACGACCCGGTGCAATGAAACAAAATGGTGTCTTCCTCTTGATGCAACAATGAAGGGGCGATGCGTGGACGCCCGACAGCGTGCGGCGACTCAGTGAATCTTCTGAGCCGCGACAGGCCCTGCAACACGCTTCTCTGATGATGCGACGGCGTCTGCTGCGATGGCGACACTCTTCTCCAGTGATGCGAGGCGCTTCGGTGATGCGATGGCGACAGCGGCAGCGGCGGCACGCTTTCTCGGCGATGCGACGACAACTGTTGCGGCGGCGACACGCTTCTTCTTCGTGAGTCGCGCTTCCAGCTCACAGCGACACGCAGTCTCTCAGAAGGCCCAACACAACAGTAGGCACTTCAAATTCCCAGCTAGGGAATTCAGGGGAGCTGGTTGGTGAAGTCTTGTTTCCCTGAGACTTCAGCAGGAGGCAAGCTCAATCTTCAAGCCCTTGGAGATTTTCTGCAAGATGATGAAAGTAGGCACAAAGTTCCTTTCTCCTTTCTTTGGCAATCAGGCAACCACTGCAGGCCAATCCCTCAAACAGCACACAGCATAGGGATAGTCTCCTCCTTCAGTTTCTCTGGTTCCTCTCCTCAGCAAAGGTTCTTCTTGTTTCCCAGAAGTGATCTAAGGTCTTGGGGTCTGGGCCCCAATATTTATACTAGCAAATACTTTGTCCTCTGAAGGCAGAGGGTCCTGTACCTAGTCCAAATCAGTTCTGGGTGCATTCTGCCAGTGCACACCTTCTTCCTTTGTCAATGTGGGCCAGGGACATCAGACGCACCACAGGAGGTGGAGCCAGCATTGTGGAAGGCAGGCACAGCCCTATTCAGGCCCAGGTGCTACTCCTCCCACCACTCTACATGCAGATAGGTCTATTCAGCCCTGTGCTGACTCACCCTGTCTCCTGGAGTCCCCAAGCCCCTGTCACTCACAAAGCCAGACATACAATACACAAGCTAGCAGAGGCAGGCTGGATGGTTAGGCAAAAGAATACCTACTTTCTAAAACTGGTATTTTCAAACACAGAATGTTAAAACCAACTTCACTAAAAGATGTATTTTATCATTCTGAGTTCAGGCATACTAAATTCGTTTTTCTACCATGTTCCCTGGGTCAGTTAGGATTATAAGATGTTATAATCAAACTGCCCATTCTGGCCTATGGGAACAGGTAGCCTTGCAATAGTGAAAAACGAAATTGGCTGTAATTCACTATCAGGACATGCCACACACACCAGGGCATGTCCTACCTCTTACATACAATGCACCCTGCCCGCAGGCCTACCTTAGGGGTGACTAACATGCAAAAAAGGGAAGGTTTGGGGACTGGTAAGTGGGTGCACTTACCAAGTCGACATGGCAGTACCAGACTGCACACAGGCTCTGCAATGGCAGGCCTGAGACACACTTTACAAGCTGCTCCTGTGGGTGGCACAACCAGTGCTGCAAGCCCACCAGCAGCATTTGATTCACAGGCCCTGGGCACAAACAGTGCACTGTACTAGGGTCTGACAGTGAATCAAATAGGTCAAACATGGAGTCACTAATCCACACATTAATTTACCATAGGGAGCACTTGCACTTTGGCACTGAATAGCAGTGGCAAAGTGCCCAAAGCATCTAAACCAGCAAAAACACGTCAACAACAGTGGAGGCATAGCGAAAAAATGGAAGGGAGACCCACGCCAAGGATGCCAGGTCTAGCATGTGTCCCCCCCAGCTGAAATGTGGGGAGAACTATCCTACCTCTAGGGAGTTCTCATCACTAAGGCGGAAGAATCTGGACAGACCATCAGCATTGGCGTGTTCTGTACCAGGGTGGTGTTCCACCGTGAAGTGCATCCCCTGTAGGGAAATGGACCACCTCAACAGCTTTGGATTCTCACCCCTCATCTGCATCAACCATCTGAGGGGCCTGTGGTCTGTCTGAACCCGGAAGTGAGTCCCAAACAGGTATGGTCTCAACTTCTTCAGCGCCCAGACCACAGCAAATGCCTCACGCTCAATAGCACTCCACCTCTGTTCCCGTGGAAGTAACCTCCTACTGATGAAGGCTACAGGTTGGTCTAGGCACTCCTCATTTAACTGTGCCAGAACAGCCCCTACACCATGCTCTGAAGCGTCTGTTTGAACAACAAATTATTTTGAGAAGTTGGGCGCCTGAAGCACGGGGGCCGTGCACATGGCAGTCTTCAAGGAGTCAAAAGCTCTCTGACAGGTGTCAGTCCAAATCACTCTCTTGGGCTGCTTCCTGGAAGTCAGCTCTGTCAAGGGTGCAACGATGCTGCCATACCCCTTGACAAATCTCCTGTAATACCCGGTGAGTCCTAGAAAGGCTCTCACCTCTGTCTGGGTCTTGGGGGGCTCCCAAGCCAGAATGGTATCAATCTTGGGCTGTAGGGGCGCCACCTGGCTGCTCCCAACCTGGTGTCCCAAGTACACCACGGAACCCTGTCCGATCTGGCACTTAGTTGCCTTGATTGTGAGGCCTGCCCTCCGCAGCACCATCAACACTTCCCAGAGATGGCGCAGATGTTCTTCCCAACTGGCGCTGAACACTGCGATGTCATCCAGATAGGTGGCACAGAAATCTTCCAGTCCAACCAACACCTGGCTGACCAACCTCTGAAAGGTGGCAGGGGCATTCTTCATCCCAAACGGCATAACCCGGAATTGGTAGTGCCCATCTGGTGTGGAGAATGCTGACATCTCTTTGGCCCCATCAGTCAAGGCGATCTGCCAGTACCCAGACGTTAAGTCAAACGTGCTGAGGTACCGGGCAGCCCCTAACCGATCAATGAGCTCATCACCTCTGGGGATGGGGTGCGCGTCAGTCCTGGTGACTGAATTGAGTCCTCGGTAGTCCACACAGAACCGGAGTTCGGGCGTGGCACCAGGCGCGGCAGCCTTTGGGACCAAGACTGCTGGGCTGGCCCACGGGCTGTGAGAGGACTCACTCACCCCCAATGCAAACATCTTGGAGACCTACTCCTTGATGCAAGCTCTCACCCTGTCAGTCACTCTGTAAGCCTTGTGCTTGACAGGAGGACTGTCCCCAGTGACCACATCATGGACGCACCAATCAGTGACACTAGGAGTCAGGGAAAACAGGTCAGGAAACTGTTCCAACAGTTGGCGACAGTCTTCCTGCTGCTCAGGTGTCAGGGAGTTAGAGAGATTCACATCCTCCACTGACCCATCTTGCTTTGTTGCAGACAGGAGGTCAGGAAGAGGTTCTGTCTCCTCTACCATTCCATCATCTGTTGCTAGGAGCATGCCCAATTCGGACCTCTCAAAATGAGGCTTTAGGCGGTTGACATGTAGGACCTGCAAAGGGTTCCTGGGAGATCGCAAGTCCACCAGGTAGGTGACGTTACTCTTGCACTCCACCACCTCAAATGGTCCGGTCCACTTATCCTGGAGCACGCAAGGCTCCACGGGGGCCATGACCCACACTTTCTGCCCAGGCTGAAACTCGATCAGAGTGGCATTATGATCATACCACCGTTTCATCTCCTCCTGGCTGGCTTCCAGATTCGCCTCAGCGAGTTGTCTGAATCGCCTAGTTTGGTTTCTAAAGGCCAGCATGTAGCTAAATACATCCTGGGGAGGTTTACTGGGAGCTTTCTCCCAGCCTTCTTTCACCAAACTCAGAGGTCCTCTTACCGGGTGACCATAGAGCAGTTCAAAGGGACTGAACCCTAAGGACTTCTGTGGCACCTCACGGTAAGCAAAGAGAAGGCATGGCAAGAGGACGTCCCACTTACGCCTCATGGGTTCTTCCAGACCCATAATCATGCCCTTCAGGGTCCGGTTGAATCTCTCAACCAGCACATTTCCTTGGGGGTGGTAAGGAGTGGTGAACTTATAGGTAACACCACACTCCTGCCACAGGGACTTCATATACTTGGATATGAAGTTTGTACCACGGTCACTCACCACCTCCTTGGGGAACCCCACACGGGAGAAAATCCCCATCAGTGCACATCCCACCACGGGGGCTGTCACTGTCCGAAGAGGGATGGCTTCCGGGTACCGGGAGGCATGGTCCACCAAGACCAGGATGAACCTGTTGCCCATGGCTGTCTTGGGGTCCAGTGGCCCCACAATGTCAATACCCACCCTCTCAAAGGGGGTGCTGACCACAGGGAATGGCTGGAGGGGAGCCTTGTGCTTCCTCCCACTTTTTCCACTTGCCTGGCAAGTCTGACATGTCCTGCAATGAGTGTCTGAACTCTTGCTCATCTGGGGCCAATAAAAGTGGGTGACAAGCCTTTCAAAGTTCTTGCCATGCCCCAGATGTCCTGCTAAAGGCACATCATGAGCCAAACCCAGTAGGAAGGCTCTGAAGCGCTGGGGTACCACCAGCACACGGGCTGACCCAGGCTCAGCAACCTTAGGCTCGCTATACAGGAGACCATTCTCCCAGTAGATCCAATGTGATCCATACTGATCACCTGCTGCCTGGTTTGTGGCCTGTTGCCGCAAGCCCACAAGAGAAGGGCACTTGTTCTGCTCCTCACAGAACTCCTCCCTGGAGGGTCCTCCTTCTTGCTGCCAATGGGTCAGCTCAGGCAGGTCCCCCAGTTCGGCCACTTGCTCCCCTGTAGGTTCCAGAGCATCCCCCTCAGGTTCTGCTTCCTCCTGGACCGTGGGAACTATGGGGGCCGGTTTCCCGTGCCCCCTGCCTCTTCTCTTCAAGGCAGGCACCTGGGCCACCCTCTAAGGCTCCAGGTCCTCTTGAACACCTCTACTGGCTGCCATAAACCGAGTGGTCGCGCACGCCCACTAAGGCAGACCCAACATCTCTAGATGAGACCTTCTCTCCACCTCTGCCCAAGGTGAACTTTCTAAATCGTTGCCCAACAGACAGTCTACAGGCATGGCTGGCCTCACAGCTACTTGAAAGGTACCTGAGACCCCCCCCCACTCAAAGGGAACATGAATCACTCTGCAGTGGCTCTCTGAGTTGTCTGCGGCAACTACTGGGCAGAATGCATTGGGGATCACCTGCTCTTCAGACACCAGCCGACAACTGACAGCTGTCACACTGGCTCCGGTGTCTCTCAGAGCCTCCACCCTTTGGCCATTGATGGTCACCCACTGCCTGTATTTCTTAGTGTTATCAGGCAGTTGGGCCCTGGGGACCATCTCACTGTCTCCTAAAGAGACCAAGGACATTGCTACGGGACCCCACCCACCTTGGGCACCCATCTCCTCCCCCAGGGCTACACTAGCTACCTGCCGGGGTGGTGCACCAGTGGGTGCTGATTTTCCATACAAGGGACATCTAGTCTCCCAGGAGAAGTGGCCCACTTGACCTCACTTAAAGCAAGTCTTGGGCCCCCTGTGAACAGGCTTATCTGTCGGGGCCCCTGGCTTCTTTTCAGGGGGAGGCTGGGAACCCTTCCCTTGGTTCCCTTGGGGATTACTTTGGGGCCCTTTCTGGAACTCCCGCTGTTTACCCATGTCCCCCCCACTCCTCTGCTGGGGACCCTGCCCACCCTTGGTAGAGTCTCCCACGTGACCCTTGTGGACCCGGGTGCTCACTTAGTGGTCCACCTCCTCAGCAAGCTTCTCTAGGGTTAGTCAGCCTACAATCAATAAGGTGCTGGCGTAGCTCTGGAAAACAATTTCCTAACAAGTGCTCCCATGCAATCAAATCAAAGAGTGCTTCAAAATCATTCACTTTGCTACCCTTCACCCAACCATCCAATGCTCTGCAAAAAAAGTCACATATTCTAGCCAGGTACTGCCCTCCAACTTTTTGCAATTCCTGAACCTCTGCCTATACAGTTCAGGAGTCAACCCATACCTGGACATCAATGCTTCTTTCATATGACCATTAGAATTGAGGACTTCAGAGGGCAAGTCTAATAGGGTATCCCGCCCCTCACTATGGAACCGCCCCCACAACCCCGCTCCCCAATCCTTCTCAGGGACTCGGTGTGAGGTCATAGCTACCTCATAGGCTTTAAACCATTGCCCAATATCATCATTCTTATAAAACTCTTTCACCACATCTTTAGGTATATACACCCTTGCTTCAACAAGCATGGACGGTGTGCTGCCACCAGAGTGAGTAATCTCTAAGCTCCTAGCTTTCAACTCCAACTCCCTCCAACTCCTCTCATGCTCCATTTGCATCCTTTTTTCCTCTAGGGCCAATTTCTTAATTTCCAATTCTAACTGCCCACCCATCTTAAGCTTGGTCAGCTCCATTTCATGCACCCTACTTCTCTCCCTGTCCTCCAGCTCTCCTGGGGACAGGCCCTTGGAAGAAACACTGCTGCCTGCTGGGGAAGGTGCTTTCCTCCCCCCTGGACCCAATAGCCCATCTAGCTGCCCTCCTGCATCCTCAGCCCCCTCCTCATGCTCTTCCACATGCTCAGGGGTACTCCTTGCTTCCACCCAGGCCCTCAGCGCCTTTTGGAACTCATCCTTCTTGGAGAGACCGGTCATAGCAACTTTCAATTTCCTGCAGAGGTATTTCAGCTGTTTACAGTATAACTTTCCAGCTTTTCTTCTTCAAAATCTAAATCCACAGATGCCATGGATGCTGTTTTGCTCATGGTGACTAAACTTGGCAGTTCTTGGCAAAAATAGAAATCCCAGGAAAAAACAATCTACCAAAATGTAAGTGGTTGCGTTTGGTCTGCACTCACTAGTAGTGTACACCAATCACTGTATATGAGTCACAAATGCAAGTCCAGAATCCTCACCGCTGACCACCAATGTTAGAACTGGGGGTCTCTAGTTGGCAGAGGTCGGTACCTTTGTCCAAATAGGGACCCTTGCTTCTAGTAAGGGGGATACACTACTAAAATAACCCCTGCTCACCCCCTTGGTAGCTTGGCACGAGCAGGCAGGCTTATCTCAGAGGCACTGTATAAAGCATTTGTGAACACATACAGTAACACAGTGACAACACTACAGATGGACACCACACAGGTTGTATTATAAAAATAAGTATTTTTATATAGACTTAACACAAGACCCAAAACGACAAAAATCCACAATACACTATGAAAAATATGACTGTCAATGGTAGAAAATAGTTCAGTTCAAATGCAGGTGATAAATGCGACAATCTACGTTCAATGTACCTTTGGATGCGTAACGCGATACAAACAAAAGAGTTGCAGGGAAGGTGATGCGTTGGTTCCTTACACGCAAGAACGGTGATGCGTCGGTTCCTTACTCCGGGGGAGGTGATGCGTCGGTTCCCTACTGCTGCGTAGGGGAGGGTGATGCGTCGGTTCCTTACTGGAGAGGAGGTGATGCGTCGGTTCTTCACCGCGTGGGGAGGTGATGCGTCGGTTTCATACTGCGCGTCTGTGGCGATACGACCAGCAGCGCCTCGATGCGATGACGACCCGGTGCAATGAAACAAAATGGCGTCTTCCTTTTGATGCGACAATGAAGGGGCGATGCATGCACGCCCGACGGCCGTGCGGCGACTCGGTGAATCTTCTAAGCCGCGACAGGCCCTGCGACACGCTTCTCCGATGATGCAACAGCATCTGCTGCGACAGCGACACTCTTCTCCGGTGATGCGAGGCGCTTCGGTGATGCGATGGCGACAGCGGCAGCGGCGGCACGCTTTCTCGGCGATGCGATGACAACTGCTGCGGTGGCGACATGCTTCTTCTTCGTGAGTCGCGCTTCCAGCTCCCAGCGACACGCAGTCTCTCAGAAGGCCCAACACAACAGTAGGCACTTCAAATTCCCAGCAAGGGAATTCAGGGGAGCTGGTTGGTGAAGTCTTGGATCCCTGAGACTTCAGCAGGAGGCAAGCTCAGTCTTCAAGCCCTTGGAGATTTTCTGCAAGATGATGAAAGTAGGCACAAAGTTCCTTTCTCCTTTCTTTGGCAATCAGGCAACCACTGCAGGCCAATCCCTCAAACAGCACACAGCATAGGGATAGTCTCCTCCTTCAGTCTCTCTGGTTCCTCTCCTCAGCAAAGGTTCTTCTTGCTTCCCAGAAGTGATCTAAAGTCTTGGGGTCTGGGCCCCAATATTTATACTAGCAAATCCTTTGTCCTCTGAAGGCAGAGGGTCCTGTACCTAGTCCAAACCAGTTCTGGGTGCATTCTGCCAGTGCACACCTTCTTCCTTTGTCAATGTGGGCCAGGGACATCAGACACACCACAGGAGGTGGAGCCAGCATTGTGGAAGGCAGGCACAGCCCTATTCAGGCCCAGGTGCTACTCCTCCCACCACTCTACATGCAGATAGGTCTATTCAGCCCTGTGCTGACTCACCCTGTCTCCTGGAGTCCCCCAGCCCCTGTCACTCACAAACCCAGACATACAATACACAAGCTAGCAGAGGCAGGCTGGATGGTTAGGCAAGAAAATACCTACTTTCTAAAAGTGGAATTTTCAAACACAGAATGTTAAAACCAACTTCACTAAAAGATGTATTTTATCATTCTGAGTTCAGGCATGCTAAATTCGTTTTTCTACCATGTTCCCTGGGTCAGTTAGGATTATAAGATGTTATAATCAAACTGCCCATTCTGGCCTATGGGAACAGGTAGCCTTGCAATAGTGAAAAACGAAATTGGCTGTAATTCACTATCAGGACATGCCACACACACCAGGGCATGTCCTACCTCTTACATACAATGCACCCTGCCTGCAGGCCTAACTTAGGGGTGACAAACATGCAGAAAAGGGAAGGTTTGGGGACTGGTAAGTGGGTGCACTTACCAAGTCGACATGGCAGTACCAGACTGCACACAGGCTCTGCAATGGCAGGCCTGAGACACACTTTACAAGCTGCTCCTGTGGGTGGCACAACCAGTGCTGCAAGCCCACCAGCAGCATTTGATTCACAGGCCCTGGGCACAAACAGTGCACTGTACTAGGGTCTGACAGTGAATCAAATAGGTAAACATGGAGTCACTAATCCACACATTAATTTACCATAGGGAGCACTTGCACTTTGGCACTGAATAGCAGTGGCAAAGTGCCCAAAGCATCTAAACCAGCAAAAACATGTCAACAACAGTGGAGGCATAGCGAAAAAATGGAAGGGAGACCCACGCCAAGGATGCCAGGTCTTACAATAATCAATTTCTGAGCCTGCCAAGCAGGAAGCGAACCTTAATGCTTCATGTGGATGGCCTGATTTCGGTAAAGCACAGGCCAAACTGAGCAGGTGCTTGGCGAGGAGCTGAGTGAGAGCACGTGGGAGAACTACTGCAAGCTAAACATTTGATCTCATGAAATTATGTGAAAGCCTTTTCTACCAATCCAGTTTGGATATTATTGCATAAAAAAATGTAATCGCCCTGAAAACCGTCAAGTAACCCACTCGTCTTTTTTCAGTTTGTAGTATGGAATGCTGAGAGCTCCCTGAGTAGTCAAGCTTACGGCTTTTGTTGTAGGAATTCTAGAACGTAGCAAAGCAGTGCAACCGTATCTTTAATTACAGAGAAAAGAGACACCTGTTTGCAAAGAAAACTGTCTGCTGTGACTTGAGTGTTGCCATACACCCTTTACCTTAGTTACACCTTCCCTGCTGCTCAGCCAGAATGAGTGCTGGAGTGCTTGGTGGTGTAGTGGAATGCCGAATGCTTGGTGATGTTTGGAATGCCTGGGTGTCTGGTGAGGTGCTGAGTGTCAGTTGGAGCGTGCAGGCTGAGCAGCAAGGAGGCTGCGCCTGGTGGCCCTATCTTCTATATAGTTACCTACCTTCCTGAAACTTACCATCTTGATAACCTGTAACTAATTCTTAATAAACCATCTTCTACAATCTACTCTACGGCTATCTGGACTTCTTTTACCGTTACAACAAAAACCCTCTACCATGTCCCCTATAGGAGCCTTCTTTACTTCCTTCTAGAAGATGTATTAGGGGTCAAAAAGATGGTTAGAGTGTCAGGGGCGCAGAGTCCTCAGGTGACTGTGACTGACTATCCCATTGTTTGGTTGCTCGAGGCAAGTTTGATGATGGAGAGTGAAATTCTGCCTTGCCAGAGAGGATGGCGCACGGCTCAGACAGAGGTAAGGATGTCAGACGATGTTCTGGCCTGACACTGAGATTGACTAGGTGTACCACGGCCCCTCCGATGTAGCAGCAACCCCAAAAATGCAGCCCTACCGTTGCAACCCCCACTTTTTTGCAGCCACCCCGCCAATAAAGCATCAATGCCCTTGCAATATCATAATGACTCGAGTCGCAACCCCGGGTCCCCGAGTACAGGCTCTACAGCAGAGCTGAAGAAGACTAGTAGTACTTACCAAGTTGCAGCTTCGCAGACTATGGTCTACACAACACACTGTGACCCTCTGCCTTGCACTGAAGACTAAGCAGAAGTGCGCAGACTCAGCATGTACCATTTGAACGTTCAGCGCACAGTGTCAGCCAGTGTGTGAGTGTGCGCAAGTGGCCATGAGCGTATAATTGAAGTACTGGCCCCAGGACCCGAACTCAGTCAGTGTACTAAGCAGAGGGGGCCTCCTAGATCTTTGGGGCCTCCTGCATTGCAGGGCCTGCAGGGGCTAATGTTATGCCACTGCCTCCTAAGTATAGATTAGCAGAATATCTCAAGACAGCCGCTCAGGCGTATGTAAAATTTAGGGGATCAGGTCGAGTGCCTTGCACAGGTGAAGGACTCTAAGAAGGTTGTTAAAATCCTGATAATGTATTTGATGGGGGTACAATATTATGTGTAGTACAATAGTGTAAAATTCTAAGGAATTGTAGGTATTAGAAAAAATAGTATATAGGGTTAAAGGTCAATAAAAATAAGTGCAATGTTTATTCTAGGAATATGGTTGGTTACTGTATTGCCTCTACAAATAGAATATCGATGGTTGAAGGAAACATCTTCACATGCTTAGGATGGTGCAAAATGAAAGAAAATCAGCGCCCTTCCTTAATTAGGTTGAGCATACACTGTAAGACACATCAAGAATAAACCTGGGTGAACTTTAAATTACGCCAGGAATTTCATTTAATTTTGGAAATTTCGTATTATGTTTGTTACACGTAATTCCCAAAACTGTGCCATTACGCCATGTTGCATATTTATCTGCCATTCATGGCAAAATTTTACCGAGAAGCGTGATAACAACACAAAAAGCCAGAACACGAGCAGCTGTTGCTCGTTCCTCTTGTGTATTTCGCGCTATTTTGAACCACTAATGTATATCGCTAAATGATGGATTTGCATTTCAAGTAATTACTCAATTTTATCAGAAGTTTTGCATAATTACACCAAAGCAAATTAGGCACACCCATAATCAACAATCCACCAGAAAAAATCCAAGTTGCCTCAACAAAATGCCTCTATTCTGGAAGAATGTTAGGCATGTTTAGATTACGATTAAGATAGATGCTTATTAATAAAATACTAACAACCACGCTCCAGTGATTTAAGCAAACATCTTTCCAGGAAAAATATCCGGAGACTGTCATTCAGGTTTTAGCAGAAGATCAGGCATGTGTTATGAACCTTGAAAGACCAGCTTTTTTTTTTAACTCTTTTTATTGAAAGCAGAATTTCAAAGATACAATAGCATGATATGCACACAAAAATACTTCTTACAGGTCTCTGACAGGAGATTACAATGAATGTTGATTACCTTCTTGATAAAGAGATGCCTACCTTCAGCTTCTCGAATAGAGTGTGTTCAGATTTCAAAGTTATTAAGTGTACTTCATGCATTTGCCACATTGAATCAATGTCCACTATTACCTGTAGTCTGGTGGTAGCAGAAGTCATGAATATGTTATGCTAACATGTATGATTCATATATTAAAGATTTTTTTTATTATCGAGAACCGAAAGGTAGCTATTTTAGTCCACTGCTGGTTTTGCAGTCATCTGAGTGTAATTGCTACATCAAGCACACTGGAGACTTCAACAGCACGAATGGGAAATTGAGGTTATGGGATCATAGTGCATGCAAAACTACAGTGAACGGATTGCTGCTGGCTATCCCATTTGACCAGTTATAAATGGTTGTAACTGTATCCCATTTCTTGCATCGGGCTTTGGACAACTTCAATGGAGAAAATTCCCATTTAATCTCGCAACTACTTTCTGCCTATATTAATGGCGCCCATCAGTTTTCATAGGTGGGATGATTAAAATATACCTTATCTTTCCCAGTGGACATCTCTATACTGTCCAGTCTACAAACACCCATATCCCGCAAGTTCAAACACAAATACGTGGGGAAAATTGTCAATGGAATACATTGACATTCCCACGCAATTTCACGCACGGAACCCAGAGATGTGCCTCACCACCATGCTGTCGAAGAGATTTCTGAGGATACCAGAGAGGTTGCTATCAGTGCCTTTGAGATTTGTTGCTACTGTTGCAATAGGGAAACTAGCCACTGATATGTGGATTAATGAAAAAAAAACTTTTTAGATTGGGATGCAGGAGCTTTACCCAACTGGATGAGCTGTAAACCAATGATCTACAAGCAAAATATTATGCCTTCCTTTCCTGATAATTTTGGTTCTTGTGGATAGGTTGTTTTAAACATTTGCTCCACACTGCCTGGAAAGCTAATATATGCATGATACTAAAAATCTCAACTTTATGCTAAAAGCAGGGAATGACATCACTGCTCGATAATGTCTTCACTATGCATAGCTGTGATATACTGGGCCAAGATGCACAGTTTTGAATTCTGTTAAAGATACAGGACCTCAGAAGTAACGTTTTGAGTCCTACGCTTAAGCCTACAATGTTTGTGAAGTGTCCCATTTTTGGGGGGTTCAAAAGAAATCTAAAATGTATATACAATTGCCTAATCCTTGCATCGTACTGGCTGGCTTGTGATCTAGTAATGCGCTACTAGGAACATTTTTGAAATTTTGTGTTGTTTTAAGCTTTTTTTAAGATTCATTTGAACATTTAATTCAGCTTTTTCGTACTAAAGTTAGGAGGGCATATTGGGCGAGAATTGCCACCAGGAATATTTGTGAATACTCAAAGGTACACATTGGTGAGTATACATTACATTACAAGTGACTAGCCCCTGCCGTCCTGTGCAAATGCTTATCACCACCTGCCCATGCCTAAAAGAGTACAAGGTCTTTCAATGATTTTCAAAGGTTATTAGTGAGACTTAAAGTCAGAAAATTTATCAAATTCTACTTCTGAGTTTTAACCACAATGATGTCCTAAATTTAATACACTTGATCACAGCAACTTATGTGAATCAGGCCCATGGAAATAACATTCTTTTTTAAATACATTTAGCACAAAGTATCAATGTTTTTAATGCTCCCTCCATAGTAATACTTTCTTCAGGGTGTCCGTGCATGACAAACGGTGAGCAATACATGATCTTCTGTGCCAACGTCTTTATAAAACACTTCAAGCACCTGTCTTAATTATTTAGTACACAGCCACACAACTGAATCTAAAATGCTGACATTTTCCTTAAAATATATGAACACTTTCTTTCTGTAGTGTACTGGGCCTCAAGAACATCGATGAAATGTGTCATTGTTAGACATGTCAGCCTTAGGATGGTCTTCCCCCTAACATGTTGCCTTCCATTTTCTTCTGACCTTGTTTTTGTTGGCCTTAGGACTATGAGCACTTTACCACTGGTGTCCAATGCTAAAGTGCATGTGCTTTCTTCTCTAAGCATGGTAATATTGACTTATACCCAATTGGCATATTTAATTTACTTATAGGTGCCTAGTAAAGTAGTACTATCTGTACCCAGGGCCCGTAAATTAAATGCTACTAGTGGGTCTGCAGCACTGATTTTGCCACCCAATTAAGAAGCCCTTTAAACATGTCTCAGGCCTGCCATTTCAGAGCCTGTTTGTGCAGTGTAAACCGCCATTTAGACCTTGCAAAATAAGCCTTCTGAAAAAATGGTTGAGATGCAAACTGTTGCACAATTTTAACACAAATAGTTTGAGTTCCAATGAGAGAAACAAACTGAGGGGCAGATTTACAAGCCCCTTGCCTCATTGTTGAGCCGTCGTTGCGTCACTTATTGTGGCGCAGCAGCAGCAGCGTAAAAATGCGGGCCATTTACAACGTGACGCATCTAGGGAGATGCGTCACGTTGTAAAGCCCTGCGTCACATTATACCTGCGTCAGGTATAATGTATGCAGGGTGGGCGTTCCAACGCAAAAAAGCCTCGTAGAAGTGACGCAGTGAAATCTACAAGATTTCACTGCGCCACTTCTAGGACGCCACTGCGTCAAATTCTTACGCCTGCTTGAAGCAGGCGTAAGGATTGATGCAGCACAATGAGGATAGGCCTCCCCCTGCATTGCTGGAGTTGCGTCGTGCTTGCGACACGACTCCAGCAATGCGTGACTTTTGCGTCAACAGATGCGTCAGAATTTCTGATGCATCTGTCAATCCTTGCGCCATGGTGCGCCGTATTGTAAATACTGCGCATCCATAGTGGCCCAAGGGTTTCTTGGGGTGGTGCAGGGAAAGTGACGCATCTTTACAGATGCGTCACTTTCTTGTAAATCTGCCCCTTAGCATGCAGTGCTGGAACAAATCCTGCCTAGACTCGTGGAACAAATTCAAAGAAGCTGGATCACTGGGGTGTACTAGACCCAACAAGCACAGCTGTAAGCCCTAGGGCTACATAATGAACATAATAAACAAAAGTATACCATATGACAAAGTAATATAAACCAATAAAACAAAGAAGGAATGATATAATAACACATAATTATTTTATCAGTTACTTGTGGGCTTGTCCTGTTGTTACAAATGTTACTTTTCACACTCCTAGGTTTGAATTCCTTGTATTCAGGCTCTTGACATTGATCAACAGAAGATTCCAAATTATCAAAAAGGTAGCATTTACGCTACTTTTATGGAGTGTTTTTAGCACCCACATCACATAAGGCCCTTGATATGTTTGAAACATTTTGTCAAAAAGTATTTACAACACATCATTTTCAGCCATTTATGTACAAAAAATGAGTCTCACTTTTGCCCGCTCAGAACAAGAATTTGGTATTTCAATCAACAGACAAAGGTGGAGCGTTAGTGGTCATGGATTGCATTTTTTACGAAGACAGAGACTCATCACATTTTTCTGATGAACATACCTACATACCACTTGAGTACGACCCAACTACTGAATTCACCACCACTTTGAAAGCGATACATGAAAAAGCCTTGGAGTATGGTTGGATCAATGCCAACACACGACGCTACCTTCTCATAGATTTTCCTCAGAGACCTCGCCTCTATATGTTACCCAAGATCCATAAGAGCACTGTAGGTCCTCCATTCAGACCCACTGTGTCTGGATGCGGCTCCATACATGAATCTCTTGGGAAATATCTTGATACATTTTCTACAACCCATTGTTCAGAATTGGCATTCCTATGTTCAGAATACCACTGATTTTCTGAAGCACCTACATGGATGATTAGTGGCTTTGCACCATAGAAGTCGCTTCATTATATACCTCTAATCCACACAATGAGGGCATTTAGGCTATGGAATGGGCCTTGTTAAGCCAAGATGAACTCTGAGCCAACAAGGTTTTTTTTTTGGAATTGTTACACTTTTGTTTGTTTCACAGTTATTTTTTATGGAAGGACACCTATTATTTGCAGAAGAACGGTACTTCCATGGGCTTTTCTGGGGCCCCCATTTATGCCAACATTTTCATGTCCAGGTTTGAAGATTGCTTCATTTATGCTTCTGAATTTTGGCAAACACATTTAATTTTGTATCTCAGATACGTCGATTATATATTTTTGATTTGCAAGGGTTCCAGAGATTGTCTTGAACAACAGATTCTAGAACTCAATCGGAAAAATCCAAGAATCCAGTTCCCTCACATCCTTGACAAAATGAGTATCACCTACTTGGATGTTCGTCTTGAACTTACATCATTGGGTCTTTTCACACAAGTTTACTAGAAGCCAACAGACTGGAACAATATGCTGCTGTTTAGCAGCTTTCACCCACCATCGTTGAAGCGACATTTACCTCTATTGCAATTTATACGTGTGAAACGGATTACTTCTGATGCCAATACTTGCAACCAGATACATTCTGCATTTAAAACCCAGTTCAGTAAATGTGGGTACACAGAACAAGTGTTGGACTCTGCACTACAACACGTGTCTACCATTGACCATTTGAGGCTGTTGCCAAAAAAAACAGATTACAAAACCTTCAAGAGAAGTTTTTGTGTCTCAATTATCCATTCAATCAATTGCTATCAAACACATTATGAACCATTGTTGTGAACTCCTCCAAGCAGAGCCAGATTTCATGGGCCTCTTCTGCAATAAAACTTTATTTCCCTTTGCATGCAAATGGAACTTGAAAGAAATTCTCTCTTCCACTTCACAGAAGGACATCACATCTTACAAAGGAATGAGTAAAAGTCAGAACAGCACACATTGTAGTAATGTGATTGTGGGCGACATCATCTCTCACCCACAAAAAGGCAAACCAATGCAACTCAAAAATACGGCAGACTGTAATAATCAATCATTGGTTTATGCTATCAAATGCCCTTGTGGCCTACTTTATTTGGGCAAAACAGAGAGACATATCAAGGTCTGCATTACAGAACATAAGAGCATGATTAGGAATAAGAATAGGAATTCATGCCTTGTGGTAGATTTGGATGGAACATTAACACAACTTTGGCCAACTCCGATCACGGTTTTGGAAATCATAACGGTGAACCCCGAGATTAACCCCCAAAAGTGGTTGTCACACCATGAAACATATTGGATTAAGCATTTGAATCGTTTTATCCCATCAAGTCTTAATGACAAGCTAGAAAAGGCCTGGTTCCTGTAGGTTCTCACTGTGGTCATGCATATATTTCACTCCCATGAACACCACCTCATTGCTATTGATTTCGCAACCATTCAACTATGTTACCTATTGATTCATATGTTGGGGTCATGCAGTCAGCAGCCTTTTTGATGTCATTATTTGTAGCATTTGTCCGTTCGTATCCAAAACTGGCATAGCATTGTTTGTGATGATGCCATACACTGCATCATGTTCAGCCGCCACCATACACTACAATGTAAGATGTGATGTATTATTGTCACTTTATATTTCATGGACATTTTGGCACATTGTTTCTTTCCATGTATTCATTTTGTGCATTGTGTGATGTTTTGTGCTGAGACTTTTGTTTTTGATTATGATTTCATGTACGATCTACTTCCTTTATTTATTAATTACATGTATTATTACATTTATTATTGCATTTGGTGCATGTTTCACCAAATTCCCATATTCCATTTTCAGTCAAACAGATATTATATCAATTCCATGAAGTTTTGATATTATCTGGACTTCGTTTAACCTTCTAGTTGTTACGTAATCTTTTCTTTGTGTTCACGCATTGGAGCATAGTGATATGCTGCTTTCTGCTTCCACCACATTTCCACATTCTATGGTGTTGTGACGTCACATGAGGGTTTGATTCACCTTGTCTTTCAGGTGCACCACGTTCCTTTATTTAGCCTTTTTCTTCATGATTTACTGTTATTTTGGATTTGTAACAATCTGTTATGGTCTGCAGAGCCTGATAGTCATGGGCGCCTTCTGGTTTTGGCTTACGTTTGAACGCTTCATTCATTCTTAAGGTATTTACTTTCCATCGTGGATACGTTTGCTGTATTACCAGTCACTAGTTTCCTCATGTCACTTTTTTCCATGTCATTTTTAGGGGATTTGTTAGGTGTATTTCATCAGCTGGCCATAGGACGCCATAGCCGGGAGACAGTTATTTTTCTATGCGATCCTTTTGCCGCAGGGCGAGGTTTCTCCCACATTGTTTATAATTTATTCAAAGTATTTATTGCATGGTTTTGCCACTTATCACACAAGTCACTACTATCTACCTTATAAAGTTGATTTAGTCTAGATTGTGTCTCATTCTAGGTACAATCATAGAACCATTATCACAGGTTTGGTTACACCGAGGAAGCTTCATTACCAACAGAGGTTGTTGTTGGTAAGACATTTGGATTCTGTTCATCACCAGGATTGTGGTACACATAGTACACACTGGCTTTTCTCTTATTTTTGGTGTAGGCTTTTCTCTGCGTGTCATATCACCACCCGTCTTTTACTGGTACAATCGTAGCCCCTTAACATTGTTTCTGTACGCTGGGTTGGTTGCATGTACACATTTTCTGTATGGTAATGATTGACAATTTTTAGGCATGATTTATTCTGGCAGGTACCCTGCATGACTGTATTCTCTTCTTTATTTTCAGAGTTGTCTGTTTTTCGAACATCACAATATTCTCCTCACGTCTAATGATTCACATCTCTCTTGACTAGTAGCTATCCCTGATGAAGGCTGTTTTCACCCAAAATGCATTCGGTTATGTTTTTTAAATATAATATCTTCCGAATATGAGAAATTCATCTCTTCACTGTATACAAGTGTGAAGCAACATTTGTAACCACAGTACAAGCCTACAAGCAACTGTTTAAAAGTTCTGTGTTATTGCATCATTGCTTCTTTGCTTTGTCTTGTGGTATACTTTGGTTTATTATGTTCACTATGAAGCCCCCCGGCATACCGCTGAGCGTGTTGGGTCTAGTAAATCCCAGTGATCTAGCTTCTTTGAAAATAAACCTTCTGCCAGGCCCAAACCTTCCTTTTTAATACTTATGTCACCCCTATGGTAGGCCTGGGCAGCCCACAGGGCAAGGTGCAATGTATTTAAAAAATAGGGAATGTACTTTTAAGTTTTGCATGTCCTGGTAGTGAAAAACTATTACATTTGTTTTTCACTACTCCAAGGCCTATCCCTATCCCTGCCATAGGATCTCATTGGAGTTGCTTTATTACATTTTATAATTTCCAAAAGGGAAGAGGCAACCATCCAAGTTTGGTGTCTCTGGATCACAATTTAAATCCTAACTTATGGTGAAGTTGGATTTTAAATTGCCATTCTGAAAATGCCACTTTTAGTTATTTTTTTTCATTTTCTTGCCTTAGCCATTTTGTGCCTTCAGCCTGTCTTTGGTCACATGAATGGGTGTAGTTGGCAGTTGGGCTTTGTGTATTCCTCCTAGACAGCCACACACAATGGGAGTTTAGGTGTGATTGGATGGGCCATCACTGGCAGGATCGCAGGGCAGGACTGGGCCTAGCCACACTTACACCTAAATAGGCTTTCTCCTGCCTCCACACAAAGGGCCACATACCCCTTGTAGTTATTCTGGAGCCAGGGCAGGGAAGGCAGGATTCCTGGAGATTTCAAAAGGAACCTCTAGAACCTTCTCTACCACACCAAAGACACAACTGGTATAAATACTGGCCCTCAGACACCACCACATTTGTACAATTATGGACCTGTGGATCCTTTGCCAGGAAGAAGGACTATTTTGCTACTGAAGGACTGCCACTGTGCTGCACTGCACTTTTCTGGACTCCTTCTTTGCTGTGCTGCCTTGCTGCCCTCTTGCCTGGATGAGACAGACTGGGCCTGCCTCCCTTGAACCCAGTACCCAGAGACACTCCAAGGGCTACTTGGCTGGCCTCCCAATCTGAAGCTACAGGGACATAACACGCTTCCAACATCCTTGCATCTGAACCCGGACTCTGCCCTCTGTGAGCCTACCCTGCCAAGTGGTGCCACCCCAGTCCTGGACTCTTGAAAGTGGGAGTGAGGTGCTTAACCAGCCTCTGTGGATCCTGCTGCACTAACACATCTCCACTGATTCGCAGGGCAATCCCAACCAGAACTGAAACATTTCCGCCACTGTGGGCATTGGACCCATTGCAAAAACTCGCCACTCTGCCGCAACCCGCATTGCCTTTGGATCCACCACTGATTGACGCATCCTTGGCGCAGGCCCTTCACTTCTCAATTCAATGGCAGCCTCAACGACATTGCCGGACTCTGCATCAGAGCCTCGCAGCTCTTCACCCCAACTGTGCACCATATGCCCGACACGAACTTCGCATAGTAAGCCCCCTTGACAGGATCCTCGGTGTCGACGCAATAGAACTTTGCACCGCAGCCTCCCCGCATCTTGGAACCAATACATCACTTGACTCATCTTTGACACAGATCCTTGAAACAATTCTTAGCCAGGATTGAAGGTACTTTGCTCAGTGGGCCTAACTGAGTACCTTTAGCCGGTCCATGCCCCATCAATATCGACCAGAACTTGTCACTTTTTCCCAGCCAGGTACGACCAGATACCCATAGTTGGTGCTTTGTACTTTTTGGTGCTATTTTGTCTAGAACTTTTAAAATTCAACATCTCCGGTTCTACGAATTGGATTTTTGTCATTTTGGTCTTGTTTTATTTATTAAAACACTTTTTTTTCTAATACTGTTATAGGCTCCTTTTTGTGGTGTGTTTTCACTGTGTTACTGTTTGTAGTTGCACAAACACTTTACACATGCCTATAAGTTAAGCCTGACTGCTCTGTGCCAAACTACCAGAAGTAATTTGGGGTTTGCTTGTGCCTTGCCTGACAAGAACTGTGGTTGCTGTTTGACCAGGGCTCACACCCCAGTCAAACAACAACCCAATTTCTTACAGTATTTTTTACAATTTTGTAATCTATATAGCTAATGTCATGCTAGTAGTCAATGCAGCAAGTTCATGTTAAAAACATTTTAAGATGCTACTTCTATTTTCACTCAAGCGTTGCTTATTCAACATATTTTGTCTACATATTTAATATTGATTTTCCAAATGTTGTCAAATCTTTCAAGCAAATGCCAATATAGTCTTCAGTCTTTGATTTTCCAACCTGAAAGGCAGGAAGAGAATTAGTCAATTTATGCACAAGGTCTGTACTATACCATAATTGAAAGGGCTACACTAATAAACCCTATCAATGATTGACTTCTTCAATGACCAGTGAGCAAATATACCATGCTCCACAGATGACTGCTTAGAGCACAATGGGAGATAGCTATTGATTTAACAAAACATTGTTCGCAATGGAGCCGGTACATAACCGGGTGTCTCATTTTATAAAGGTTATTGATTAAAAGCAAATGGTTGTTTTTTGTTGTAGTCAAAAGACCATGGGCCTGTTTTACACATCTATGGAAAAGGCTAGTGAAATGAAACAGAGTTCTGTACGTATTGCGACCATTTTGCATGGATGAAGGTTTGCACTATACGAATACCACATTAGTTCACTTTCTTTAATAGAATGATGATTACAAGAGCTGGAGGATACTTTGACATGGCATTACTAATCTCTTCAAAGCTGCTACATGACAACTGATCTCTTGACTACTTTGTGAATTAGTGAAAGCCCAAGATTGCACCGCAAAATACTTGCAGCCCCACCTATAGAAGAGCGCACCATCCAGCTTTTTATGTTATGTTATGTTAATTGGAGCTTCTAAAGCGCATATCACCAACTGGTCTCTAAGCGCTGTGAGAGAAGGCACCATAGCAGCTCTACTGAGTAGTGCGCCCTAACTAGGCCAAGATTGTGCCCCAGGCTTCTATGAAAAGGATGGTTCTTAATTTTTTCCTAAAAGGGAGAAGTGCTGGTTCTTTGCGGAGGCCTTCCGGCTACTTATTCCAGAACTGGGGAATCAATGTGGAGAAAGCTCTGCCCCCTTGGAGGAGCTCAGGAAGCGAGCGCAGGATAGTAACCCAGCATCTGAAGACCGAAGGGAGCGCCCTGGTACATAGGTTACCAAGCGTTCTTTAATATATGCTGGGGCCTGTCCATGGATTGCTTTATGGGCTATACATAGCCCCTTGAATCTGGTTCTCTGCTTCACTGGGAGCCAGTGTAGCTGCTGTAGTATCGCGGTAGCATGGGCCCTCCTAGGGAGCCTGAAAATCAGTCTGGCAGCGTCGTTCATGACTACCTGAAGTTTTGTTAGCTGCTTCTCTGGAAGGCCAACATACAGTGAATTCCCGTAGTCTAAACGAGAGATAATCAGTGCAGTCACTGCCATGCGGAGTGCGGTGAACGACAGAAGGGGGCAAGTTTGCGTAACAATCTTAGCAGCCCCACACATGTTCCCACCACGGCAGAAACTTGGTGGGACATGGAGAGTTTGGCATCTAATTTTATCCCCAGACTCTTTACAACTGGGGCTGGCTTTGGAGTAGGGCCCAGCTCTTGAGGCCAGAATTGGTCACTCCAGGGGTTAGTATCTGTGGTGACAGCCAAAACCTCAGTTTTATCGGGGTTAATTTTGAGGAAGTTGGCTGTCATCCAGTTTATTGTGAACTTCAGGATGTTCTGTATTAGAACATGGGCCGAGGGGGAGTTAGCAATCTGGATGATGATTTGGGTGTCATCTGCGTAGTTAAAGACTTGGCACTCCATACCAGATAAAGCCGCCACCAGGGGGTAGAGGTAGGCGATAAAGAGGAGGGGAGACAGTGCCGATCCCTGAGGGACGCCGCACGTCAGCCCACCAGAATCAGAAACCTGGTCAGCAAGTTGGATCCTTTGCGATCGGTCTGATAAGTAGGAAGTGAGCCATTGGAGTGCTACCCCCTGAACTCCTAGTTCCCCCATCCGCGACAAGAGTAGGCCATGGTTGACCATATCAAATGCCGCGGACAGGTCTAGCAGAACCAAGGCACATGGTTTCTTGGTATCTGCCATCAGCCTGAGTTCATCCAGAACTGCCAACATCACTAGCTCTGTGCTGTGGTGAGCCCTAAAACCAGCCTGTTTTGTGTGAAGGAGCTGATTGCTCTCTAGGTGGTGGGTGAGGGTTTTCAGCACATGTTGCTCAAGCACCTTTGCCAGGAAAGGGAGCTGAGAGATAGGCATAAAGTTTTTAAGATTTGTTGCATCAGCCCCAGGTTTTTTCAGTAGAGGTCTAACTCTAGCCTCTTTAAAACTGGTTGGGACATGGCCGGTTTTAAGAGATCGATTTAATAAATTGAGGACCTCATTTTCCACCGCGGGAAGTGCCATGCGAAACACCACAGGTGGACAGGGGTCCGCAGGTGAACCTGATTTGGTCCGTGCCATGAGGGGGCGCAGAGAGTCTTAATTTAATTCAGGGAAGGATAAAAGGGGTGTATCGTAGGCAGGAAGCGTAGGAGCCGCCACAGGAGGGATCTGGACAGCAGGGGTTTGGTGGATGACTGCCAGGAGGTCGTTGACTTTGTGCAGAAAATAAGTCTGAAATGTATTGCAGTCTGTGGGACAACCTAGGGGACTCTGTTCAGGTGACTGTCTTAGCTCTGTTATGATCCGAAAAGTCTCCTTCTGTTTATTCTCGGCGGCCAAGATCCTGGATTCATAGAATTCCGCCTTCCTGGCTATGATGGCTTTTTTATAGGTGGCAAACTTAGCTTTGTATTCGGCGAGAGCACCTGGGTCGTATGTTTTACGCCAGGCTCTCTCAAACCGACGTAGCGTTTGTTTTTCCTCTCTGAGTGCCACATTAAACCAGGGCGCCCCTTTACCTTTGTGCCTCACTCTCTCTCTACGAGCAGGAGCAACTTTGTCAATAGCATTCCTCATCCTAAATGCGAGGGACTCGCTTTCCTGGTCAAGGGTACCCTGCACTGAGTTTTTTGGAGCTGAGTTACGCAGGATTGTAACTAGAACATCTTCTTTTATTTTCTTCCACCCGCGTAAGACTTTCCATTCTGGGGGGGGAGAGGGAGTCCTACCTGCAAGGGGGATTACGCACCTGATCAGGAAGTGGTCGGACCAGGCGCAGGGACTGATATCTGCTAGGCTGATAGAGGGGTCGGTGGTCCAGACTAGGTCGAGGGTGTGGCCTTTTTCATGGGTAGGGGCCTTAATAAGTTGTCTAAGTTCCAGGGTAGTCAGAGCCTCTTCCAATTGTATGGCATGGGTATCTCTGGGTACTAGGTTCCAGTGTAGATTGAAATCTCCTATTACCATGAGATTTTGGTACCGGGAACGGAGGTCGCTCACTAACTCTGTAAAGCGCTCAAGGAATTTGGTAAAGGTTTGAGGGGGGCAATAGACCACCACTAGGACTAAACAGGATGTCTTGAAGAGAATCTTAGCTCCCAAGATGTCTGCGCCCTCGATGTTGTCGGTGACTATTGTGTTTAACACCAGTTGTTTGTTATATAACAAAGCAACCCCCCCACCTCTTGTGTCTCCTGTTCTGTTATGCCATAGGGCTGTGTAGTCTGGAGGCAGGGCTGCTGTCATGTCTTGTATTGAGGAATCTTTAAGCCATGTTTCCGTGATCCCCAGGATGTCTATAGAGTTGTCCTGGAGGAGTGAAAAAACCTCCAAGTTGTGTTTCTGCAGAGAGCGGGTATTTAGAACTGCTACCCGTAGTTCATGTGGGCTAGCAGACTTTCCCTGACTAAGGGGGTGGTGTGTGACACCTACTTTCCCCGCTACATATGAACTGGACAATAAGCCTTCCGCTCTTAGGATGTCTGCTACATTGTTATTTAGGAAGGCAGACCCAGGGGCTAAGGCCAAGATTTGTTCTGCCGTATATATAATGTGCGGGCCAGGGGTTCTGGCCCCTGGTCCCGGCCGGGCTCGGACGGGCGCAGACGGGCTTGCCTTAGGCACGCCCTTGGTGCGCGCGCGCTGCGCGCGCGCTGCACGCTTGCTCCAGCATGCCAGATATAGGGTTAACTCCTCCCCCACCGATCAGCCCTGCTGTGCAGCAGCTGATCGTCCCCCTACCCACTGGACCGCCTACCGCAGCGGAAGTGCCGGGAAGGAAGTGAGGATGCGAGGAGACCGACCTACGCAGGTCGGGCACTTCAGAACAGACAGGTCAGAGCAATTTAAACCCACAGTTTAAAAGGCGGATGTCAGCGTGATTGAAGACACACAATTTTAAAAGCTAATATCAGCACAATTTATGACACGCAGCTATAAAGGCTAAGATCCGCACAACACAGGACTTTAGTAACAGTGAATAGTGAATAAAAGCAGTATTTTTAAAAGGGGTTAAAAGAGCACATATAGAACACACTAGTTACCGCGCCAGGGCAAACCACCACGAGGAGGTTAGCGCGTGTCTCTCACCTTGCGCGCTTGCTCCAGCATGCCAGATATAGGGTTAACTCCTCCCCCACCGATCAGCCCTGCTGTGCAGCAGCTGATCGTCCCCCTACCCACTGGACCGCCTACCGCAGCGGAAGTGCCGGGAAGGAAGTGAGGATGCGAGGACACCGACCTACGCAGGTCGGGCACTTCAGAACAGACAGGTCAGAGCAATTTAAACCCACAGTTTAAAAGGCGGATGTCAGCGTGATTGAAGACACACAATTTTAAAGCTAATATCAGCACAATTTATGACACGCAGCTATAAAGGCTAAGATCCGCACAACACAGGACTTTAGTGACAGTGAATAGTGAATAAAAGCAGTATTTTTAAAAGGGGCATTTATGGGCATGTTGGTTCCAAACCATCCCAAGCCTGTGAGTTTTACTAGCTCTGCTCCTTATCACTTTTCTTTCACGTTCCCTATTCTCCTCAGTGTCTAGTTCCATAAACCTTCTGTCTCCCTACCTAGCACAAGTAGCAGTCCACTGTTCCTCTGCATAGTAATTAATGTTAGCATTTATACTTATTGAACTTCTAGGTTGTGAACTCTGCTCTGGTCTGAGGCCTACCAAACCTGCCTAAGCAGGTGAATGCTTTGTGGGAAATGGCATTCACTTAATTTCCTGCTATTTTAGGTGTGTCCTGACAGAGTAATGGTACTATGCTGACCGGGGTAAAGGAAGACCCACCGGCCACCATATTATAAGGTAACAATAGCAGTACAGACTTTACAGTTCAGTTACACATTTGATTTTCTATATTCACAATAAACAAACATGTCTCTGTAACCTAGAGCGTCACTATTGGACCGGGTTTATTTTGCATGGTCTCCCCCATATTTTGGCCTTCTGTTTCTGAACTTACTTTGGTTGGCATTGTGCACTTTTCCCCTGCTAACCAATGGTAAAGTGCTTGTGCTCTTGGTTTACACCTGATTGGTACATTTAATTTACTTGTACGTTCCTAGTAAATGGCACTACACGTACCTAGGGTTTGTAAATTAAATGATACTAGTGGGCCTGCAGCACTCATTGTGGCTGCAGTAGCCTTTTAAAAAATGTCTCATGTCTGTCAATGCAGTCTGTAATGCAGTTTTACAGTGCCATTTCGACTTGGCAACAATAACCTTTTGCTAGACCTAAACCTTCCTTTTAATACGTATAAGCCAACCCTAAGGTAAGCCTTAAAGGCTCATAGGGCAGTGTGCATTGTATTTAAAAAATAGGACATATGTGTTTACATTTCTGGTAGTGAAAAACTCCTAAAGTAATTTTTCATTCTGTAAGGCCTATCTATCCCATTTACTAACACTGGGTTACCTTATTACACTTACTACTTGATAAATTTGAATTGGGACAGATAGAGATATACTCAAATCAAACCCTCTTTAATTGTACAGTTGGAGTTTAATCCACAATTCAGAAAACGCCACTTTTAGATAGTTGGTCTTTTCTTATGCTAACCATCTGGGCCTTCTATCAGTGTCCTGGGTCACATGACTGTAAATGGCTCTGCTGTTGGGGTTCGTTTATTCCTTCCAGACAGTGAAACATGGGGGCTTAGTTGTTAACAGAATGGGCCATCCTAGCAGGATGACTGGGAGAAGCTGCACTCAGCTCCACTTGCACTTTAAAGGACCCTACCTCACACACACAAATAATTCTGACACCAGCCCAGCCCTGTCTGTTGCCACCCCAGACTTCTTGGAGCCTTGACATAGGGAGGGGAAGAACTTTGCAGAACCAGAGGTGAGGTAGTATAGGGAATCCTCCAACATCAAAGGCTGACACCAGGTATAAATATTGGACCTCCAGAGCCAGTCTTCATTACACCCCTGGACCTGTGGACATTACAGAAGAAAGACTGCCCTGCCGCCAGAGGACTGTTCTGCTGTTTTGACCGCAAACGAGCCCCTTTGCACTGAGACTCTCACTCGTGATGACTGACAATGCGAAGCTCCGCTGAAGACCTGCTCTTCACGCTACAGTGACAACCTGAAATGCGAGATATGCACTTTGTACTCCAGCAACAACTGTCCGCAATGCCCGACTGGCTCTTTCACTACCACAACAGCCTGCACCGCCCAGCCAGCTCTTTGCGCTATAGTGACGTCACCCACAACTCACTCCCTGCTCCTCATGGCCTCCTCCATCGCGAACTGAACATTTGCACCAGACTTTGAGAAGGTAGCACTATTAGCAGGACTAACCTGGTCCCTGTATCCAACCCACACTCTATCGCGGTCAGCCTGAACTTGTAATGTTTTAAGAAATATTTTCTGAAGTCCAAGAGACAGAAGTGTCATTAATTCCATTCTTTCTGCTGCATCATCAACAGTGTTGGGAGTAAATATGTCCTTGGTAACATATATTGCATTCATGGAACAAACCTGTGATCTAAATACATGTCAGCAATTCTTGCTTGTGGATATTTTATAGTTATCAAAACAGCTTTATAGAATTAGACTATTTCAATTTCTCCCACTGTAGATAAAGTTATATGCAGATTTGAGGAGATGAAGATGGGACAAATGAAGGTCCAGCCCTATTCTAGTGGTCTTGACAAGATCAAAAGAAATTAGTCAAAACTACTAATGTTTGACCTTTCTAATGCTAGATATTTGAAGGTTTTAAAAATTGATTTAAGGGCCACTCTTCATTCTATGATTCCTCTCTAATGTTCTAATGAGAACATCCCATAAAGTGCATTTTCTTTGCAGACGTATTTCAGGTGTCATTGACCGCCTCAGTTGCTCTTGTTCCATTAGTCGTGCCCTCGTATATTAGGGCGGGTGACGCTCTATGTAAGTTAGCAGAAATGTAGTGACAGAGTTCCATCTTTCTGTTTATTCAGCTGCAAGTGTGTAAAATGATGACATATGGGGGTTGTTTGTATACAAATCCATGCATATGGTGACCATTTGATAACTTGGAAGTGTGAATGTGACTGGAGTTGAGAAATACTTATGTTGACTGTATGAAAATATCTGTTGAGGTCTGTTCATGAGCTGATAATATTATCATGAGATTCTAGAATGCTCAGGATTGTCAGTGAGAAGATCTGTTGTGAGCAAAGGTAACTGTAAACATCAGTCTGAAGTAGCTGCTGTGAAGATGGAAGATTTTAACTCAAGTTAATTCCCTCTTAGATGGGTCCTGGTCTGGAGTCCACATCTCTTGAATGGATCACCACCTAGCATTATGTTTTAGCTATAAACAGGTCCACTGGAATTATGCAATTGGGCGGCTGCATCGATTGTCACATAATTATAGATTTGCCGCATTTGCCACATGATCAATTATCTGCTGCATAAACTTCAGATTATAGCAAAAACAATTGTTTCCAGCTCCAGCGGTTCAAATGTTATTAAAAATGCAGCAACACATGTTGATGCGCAGTGGGCGGCCCTTTAGCCAAGTTGAACTGGTCACCTTTCTGTTGCTTATTGCTATATTTGGGTGTTAAACGGATACTAATAAGGTGCAACCAATACCTAGACAAAAATGACGAAATAATGAAGAAATACTATTGCAAAATGTGCCGCATTATGCTGCTTAATTTGCCTTTTCTTGCTGCATAATTTACTCAACCCTGCAGCAAAATGTTGCCTTCTCTTGCTGCATAATTCCAGTGGCACTATAATAGAGGAATCTGGCATTTCCTATTCCGGTCGAGAGGTTTCAGAGACACAATATAGAATTTTTCCACAGAGCCTAATGATAATTTAAACTCTGAGCTTTACTTAACACCAAGGCAAAGACAGAAAAGTTGTTTTTCTAACAGATGATACAGATATAACAAGTCTGTTGGGTAGAAGTAAGTATATTGTTCTAAGTATTTTAGAAATCCAGATTACCTTCATAAGGGCATGGAAGGCAGGACAGCCTTCCACCCACTTCCTACTTCCGAACACAGACAAAAATACATACAAAACACACACAAACAACACACATATGCCCACACGCACATGTAACAGGGTCCCGTTTATAGTGTCACTTCCTTTAGACTATTTCATTATTCTGCACACGTGCCTCGTAAATCTCTGGGTAAAAGTGATTGCCTAGCTGCATCTGTCTACAAAAAATATTGGATTCGTTATTTTACTTGACTGCTAACTACATTTGAACTACAAGTATTCATTTGGAAATATTAAGCAAGTTCCATCTGACTGCTAGCGTAAAGATATGATCTTTATGATTTTCTGAAAAAAGGATGGTTACAGCATACACACTTTAGCAACGCTCTTCCAAACATGCCTTCAGATTGCTTCAATCAGGCATAAGTGCAGATGCAATTTGATTTAATTACAACTGGTTATACTTCATAAGCAATTTGACTTGCAGGTCACAATTTAGAATCCCAGTAGGGCAGACTCAGCTTCTCATCCTTCTAAGATCAATAAAATGAGTATCTTTATTTTAGTTTCAATGTTACTTATTGTGCAAAGGCACTAAACAAATCAAACTATTTTGTGAACCTGGCATCAGTTATAGCAAACAAGTGTGAAAGATTTGTCCTCATGATGAAACACCAAACATACTTTGCCTGAGCTCTGGACAAATAATAGTGCCTGGGAAATGTAAGTACACACAATATATGAAAGTAACAGCTGTGAAACAATTTCACCCCCAATTTTTTCTGAACTTTATTACTGGTTTTTAAACTATGCACACTGGGACACTGCTGTCCAGAGCTCACTGTATGTGCTCTGACCCCCTACAAAATGTAGAAATTGCACTGCTGAATCTCAAGATCAAGATCTTGGCTAAGGTTCTTTTGAATAAGGTGATACACCTCATCCCTGACTTAGTGCACCCTGACCAGGTTGGATTTATGCCATGCTGTGCCACCCTTCATAACATTAGGCACTTGTAAAACACACTGGTGCTCGCCGATAGGTTGGGGTACCAGGGGCTTTTCTCCTGACTGATATCGACAAAGCATTTGACCCTGTGAGCTGGGAATATCTGTTTCTCCTACTTCAATGCCTGAATTTTGGCCCTTATCTTGCATCCCACCTTCTGATAATAAATGATTGGTGGTATGACATTCTGGGCGACCCGCATATGCCTCTGAAAAATGGGCAATGAGGGATACCCCCCTTATCTCATACCTGTAAGGCTGAGGCGGAAGGGATGACCTTCCCCTGCGAATAGAGTCATCTTAAACTTATGGCACTCTTCTCTCCGATGGATAGGGTTGTGGTGCAGGCTGACGGAGGGGACGCCGCTTTGCAGGGCCAACTGCTCTCGCAAGTAGTGGCCCTACAAGGTTTCTAGACATGGAACCTCATCTGGATTTCCACTCTTGGGGACGTTATGTGCGGAACAGTCCTCAAATCGTTCCAGACCCTGCAGGTGAAATATCAGCTCCACCGCAGGCAACTCCACAGGTACCTTCAGTTCTGCCATGCACTCACTCCTTAAATTGCCGTCCTGTTGGACCTTCCTGAGTTCAATACACTCGAGGGAAACCTTCTCATGGGCGGCCTAGGTGATCACAAAGTCACCAAGATCTATGAGACACTTATCTCCAACTAGCTTGACATGCTTGGTACCCTCCGGGCGGCCTAGGAGGCTGACGTTGGGACCTTGAAGAACAAGGATTGGACAGAGGTACTGTGGGTACTTCGTGCTAGACCTGGCATCCTTGGCGTGGTTTCCCCTGTCTTTTTGCCTCTTCCTCCTGTATTTTTTACTGTGTGCTGAATTTTGTTTTTGCTGGTTTAGGTATGCTGGGCAGTTTGCCACTGCTGGTCAGTGCCAAAGTGCAAGTGCTCCCTATGTAAATTGTGATTACGATTGGTTATCCATGATTGGCCTATTTGATTAACTGGTAAGTCCCTAGTAAAGTGCACTGTGTGTGCCCAGGTCCTGTAAATCAAATGCTACTAGTTGGCCACCCACACAAGTAGCCTTTCAAATGTGTCTCAGACCTGCCACTATAGAGTCTGCGCACCCAGTTTTTAACTGCCACCTCAACATGTCAAGTGTACCCACTGGCCAGGCCCTAACCTTCCCTTTTTTTTACATGTAAGTTACCTCTCAGGTAGGCCTGAGGTACCCCCATGGGCAAGGTGTAGTGTATGTGAAAGTTGGGACATGTACTGGTATGTTTAACATGTCCTAGTATTGAAATACTGCCAATTTCATTTTTCACTATTGCAAGGACTAACTCTCCCATAGGCTATCATTGGAGCTACCTTGTAACATTTTACAAGTGTAATTTTCAATTAGGAACAGCTGAAGATTTGGAGTTTGGGCTCCCTGAGCTCAGAATTTAATAACACATCTTTTAGTAAAGTTGGTTTTCAAATCGTGTGTTTGAAAATGCCACTTGTAGAAAGTGGGCATTTTCTTGATTAACCATCCTGTGCCTTTGCCTGCCTGTGGAATCAACGTCTGGTTTTAGACTGAGAGGGGCTGTTTGTGTATTCACTCTAGACACTCACACAAACTATAGCTGGACTCCATTCATCAAAGCTTGGCTGGCTCCCACCTAGAAATTCATAATGCGGTGGTTTACTTTGCTAGCTTCCACGAAGGGACATTCCTTGCCCAAGAGCAACAATTTGTATTAGAATGGTGTTCTCTTCCATTTCCATTTAAAATTATTAGGCAAGCGTCCGACTTGACATGTACATGCTCACCAACCTATAATTGAACTGACAACGTTTTGTATTTTGATTTTAACATCCGGGCAGGGGTAAGATGGAAAACCTTTGCAGGCCGTTTTGAGGCTGCCCCGGGTTCTTAACATGGGCGTGCACCGAACAGACCGGTGCATTTTGGTGGCAGGAGGATGCGTTTTGGATTATTCTTGAAAACCAAAGGCTTAATATGAGCCTTAATGATGTTTTTGCATTTTTAAAGTTTAAATTCTTCTATTGTGGGCCCTGCAGCAGGTGAAATGCAAGTTATAAAATGCTGGATTGAAATTCCAATGGCAGTTACATGTTTGGACCCACTGGTTTGTGTAAGTGTTTCTCATTCTGCTCATTTATATTTAGTAACCAAAAACTGTGATTTCTGACCGGTATGCTCTAAATAAAGAGTTGAGGTGTGCCCTGCATATGCTTATGAGTCTCCCTGGGCTAGAGTGGTGGGAGGAGTTGTCACTAACACCTGAAAAGGCTATGGCTGCCTTGCACAATGCTGTCTCCACCCATTGTAGTGTGGCTGGACGAAACTGGTTTTTACTGAGCCAGAGAGACTCTCTTAAAAAGACTTCAAAGGGAAAAAGGGGTATAAGAATTAGACCTAAAACCCCAGACTTTTAGATTACTTCTGGATTAAGAGGACCCTGCCAAGAAGAAGAGCTGAACAGCTGCCAGGAGGAGTACTGCCCTTTTGCTGTGTGTTGTTTTGCTGGGTTGGCCTGCAGTTGCTGCTTCTGTCTGTGGGCAGTGGAAAGGACTGGACTTTTGCCTTGCTGTGGTATCCTGCTTAATAAGATTCACCAAGGGCTTCAAGTAGAGCTTGCCTCTTGTTAAGAAGTCTCACAAAGACTTCACCTGCAGCATCCTTGAGCTCCACTACTGGGAGTTCTGACCTGCCTTGTGGTACCAAATCCAGTTCTGGGCCTTTGCAGATTGTTCCTGCTGCAAAGATCTACAAAGAACTGAAGAAACCAACAAAATCGACAGTTCTTGCAACTGAATTTTCTGACGCAGCACTGCCATGAGGGAGAAATTCCTGACGTGCAGCCCTGTGTGGCCGAAGAAATCGATACAGTGCCTGTTAGTAGCATGAAAAACCCTTGCATGCTGAGTTCTGTGCACCGGTCTCTGACGTCTGAGACCACCGCTCGGACTCCGAAGCAGGCCCTGCTGTGCAGCTAAAAAAAACAACGCATCGCTGGACCGCGGCTGAAGAAATCAATACAGCTCCTGTTTGCTAGTGCCGCATCGACCTTCAGCGTGCCTGGATTTTCCACACATCGCACCTGTGCGCCACGCATTGCCAATGCACCACCTGCAGACCCAAGTCACCTTGGAATTCCACGCATCACTTCCCCCTACAGTCCGGACTCGATGCATCACTTCTCCTGCGTGCAGCAGAACTGCTGCATCACCTCCCCAAGGACTCAGGAACTGAAGCATCCCTGTACTTTTTGACGCTTCTCACCTCTGCAGCTGTTTTGACTTGTGGATTTTAATGCGTTTGAGGTACTTTATGTAGAAATCATGCATCCATAGTTTCCTATGGACAGAATTGCTTGAAACCTTTTAAAAGTCATATTTTGAGTTGTGTATGTTGGACTTTTGTCATTTTGGTCTTGTCTGGTTTAGATAAAGATACATTATTGTTCTAAACTGGTGTGGTGTCCATTTGTAGTGTTTTCACTGTGTTACTGTGCAAGTTATGTACAAATACTTTACACATTTCCTCTGAGATAAGCCTGACTGCTCATGCCAAGCTACCAAGGGGGTGAGCAGGGGTTATCTTGGGTCTGTAATCCCCTTATCTTCACTAGAATGAAGGGTCCCTACTTGGACAGGGTGCATACCACTGCCAACTAGAGGCCCCCATTTCTAACACTTCACATGCCTGCAATTTCAGCCAAACTACGGCTGATTCAGCTCAACTATTTATCTTGGATGTGGTACGGGGGATGGCACATACATTCATACAGTGTGGAGCTGTACCGATTCTAGTGCAGGGTGACGGCCTGCTTGGGCAGGGTTTTGACATTGCAGATTCCGATGGACCCAAAACTCACCCCCCTCCACATCACCAATGATTTTCGAGGCGATAGATATAAACTGACCCTCTTGTTTTTAGGCCTGACATTAGCTAAACAGGGTATAGCACAAGAGTGGAAGGCTGCGACTGCCCCACCGTCGGCTGTGTGGGAAAGGGGAATGCTCCACTGTATGGGCACGGACGTGGCGGTTCACAAGTGAGCATCTGCTCCCAGAAACACCCCAAGATTTGCCAGTTATGGGCAGATTATGGGAACATAGAGTTGGAACCGGTCCGTCCTCAACACCACCTGATTTATGATGAAGTCCGGACATTCAAGGGATAGGGGCGGGTTGGGCATGTGTGGAATGAACAGTCTAACAATTGGTCTTGTTTTATGTTTCTATGATGGACTGTGGATATTGGGTAGAATGGGTAAAGGCGAGCAGGTATTTGTTTGTATTTCTGCTTTATTTTTGTAACTTTATTGTTGCATTTTGGCCTGCTGGGCTATGCAGTAAATCTCAACTTCAAAATAATATATATATATATATTTTTTAAATATAGAAATTGGCTAATCCCTGATTGGTTTACTTAACTGTCCTATAAGGCCATAGTATATGGGGAAGAAATCTGCACCCAAGGTATGAAAAGTTAAAAGTCACCAGTAGACGGCAGCACTGATTGTGCCATCCACTAGTGTGACAAGGAAAACATGGCTTCACGCCTACCATTGTAGCCTGACTGCTGCAGTTTAAACCTACAGTGTGACCTATTAAAACACCCCTTTTGACAGGCAAAACCCTCCTGTTTCAATGTTAGCAAGACATCCTTATGTAGGCCTAGTAGTCCACAAGTTAGGGTACATGGTATTTAAATGTGGGACATATGGAAACATTTTAAAATGTACCTAGAGTGACATGGTTTTAAAAGCTATTTTCACTGTGGCAGGCATAACTGCCCTATGTAGAAAATCAGAGTACAGATTAAAATGCTAATATTGTACTACCAGCTAGAAAAATAATTAACAATTTTTTAACAGTTATTACAAATCCAATTCAATGGTGAAATCACATTTTTAATAAATATTAATAAATAGTAACCTTTAAAAAAGTTACCTTTCCTCTTCCTGAAGTTCCTGGAGGCTAATTTGCATTAACTTTCCAGGTTCTTTCAACCTGCATTTTGCATAAGTGGTGTGATGGTGTGAACACCTTTGAGACCTTCCCATTTTCTTTAAGTGCCTTCTTGCAGATTCTTTTTTATCTCTTCTATTAGAAAGTGTGAAGTTTTTACATGACCAGAAGTGATAGTATCATGTCTGTCTCCTATCTAGGCTGTCATATTTATATACTTTTTGTTATGCACGCTGCCATAACATTACGGAAGTTTACACTAGAAGCTGATGCGTTTCTATTGTTTTAGCTATAGGGGCAAATTAAGTGCTTAGTTGTGGGGTTCCTGCTCGCTTAGTTTGATTACTGTTTTTGCATTCCTTGGTGTTTGGTTCTACCTTTGCTTCCCATGTTTCCTCCTTGTTATGACTTCTTATGATTCTGAAGACAGCATTCAAATTCACTTACACTTGCTGAGTGATATTCAATGCGACCAACACTTCTCAGCATCTACTGGTGCCCCCCAGTTTGGGAAGCGTTGCAGGGTACTTCGTGGGTTTCTTATGAGCAACTGCTTACAGACCATCAGGTACGAGCAAAAAGTATAGGGATTACTATGTAAATAGTATGCTTGCACCACTCGTATTACCTTCCATGTTGTTTTAAGCAGTCCTTCTGTAACTAGTGATGTATTTCTTTAAGACTTTAATGGGAGAGAGTGCAAGCCTTAGCTGTAAAACATCAAAAAGCCTCTGAGACGAGAAATCTACTCTAGTGTCTCTTTTCTTCTCTTCTCTTCTCTTCTCTTCCCTTTCCTTTTTTTCTTCCTTCAAAATTCCTTCTTTGCTTACTGTTCTTACTTTGTGGAGAGTGGTGGACTAGCATCAGAACTCCCTCCTCTTGCACAGCTCCAAATGGGGTTGAGACAATGTGGAGTATGTTTGGACATATCTGAGAGTCTTCACATATTTCATAATTTGGCATTGTTCCATGAGCCAATTCTTAAGAGATTAATGCTTTGAGCTGACCTAATGAGTGAATGAACTGCCCCAACAGTCAGATCATAAACCCCTAGAACACAAGAGACCCATCCCAGGGAGATGGTTTCTGCTTGTAGACAAACGGAGGCAAAGGTGATGCACACATCACAGGAAGCCTTTTTGAAGCCTTGGAAGTAATAACTCCAGTCTGGGAGTGTGGAGCAGGGCTCAGAGGGAAATGAGTACTACAGTTTTTGTGAGCTTTGCCATCTTAAAAACCGCCGCCCTGTGAGTGACTGTGTAAGAAAACTAGGAGGAAAATCTGACCAGAAGAATATTATTTGAAAAATAAATGATATAGGAAAGACATATAAAAAGTGTGTTTATTTTAGAAAGAATGCAAAACTAAATTTAAAATGACAATATTGTCTGGCAGAGCATAAGGCAACTATGAAATAATATAAGTCACAATTGTATGGTGCTTTTAGAACTGTGTGATTTACTTTTAGAACATTTAAATAGGACAACAAATGATTGAAAGCTGCATTTATTTCCAGAACATTGCAAAGATAAAGAGCTACTGCTTCTTTTCTCAGGTGTATTACCAAAACATAGTTGCTTTTATAACGACAGGCCAAGTATTAGAGTTAGAGAGTTACAACTATACCTTTTGGACACTCTTAAATCTCAGTGTAAAAGCAATGGCCCATGTTTTATTGAGTAATGTGTATTGAAGGACTGGCAGGCTATAAATCCGATTAATCCCCAAATGAACCTGCAATCTAAAAAAGCGCTAGTCAGAGAATAGACCTGACATTTCAGCTCTACAGGCTACTTTAATAACGATTCGAATTGACAGGTAATAGGTAAACCAATGAAGGGCTTGCAAATTAGGTGGTGGTCTCTGTGATGCTTTTTCATTCAAATATGTAGGAAATCATTTCAACTGTGCACTATGGGAATCCTTCCATTCAATGGTCGATGGCCCAGGCAATCTTCCTTCACCTGGACGATATAAATCAAGAAATGATCTAACATTGTCACATTCTGCCAAACCTTTTCTAAGGTCCTGGGCATGCTTGAGAGTCAGGTAGTGATGGATGTCTCAGAGCTACAGTGAAATCTCTGGGAGCCACAATATGGGGCAGAGTGTCCAGTGCAAAGTGAACAGGAAATTACCCTTTTAATTTTGTGTGAGCTCCTTCTCTTTCCTACCAACCCTAGTAAACGTGTGTTTATATTTCATCACTTACTAATAGGCCACAACTAACTTTTACCTTAGGCCAGATTATGGGCCAGTCCTAGATGCAGCCTAAACCACTTTTCCAAATTAATAATAAGCAAAAAATAATGCAGAAACCTCACCCCCCAAAATGGGTTCTCATCTTGATTGTGAAGTTAAAAATTGCCTCTGCTTTCACCTTTCCGTGCCGCATGGTCTCCTGTTGTGATTCAGCATTTTGCTAAGTGTTCAGCAGATAATAACACTTTGTGGTGTTTTATTTATGAATCTTTAATTGTTCTCAAGGCAAAGTTGATGTTAACCGAAAGCTCAGAAAATGAGTTAAATATAACTTCATTTCTTTAATAGCTAGAAATCAGTATGTTATCATCATCATCAAAATACTTTATTCGGCTGCATCAGCAACCATAAATGTGCAAAGCAATACATATAAAACAGCTGATATACGTTAAAAAACAATTAAATCAATAAGTTCAAGCAGCAATATAACAAGGTTAAAACAAGCATTGGCATAGCCAATAGGTCTCGCCTTTGGAACTTATAAGTGTTTAGCCATGCAACAGTTGATGTTGTTGCACCAAGGATATTGTGCTGGATAACTAAACACTTATAAGGTCCCAAAGGCGAGACCTATTGGCTATGCCAATGCTTGTTAAAGAAAATGTTTGTCTTTCTTGACAGGAAACATGAAAAGAGCATTATCTGTGTTTAAGTTTGCAGTTAGGGGTGGGCAGATTTTGAATCAGGCCCGCATAAACAGAATTTGGTGAAATTCGCAATTTTGAGAAAAAGCACTAAGTTCCTCGTATTTGCCTGAGGCAGGTGTAGATACTTTCCCACCTAATGAGGATGAAACACCAGGCTTCGGGGATTTGAGTTTCCTTCCATTATGTGAGTGCCATTATTTTGTTTTTGCCTTAGTAAATCAGTAGCCCTGGGGCCCAGGCTTGCACCCCTGCCTTTGGCATCTGTGCAAATCACTCCCATGATGTAGTCTCAGCTTCAGGTGCGCAAGCGTGACCCTAAGCCATCTGTTTATATTATTAACAGCAGCGTGCCTAAGGAACACTGTGCTTGTAGTGGCTTAAAATGTAAAGTAAAGGCCTGCTCTGGTTGCTACATTCTGGGCATGATGCTACTTATTGGGGGCAATATTTTACACCGCCGGATTGGTTTTGTTTCCCAGGGTGGCACGATTTGTCCTTTCATTTGTATCGTGTAGCGATAGGATCGGCCTTGGTAGCAAGGACTGTATGGAAAGGAAAAACTGATTTCTGGCCATGCGCTTGTAGGCTTCGAAGTACAGACGTTATTCAAGTTATGCAGGGAGAGCAGGATAGCTCAGTGACCTGCAAGAGACTGGTTCGTTAAGAAAATGCCTTGCTATGAGACATTTTCCTGCTTGAACCTGTTCCTGCTGACAACTTTTCTGACTTTTTTCACGCAAAGCATTTTTCCCCGTAAAAAATAAAAACACACACAGGCCCCGGTTACCGGCAAGCTGAAAAAGTATTTTCACATATATTTTCCAAAGTTTCACCAGAAAAGATGATTCGATTACACGCAGCTCTAAGCAAATGTTCCAACAAAAATTAATTGACGTTACTTTAGATCAAAAATAACCAGCAGCAGCTAGGCATTTAAACAAAGTCTTCGTCGACTGCGCACAGTTGTAAAATTCCTCTGGTTCTTGTGAGAAAGGGTGTGAACGGCAGGGCGGGGGCAGGGTGGCAAGCTGGGAAAAGAGGGCGCGAGGAGAGGCCCTAAATGTAGCAGGAGAAGGAAAGGGTTTAAGAAAAGCAGGGGGAGCTGGACGAATGAAACAATTCCTTCTAGCGCAGTCTCGACAGGGTTGTTAAAATTAGCGTCTGGTTACAGCGACCTTTCTGCGCCCTAGTCCAGCTTGCACGTCTGCTCGTCTCGTTATTTTTAATAAATATCTACCTGCTTTATCAACGGAAGCCTTGGTGAACTGTGTGATTTGAATGAAGCAAAGACAAATCTAAACGAGTGGTGGGCGCGAGCGCGCGCCAAAGCGAGACATGTGGTTTCAATTATCGCGCCCGCGTCTGGGCACGATAATTGGAAACAGATGTCTGCCGTGCGGGTAACCGCAGGGAAAAGGCCATGACGCACTAGCGTCTGGTCAGCTTTTAAAAGCCCCTAACTTAAAGTCTCGCAGAGCAGCGCTTGCGCGCTACTCGAGGCTCGACCTAAAAAGGCAGATATATATATAAAAAACAAAGAAAATCAGCAATGCTTCTTGTTTCCTCACACTCAGGGGCATATTCACAAGAACGTGTGATAACCATCGCAAAAGTTACTTAACGCAACCTTCAACATCGCAGTCCATCGCGGGAAATTTACGCCGTGTTAACCAAGTATTCACAACACGGCGGTATCATGCGATAGTCCCCAGATAACCCGAAAACTGTCCGCGTTAAAATCAACGCCACGCCTCAAAAATGCAAAACATGAACGCAAAAAAAGCTGCGATGAGGCCAAGCGCGATACAAAAAGCAGCGAAAACCAGTGGCAGGCCTGTAAATCCCACGCGTCTGGCGGGAAAATGCACCATAGAAGCAACAAAAACAACACACCAGAAACAATCCAAAGTGCGTAGCAACATGGATGCACCCTGATCCAGCGCAGAGGCCAACGCGAACCCCACAAGCCCCACAGACCACCAGCAAGGACCAACGGGGTCGGGGAGGGCCAAGGAGAAGAGGGAGAGGAAGACGGGGTGCAGTCCGTAGGAAAACAAGACCAGCGTCACGGATGTGACAGAACACTACCAGCAACTGACCCACATTCAGACCACCTTCAATGCAGCCGGAGTGCCAAGGAGGCCAATGGAGGAGGTCAAGAGGCGCTGGCATTGACGTGAAAACCTAAACCAGGCCCAAAGTCGCTGCCAACAGGAAGGCAGCTACGGCGAGTCCTGCGCCACAGGAGGAGCTGGAGGAAATGGAGGCCAGCCATCAGTGTGGAGATGGTGCAAGGAGGTGGGAGTACAGACACAGCTCGAGAGAACCTGACACAACAACAACAGGGTGAGTAACGAACAGGTCCTGGGGGGACTGGGGGAGATGGGCACAATGGCACACATG